>OU611889.1:11222500-12422500 GCA_914767815.1 Eupsilia transversa | reverse complement strand
TTAAATATTTCCCATACTGAGATTATTAGGTATGCAAAAAATCCTCCCATTTAAATCCTAACTTCGCCAAAATATTAATACATAGATAAGACAAGTACCATGAAATAAATTTATCATTTTTGACCAAAACATTGATGTTTTTAATGTAAATGTAATCTTATCAGTAGTATCCAGGCAGGAACCCAAAAGCCCTGAAAAGATAAGCAGGTTTTTAGTATCCAAAACATATTGCTATGAATAAAAAATCTCATTTTTGTATCAAATCCACTAAACCACAGTCGTCGAGAGAATGCGTACTTGACACCTGTTAGTTTCATAGTAACGAATATGTGTTTTGCGAATTTGATCCTTATTAGTACTAGAAATTGTCCAACTGACAGGTCAGGAAAGCATTATCTCGATGAACTGTAAGCTGTTCATAACGTGGTACAGATAAGCCAGTCAGCAACGTGGTCGCGACGGTGACTACCCAGGCTGTGCCGGACGTTACATGACCTCGTAAGTGTTTTACCGCTTTAGCCAACAACTCCCAGTTTTAATCTTCAAGTAACTGTCACATACACAAAAAGACCTTGTCGTTTATGACTTGCAAGCAACATTCAACTTAATGCAGGCTGTACACGCTACGGTCTACCTGTGCAGGTGTGCCTGCGCAGGTCGACCGGCGTGCCGTATGTTTCAAGAACTGCACAGGTCTATTTCAATACACACTCCGGTCTACCTGTACACATGCACAGGTAAACCTCTTCAGTAGACCGTAGCGTGTATGGCCGCCTTTACAGTGGTCAAGCAATTACGAGGTAGACTATGCTTTCCTCTTCGGTAGATCGTAGCGTGTATGGCCGCCTTTAGAGTGGCAAAGCAATTTCGAGGTAGACTATGCTTTCCTCTTCAGTAGACCGTAGCGTGTATGGCCGCTTTTAGAGTGGCAAAGCAATTACGAGGTAGACTATGCTTTCCTCTTTTGTAGACCGTAGCGTTTATGGCCGCCTTTAGAGTGGCAAAGCAATTATGAGGTAGACTATGCTTTCCTCTTCGGTAGACCGTAGCGTTTATAGCCGCCTTTAGAGTGGCAAAGCAATTACGAGGTAGACTATGCTTTTATGCATCGGCTCAGAAGCGATGCATAAAAGTATGCATCGACTCCATATGAGTGAAGTAAAGTTTTAATTCCTTTATCCTGCAGTGGGTTATTATAGGTAAGTAGTGATTGTGTGTCTAGTGTTCGGACACATATACACAAACATTTTAATTAAGTTAGTTTTTTCATTGGTTTTTAGGAATAGTCTCTGACAAAAGCTGAAACAAATGTTAATGATAAAATCAATCTGCCTAGCCTTTTCCCAACTTTGTTGGAGTCGGCTTCCAGTCTACCCGGATGCAGCTCAATACCAGTATTTTACATGGAGCGACTGCCTATTTGACCTCCACAAGCCAGTTACTGGGTAATACGATACCCCTTGGTAAGACTGGTTGTCAGACTTTCGGGCTTCTGACGACCAAAACAACTGTCAAAGATCCACGAATGACAGCCGGGACCAACGGCAACAGGTAACGTGCTTTCTGAGGCACGGAGGAGTCTCGATACGTAAAGATGGTCACCCATCCACGACCCAACCCCGGCAAGCGTAGCTTAACCTGGGGCCTTAGTCTACTAATTGGTGAGTTTTTGACAGATTTGCCATACAAATACTGTCAAAAACTTACGATTGAGAGACCATTGTAACGTTTATAAATTAGTAGACTTAGGCTCCTGATGGATCGACCTATGCGGCTGTTATAACTTAGCCACAAGCTCCTCGAAATGTAAATGTTAATAAAAGTAAATAAATATAGGTCATTGTTAAGGATCTCCGGGTAGGGATCATTAGAACACACACAGTCTATCGTACCCAATAATGTCTATTATATTTCAATATTTATGTATTTTAATCAGTCCCATTTCACATTAATGTCCATGCTAAGTTAATGTCCGTTAATTATATCAAAATTATATATTTACCTATAATAATTAACTGTGGTTTATATGCAGAATATGATATATGTTAGGCATGAAATGTCTCTTTATGCGTTTTACCTATATTTGATTTCATACATTTTAATTAAAGACTCCTTAATTATTTCGTTTTTATCTAAACCTATTAATAAATTATCAGATTTAAAGATCACGTTTATTTAAAATGATGACATTGCCAGCTCAATGTTTCCATGAACCTTTTAGTCATCAATTCCCTTAACTATTTGACCTCATATACTCCGTCATCATCCTCATCAGGAATCTATAGCAGTTCACGACACACCAAGCATATTAGTCACTGCGGGGTTACTCTTCTCGTGCTGGTAAATATGTTGTGACGCACAACCATCATTGGCTAGCAAATTGAAAGACAGAAAGCAAAACATTTAGGGGTTTATTTATAAACGTTGCTTAAAGTTAAGTAATGATTAGCGACTGTTTAACCATACATTTTTGACGTTTGAACGTCACTTATTTGGCTACAGCACCCTAATTGCGTAATACTCAATCTATCACAATCTGGATCGGTTTGAAACAGATTGCTAATCCATTCCTTCATAAGTTCGAAAAAAAATCTGCTCAACAACGTAAATAACGCAATGAATGTTGTTGAACTGTCAAAATGAAACAGATTAGTTGGAATCGTTTACGAAAACGTTTTACGCAATTAGATAGCAGTTCATGAAACGTGTTACCCAGTAACTGGGTTGTGGAGGTGAGATAGGGAGTCGCTCCAAGCCAAATACTAGTATTTAGTTGCATCCGATTATACTGGAAGCTGGCCCCAACTTAGGGTCATGAAACACACACGGTACAAAAAATAAAATGCTTACATAGTAGATAAGTGTACAGCTAAGGAGCTCGTGGCTAAGTAATAACAGCCGCACGGGTCGATCCATCAGGTTAAGCTACGCTTGCCGGGGTTGGTCCGTGGATGGGTAACCATCTTTACATACCGAGACTCCTTACTTCGGAAAGCACGTTAAGCCGTTGGTCCCGGCTGTCATTCGTGGATCTTTGACAGTCGTTATGAGTCGTCAGAAGCCCGAAAGTCTGACAACCAGTCTTACCAAGGGGTATCATATTACCCAGTTACTGGGTTGTGGAGGTCAGATAGGCAGTCGCTCAATGTAAAGCTGCATTCGGTTAGACTGGAAGCCGACCCCAACATGATTGGGAAAAGGCTAGGCAGAATGGATGAGTAAGTGTACAGCTCGAAGAGAATAAAACCCACGTTGAGAATTGGCACCAAACTGGTTTCCAAGACACTATTTCCTACTATTTTTATCCTGGTCTTTTGGGGAGTCAGTTTTGAGTTATAAACTTTAATCAGCTCTAGATCACGTTATATTCATTTCCTGAGTAAAATTTGTGATAAACAATAATGTAAGACTTAATTGTTAGGTTCATGTAGAGGCCGATAATTTACTTAGTAATAATATATAATACAGTTATATGGCCCACATACATGGTACATTGTACAGGAAAATGCAGAAGTTTAATTTAACTGAGCTTTGAAAATGGATCATTAAAAACTGTCGTGTCCGCGATCAAGGAATACTCTCTTCTTTTAGTTTAATTTGTAATGAAAATCTATATTTTCATGGAAAAGGTGTGATTTAGACAGTTGCAACAATCTTTAATGTCTTAGTAAGTAACGGAATAACTATCCACACATTCAAGACTTAATCGACCGTTTACTGCAGCATTCAACAATCTAACAATTAGCCCGTCAATCCTCTACTTGAAAATTATATGTATATAGCTGTGTCTGATATCGACTACAATCCATACCTTTTTGTGCATGTTTTTTGCGTGGATGTGAAGCGTATTTTCCCTTATTGTTCTTTTTTGTGTTTACGTTTTTTCTTTGCGTCATGTTTACCGCAAATATATGTTTTTT
Organism: Eupsilia transversa; assembly: GCA_914767815.1. Taxonomy (NCBI): domain Eukaryota; kingdom Metazoa; phylum Arthropoda; class Insecta; order Lepidoptera; family Noctuidae; genus Eupsilia; species Eupsilia transversa. The sequence continues at coordinate 12,418,580 of OU611889.1, read as the reverse complement.
CTTTTTTCTTTCTTTTACCCTAGATAGGTACAGCACTTTACCTGTCAAGCCATCCTGAATCTGCACATCACATTACTAAAACCCACTTTACTTGTGGTTTTCTCGGAATAGGTCCTAAAGAGAAACCCCACATCAAGTTTGATCTATCGACATAAATACTCATTTATAGTAAAATATTATTATTAATATTTTGTCTTCTCTGTTTTGATTGGGCCTTTTGAGTTATCTGTTACGTGTTATATGGTTAGTTAGGACATGCTGCAAAGCTTAGTGTAGCTTAGGCATTCTGAACATACGGTTCTCAATATTCACAATGAGGTGTTATGTGTTTTTAATAGTGATCGCCATTTTAGATGGGAGTGTATGTAAATTGGTGAGTTTTTTTGTGAGCTTTTTAATTATTGATTAAAAAAAGAATGTGTTCTGTGTTCCTTTGGCAAAATTTAATTTAACCTTATCTGTATATGTATTCAAAAAAGATAAAATATGTTTACAAAATCAAAAAATGTCCCATAATATAGTTTCTTTGCATTTGAGTGTGCGTTTCCAACACAAATCTCATTTATAAAACCTTCTATAATTATCATATAACTAGGTATCTATTAGTAAAAATATTAATGACAAACGAGAATCGAACCCGTGAATCATAGTGCATAGCGCCATTTGTATCTAAAATTCCCATACTAACAACGGCTGCACTACTTATTGGACTCTTCTCAAAAATTCATACCTGTTTTTTTTATAGAGCGTTTTTGTCAAGTTTCCCAAACAAACTTTTATCTTACTATTCCCTCCTTGGGGATTGATTTCAAAAAACTCAATCAAAAATTTCAATCATCTTTTCAAATTTAGGCTTAAATCTTCCAATTTTCATGTTTCTGCTAGGTTTTGCTTTGTTTGCCAGTCAGTCAGTCACGAAAATACTAGAAATAATATCTAACTTCTATCAAATTGGTGACTTAATAATTAATACCACAATTTACCTGTTTTGTAATACGTATTTAGGGCACTAAATATACACACCTAAATTGACTAAGTATCACAAATTCATTAGGGAAAAATTCAATACCTAGTTATATTATTAATTTTATCGATAGCCTGCACTAAACCAAAACAATAGCTAATGAAGCTTATGTAAACCTTGGTTTACAATCTTATTGGTGACGTATTTACCTACCTATAGTTTCATTATTACCAGCATCTAAGTTTATTTCTCTAGCATCAACTTTCTAACTAACCGACTCATAGACATTTCAAAATTGCCTGTAAATGGTTTAATTGAAGTACATTGACTGTCATGATAAACACAGCTAAGGAAACGATTTTACCGATTAATTCATCGATACCTCTATGTTACTCGAAGCTATGCTGCAGGGGCACTAAAACTCAGTGTAGGTTCGATGTACCATGAGATTAAAAAGGGAATCAAATACTAAACTTTTAAACAGATTTTGTTTCTCTGATTATTTTTAGTTACCCGACACTGTCCCACCGCTGGGCAAAAACGTCATCCAAATTATTTCAAGTATCATTTTCCTGGGCCTCCTCAAACTCTGCTTACCATTAATTATTTATTTATTTAAAATTACACGCACAACTTAACAGATTCAAATACATCAAGCATCAGGCGTTGGTTGTACAGTTAAACCATTAAGAAATTCTCAGTTTGCCCGGAGTCTGGATTTGTTCCCGGTTGATGGCAACAGGCTCGCCACCTACATGGGTGTTGTGTAGATACCTCTGGCTTAATATTGAACAAGAAAGAAAGATTTAAAAAAATTGCACCAAAAAACTATCAGTTACTCCATGCAAATCTATTCACAAAAAGCCTTGATCCTCAAACCTGCAAGGAAATACAAGCAATAAACACTAAACTGACGATTACGTAAGAGTCTCCGTTCTGAAAGGTCCCGGGTTCAACGCTTGGCTCGTTAACGGTACCTAATATTTGTTTTACAAGCCACCTACGCGTTCCTGAAACACCGTGTCATTAGCAAATCAGTGTTTCTGAGTAATGCTTTATGATGTTTGTTAATATTTTCAAGTTTGTTTGCCTTTGTTTTGCACAGATTTTTATTATTATTTAGTTCTTCTTGCTGGTAATATTTATTATATTTTGTATAAATTTTTTGTATCCGACAAAATTGATGTCGTTCAATAAACGTCAGCAATAAGCTTTATTAACGATGGTATTTACGATGTCTGAGATTCCAACCTTAGTTTTTAAAGCCATAAAATCTGTCTTTACGCGAATATTCTACAGATGCACTAAATGCACAGCAATAATTAAAGCCATATGTATTAGTTTGGCCAATGAAATAATGTCTCTAAAATCAACAATTTAAGAAACCATACCTTTATTTTTACTGACTAGCTTTAACGAATGGATTTTTACATTATTCTATTACCTTTGCCTGTTTTACACAACAATTTCTTTTCTTCATCATAGATTTCCACAATTACTTTTCATTGCTATGAAGGACTTTGCCCTCACAAGGCAATTTAATACCCATTTCTCGGGAGTGCAAATTGACTTCACAGACATGTAAAAAAGCTTTGCAATGCCATCTGTCTAATGTCTTTTAGCATTTAGAAGATTGTCATTAATTAACGCATCAAGGGTAATCAACGATGCAAAAGCTAAACTTTAGAAAACAACGTAATGTAATGCATGTGTGTATGCATGTCTCTTATGTTTTTGCCTAATTTTGCTTTTATACTCTCAATAGTACACGTAACTCTAAACTTTTTAATTTTCCTTCTTAGTTATTAATTGTAAAGTATAGTGCTTACGGCACAATTAATATGTTCAAGGGGCATGCGGTGCTAACCTATAGGTAAGCAATTGCTACTAGCCTTAGAGTTTAGTGTACCTTTATCGAAAATTGTAACAGTGTAAACAAATGGTGTTTGGTCATTAAATAAAAATAAAATAGATTTCGTGTCTTGCCATTTGTCTGTATAAACTTGTATTAATTATGTGATTGTGAAGTACAGGATAAATGCTTTGATTTTGAAAGCATCAATATTATGAAATCCCACAAAAATCCTTGAGAAACATGTAATAAAACATTAATATTAACTGATACTTACAATTTATTCTTCACCTACCGATTACTAGTCAGTTTTGACGTGGGCAGAACATAACTTCGGCAGTTAATTTACGTTTCCTTACACTCTCAGACTTGGACCATTGTGTAACACTCGTTCAGGAAATTGGTATTGGCACACCCTTACCCCACGATCCTCTAACACATAGCAATAATCTAAAACTTATAAGAATGCGAATATTAGATGACACTCAAATTGACTAGAATAAAAAAGCACACTACACCAACAAGTTGAGCGTTATAATGACTAACCTTTTCTTTATTCAATTCCAGAACAAACACACCAACCCGAAGACACAGCACAAGGACCTCTCAATCAAATACTACACGAAACAGACAGATATCACAATTCCGGTCATGATGCACCTAGACAAAGCACTAACCAGGATACTATCAAAAGAAGCGAAACACAAAATAAGAGAGAAATTCAAGCTACTAGCAAAGGATATATTAAAAGACGTAGAGGACCTCTTCACCCATCCAAATCTACAGCAGAAAGTGAAGCTGGAACTGTTAGATGTAAAGATATTAAAGAATACGACGAAGAAGGTGGTGATGAATGAGAATGTTTCGAAGTATTTGAAGAGTTACTGTCAATGGCAGGGGGAGAAGAAGATAGCTAAAAAGAGGTGGTTCTACTCGGTTCTGTTTACGGGATTGGATCTGTTTTATTTGGATCGGTTTGGGTCTGAAGTTAGGCGTAGTACTGGTAAGTTTTAAAATGTTAAAAATATGAGATTTCAGATTTTCTTTAATATTTCTGTAAACGTCGGAAAAGGTAATTCAAAATGACCTAAGCAGACTAGTAGAAGGGAAAATCATTAAAGCGATCATGATAATGACATGATTCTTAAACTCCCGATTTTTGTTATTCTTTTTAAGAGGTTTATTGGGAAGTCTATTTAAATATGGACTTTAACTTCCTTTAGCATCTTCCCTATTATTTATCCGTAACGGTGAAGACCCATTTCTAAAAGAAGTTAATCCCAGTGTCCATCAGTAATCCATGCATCAGTTACCTACTCAAAGACTTAAACACAGCTTATCTAGAAATGTAATACCGTACCGTACATAATATAACCCGTTTCCATATCCTCCCTGCAGTAAAAGTCCGAACCAATTATGGAAATAAGCCTGCAAAGCGTTTAAAACGACAGGAAACGCAGAAATCTTGCGCAAACCATCAGATATAATCTTAAAAGTCTTTATTTTATTTGAATGTATAATATTCAAGTCAACATAAAATTTATAATATAATATTTGCAAATAGGTTTCTCTTCTGGATAGAAATTTGATTCCGGAGTTAGCTTTGTATAATGTAACTATATCTCTTTAGTTTTAATATTTTGCCGTCAAGAAACGACCACAAGGTGAAAGATATTTTCAGAAAATGATTAACATCAAAAAAATTATATTCCAGGTCGAGGGTATATGAAAGGGATGTGCAGCAACAAAAACAGCTGTGCTCTCCTCGAGTGGCATCCAGAAAACATTGCCTACGTACTGACTCACGAAATAGCACACAGGTAAACTACGTAATATTTAGTTCCTCTTTACGTCAAAAGCGCGTTCACATAATGCCTCCACCCACGAGTGGGTATACTTAAAAGTTCGCCAGGCACACCTTCACTAACACCTCGCTGACTGGTTAAACCTATTCTAGAGCTATTCTCATAATAAAGTTCAAAGATTTCTGTTCACAAATGTAAGAGCACTGAAAATAGTGCAAATATACTTCCATAAAGCGCCAGCCAATTTACGTATCTACACAAATTTGTAACTAGTAAGCTCGATGCGAAGTAACAGCTTAATTACTAGGCTCTCTTACCGACCGAAGTTTATTTTCTACTTAAAATAATTGTCGGAAAAGGTATAGATACAATTAAAGCAAGGAACAATACTGAAGTAGTATCTATAGTAGATGCAAGCAATGGTTCTACATATAAAGCGTTATACAAGGAAGGGGCTAAAATGATACTAATGGCTAGGAATTAAACTCTTCAAGAGAACCCTTAAGAGCTTTTACGTAACGTGTAGTAAAAGTTTATTTCTCCAATCTATGAATGAAAGGAAATCATTAGCAATAGACTGAATGAAATCAATTGAAGTAGAACATTTAAGTTTATGTCAATTCTTGTGAATACAACCGCTATTGATGGTAAGTTCAGACTGGCGTCTGTAACAGACTAAGGGCTGATTTCACCAATGAAACTGAACGCGATCAGCACATCTAAACCGAGTTCAAGAGCTATCAGTGTCAATATTACAAAGAAAATGATGACACTGACAGCTCTAAAACGTGGTTTATGTGCTGATCGCGTTCAGTTTTCATTGGTGAAATTCGCCCTAAATACGTAATTACACGGCCTTTGACCACGGTGCAAATTATGCAAATTAGGTGCATAATTATGCTAATTTGAAAATAAGGTAATGAAACTCATTGATCTACAACCGTCAGAAAAATATATTTGAGTCAAGATAAAAAAAAAGAATTTAAAGATTTGATGCTTCGATTTCGATTTGCTTTTTGCTTTTTTTTTCAAGTGTGTGAACGATATCAGGTTTACTTCAGGTTGTTTCAAAATACAATGTAAGGTATACGTCTGTCCTTTGTAGTAATTCCATAAGATCTTTGACAATATTGTTTCCAGTTATTTTCTTAATATCGTTTTTAGGTCGTCAAGCATTTCATCGATTGCATCGATACCTATATTAGATTAATCTACCTCCTGTTTGTTAACTGGTCTGCTAATGAATCATTTGTAAACATTACTTCTTGTTAAAAGTTTTTATTACCATTCGTTTGTTGGTCGTCTACGCCATACATTGTATCAGGTTGCCTGAGTAGGTTGAAAAAATTGAGAGTAACATTAATTTTAGCACTTTAAAGCCAATTGCGAAAAATGTAGACAATATTATTCACAATTGCCGTTTATAGGACACAAGCCGTGTTCTCTCGCGTCAATCAAACCGATAGTCGTTTATTTAGGCTAATAATAGAGACGACGTGTGACTAGATCTAGCTGCTAATTAGATTCTCAGAATCCTGACCAATAAGTGCGAAATATTTGGTAAGTGCGAAAAAAGATTGTTTGCCGCAATGAATGTCTGCGAAATCGAAGATCCATATTTTTTTTATCTGTGCAGGAATTCGCAGGTAAACCTAGATAGTGCTAATTATTCTAGTTGATTGACATTAAGTCAACTTTTATAACCGCCATTGTAGCCTATTCTTAGGTGAACGGCCTGTCCTGTTCCATTTACTCGCAATAAGAAGTAGTCTCCCAATCCCAACTCTCGCGAAAAATGCAAAAAAAAGTACGAAATTATGATAAAAGTCGCTTTCGCAACCAGACCATCACCCAGTTACATTACGCATTTTGCTTATATTTTTTTTTATTGAAGTTCTTTTACAATTTCAGTCTCGGCATGTCACACGATGGACCACCCCACAACGAGTGTCGAGGACAGAGGCACATCATGGACGCTAAGTACAACCCCAGAAACCCAGCCAAGACCTGGTCACCATGCAATAGGAGAGACCTCAATCATTACTTGAAGTAAGTACCTACACTACACTGCAGAAACGTATTATAGGTTACCTATACGATACCTGTAAGGTACAACATAAAAAGTTTAAAGTTTGTATATATTTTTATTTGCGAGTTTTATCTAAATACCAAAGTCAGCAAAACTGTAAACTTCTCACGATAAGTCTGGAACAAACTTTTTTTTTTTTGACGGATGTTAGCTATAACACAGTTTTTTACTTTTGTAGCTATCATCGTTTCCATTGTAATTAAGGTGTAAGCGTCAGGATAGCCCGCGAAATTCAAATTTTCTGACGTTTTTGCAATTTACAAGTCAGTAACAGGTTTATGTTGTAGAATTATAATCGTATATTTATTTATTTTAATTGAATTTCGCGGGCTTCTTTTGCGCATCCCCCTTATTATGTCAATTTGTTTTAGTTCCAAATAAAAACTTTTTACCTTTTTTTTTTCCGTTTTCAAAAAGTTTTTGCATCTGATTTATATGAATACAATGATTTGTTTAATTTTGTACCTATATATTAGATTTATATGAATATTATTTTTCATTACAGAAGCAAGCAGGCGTGGTGCTTAAGACGGGACCCGAGCACGATATAATTAGAAGCCATAGTTTAATTAGATGCTAATATTATCATAATTCGTTAATAATAGAACGCTGGACAGATACTTTATGATATTTAACAAGCGCACAACTTCTGGGCCGAGTCGAAGAAGAAGAAGCGCACAACGCCTGTAAAAGTTATCTGAGCAACGCTTTAACTATGTTGGTGCTATTTAAAACTATTTGGCGCTGCGAGTCACTTTATTCAAAAGTAAGCCGTTTGAGGCTTCTCTGTTGTTATAATAAGTTGACTGAAACGATCTAGCCGAAATAAACTATTAATAAAACTGATTCTTTGCTTTTTACTTGATTATTATACGATATTGATTAGGTAGTTAGTACCTACGAAACTAAGGAAATTATAGCTTCAAACTTACGTACAAAAATTCGCTAAAACAATTTTAGAACGGTATAATTTTACCTAAGCCTGTTCTATCTCTTTCTTGCTCAGCCTGTTAGTAAAAGATACTTACATACATTAACTCACTCCGTCTTCCCATGGTGGTAGGTAGAAACTACAGAACGCAACCTGCTACGATCCGTACATACTCCTTTTGCTTTACTTACATTCATACATCTGGTCATACACGCACGCCGCGCCGGTTGCGAGTTATACGCCCCTACTAGTAGAAGATACTGTTATAATAAGTAGGTACTTAATTTATTAGACGCTCTATGGTCTAGTGGTTAGACCACCTGTCTCAGCCATAGAGGTCCCAGGTTCGAACGAGTGGTAGAAAAAAAATCTGCCCGGTTTGGTTGGTGGTAGGGCTTGTTCTAAGTCCGCCTGGCTAGCTACAACCATCTTATCTAAGTCTGTCGCCATAACAACAATGTTAACAGCATTATTGTGTTTCGGCAGTTAGAGTTAAGCTAGCCAGTTCCTCTGTGGTTGAGGAGTCCGGGTGAAGCTTGCTTCCACCTTCGTTCTGATCATCTATTACCATTAGACGAGAAGCAGGTAAAGAGAATACCCATAAAAAAATATGACACAGCACAACTATTATTTAACTCGGTAAATAATAAAATAGAATTCCACCAGCTTTTATGACAAATCTTTTACTGTTCAAGCAGTACGGTTATGGAATGCCTTGCCTGTGTTGATAAGGCGTGCTCAATCTTTGTCCACTTTCAAAATGTTGGTGAAAAAACACTTCCTGTCCCCTTAATCATTAACATTACACATAGTTCCTTGCTTTTGTTTCATGTTTATATTTCATGTATGTATGTATTTATATAATTACTAGCTGCTGCCCGCGGCTTCGCCCGCGTGAGTGTCGGAAATTACCCCATACATCCCCATGGGTTTTAAGTATAAATATTGAGTTTCGAGTTAATCGGACAGCGCGTTAAAATTCTTCCATACAAACACTGACACCCCCCAACCCCCCTTTAGGGGGTAATTTAGAAAAACAACAAATTACAAACTTTTTCATTTATTTTGATAATTATTCGTGCGGAGTTTCATGTTTATTACCTCAAGGAATAAGATTTTTCATACAAACTTTCATCCCCTATTTGACCCCCTTAGGGGTTGAATTTCAAAAAATGCTTCCTTATTCCTTGCCTACACTATAAAGGGAACCTCTGTGCAAAATTTCAGCTTTCTAAGTTCAAGGGTTTGGGCTGGGCGTTGATGAGTCAGTCAGTTAGGACTTGTCTTTTTATTAATAGGTATAGATATAGATAGTAGGATAGGATACTTTTCCGGGATAAAAAGTACCCAGTGTGGTGCCCAGGATAATAAAGAATAATTATACCAAGTTTCATCGTAATCGAACCGGTAGTTTTTGCGTGATGCCTGAACAAACAGACAGACAGACAGACCGACAGACAGACAGACAGACAGACAGACAGACAAAAAATTTTTTAATCAAATTTTTGGGTTCGGTGTCGGTCTAGTAACACCCCCTGCCATTTATTTTTTCGATATTTTCAATGTACAGAATTTTCACTTCTACAGATTTATTATAAGTATAGATATATACTTATATAGATAACATATGCTTTATGTATGTATGTATGTATGTATTGTATATGTAAATGGTACACCACTGACTACCTGCAGTATTGTCTCTCCTTCTCCCTTGAATCCATCCAAAGGTTGTCTGTAAAAGATCGCTTTTAGCGATAAGACCGCCCATTGTGTCACCCTATGTAAAATGTCCAAATTTTTGTCTGTAATTTTTATGGTGTACATAATAAAGAGTATCTATTCTATTCTATTAAAAAGTCGTTTACCAATTTTCACATAAAACCGACCGACCGGCGTTTACCGAGCACTCTCTATGTACATTTTCACCATTACTCGTCATTAATTGAGATGAGATCACATAATCTAAGTAAAGATAAACTACTCACAAACATTGAAAACCACTTTCTCCTAGATTAGATGCTTTTTGTTTAAATAACGCACTTTGATGGATTAATAGATAGCTTTGTTAGACTCTGAATCGAGGTATTTTTGATCAGTTATACACACAGTTATAGATACAGGACACTGCATATTATAATACGATTGGAACAGCATCCCTGGAACCTCTGGAAATGATCTAAATAATCATTGTACAATAATAATCAAAATCAGTTTGATAATTCAATTATTAATTCGGACACCAGGTAAAAAGTTTTGTTTTACACATTCCAGGCATTTTAACCAGTTTTTTACCAACCAAAACTGTAGTTTAGCCTTTCCTAATTCAAAACTATAAGGGCGAATTTCACCAATGTGAACGCGATCAGCACATCTAACCCGAGTTCAAGATCTGTCAGTGTCAATATTCCAAAGAAAATAATGACACTGACAGCTCTTAAACTTGGGTTATGTGCTGATCGCGTTCAGTTTTTATTGGTGAAATTCGCCCTAAGGCAAACAATAGGTATTCTAAACTTCGATTAAGGGTTTGAGAGATTTGTAGAAATCTTTAGCCTACGCAGAATAACAAGCAGCATAATACTTTATGTTACTAGTTTTATGTTACTTTCCTTCTTTGCATGATTCTCTCTCATTTGGCTTCCACAATACATGAATAATGCGTATATTAGCATCGTTATTAAACGGCTTTGGCGAACTACTAACCAGCCCGCACTGGGCCCGCTTGGTGGATTATGGCCCACTGCCTCTCAAAGGAAATATATAGGCTGATAATGGTGCCGATTCCCTTGTTCACAAACTAAACTAAATTTAAGTTCAGTGCATCTTTTTCTTTCCATTTCATTAAGAAAAGGACAGAAGATACATTTTAGTTTAGTCCTGTCAAATTAGTCAGCACCTGTCACTACTCCATACAAGTTTAGACGTGATTAAAAACTTGCCGACTAAAATTACGTCAATTAACGTCAAGCGCTGATTAATTTGACAGGACCAAACAAAAATTTATCTTCTGTCCGTTTCTTAATGAAATGGAAAGAAAAAGATGCACTGAACTTAAATTTAGTTTAGTTTGTGAACAAGGGAATCGGTACCAATGCCTGGGAAATCCAATAAAAAATCGACTGAGGGTTTTGAGTAGTCTCCGAGTAGTCCTAAGATACGCAATGTCTTTGAAAAGATTGGTATCTTCTTTAATATGCTGGCCGCTTTTATGCGAGCACGAAGAAGACGCGTGGAACACAGTTGGTGCGCAAATATAGAATAAGAATCTGTTGCTATCTTCAGCACCTAAGGAAGGCTGTCCCCTGGATCTCTGGTGGGACACCCAGGTCTTTAGTTATTACTCGATTCGACGCCGACATAACCCTTCTCTTTCCTCAGTCGGTCCGAGCAAAAAGAAAAGAAAAATTTACCAAAAAAAATACCTACAAAATATTTACTATTTTTTCAACCCAGCAACAGCAGTGTCATGTCACAGTTAAAATCCAGTAAGTTACATAAAATTAAAGCAACACGTTAACCTAGTGCAAGCTATGAACTTATTTTTTATCTAACCACGACCACTGCGGTGCAATGTTGCCATTGCGCAGTGCTACAGTTCTCACGCACGCCCCGAAAACTAGAGCGTGGTAGGGTTGCCAACATTCATTATTTTAGAACTAAGAATAACTAGTTTAATCGTAATAATTATCATACTTGCCCTAACCTACGACTTTGACAAGAGGTCTTCCATTTCGACATTGAATATAAAATATATGATGATATTCATCATTCGTTTCATTCATTCGTTGTCATTCAATCACGACTAAATAAAATATAAGCGCTTTGACAATTTTGACAGGTTCAGGACCTGACGTCTTAGTGCTGCCACCTACTGGACATCATTTCTGAAAACCCTCAATAATTAATAATGCAATTTTAGTACTTAGGTATAAATAGAAAAAATGCATGATTAGCCTTTAATTACCCTACCTATCTAAAAGATTTTTCAATCATAAATAAATAAATTATTTATTTTCTAAATATATAATTTATTTTCTAAAATATATAATTTATTTTCTAAAATATATAATTTATTTTCAAAAATATGTTACCTATTTATTTTCTAAAATATATTATTTATTTTCTAAAATTAATTAATTATTTATTTACAGGCGTAAGAGTTGCATATAGTTAGCGCTGGACCATTGCCAGCTAACATGATAATGATACCACTAAGCTGGATGATAACAAAATTACATTATAAACCCAGAGAAAGTAGCTCTTATATTATTAACCTAGCATATCAAACAATTTCGAACCGAGACGGGAGAAGATGCTAATAATTTCAAAGAAAAATCACACAACGTCAACTTTTAAATAATTTAAATATGTATGATTCTACACAGGTTGAGTCTTTAATACCTATACGTTTTCATGGCAAAATTATACAAGCTATGACTTACAAGAATATATCAACTATATACTTTTTACAAAATAAATCCTACCCTTGTTTTTGCATCGAAGCAAGTATAACCAATGAGATCACACATTTTTACAAAAAACAAAAATTGCAGTTTTTTTTGTCTGAAATCGAGCTCATGATTTCACTACTTTTCTCTATGCATCATTTCCACCTGGAAGTCTCATCTCAAAACCTCATCCTGTATAAAACATGTAAGCATATAAAATGACGGTTCATGTTCAAAACAATAGCGGCACTTGACCTGAATAATGCGGTAGCTTCTCTTTTTACTCGCTGTCAATAAAATTACTTTATTATGAGAGTAATTTGCAAGAGTTTGCACTTTCTCCTGTGTATTATTACGGATGTGAGATGCTCGCATTTTTGTTGTTTTTGTGACTGGCTTGTTCCCGCGGCTTTGTTTACGAATATGGTTTGTTTTGCATCTTTAGAGTCTTGTGATCTGTACCCATATGTATCCTATCCTATCCTACTAATATTATAAATGCGAAGTTGCGAAGTTTGTGAGGATGGATGGATGGATGTTTGTTACTCTTTCACGCAAAAACGACTGAACGGATTTGAATGAAATTTGGCACACATATAGTTTCTAATCTGGATTAACACATAGGATACTTTTTATCCCGTTAGTCCTACGGGATCGAGACTTATGCGGGTGAAACCGCCGGGCGCTGCTAGTTTTCCATTATAGTTATTGTTAAAATCTCGTAAAATTATTTGAGTTAATCGCACTTGCGACTTCATGAGAGCAACAACTTTTGTTTCTACCTTAGGTATCATCGCTAACATATTTTTGCAAACTCGCAACCGCAAACTATCAAACTAACAAAGAAGGCAAAGATAGTTTAGTAGGCAATCAGCTTGGTATTCTTTATACCCTCGGAAGTTTTTTTTTTTAATTAGCTGGTACATGCATGTTTCAATTACCTACTGGTTTGCGTATCAAAGGACCGTGGTCCTTCGTTCCCGAAAAAAAATACAAAACAAAAAAACCCTGTTATAAAAGTCGTAGAACTGACATGTTTTCAATTTTAACAGCCGTCTATGGATATAAATTCAGGGCACGTCCGTTAGTACACACCGATCTCGAAAACGCAATATTAGTATTCGTGGTATACAAGAAACTGAAAGTTACACTTTTGAGCGAAAGTAAGCGAGTTCGAGTGAAACTGTACGTCGATTCAAAGTTACATTTTATTTATCGATCAGAACGTGTTAACTCGATTACTGCATGACTTTGTAATCTCGTGTAATCGATTCATTAAAGCTTTTGTCGTTTGAAGATAAATAAATAAAAGTATAAAAATAACGCAGTTGGCGGCACACGATTATTCTTTGGTAGACTTGCTTTGGATTAGTGAATGACTTCAGATCCTAAGCGGAAAGCGAAATTCATAGTCAACCGCTTCATCATTTGGGATGAAATGGCTTGATTGTCACCGCCTTCCTTCATTTTCTATAATAACATGAATAACCCCCAATAACCATAAAATAAAGGAACGCGGTCGCACTGCCCACTTAAAAAAACAATGATATTATTTTATACTAGCTCCTGCCCGCGGCATCGCCCGCGTGAACCCTATTTTTTTTCTTCTAAAATAAAGTTGGTTACTCCTTATAACATCAGCTATCTGCCAGTGAAATTCCCGTCAAAATCGGTCCAGCCGTTTCGGAGATTAGCCGGAACCAGCTGGCAGACAAACAAAAAAATTAAAAAATGTTTTATTTTAATACAAGTACCTTATATACTTTCATGCATTTAGTAAAAAGCTGTTATTTAGACATTACATGCAGAGACTTCAGTTTTATACATTTGTTTAGATTTGTTGGTTATTTAATAAAAAATTAAGCATGGGTAAGTAAAAATAAACTGCACGAAGGCGGAATTTTCTACCAATCAACCTCCTATTAGCTCTCAAAGCGAGGACACAAATTAGTTAAACGCACAGAATACTCCCTAAAACTAGACCTAAGTACTTACCTATTTTATCATCAGCACTACATACATGAACAATAATTATAATATCAAAGTCAAAAGGTAGGTATCATTGAACTCTCTCAGATGAGATAATAATCATGACGCGACGACCACTCGTTATAAATGTATGGCGGATGATTCATACTATTACGTATGCAAAACATGTTTAGAGATTATGCTGTCAATAACATAACTTAAGGGGCCTACAGGTTCTAAACGCAGGTTTTATTTATTTAAACTTTTCGCACTCAAAAAAGGTACATACTGTATAGATCGGCCAAACAGGAATAAATTTTATCCGCGAAATAATATTTACTTCTGACAGTTTACGCATGGAGAAACTGTCAAAAATTCAACATTTATTCGGAAGAGAAAGCTTATTCCGCGGGCAATCCTGTTTGGTCGAATCCACCCTTAGCCATTTTCTACCAGTCAACCGAGGGTGGTGAAGAGATTAGTTGGCAGGTGCTCTGTTTATACGATGCATTACAGTAAACAAAATCAACGATACGAACGAAAAATATACGATATTCTTCAGGATATAATAATATGTGCTAGGAAGATAGTGTGTTGAAAACATAATACAACTAATTTGTTACGATAGAAACAAAATCTGATTTCTCTGATTTTTTGTTAGATTTATTCTACAAGCAAAATATTAACGTATTAGTGTTTTAATTTTTTTAGTCTTTTTTTTAAAATTAATAATTGCTTCAAATTTTGCAATAAATTACCAGCATTGTGTCATCGTGCTTCTCTTTATTTTTTATGCAGTCCGACAGTGACCGCACTTTAGCTGTTGTCAGCCTCTTAATGGTCTTTACCATTGAGGATTGAACACAGGAGATAGTGAACCGAGTTCATTCAGATTAGCCGGTTTACTCATAACATTACACCACGCCTGCCTTTCCCCAAAGGGTAAGGCAGATATGTACTTATATTAAACCCACACTTCGGCAGTTTTATTTAAGTCCATGTACGTAATAGGGGGCAGCATATTGCCATCAATCGAGCACAAATTCAGACTCGGGACTGCTACTGAGTAATTCCTGATAGAAAAACCCAATAACACTGCCCGACTTGGGAATCGAACTCTAGACCTTATGCTCAGCAGTAGCGCTTGCGAGCACTAGACCAAAGAGGTACTCATGTGTCGAGATTTCCGCTAGACAGAGTTCACATCCGATTTTGTCATTTACCTTGAATATATTTTCAAAAGAAAAGTTTTGCGATGAGTGAGGCACATATTTTGGAGCTGACTGCAATCATTTTTTTCATCTCCTAAATCTATTCCATTTATTATAACACTAGCAGCGCCCCGCGGTGTCACCCGCATAAGTCTCGATCACGTAGGAATATCGGGATAAAAAGTATCCTATGTGTTAACCCATGTTATAAACTACATGTGTGCCAAATTTAATTCAAATTCGTTCAGTCGTTTTTGCGTGAAAGAGTAACAAACATCCATCCATCCTCACAAACTTTCGCATTTAGAATATTAGTAGGATTAGACAAATAACACCCTTTCGTTATTTCGATATAAATGTATAAAAAACTCCGTTATTGCACGGTAATTATAAAGCAATGTAATCTATTTACCATTTACATTAATAAAATTAATCTAAAGTGCACTTATTTCAACAATATTACACAATAACACTCGTTATTTAGCCGTTTTTGTCTAATGCTAAAATAAATGGAGCTATGTACCTATAACACTATTGTGGATATACGTAATTCATTTTCTGCTACATTTCCTTTGTTAAATCTTTTATCTGAACAAAGAAGTACAAAGAAAATCTAAACCGATGACCTCTTGACCAAAAAAGACCAGAAACAATGGAACAACAAATTACCCTAAACGCGCCCTAAAAACCGAATCACAATAAATATTATCCAACACCTTTTGTTCCCACTGCCCCACTAACATACAGACAGACAGATAGAACAGTTATTTTTACTAATTAATTCATTAACACGTGCCTTTGAGTCGGATGGCCAGAGACAAAGGACCAACGGTAAGTAGACACGGTTCGGTGATAACTTGGTGTAGTGCTTGTAATGTTTTAGAAAGGTATTATGAAAAATCTTCTTAAAAAAAAAAACCGTCTATCCATTCGACTGTCTGTCTATCATAAGCCAGTATCTTTTAAACCGTATAATACTTAGGTAGGTAGGTAATTATCATCATCATCAGCCTTTAAAGCATTACAATGCGAGACATTGTTGTTTTCGATTCTTGGCAGGTCTCATCCAGGTGGCAATGTGAGTATTATGTAGGCCAATGCGTATTTATTTATGGGTTTGAAGTAAACCGTCATTTGAAATACTCCTTAATAAATACTCCACATATTGGCAGCATTTCAATACTTCACACCTATTCTGCAATACAAGTAATTCCCCAGCGGAATCCCGTCTAAACCTTCCGACGGCAGCAGAGCAATAAACCAACCCTTTCTCTTTTAGTTTCCGTGGTATACAATGGTATTGCAGACGTGTGGCTGTGCGGAGAAAGCACGCAACAATAGCGTGTGAGGTGACATATCGAAACCAATCTGTAACATGGGTTGGGAGGTGGGGTGGAGCCGGTGTTTTAATTTAAATATTTGATATAAATACATAGATTTGTAGCGTCCGACAAATGTTTAAGTCCCTTCATGTATGCCTACAAAATATGAATTGGAAATGAGTATCATTAGAAATCAAAAAGCAGATGAAGATCTCCTGAAACCGCGAATAGCAGCGCAGGATCCCATTTTTCAGTTACCTTCTAAAGAAACAGTATTCATTATCTAATGAAAGTTAGAAATCAGGAAATGTATTGTTTTATTTCTGCATCTAACATCTGCAAACGCAAGTCAGACAGAAGCGAAGGTGTAAATGGTTAACAGTTGTTAGTGTTGCATGATGAGAAAAATTACGTTGTAAAGATGTGGGACTTTGAATATCAATATTTGTTTCTGCCTCAATTAAAAAATCAATGGCCAATTATAAAATAAGGCAAACAAAAAAATCTTTATTTGAATAGTGAAACGACTCCATGCCACTACTGTCCATCTGTTCCGATCTACACAGAGCGGCGCGAACCGAAGCGGAACTGTTGCCTCATAGCGAACATTTTCACTATTCCTCTATTGCAATTAGGTATTTATTATAATAAATCAGTAAAAGCATTGTTGTTTCTGTTTCATATGCTTCTTACCTTAGAGAATTTCTTTCTCCGATACTTAGCGGGCGCAAGTCACCTTTTCGAACTGTCAGTCAAAATGTCGGCAATGACGTAGGTAATCGGAAAAATAATAAGGTGTACCTTTTGGTGCTTTAAGATTCCTGGACGTAGATACAAATAGACCGATCTCTAAAGTTAAACTGTGCATGATACAACCTGTTTTTGGTTGGATCACCGATTCACGTAGAAAACTCAGTTTATCTTACCTATCTAAAGCGTGGTCTACAGGTGTCTTACAACAAGGAGGATCATGTCAGACAGTTTGACAATGTTACCACTACGGTAGTCCCCAGTCATTTAGACTTCCAAGCAGATAGTCCGATTAATCGTCAATCTGAAAAGCAGCCTTATCGAGTATCGTGTTACCCCGTAACTGAGTTGTGGAGGTCACATAGCCACCTTTATGCATCTGCAAATATACCTGAAGCCAGTGGCGGCCCTAGGGCAGTGCGAGGGGTGCGACCGCACTGGGCGCCGTCATCAGAGGGGCGCCAAAATCAACACCAAAACACTACCACCATGCACCGGTTACCCACTCGTTATTGACCGAAGACGCGACGGTCGCTCGCTCCTGCTGCCTAGGTTCATAACAGAAAATATTCAGAGTAAATATTTTCTGCATAAGTCAACCAAGTACCTGCTATTTGTCTATGAATGGTTATGAGATAATCTAACCTATATGTGGGAGAATGCTAGAATTTTCGAGCTCGCTCAGCTTGCTCTTGAAGCCTTGGTTCACAAACAGAAAACATCAGAGTGAATATTTTCTGCATAAGATGGCCAAAGTAGCTGCTATTTCTCTACGTATGGTCAAAAGGAAATTTAACCTATCCGTGCAAATTTTTTACATTATTTTACTAAATTGACTGTCAAACCTGTGGTACATGGCAACTACGCTAGTGAACAAGAAGTGTGACACAAACGGTAGCAAGGGCATATTGTTCAAAGAAAACAACAACCCAAGCTTTGAAACAAAATTATTAACTGTCATTATTTCTCATTTTTACAATTTGTCACCTCAGCAGGGCAAGCACAGTGGCCTTATCGTGCGGAACAGAATAGTGTGAGTGGGATGGCCAAATTAAGCGTGACAGACACCACTGTGCTTGCCCCGCAGATACCTACACCTGTAGATATTTGGTAGTTATAATTAATTTATAACCACGGATAAGCAACTGCATAATAGGAAAACTAAGGTTTAAAGTATTAGAGGGGCGCTACTTGGACATTTCTCTCTACCTAAAAAATTTGCGAGGGCCACCTCTGCCTGAAGCATATAGTAGGTTCGTTGCCTTTAGTTCCGACTAAAATCTAAGCTGAGCGTGACCAGCCCCCTTATTGCGTTTAACGCGATCAATCACAATTTGGATCGTTTTGAAACAGATTGCTATAATCCATTGCGTCATAAGTTCGAAAAAAAATCTGCTCAACTACGTAAATAGCGCAATGAATGTTGTTGAACTGTCACAATGAAACAGATTAGTCTGAATCGTTTCCCAAAATGTGTTGCGCAATAGATAGCAGGACAAGTCCAAATTGTATGTATTACATGGGATCATAATGTTTGGTCATCATTAAATAAACCAGTTTTTGACCTGATAGATTTTTAGAGACATTCCTGATTTATTAAAACAACTTGTTCTATAAAACTCCATTTGGCTGCCTAGCCTACCTATTACAGGTTTCAATATAGGCCTCCTCCTGTTACACCTACGCTGATGATCGCATTTTAAAACAATTTGATAGCAGATGAGGCTTCCCTTTTATAGTCATTCTAAAATTTATTTATTTATTATTTATTTATTTAATACTTCAAGCACACAAATGTACAGAGGCGGACTTAATGCCTTAGAAAAAAAAAAAAAAAAACCTTAAAATTACCTTTTATCTGAGCATTTTGAACCAGAAAATCGCCATATTTGGACCAGCAACTTAAACCCTATTCCTAGACAAACTGACCTTGAAACGAAGCTTGAATAAGAAGTTATTTATATGATTTGACAAAAGTAGGTTAGGCACAGAAGTAGTTACAGTATGGCCGTCAAGAGAACGCGTTTTTGACACCTGTCAGATGGACAATTTCTAGTAACTACAAGGATTAAATTCGCAAAACATAAAGGGGTTTATTATTTTATAAACGTTGCTTACAGTTAACTGACGTTCAAACGTCGAAATTTATGGTTAAACAATCGCTAATCATTACTTAACTTTAAGCAACGTTTATAAATAAACCCCAAATTCGTTAGTATGAAACTGACAGGTGTCAAGAACGCATTCTCTCAACGGCCGGACTGTATGTATGGACATACTTAAGTACACATCTGCCTAACCCTGTGGGGAAAGCAGGCGTGATCTTATGTGTGTGTAAAACATAACATTTAACGCCTAAAGTATATTTTTAACCAGGGGCCTAAGTCTATTAATTTATAAACGTCACAATGGTGTCATAATGATTAGTTTTTGGCAGATTTGCCATACAAAACTGTCAAAAAATAGCCATTATGACACCATTGTAACGTTTATAAATTAGTAGACTAAGGGCCCAGGTAGCCACACAAAAAGTATCATAGATATCCTGCAAAAAAAAATATTACCAGGAAATACAAGGACGAAACTCTCACTCCAAATCATAGCCACAAAAAATCTGTTACAATTACAACAAGCAGAGTACAAATAGTTACACTAAAAAGTACATCGCAGGATACATGTGCCCGATCCCACGATACCAAACAACGCGAGTACATAATTATAGACAGTTTTTATTTAGTGTAACATTAACATTTTAATTGAAATGAAAGTAAAATCGGCGGCTAAAACAAACAGCTGACACAGTTTGGGAAAATAGTTTTTACAATTCCGAAATGCAATAGACTAGTGAGGGGGTGTTGTCGATAGAATGTTTGTTTGTTTACTGAAATATGCTGGCTAAATATTTTTTTCTTATACTTCTAAATCTATCTAGAGATGTTTATAACTAACGGTTTATTTTGGCCATGGCCGAGCACCCATAAAATGTAGAAAAAGCATGAACTAAACATTTATAAAGTAATCCTAATTTTTATGACCTCTTTTTTGTTCTTATCTAAAGAATTAAAAAGAGTCCTACTTGCCCTAATGCCCAAAAGCCCTCTCAATGATTACAAGTGATTAGGTATTTTTTAAACTAACAACACAGACGGCGTATAATATGTGCTAACTTTATAACAACAAAATACAAAAAAAATATGAACAAAACATTTAATAAAAAATATACAACTCTATCGATAGAATCCCAACACTATCTAACACTTTGTTCTGTATCTGTTGCACTAATCCGCGCAGTCGCATGCCGCGAAACCACGCGAACTGCCGCTCGCAAGCACGCGGTAACAAGCGTAAATAAATACGACAACTTTTATCTTTCAAATAAAACCTTCTCAACAAATAGGCTGTAAGCATGTAATTTCCTTTGCCTTAAAATCCTAATTTATGCTAGCTGTCTCTGACGCGCGGGAAAATAAAGAACATGGTGGACTTTTTGAAAACATTTTTTATTGTTCGTATTTTAAAGTTATAAAAAAATGTGAAGTTATTTTAAGTTGTTAGTTGGTGCATTTATGTAAATATGGTGATGTACTGGAGGAAAGTGATACTGGCTGCTGCCTTGTCGTCTGTTTTGGATGTCAGCAGCGAACAATTTGGGAATGATGTAAGTATTTAATTATTTTATTTTTTCCAATAAAAAACACGGATGAAATGTTTTGGGGATTTTTTAACATATTTAATAAACAGATGCTGAGATATAATAATTATTTAGAGGCTACAATTAGATATTATATCCTCGATATACTCATAATTATTTTCTCCCAACTTGTTCTTTCCGTTTGTGTTCTTTCGTCATGTTTACCGCAAATAAAAGTATTTTCGTTCTTTCTTCTTCTAGATGATGTTTTTTATACCTACCTAAATTGATATTTTATCAAAATAAACAAACAACTCGTTGCAATTTGTAACATTAAAAAATCCAGTCCACAATTTGCATCATTGACTTCATTTTCTTTTTTTCTAACAATTTGATTGTTTACTATTTACAATACATAACCTGTTTGAGTGCATAGCATTACATTATAATTATCCATACCTATTACGCTATGAAAGGCTAGCAATAATAATTCCTTTACAATCTTCTCATAACGAACGAGTATTGATCATCACGAATTCGCCAGAAAGCCAAACGGACAAATATGAGCAGAATTTCCCGCGATGTTTTACATCTCCGTAGGTCATTAAAGTCTTACTTAACTAGAATATGCATTATCCCAATTTTTTTTAGACTGTCCTAATAAGTTTTCATATTTAGAAATATATCTTACTAATATCTGACTGCGACTTCTACGTGAAATTTTGGCCCCCGATCCACCGCGTCGCTTCCCATCTCCAACCCTCGCTATTACCTACTTCGTTTTCGCTTAATGTTCTTTCTGACTTTTTTTTCGTAGCGTGATGTTACATATAGCCTATAACCTTAATTAAGAATTGAACTATCCAATGCAAAAAGAATTCTTGAAATCCGTCTGGCAGTTTCGGAGATTACCCCCTACATACAAACAAACAAAGAAACTAATGTTCTTTATAATATTATTATTAGAATAGATATTTTTAACAGCCTGTAATCACAATTTTCTTGCCATGTGTTCAAAGCATTTGTATCTATTCATTTTTTCTCTGGCCTGCATTTTGTGTCATCCACATTAACACTTATGTGCCTCATTTTTGTCACAGTCGACGATAATTTAGACAATTTTGTCTATTAACGTCAAAACTTTGCGGTACATAAAAGGAACAACTGTATATCATATAATACCATTAGGTATAATTCTAGCTACCGGAATAGCCCATAAACCCGCATAATTACAATGTGGTTTTATCTTTATGTAATCTAGTTTTTGTGTACTAGAGGCTTGTTGTTTTACGTCTAGCTGTTTGTCTGTCTGTCTGCTGCCTTGCCATTACCCTTGTTTTGTGTTAAACTTTTCCTGGGAGATGAACCATACTTTGTACATATTGTTCTTGTACCTCAGACAAAAATTTTGGATCCATATTTCCAATTGTCCAATAATAATATTATGACAGCCTATATATTTTCGCATTTTGAATCTTCACCCGTCCAGTAATATTTAAGTCTCTTCGGACCTTGTTTCTATTAAAACGTTAACTCGATAACATGACAAACTTACAAAAATTAATTTCGAAAACTAAAATAGGTTAAAAAGCGTAGCGTTTAGACATTTTTTCGCAATACGCTACTTAGAAATTCAGGTAGAACCCCGAAAAAATTAAAGAAATCTGGTTTTATAAGACCAAAGACCTATCTTCATAGCTTCAAAATTTGTATTCTATTACCATCTCCGAGTGCAATCGTAAAATGTATCAGATGAAATTCGCAGAACATTTAAATTCAGCAATCGTAAAACACGCTTGTGGAGCACTTTATTTACAGTCTTGTGCATACGTGCGTAAGTTGCTAAAAGGAAGCTTTAGGTAACTATTATGTTCCCGCCGGGGTTGCGGATAGTCCCAAGGGGAAACCGTGGCCCCTGGCATGGCAAGGGAAGGAACACGGGTGGGTTTTAGTCAGTAAAAGTCTGACACGCCCTTCCGCTCCGCCCAGAGCGGGAGAAGTCATTGGATGATTTCCCACCCAAAAAAAAAAAAAAAAGGTAACTATTATGTTATTAGCTTCCGCCCGCGGCTTCGCCGGTGTTGTATGTCGATAAAAAGTATCCTATGTCCTTCCTCAGGGTTCAAAGTGTTCTCGTACCAAATTTCATCAAAAACCGTTCATCCGTTTTAACGTGATGCGCGATCAAATAAACAGACATACAGATAAACAGAAAAAAACTGTTGAAACGTGTTCTGTTATCGATTGTAAGTATCCCCAGCCAACTTTTTTTCGAATATCTTCCATTTACAGACTTTCGACCCTCTTCAGCTTTATTATATGTATATAATAAAGTATTATATTATATTCATGCCTGTAATCATCACCCTCGTAAATGTCTCATGTTCAACGATAGCCTGACACAAGACCAGGGCATTCAAACCTTCTAAAATGATGTCCTATGGGGTACAGTTTGATAAAGATCAAGAACGGTATCGGGAACAGACAGGCTAAACAGTAAAATCAAAATCAAAAGTCATTTATTCAAACTAGGCTGAGAATCAGCACTTTTCGAACGTCAAAATTACATAAGACAATTCCCCAAAACGCCCACCCTTCACCTGATGGGAGCCACACACACACGTGCGCAAATTTCTTACGTACCTAATGATATACTTGTGTAAGCCTGCGTTACATGTGCCTTTGTAAACAGTTTTTTTGTTCCTTGTTACAGCAGTTAATAATAATTACGCCATTTTCTTTATGTAGAAAATAAACTATCATTGACCATAAAGAGTGCTCCCAGCGTGTTGGCAGATCAGCAACCCAAGTTTTCTCGCGATGTTTTATTGTTAAATGAGATGCAAAAGTGGATACTAATCACGTTAACTTTACATGTTAGGTTTGTAACACGCAACCCGTTACTTAAAAAACTTGGTTCACTAAGCATGAACCAAACATGACATGACAGCACCTACAAAAAAGAATCAATATTTTTATTGAAGTTGTTGTGACATCGAAATTATAATATTATAATTTGACAATTTAAAAGTTTAAACAATAGAAAGTCAAGTGGTTTAGTAAATATTACGTTTTTCCTTATGCCTGTAAAATTCACTGCACCTACCTTACGCGGTTTTAAACACTGTTAGTTCAGCGGTTTCAGAATATCACTGACGATGTCAAACTTTATGCCTGAAACCGCCGAAGGGTTCGGCAGTGAAGTGTACCTAGAGTATACCCACATTTGGCCAGTTATGTTTAAGTCCCATAAAGGGGCCGAGCCTAATATTGCCATCAACCGGGCACAAATTCAGACTCCGGACTGCTACTGAGAAATTCCTGTTGGAAAAACAAAATGACACTAACCAAACTGGGAATCGAACCCAAAAACCTCATGCTCAGCTGTAGCGCTAGCTTATGTGTCTTTTCATTGTATATAAAATCCTAAGCACGTCCTTACTTAATCCGTGAAGGCAAGAACATTATTGTCGGAATAACATTGTCCAATCCCGGACTTTCTCGTAGTATGGCAGACTTTCTATTAAGCCCAGTCACGTCCTATGAGAATGACATAATCTCGTTTATAAAGGTTCCTTTTCCAAAGCCATTGTAAGTACTTCGTATCAGAGCTTTATTGAAAAGGGTTGAAAGTACATTTTATAATTATAAAAACATAATTTTTCATTTAAAAAAATTATAAAATGTATAAATCTTCAGTTGAAGATGCTCAACGCCTTTCTAACTATCATCCCTGAATGTGATGTGTATGCGGATGAATGGAATAAAATTATGCTTAGACGTCTACTGGTTCATGTTAGTTTTTATTAAATTCTACACAACAAAATCGCTTAAAGAAAAAAAAAACAAATTAAGAGTGTCGATTTTTCAGTTTTAGGCGAGTAAATTCGGGCGAATCATCAATAAGCCCACGACATCGCAAAACGCATAAAATGTTTCTTCAAGTACGGTGGTTTCATCTGTAACTGTAGCGATATGATGAATTGCCTAAAATAATCAATTAGGTTGATTTCACAAACAGAAATACACAGTTTATCAGATCACAGAATCAAGAAATTCGTGTATTTCCATTTCCATATTTTCCATTGAGGTTTATCACTAACGACATAACTCATAGGGCTGTCACAAAACAGTTCCTAAATCACTTTAGCAACAAATCAAGTCAATTTTCCAACCTCATTCATGTCCAAAACCACACGTGGGAAGCTCTTAGATACTCGTAAAACATCCTTACGTAATCCTGTTACTAGGCCAATCATACAGGATTATCCTTAACAGCACGTAGGCAGGAATTAAGGCTGAAATCACGACCGGTAGCTGTAAACTAACCTTTTCGCTAAACTAGCCCAATCCGGGGTCACGGCCATTGATACAATAGCAGGAATTTGTTGAGAATTTTGTCAGTGCCAACCTTGACATGAGTTCACCGAGTGACATTCTGATACGCAGTCCAAATAGCTGTCGAGTTTTAGTACTGGTTAGCTTTACTTGGTCAAACGATGAGCTGTTAAAGGCTGGTTTGACGTATTGGGTAAGAGTGGGTTTTCTCTGGGGTATCGTAGTATGTTTACTGTTTTGCAAGTGTTTTTCTTTTTAATTAGGTAGATTCTAAATTGTTACCTGCGTAAGTTAACCTATCGGCATTTCCTATGCTGGTAGATTGAATTTTTCCCGAGAAATTATAGACTTTACAAGTGTTCAAGTCTGTAAAAAGATAATGACATTATTTCAAATGTTATTTCCGACTCTTAACTGATTTATAAACCAAAAATAATGACGAAATATTGGAATCTATTTCCCTAGAAAAAAACCAAGCCAAATCTGGGACAGCATTGATTTTCCGTAGTTGAATGAATCAATCAATCAGTTCCAGTTGACTTTCTTCACCATGAGAAGCAAGTCTTCCGTATAGAAATGTCAAAGCATTGCTAATTTTTGCAATTATCAATTCCATTGTTTTATCAACAATATTATGGACCGTCTTGACGTTCATCAAAAGGTTGCATGTTCAGTCGGAACTGTGTGAGAAGAGGAGCCAAAAACTCTTCATAATTTGGTTAAATTACGTAACTTGGGTTTAAATCTTAGGACTAGAAATTCAATGTTAGGATTGAAATTGAGATGAAGCTACTATTATTGTGATGCAAATTAAATCTTACTTCTTCTACTTTCTCTCGTCCCATAAGATTGAGAGTCCTCGCATATATTTTGCTCCACGACCATTCACTGATTTTGCCTCCTGTAAGCCGATGACATGATAATTTAATTCAATATAATATCGTGTGATTATAAAACCAAATTATCCCAAGCTCCAGGATTTCCAGTTCTTTTCATGTAATTAGTATTTTATGACTAATTTTATACGAGTATTGTAGTTGATTACAGTTATTATATCCCAGTATTTTTTCACAAGCGATTGCATTAGTTATGTGAAACTATTCATTCATTATGTTCAGCTATTTCTAGGCTAAAAGATAATCTACATAAAAATCTGTACAGTGCCATAAAAATGGTATTAAGGTACAACATTATCTTTCTCGTCTTTGTGTAGATTTTTGGAAAGGATTTTTATATTATACCTTGTCTTGTTCGTTTTACTCGATCGACTCGAAGTAAGCACTTGCCTTTCGCAAAATAAAAGATAAATGATCGAACGATGGTCATCTATAAAAGTAAGAATCAGATAAAGTGCAAAAGTGACTTACCTAATCATTTATAGAAATAAGAACAAGCAAGCAGAAGGAAACATTATAAAGGTATACACAGCAAACTACCAGAAAACTGATGAATCAATTCTCTTCTCCAAAGTTCTATGTTGAATACTATTTATAGCGTAATTCGCAATGGATATCAAACTAATGCGTATAACCCGATAATTGAAGGCTATCTTGTAAATCTGCATGAAAAGTTATATCATTTTAATAATACACGTCAGATCCATGAGAAATACTATTTGAAGGTATTATTAATAGTGAATTCATTCATTAACAGAAGTTTTAAACGTTCAAGCAACATCGAATTTATTAGATTAAATTATATTTTTATCTACACCATTATTATAAAGAGATTTTGATTTGCTTTTTTGTTTGTAATGAATAAACTCAAAAACTACTGCACCGATTATAAAAATTATTTCACTAATAGAATGCTATATTATCACTGAGTAATATAGGCTATAATTTATAAAGCTATGACGCGGGCAAAGCCGCTGGTGGAAGCTAGTTATAAATAAGAACTACATTATTACATGACCTTTTTTACCGTAGATAAAACGTGCGTAAAGAGAATTATCTACAAATACGTGTAGATAATTCTCTTTTACAGAAAAAAAGCATGTCCTTTATTAGATACATAGATCACACATAATTATCTTTAGCCACAAAGGCAAAGTTAAAGATCATTAACGAGCTTTTGACAAAGAAGCATCGAAAAGACTGCGTCATTGTTCTAGTGGTCGCAAGCGCTACTGCAGAGCTGATAAGGTCCTGTATTCAATTCCTAGGTCGGGGAAAAATGTTATTGGATTTTTCCATCTGAAATTTCTCAGTAGAACCCCGGAGTCTGAATTTCTGCCCGGTTGACAATAGGCTGGCCCGCTATTAAATGGGACTTAAAAATAACTGGTAAAATGTGGGTGTAATATTAGGTACACCTCTGCCCAATCCTTCGAGGGAAAACAGGCATGATGTTCTGTTAAGCATCAAATATTAATTACTGAAAACATTGCGACGTTTATCCTTTAACTGCCTACTCTAAATATTCGCTTTAGTTATAATTTAACGGTAATGGTAAATCCTTGGAGTGTTAAAGCAAAGTTGAAGGTCCTATGGTCTGAGACCGCTTACATTTACAAATTACTATGCACTGTGTCCATTTCTAGGGCCGATATCTATGTGGTACTAAGAGGGACTTTATGTGTGTACAGCTCTACATATTTCCTAGCATTGGATTTGAACCCCCTTGCCTTTTTCATTGGCAAGGGCTATAATAGCATAATGGCCATTGACAAAGAAAAAGCAATTAGGCTATCAAAAATTAGAAATATGATCCTTTCAAGCTAAGATAAAGAAACAGATTACCTACACTAAAGGCGTTGAACAACTGCAGTGTCACCAAAAAAAATATGTGCTTCTACTAAAATAACACAGATGATAATGTGTGTTGTTTTAGTATGTTAGGGTTATAGGGGACACCAAAGAAAAGGCCGTTCTAACGGTTTCAATAATTCAATTCAATTTTAAATTTTATTATCCTTTGCTTCATATAATGGAAGGTGTGTTTTACTAATAGTATACGTGTGATTGTATAGTCACTATGAGAAAGTAAGGACTTCAATCAAGTGTTATGAGAGGGCTCGGATAGTTAATCGATTCAGGCGTGACTTGGCGGAAAACCATTATAAAATACAATAGACGTTGATATATTTAGTAATCTATTCTATAGTAGTATAAACTCTCAGCGTCCAGCGCTCGGCGTGTTAACACGTCGTGTTCGGGTTTGCGACAAGTCAATCGTCATCCTGAGGATGCCTCGTTGAGAGGTGAAACACATTTCGATTTCTTACAGGGTATATATCAACGTCTCTTGTATTTTTTTAGGGCTCGGATGGTAAAAAATAATATAGTTAGTAGAGGTAGAGTGAGATAGACAATAAGTGTTGAAGTAAGATTGATTTGTTTTTGCCATAGGTACTCCAATAAAGTAAACTACGAAGAAGAGAATTGTTTCAATGATATCGGCCCTTAAACCGTCCACTGCTGAATAAGTAGTAGGCACATATAGCTTTCTGAAGACTAACTACTTTACTATAGTAGTCACAATATTACGATAATGGTGTATTCCCTTACGAATAAATTACTATGACCATTCCATTTCATTCACAGACTCCTAGCTAACTAATAAAATAACCTTTTCAACCATTAAAATTTGGATTCTGGCAAAGTTTTTCACAAAATAACAGTGTTTTCCTGTTACTTAACTTTAACACAGACACCAGCCACCATCAGAATTCTAAAGATAGAATTGTTATTCCTGGCTACCATTATCGATGCCTTATCAGCTAAAATTGTTATTTAGTAGTGTGCAGATTGGCGATAATCTGAATATTTAAACCAAAAATAAATTCCATTGGATACATTCGTGGCCATGATGTTTTTGTATGGTAGATCCTTAGAATCAGAATGCACAAATATCTGCCAATAATCATCACAAATTCAGTCTTTGAATTAGGTTGTACCTACGAGATTTTTAGCGTCGTACACCCAATACGAATGAGGTCAAAATTTTAAGCGGCGAAAACAACATAGAAATGGCAGCCAGCTTTCATGTTAACACAAACATTTCCACAAGTCCAAAACAAATCACAAGATCACAACAGTAAAAATAACAAAGAAACAGTACTTAACATTCAAATACATGCAGTAGAAATACATAATGTAGAAGAATATAAGCATGCAGACGATATCGCGAGTAAAAGTTAGAGGCAAGTGCAAAATACTTTAGACGGTGGTTACTGTGAACGTGCGAAGTGTTCACGGTCTCGACTCAGCAGCTTTATGGCTATTTTATTCCAATTATTTTACTAAAGTCACGTTTAGATTGTTTTCATAAATATTAATCGGTAGATGATAGTAGAAGCCTATAATCTTCAAATGAGGTTTCTATGCTTCTTCAGTTTCTATTTCATTTCAAGAAGCTTCTGGCTTCTACATCTTAATCATTTCTTCTTATTTTCGAAGTTCAATTGGTTATACTTTAGCAGTGGCAAGGGACACGTCTTTTACATAGTAGGTACATTAAATATCACGGCTAAAATTGCAAAAGACCATTACATAAAATACAATTTTTAGGGAAATGGGCGAATAAAATGCAAAATTATAACCTGTACTATTTTATTACCCCTTTTATGACCCTCACGCGAAAATGATGACCCAAAGAACATAACATAAACAATTTGATCATGTTGTTTCTCTGCACACCCATCATTACAAACTATTTAATATTATGTAAACAAACCTTAGCAATTCGCGTTTATTTACGAAACTTACATTTTAGAAAAAGCTATTATGGCAGTGACAGCTAAATAAATGTGGCGTCAATTTTTTTAAATGAGTTTTAATGCTAATCTAGCAAGAGTAATGTATTAAATGTGTAATTTAGCGCTTTTTAGCAACATAGCAATGTTCTTCTCCTTAATTTGTAATTAGAAAGAACCATATATCAGTCACGGTTTAAAACCCTTACGAAAGTTAACTGTTAATTCGGGAAATTGAAATAAGCTTTACCTGCGTTTACGCAGGTTATATGGCAAAAACAATCACTGCAGATATCGGTCATGTTGAAGCCAATAATTGCAATTAACAGCACTGTAACGCAACAAAAATTTCACAAAACGTTTTAAATTCGTGTCGTTGCACTCAAAAATCGTTGCTGAGGTTCAAATTAATTACCATGTTCATCGTTCTGTCACGAGCATGTCAACAAAATGGTTTCAAATGGCTCAAAATTGCGAAGTTATCACGACATGCCCTAGAGAATCACGATGATAATTCTTTGTCAACTTATGAATAATGCTCGGGTAGACGAGTTGCTTCGAAAGCAGAGCGCAACATAGTGACAATTTAAGTAAGGCATGTCGTGAATATCTTTATCTGTAGGCTTATAAATCGTCTCATTTTAATCTAAGTTGCAATGATTTCTATAATTAACAGTTACAAAGGTTTAAGACAAAATAGTGAGTGCAAAACTCCCACATTAATCATATTAACTTGTTTAAACGTAGGAAGTACATCAACATAGTAAGTATTTAATTGGTGTCTACGAGTCACGTAAGCATTCAATTTATCTATCAATTCGCCCATAAATCGTCTCATATATATAACCAAAGTGTTAATTGAATTCATCATTTACAACTGCAACGGGCAAATTTATTTCAAGGTAATGAATCTAAGCATATTGTTTGTGATATAATACCGCATTAACTTAAAAATACTACAAAATGTGGTTGTAATTATGTTGGTAGTTTATCGAATTAACCGTACATAATTAGTTAGATAATCTGAGAAAAAATATGAACAAGATACTTATCGTCACGCGAGGCATGAAGGGTCATAAGGAAACAAACAATTGAAAATAATTTAATGTAAGTTTATAAGGAATTCTCATTTTTTATAAATTATGCAAGCTAATGTATGAGAGGCGAAGATTCGTGACAGTAAATACCTACTTTATCATCATCATATCAACTGCAAAAAATCGATTTGCAAACTAGACGCATCAATCAGCAGACACCGAAGCACGCTTCAGAAATGAAAACATCGAAGCGTCTCGTGCATCCCAGCATTAAAACCTCACACTTAAGGCCGCTTAAACCTTAAAGAGAAACCCACATGACAACCGGAGCATTGAGTTCGTGAAATTATCACGCGAACAATGGTAGTTGACTGCCTCATTTTGCGCCCATATGGCAAAATATGGGCGCAAAATGAGGCTTCGGTTAAAATGTGGAGCGTTTCGTCACGGATTGATAAGAATAAAATGGATGTGTCGTTTAAAATAATTCTGGAAATACGGAAGTTTTTGATGACATGAACCTTGTCCATCGATCATATTAAGCTAGGCTTGCCAGGGTCAGTCCGTGGACCATCTTTACATACCGAGTTCCCTCGGTCCGTTAAGCAAGGGCAAGGGGTATCGTATTACCCAGTAACTGGTTGTGGAAGCTCGATATGCAGTCGTATGTGAAATCGCCAACCGGTCTTAAGCAACCGTGGTGATCAATTCTCGAGCATTTTCTGTATGAGGAGAGGTCTCTGCCCTGCAGTGGGAGGATAATAGCTTGGAATTATTATAACAATACTTGAGGACAAGATTGCAATCTCAATGACTGCACTTTTGAACTTTGGCCGTGGCTTTGGAACTCAAGTCACGGACTCACGGCCTTTGATCGAAAGTTAGAGAGTTTAGATACCCAATTACTGAACTAAAAATATTTGAACGAATTGACAGATTTGTAAAACATTGAGTAAGGTAAGCACCTTACTTAAATTGGTTTCCATGAATTTAATCTAGTAGGAGCTCGTGACGCCGTATTAACAGCCGAACGGGTCAATTCATCAGGTTAAGCTACGCTTGCCAGGGTTGGTCCGTGGATGGGTGACCATCTTTACACATCGAGACTCCTCCGTGCCTTGCAAAGCATGTTAAGCCGTTGGTCCCAGCTGTCATTCGTGGATCCTTGGCAGTCGTTACGGGTCGTCAGAAACCCGAAAATCTGACAACCAGTCTTACCAAGCGGTATCGTATTACCCAGTAACTGGGTTGTGGCGGACAGATAGGCAGTCACTCCATGTAAAATACTGGTAGTCAGCTGCATCCGGTTAAACTGGAAGCCGATCCCAACATAGCGGGGAAAAGGCTAGGCAGATTGATTTTGATCTAGGATAATTGGGGTATTATATAAAATTCTTGCGTATAACTGTCACGAATCTTTCAATTCAGTTTTTAGTAACTAAAATTCTTTGTGCAATGGTAATTTGTAATAGTTGCCCGCTCGTTCATTTCACAGATGACAAAGTGCTGTTATAAAAGGCAAGTAATTGTCTGGTGCTCTAAGAATAAATTGTCGAGAGCTAACTTTGTTGACGTAGCTATACTATGAGCTAAGCAAGCCTATTTCTTTTTTAAGCAAGGCTTTTCCTATATTGCACCACAAGCCACAAAACTTGGTTTTTACATTTCACAGCCCCAGACCGCTTACTCGGGCCAAGTATAAATATTTTTTTAGCTAAGACCCATTTTGTGGTAAATATTATAATGTCATAACCAGCCTATTAATTTTTTTTTTTTTTTTTTTAATCTATCAACATAAGCCATCATTTTATTGAGCTATTGTTATAGCTATCTAAGTACCTATAAGGAATCGTGGAAGTCAATGATTTCTTTTACTTGCTTATTAAAAGGTGTTAAACATTCGTAAGTGTCAATTTATATTTTATGGACTTAATATATTGCAAATTCGACCCATCTGACCATCATAAAGTCATGTTTTTTTACATACCTTAATGTCAGGGTGAGACTTTTGTTATCCAGGTTTCTCTAACTAGATAACTTTATTGATTTGTTTTCAATAGCAAGTTACGTACCAACTCTAAAGCTTTTCTTTGTATACTTAAATTAAATAAACCATAAGGAGAATCCTAACACCTTGGATTGACCTTGATTGTGACATGTCGATGGAAAAGGCATAATAGAATTTTAATATAATATACCTATGCCTATAGTTTAAAAACGTTTTTTTCTGTACGGACTTACCTACTCGTGATTCATGGAAGGTCACCTAATCAAGTGTTCAAAAACGGAAGAGCTTGCTAAGCATTAAATGTTTTTCTACATAAAGCTCATTTCAATCACGATTGACAATATTGACTTTAATTTATAAAGGTACTAGCTGACGGCCCGGGCTTCACACGGGTAGCACTAAGTACCTATTATTCTTATTTACGGCGTACCTACCTACTTAAATACCTACCTACCCTACCTACATCTACCTACATACATACCTACATACCTACCTACCTACCTACCCTACCCACAGCTTTTTCCATATTTTCTAACATGTAAAAAAAAATCTGGATAGGAAACCCTAATCACCTATAAAATATACTTCACGACCTATTCTCATACTTACCAAATATACATAAAAACAGTCGAGCCGTTTCGGAAGAGTGCGACCACAAACACCGTAACACGTGATTTTTACTTTAACAGATTCATTTAAGAGGGTGCAAGGGTGGGTGTCCTAAAAGTTGGCAACGTCGTAAATAGCTGTCAAATATTTACCTGTTTCGATTAATTTGGAAATAATACTGTATGGAAATAAGAAATGTGGCTAACCAATTGACTAGAATATTAATAATGAATTGCAATTATAACATTGAATTTGATGTTGTACCCGTTTTAGGTGAAAAAAAGGCATTTGGAAAGTTACCAAATACTTTTTTTACATCTAAAACTAACTATTCGGTGTTACGATATTAATTATTGCATTTCATAATCAATATTCTAGTTCGCTAGTTAGCCACATTTTTTATTTCCATACAGAAATATTATCAAATTAATCAAAACAGCAAAATATTTGACATCTATTTGCGACGTTGCCAACTTTCAGAATAAACCCTCTTAAACACCTACCTACCTAAAACTTGTAACGTATGATAAACATAAAGGTACAACTAAGTTACATTTAACAGGTACGGTAGGTATACCCACTTTTTGCCCCTACCAACCAACAGCGAAGGAAATTGTAACAAGGAAATCCATATACCATTCCATTCTATAACCCGTTCAACGTAAAGTGTGACTGACAAGTTTCTATGTAGCAATAACATGTATTTGACAGCTTACCTACGTTTTTATCGCCTAAGGTACTCGGGTTTTTTAACTTTCGTAATAAGGTAACTCCAGTCAGACCAAACTCGGACGAAGCTCTGTGAAAAACGGATCAATAAGAGACTCAAGAGCATGTGTATAAAGGCTCGTACACAATGGCGCGGTATCGCGGGCGCGACAGGCAGCGCTACCCTTGTCGCACCCGCGATATCTCGCTAGTGTGTACGAGCCTTAAACCGGTCAATTTATACGATTTAAGGAATTCCCGTGCCGCTAAAAGGGCACATTGTTAGGTAGAGAAGTGAGGGTTAAAAGATTAATTTATCATTACTGAGCAGCATCTTGCGCAAGTTGACTTCTCTGAATAGTAGATCAAACAGCTCTTCTTGCACAAGTCCCACAAGTTGGCACGAGTATTTAGCTCACACCAAAACGTGTCGCTCCAGATGGCACCAGCGCTAATTGCTCACGCTTTGCGCTCAATGTCAACGCACGCCTGCAAACCTGTGACTAATTGTCAAACGGCGCGGGCGCCGGGGCCGACGCGGGCGATGATTGTGGCACAAAACGGTGATAGTGGGTAGGTGAATAAAATTGTGATGCTGTTGATTTGGAAGTGTGATGTGAAGTTAATAATGGTGCTGAATTAAGCCTGGAAGACGAGGTATTGACAATTATAGAGCCATGATGATGACAGAATTCGTTACATAGGTACCGTTACAATCACGATGAAAAATATTTAAAAAAAATTGTTCACAGTTAAATAGGCCTGTCTGTCTCTTACTACATAAATACAATGAACTTGACTATAGATATACAACTGAAAAACTAAAGACTGCACAACATCCTTCATTCGAGTGAGCCCAATCCTGTACCTAACAACGAAGTAAATTCAGTTATCTACAGATTGTTACCTACACTAAAGCAATAATAAAGTGTCATTTTTATTGCCTACGATAGCTTTTTTTTTACAACTAGCAGCCTTCTTTAAACACTAGATACCTCTAGATACACACATACAGTTTGACCAAGACCGCTGTATTACGCCTTTGGAATGCGCGGCGAGACCGGGGGCAGCGTTGCCGGATGAGCGGCGTGACGCCGTGAGCGTTGACGAATGAGCGGCCTGCACTGCTCCCCTGTCACGCCGCGCACCTACCTTAGGCGCGGTACGGTTAGCGGTTTCGGTCAAACTATAATAAAAGCTAGCCAAGAACTCCAAGCATTTAGCAGCGATACTCGTAAATGATAGCCGTCCATGGATAACGCATCAACATTCCACCTTATCGATGAACATGCTACTTACATTCTACCATACCTTTAAACCTCGACGAGCTTTCCCTTCAAGGTTTAAAGGTCTGGTTATATTATCGACCATCTAGCTCACTCCCACAATTACGCTCGCGTTGAACGCGTATTTCACCATAATTTCGAAAAACTAAGTTATTTTTCGCGGTAAATTGTTACATAATATTTCCTTCCGTCATGTTTAAGCTCTGTGCCAATCACAGATAACCCCATTCATCATTCATTCTGCCTAGCCTTTTCCCAATCATGTTGGGGTCGGCCCCAACCCCACTGTGGCAAATTAATTCGAAATCAGTTTAATAGTTGAGACTCTGATTCTTAATATAAGTTAAAGAGTGTAAGGACAGACACTTTCTTACAAGATCTAGAAATAGCAAGATGAGAAAATGCACTTACGCCACTTTCGTCGATACGCAACGCTTGGTAACACTGATGAGATGCGGCGATAATGTTCATTTACTTCCCTCTGCACGTCATGCGTTGATTGTAGAAAGTCGGTATATACTCATCTAATAGTGATATCACTTCATTTGCAGCTGATTTTATCGTTATTTATGGGTTAATTTATATGGTAATTAGGTATTGTTAGGTTTATGTAAGTCACGTAGTTATCTGCCATGGGATGCGTCTTACACTTCAAGTCTTTCTACTTACAAACAATTTAAGAAGAGGTGTGTATCTAAAGCCTCTATCAAACCCCTGGCCTTTTTCAAAGCTTTTATTTAACTTCACTTGTATGTATGTCCTGGAATATGTATGTCCTGGAAAATTGCAATCAATTCAATTTCACCCACTTCCACTGAAGCTA
The DNA here is from genome assembly GCA_914767815.1 of Eupsilia transversa. Taxonomy (NCBI): domain Eukaryota; kingdom Metazoa; phylum Arthropoda; class Insecta; order Lepidoptera; family Noctuidae; genus Eupsilia; species Eupsilia transversa. The sequence continues at coordinate 12,382,104 of OU611889.1, read as the reverse complement.
TCGGGCTGAAATTTGGCATACGTGTTTGATTCTCGTGACAATGAATGATTATCTTTTTATCTTTTTTCTTTTATCTTTTTAAACTTTTATCTTTTTAGCTTTTTATCTTTTAAAAATTAAAAAAAAAAGAAAAAAAAAAGCTTTTATTTTCGTTTTAAATCAGAAACGAGATGAAGTCAAGGTGACCAAGGGATAGGTACTTTGTAGCGTAGGTAAACAATTCATCTACAGGAATCATGATTGAAATTGGAGCAAACACTTGTAGACCCTTATAAATCGACTCTTTTGTATCGGCAGGTAAAACATCATTAGTTCATTACCCTTCACCTTATATAACTATCACAACTAAAAATAGATAAAATTGTTCCAATAATTCCGTATGGGCAAATGACCCGCCATTATTTGCCTACACAAAATAGTCAACTTATTTTGGATAGGTTCGACCGTAACGGATTGACTCAGCGTCAAAAATGGATAAAGGCAAATTTTTTATGTCCGTTTATGTGTTTTGTATGTAGGATGCCTTTGTTCAATGGTGGATGTGTGTGGGCTGATAATAATGATTATAATTTTAACCATAGAATTCCTTTAAAGATGATTTCTTCTCCATAGGAATTGGAACCTGTGTGCAATGAAATTCAAATATCTCGCAATCGACTTCTACATTTCTATTGCTCATGTTTGTCTTTTCCATACCTCCTCTTATATATAACATTGAAATTAAAATGTGAAATATATCTACGACTTTTTTTTTAACATACAAATGTTTTATTTACTTTTTTCAAGATAATATTCACATAATTTAAAAACTTACAGACTTAAAATAATAATAATAATATGTACAAGTATATAAAAAAGAGGGGAAACAATCATAACACAATCAACAAATTTATATAATATCTACGTGCAATTTTAACATGTTTATAAACGACAAGCATGCACGAAAATCAACATCTCAATTTTGGAACCAAAATCCAATCGCTATATTAAAAAAAAATCTCATCTTCAAAACAATCTAGTAATGCTAAAGAAACTAAACCATGAAAATTGACACCGACACAACTTAACCCTACAAAAACCGTGAAGTAACCAACGATTACATAAAAACGACGCGTGTTTGCAATAAAGATCTGCTTCTATTTAAGAGAAATTTCTTTTTTTTTTCGCGAAACGATCGCGGTTGACCGACTCGGAAGCTATTATCAAGTTTTTATGATAGAGTTACTGAACCAGTAAGTAACTGTTGCACAACACTATTTGCTGTGTTAATTGCTTACAAGTTATAGTTAAGTAGGGTTTTGTTGTTGTGGCTCGCACCTTACGCAGGGTTCAAAATTTTGCAAATAATGGTAAAATGCTATTTTAGGACTTGAGGGATGTTTACCATGACTGCGCTTATAACTACACAATACATATACCAAACTCCGCTCGGCAATTTGGTATATTAAGTATTGTGATTATAGAGTTTCTAATGAAAGAAAATCTAATTGTTCCTTCTAAATATTTCACAAATCCTGCGGGGTGATTGATTAATACACATAAAATGGCAATCCATCGCAATGCCTTTAAAGACATCCATTGCTACAAATTTTGAATGACCATTCACGATGTAATAATATGGTCGAAAGACAAAATTAAAACTAGACAATGTTTTCACGGCTTTAAGTCAAAATACATAAATGACTTTCAAAGCTAAAAGCAAATCAATCTTTCATCCATCCCTTTCTCCAAGACACTGGAGCTTAGAACATTGATTTACAAAACCACTTACATAAAGGGCAAGCAAGTTCTCGTCAGTCGGACATTAGATATCTAGGTTCAATGTCCTGAAGCACTGGCACCCACACGATGCCATTGCCTTTATTATAATGTAAACATGTTCCTTATTGAATGTATAATATATGCAGTTTAGAAGAGCTTGTAAGGATATTTTGATCGAAGTGTGGATGAAAGAGAGGGTTTTGTTGTGTGATGCGTCATTTTTAGTTTATTACGGTAAAGGCAAGAATGAGCTGATTAGAATGATAAATCTCGCAGGATAGTATAGATGAGATAGTTTGATATCATGTACAGATGCGGTTTTGTGTGAATTTGAATCCAGACTATGGCCATCAATGAAGAAACGTGTCGCAAAAATTCCACGTTGTGCGTGCTTTTATTGTTTTGTTTTTCCATAGTCTGTTTGTGTTTATTATCTCTTGTATTTTTAACTTTTGTACGAATTATTTCCCCGCTTACTTTTGCAGAGTTAGTAAAATTCGACCAACGCTGTTTTTTTTTTCTACTAGGTATCACTAATTTGTGTCTTAAAACTATGCTACTGGTCGCTACTGAGTGCCATTCAAAATGTAGATAAGCAAATACAATACTTAACCAAAACTAGATCATGCTAGGTCAAGTTCACCCATTACTTGTCAAGCTATTGTTTCACGACACAAAGTTTCGCAATCTCACTTGAAGCCAGGTCAGTGGATTCTCTGCATAGAACAGTGTATGGGGCAACAGCATAGAGATTGTTTAAGGGCAAAATAGTAATAGCATAGTGAGCTTTTGTGGCGAAGAATTTAATAATTGTATGGTGCAAAATGTGAGGTAGGTACACAAAAGCCACAAACATTACCTATTTTGCCGATATCATAAATCGTCCAAACTTTGTTCTGATCTACAAAACTTTTCTCATTATAATATTCATCAAATGAAAATACCTCATTCTGCCTAGCCTTTTCCTAATCATGTCGGCTTCCAGTCTAACCGGATGCAGCTGAATACCAGTATTTTACACGGAGCGACTGCCTCCACAACCCAGTAACTGGGTAATACGATACCCCTTGGTAAGACTGGTTATCAGACTTTCGGGCTTCTGACGACTCGTAACGACTGTCAAAGATCCACGAATGACAGCCGTGACCAACGGCTTAAGGTGCTTTCCGAAGCACGGAGGAGTCTCGGTATGTAAAGATGGTCACCCATCCACGGACCAACCGCGGCAAGCGCAGCTTAACCTGACGGATCGACCCGTGCGACTGTTATTACTTAGCCACGAGCTCCTCTAAATGAAAATACCTATGCTTTAATAATCAACAAGTAACCCACTCGGATTCCAATAAGAGTCATGGGTTGATAGCACGATTTCTTACGGCTTCATTTTCTAAAACATTTGCGCATGCGTCGACGTCTAATAAATTCACACCTTTTAAAACCGACTTAGGGTAAATAAAACTCTTTCGCACTTGTTTCCATAATCATTATTATTCACTAAGGTCAATGAAAGATACCACTACCCTTTAGGTATTGTTAGTTCAGTTCAGTGTCCCGTGCTCAGCAGAGCATCGTCTGCATCACAGCGGAATGCTGAGTGTCGCGTTTTCTTGTTCATCCTTGCAGATTGCCGACACGCGCCGCGGAACAACGGAATACTTGCAACTACGTGCGCACACGCAACCCTGCCATAAAGCAAATAGATGCAGAATGTAAACTTCGGCCAATCCTGTAAAAAGCAGTTGCAGAAGTTGCAATGCTCGCACCTGAACTTGAAAATCCTCTTTTCAAGTTCAGGTTCCTCAAGCTCTTTTCAAGGCACTTGTTTTGGGAATTGGAATTATGGACTTGTTTGGTAAATTGAATGTTACCAACAGTTATTTCAGGGTTGCCAACTGAAATTCTCCGGAATTATTCCAATTGCAATCTTGCCACACGATTTTTTCCTGAATAACGGACTGATCGATTTCGATATTAGTCCAGTAATTCCAAAACAACCCGTTGAGTAAAAACAAATGAAATGCGTCACTATACTTTTATTTATTTTTACATCTACTTTTATTTTTATCATGTTAGCCTTCTGTCTGTATTCTTCTGTGATGGTTGTGACATTTTATTGGGGAAATGGATTTATAATGGTTAATTATAGGGATACATTTTTCCGGTAAACAAGAAAGTGCGAAAGTGGTTATGAATCAGTGGATTATAAATGGAATTGAATATAAAGATGTACACAATGTACATATTGTAGTGATAATCAAATCAGTGTACTGAATATTAGAGGCCAGTACTCAAATTATTCTTTCATATAAACACTCACATTCTTGTTGTACGAAAGTAACCTTTGGCCGCCCCTTTCCTAGGACTGAGGTCGTGAGTTCGTGACCGATGAAGTAAGATATACCTTTGTATAACTTCGTATGCAGTTATCGACTTTCAATACCTCGCCAAACGGGATGTTTAGTTCCAATCTCTGTTACAAGTTCAGGTCTTAAGGTTCACGGCCCGCTTATTAGGCATCAAATTGCCTTCATTTTTAGAAGAAAAGCAAATTTTCGTAACACGTGCATATAGAAAGATGGGTAATCAGACAAATTAAACAAAATATAAGATCTACAATAAGGAATCACGAGCTTAAAACAGACATAGTCGGCAGCTGCACGTCATGACTGTGACAAGAAGGCTTCCACTCAGCACGATGCTGTGTTATGGGGAACCCACAGCAAAACGCTGTTTACGTGTTTAGGACTGTTAAGGAAAGGATGACATGGTGGGGAAACCTATATTAATGACTAAAAGGCAGTTGTGATCAAATATCTTTCATTCAAAGACTGATATTCTTATTATAATTACAGTAATCAACAACAATACTACTCTTTTACCAATCTAGAATCAAATTAGGCTTCTTTGCAACTTACGCATTACAATACAATTAGACAGATTGAACTTTTCAAATCAAATTCAAAATGGCGACGACCTACAGACATTGAGACATACAGACACACCTATTAGGCATAACAATGAAAATAAGTAATAGTTCAATAATACTGGTACAAAAATATTGGTGTCGTAATTCAGATCAAGTCGTGACTGCTCCATACATTAATAATATGGTATGTGATCAAGGATCTATGAAGGTTTGATGTCCTTCTTTGTGATGTACTGCGTACCTGTTTTGGCATCTCATTACTACCCTAGAAAGCCACAAGGATAGACCGAAAAGAGTAAAATATCTTGCTATGGAGTTCATTATTCCGCTTCTTCTAAGAACTCACACTTATTCAGCTCTATTCAGCGTTTGCCTATAGGAAACAACGATTTTGTATGAGACGCGTACGCGTCCATTCAGCTGCGGATAGCTGAAAGGATGCGTACGTAAAATTGTTGTATTCTATGGGCAAACGCTGAATAGAGCTGAATAAGTGTGATTAGTCCCTAAAGGCACCCGCAGACAGGCGCGACGCGACTCTGGTGGAATAATTTCTATGAAAACCTCACGGAAATTGCCGCCTATGTACCTTATTGTGACGGGAAGTTTAAATAAATAATACATTCTTTAATAGTAGTAGGTATAGTGGTTTTCTTTTTACTCTCCGCATCGTGTCTTTTCCCGTAAATTTTATACCTAAATGTTAATGCAATCCCGCTCGCTATAGCTTTATATTTCAATTGCTTCATTATTTAGCTGTTTCCATACAGTTTGCTCGTGCTAACATCAGAAGAAGCAAAAATAGCGTAATATTCTAACTCCTATTAACTTTAACATCTAGGTTCTGCAATCCAGTTCTGCAATCCATACTTCGCCTCTTCGCATTCACAAAGACAGCTACAGCACAGTATATACAACGTGTATCTGATACTAAAAAAAATAACTAGCTGTTCCATACATATGAGTCGAGAAGTTTCGTATGGGACTGGTATTTTCGTGAGTATGATGGAAAAAGTTGTTCAGTTTGATGGCCTGTACCACCTTTCTGATAGATGCTCTATACTGTGGCTGCAGCAAAAAATCATAAGGAAATATTGCCACGCTTGCCAAACTCAGTTTTTTGTTTACATGCTATTACCTTTTTACATAACCTGAAAGCCACTAACCCCCCTCTCCCCCCCTCCCTGCCCAGTGTTACTGAAAACGGGCATAAGTCTTACGTAAGCTTAGGTTTTACTTACTAACTCGGTGTATCTTACTGTCATAGTTGCTAGTTGCTACGAGTTGGCCAGATGCTGGGCAGACAGCCTTTAGTGAAGTTTTTAATTCTGACATGCCTTGAAATAAAAAATCTCCAACGTAAAGTAACCTTTTGTTTAATAGAGCTTGTCAGTGAATAAGTAACCGTTTATTTCATGGTCTTAATTTCACACTCAATTAATTATTAATTAAGCAATGAATCAGGGCTGATTACCTGACATTTCTGTTAGAAAGAAATTTTGGTATATTTAGGCTGGATTCGACCAAACGGGAATAAATTTCTTCCGCGGAATAAGCTTCTCTTCCGAGTAAATTTTGGATTTTTGACAGTTTCTCCATACGAAAACTGTCAGAGTAAATCTTATTTCGCGGATAAAATTTATTCGTGTTTGGTCGAATCCGAATCCCGAATCGAATTAAGGGTCTATTAAAATTGATAGTTTTACTTGGTTTTAAAATATATTTAAATCATCTAAGATCTGTCCAATGATGAAGAACATAAGTTAACTGGTCTGGACTGCTCTTGCAAAAATGCTTCTGGATTGAGAACTTTATAAACTATGAAGTTTAGACAACTTAGTTTAATCTTAACGACAAACTTTTGCAACATTTACACCATTACCCATTTACACCATATAACATTTGCTAAGTAAATCGAATAAAGCAATTATTTAGTAGGTACTGGGCGATTTGAAGTTATTTTAATTGCAACAGTACCATCGGCAATTAAAGTTGAATGGAAATCATGTCTGTACTATGTGTTGTAAGACTTGTAACTTGTAAGTATTGTAACTGAGATTTCTACATACGGCCGGCGTGGCAAGACCAAGGAATGAAATAGGTAGTTCTGGCTTCGCTTCGCTTAGTTTCCGATTTGGATCCTGTATTCCCCGAAGGGTAAGGCAGAGGTGTACCTACCTATAGTACACCCACATTTCGCCAGTTATGTTTAAGTCCCATGTAACAGGGGGCGAGCACAAATTCAGGCTCCGAGCAATAACAGTTTTGCCCAATGCGGGAATCAAACCCAGGACCTCATGCTCAGGTGTAGTGGTTGCGACCACTAGACCAACGAGGTAGATTATGACTAATTTCTGTTAAACATTTTTATTTTTTTTAAATGTATTTCAATTATCGTAGTGTATTATCGGCATAAAGCAATCAGTAATTTTCACACCTAGCACCTCAACACCACGAAGTAAATAAAAAGCTCAAAACTTCCTTTAGGAGCGTGAACAGGAAAAAATTGTTACAGATTTTTTATAAAATGGAGACGGCAAAAGTTTTAACTTTGGCCAGTCATCTAGATTGTAGAATTGTTAACTGCCTGTCCTTTTCAGTATCGCTACCCAATGACGTTATTTTCATGTTCCCAAAGATATATTATATTGTTTATTTATTATAATTTTATGGACTATGTAAAAATAACTATACAAAAGCGGGCTCTTAGGTACCTCAGGGTGATGCAGAGATAAAACATGGCTATATAGTCACCGATAGGCTAACTATCATTTCCAAACACTTACAGTTGCTCGAAAACTGAATCCTTACGTAAGAGAGAGTAATGTAAGGCGTCGTTAACACAAACAATGGTTTGAAATTCGCAATAAACAGATTATTCGATTATTTTACAAAGAAAGGGATCTGTATTGTCTTGTGAGGCAATTTTCTACTCATCGTTACCGCTTGCTTCACTTTCTTGGTTTATTAATGACCGCATTCATAAAGAATAATACCAGTATTTAAGTTCATATTTCGGTATCACTGTCTTATGGGTGCCTATTTAAAATTAGCCAATTTTTTTGGAACTTTAAACTAACTTTGAGAAAATCTCGACTTCATGGCAGCAGATTTTCTCATCAGAGACTTGATCAAGCGGGTTAAAATAATGAAGACAAGGTATTTTTAACCGACTTCCAAAAAGGAGGAGGTTATATGTTCTTTGGAGGTCATATGTTCTTTATTGAAAATTCTTTTTTTGTTTGAAAGGGTATGCTCTCAAGGTGGTCCCATATAAATTTTATTAACTTAGCTTGAGTACTTTTTGAGTTAGCTTCATTAATACGTATTTTTCCCACTTAGCCTATATGGACGATCTTTTAACATTTTCCTGTCACTGTTATTTACATAGCAGGTCGTGATATTCGAACTAGTAGGGGGTAGGTACCACAACTAAAAAGTGAAAAATAAAAACTTTTTACAAAAAAAACCAACCGACTTCCAAAAAAAACACTAGAAAGTGAAAAATAACTTTAATTTCGGAAGTCGGTGGCTTAAACGAAAATTCAAAACCAAAGACACCGACTTCCGAAATTAAAGTTATTTTTCACGTTCTAGTGTTTTTTTTGGAAGTCGGTTGGTTTTTTTTGTAAAAAGTTTTTTTAGGTTTTTTATTAAAATATACTGTACTTTTAGAGCAGTTTTCATTTCTTTTTAGAGCTCTTACTGTTCGGATTCATGTGCGTATTGTATAATTGTCACTTGCTTCTAGAACGGTGACGGAAAACATCGATCGATCGAGGAAACGTTGTATGCTTGAGAGATATTTTTTGACGCCATATGAAGCCAACTCAGAGGCCCATGGGCGGCATAAAAACTCTGTCACAGGTCAAACAACTATTTATATTTATTAGCCTTGTTATTTAAAGGATAAAGCATTTTAAAGCCCTATTACTAATTTATCGTAGTGAGTTGAACAACATTATTGCGGGGCGTAACATAGCTTCACGTGTAACAAAATAATCGCGGGGCAATCCCAATTTCCATCCAATGTTGACGATATTGTTTTCAAGAGTACCTACCGAATCACATGACTACGAAATTAACATTGGAATCGGATTGGAATTGAAATTAGTTTGAAGAGTAAGCCCCGAGGTTGGTCTCTAACAATACTAAAAAGAAAAAGAGCACTCTTAATTCAAATATTTTTAGTATAATTTTATAATATAATAATTATTTATTTATTTTCTCTCACAATGGCTTTGTACTATCAGTTACTTAACAGTTTTTCACTATAAAAATACACATTGTGAGAGCCTTAAGGCGCGAGAGCTGGTGCCTGAAGTAGGTTTTAGAAAAAACCTGTATTACAGGTCACCAGGCCCCACTTAGTGGCATCATACAATAAACAGGCAAGTAACATGTTCATGTTTCCGATAAAAAAGTTAAAACAAGAAATAAACGAATGAAAATAAAAAAAATAACAACAAAGGCAGTCAAAGGGTGTGTGGTGAATGGTACTAATGGTAGTGGATATGTGAATGGAGGTGAGTGCGTAGGTGAATGGTGGTGAATTTGAAGGTAACTGGTGGTGAATATGTAGGTGAATTGTGGAAAAGTATAACATAAATATGTAGGTAAATATTTTCACTTTTATTCGTCGCTCCTCTAACAGTACAACCACGTCTTAACGTGCTATCACATCACGTTTTTAATTATCGTGTAGTTAATTACACATTACAATTGATATGTTCAAAATGCGGCTAAGACCTCGGCTGTAAGGTCAAAGGTAAGAATATGGTCGTTATACTTTATTGTTGTGATGCGTTCGTTGTATATTCTGAATTATATTCCAGTGAGACAAAGAGGAAGGTCGTGAAATGGTTATTTGTTGAATTAAATGTCAGTTTTGGTTTAATTTAATTTATCTCTATTACAGACATATAGCTACAATCCATTTTTTTTAATTTTATTTAATTACTAAAGTCTATTTCCTATTTCTGTGCAGGTGTACACCGATATGTAATATTATTTATATAATTATTATCAATGTTAGACATTTCGAAACTGTTTTTGGTTTTTTCAGTAAGTTTTCTAGCAGGACTCTCACCTTGCGGCATTGTTCAATATTTCATATCAGAACGTATTTACTCAACCCAATTTGAATATCGACGTTTCTTTGATGCCGATTTTTTTAGAGGGCACACTGCCCACCACACTATTTCTAATTCTCTTTCTACTCTTCCACAAGAAAACTACAAGAGTTTGGACTTTCCCTTGTTATAAAGAATGAGACAGAAAAGAGTATTGCAAGTATTCTGTAAGAAGGACACTCCAAAAATCGGCTCGAATTCTCATCAAAAACCCATTTATCGAGCCTTGACTCGTAACTGTGTTCATTCAAAAGTGTACCTAACATTTAAAAGGTAACACACACATATTGTACTTGACAGTAGCATTTTATATAAATATGTAACATCAATCATTACAACTATCTGCGACCTTCAACTGGTCACGGTTAATTTTAGATGCCGGACAGCTAAATTGTGGTAGGTATGCTGGGTTTCCGCCATCCGTGTGTGAACTAAGCGGCAAATATAAATATATTCATTGATATCTAACTTACTTAAAAAAATAGAGAATCCCTAGTTCCTCTTAGTAAGAAACTAGTCAAGGTACGTAGTAAACTACCAATGATGAATGAAGGACCACCAGGGAGTTTCCATGATAGTTTGGAGACCGGGGCAGACCAAGGTGACGATGAAGGGACGGGATTGAATCCTACCAAAAGGACTGATGCGCATTTAGGAACAAACAGAATTGTGTGGGGAAGGAGAGTATTGTATTAGTTCTCGATGCTTTTGGTTGGTATAGTGGTGTGTGCTAGCTGACATATGGCTAATAATTAAACGTATGTTTTGTTTTGCGTAAGGTAAATGATTTTGCGTACTAATGTATAGAATCCATTTTTTTTTCTAACTGAACAGACAGCTGTGCTGCTGGGGAGTTTGTTGCGCCACTTCTTTTTCCCAGCTAAAGCACTAGGCAGTGGTGAAGGGTAGGCAATTTGGGGACTGTCTTATGTAATTTTGACGTTCGAAAAGTGCTGATTCTCAGCCTAGTTTGAATAAATGACTTTTGATTTGATTGGCGACGTTTAACATACTTTTGTTTTCACAGTCAGCCATAACCTTTGAGAATAATATAGCCCTTTTAATTGGTAGCCTCTATGCATTTCCAAAATCCACAAAGATGAAGTCCTTTGCACTGCAGTGTAACAATACTGGCAAATAAACAGACATGGAAAAACGAAGCATATCTAGATTCGTCATTACGTAATGTTTGGTAACCATAAACAATGTATAAGCACTCTAAAGACAATGACTTATAACTGTCCTCTAAAATAACCAAAATATATACGCTTTATGCGTAACAAACTACGTTCTTGTCATTGATTCTTATCTTAGCATGTTTTTGAACCTGTACAATGCCCAAGTTGCTTTTTCTGCATATTTACTTTACTTGTCTCTACTTCCTTCCTGTGATTTGCTTTTATTCGTTACTTTAATCACGTTCCTATATCCTTCAGCCAGATTGGCTTGGTTTGCTATCGTGTTACGCAGTGTCGGGGTTGTTGACGTCAGATAGGCAGGGGATCCGTGTAAAGTATTGGTAATCAGCTGCTGGTTTGATAAAAGGCTAGGCAGTGATGATCTGCCAAGCCTCATTACACTCATTTTGGAAGAAAACCCAACACTCTATTGTAGGTTTAATTTCATTACACCGACAAAATACAATCACCCACCATGAGCGTGGTGGAAAGTGTGGCAATATTGCGGAACATTGTTAATATTCATGATGTTGCTAATGTAAGCCCAGTGTTGCCAGTGTTACGTTTTGTGCGGCTAAACGTTAGATTGGAGGAGATTAGCCTTTACATAGCATGGTCTAGACAGTGAATAGGTAATTTTGTAAATGAAGAGATAACGCAAATAACCCGTCTGTTTTGACCGCTTTATTATTGCTGTGTGTTATGGCTTTAATCAAAATGGACAGTATAGTCTTGATGGCTTAGTTTTAAAGATGCTTGAAACCTCTAGAATCGCTTACATTTTACACGGAGTTTCTTCAGAACCTTTTCAAAACATCAGTTAGGTTTTGAATGATATCATAGTCTTTTGCTGGACTCTCTACTCTCTCAAGTTGAACTACAGAATCAGAACCTCCACCTTCTACATCTAGAATACCCTCGCCGCCATCAGTTTCTTCAGTTCGGCAGAATCCAAATGGTTGACCAAGTTATACTGTGTTATTTCAATTCAATTTCTTGCTAATGCCTCAGTAGACAAATTGTTTATTAAATTGAAATCGAATGATTGTTTTGAATACCAATACAAACTACAATTTATTGAAAACTCATTGTCATGACACTACGCAAGTTTGACCGACATTTTTAATTGGCTGTGCAACGCATAGTACCTAAGGCTAATTGAAGAAAGCATTGCGTTGTATAGCATTCGACCAATTACATGTGGTTATCAAACCATAGCGGTGTGCAATTGTTAATGGTTATCGCAACCTGGTTGGCAAGGTTAATTTTGATTGAAGAACTTCTGTGGCGTCATGGGGTTTAAGAAAAGGAGTTAGTATAGTTTGATATGGAGGATTTTGTGTTGGTGCAAACATTGGCATTGTTTAACCGTAAATCCTATGTGTATTAGCTATTGATTGGCTCATAGATCAGCATTTTGATCGAGTGTGTTATTCAAAAGTGGCTGCAACCAGAATCCGATATACTTTGCATTTTTACCGATCCCATTACATCCCCGATAAGCTTTCACTTTTTTCCTGTCGTCTTTGGATTTGTGAACACGAGCTAAACACAAAGGGGTTTATTTAGAAACGTCATTTAAAGTAAAGTAATGATTAGCGACTGTTTAACCATACATTTTTGACGTTTGAAGGTCATTCAACTCTAAGCCATGTTTATATATGGCTTTTATCTAGATATTAAGTTCGGTTTACCTTTAGTTTTTTTTTTTCTGCTTGAGTATTAGTTCTCGATGTTTTAGTTGGTATATTGGCGTGTGCTAGCTGACATATGGTTGTTCATTAAATGTATGTTTTGCGAAACTATTGTATAGAATCAATTTTTCTAACTGAACAGACAGCTGTGCTGCTGGGGAGTTTGTTGCGCCACTTCTTCTTCCCAGCTAAAGCACGAGGAAGTGGTGACGGGTGGGCATTTTGGGGGACTGTCTTATGTAATTTTGACGTTCAAAAAGTGCTGATTCTCAGCCTAATTTGAATAAATGACTTTTGATTTTGATAAATAAACCCAAAGTTTTGGGAACATAACATACCTACGTATCAAGATATGATAGTGTAGAGAAATATGCACGTACATTCTATAAAATACATATACAATAGCAACATTATTTACTAATCAATAATTCTCAGTTAGCCCAAAGCTCAGTGTGGAAGCAATGCCCTTTAAATAATTTATAGCAATCTGTCGGTAGGTGTGGTCCTTCACCAACGTTTTATTAAGGCTGTTTCAGATTGATCGCGCAATCGTTACTGCTGTGGGCTAAAGGTAATTTAATAAGTGGCCAGCTGGTTTGACAGACGTCAAGATTTGTTTTGCATGTTTGTAGGTAGCTAGGTAAATCAATGGTTTGACATGATTCATTTTTAGTTAGGTAAGAGTTCTGGCTACGTATATAGTTAAAATATTTTTATGTACAGCGATTGACAACGGTATAATATAAAGAAAACTGCTGGGTTACTTTAGGGCCGGTTCTAGGAAATCGTGTTATGGGTTTTGGATAAAATATTATTATAGAAAAATTTAAATAGTAGCCACGAAAAAAAACATCTGGCTAGCTCAAGAGATTCAACTGTCAGTGAAAAACTCAGATTGAGGATAAACCTTTGTTTATGATTGTAAAAAAAATATTAAATATCACTAAAAAGGTGCAAAAAGCACTGCCATATTTTGATAACTTTGGCGTAAATAAGAAGTCGCCTACTTTAAGTTTTCTATATAAACTTATCCAAAACACATAAGACGATTTGTTGAAACTGCCCCTTAAACAGATCACACGTAGGTGACAACCAGTAGTTACCCATTTGTTCTTGATTTTGGATGGGTCTGTCCCAATCCGTTATTTTGGGTAGGGAGCCATCAAGTCCGACACACCTACTTAACAAAACGAGGACTTTAGGAGGTTAGCGAACTCATCAATCTGATTCTTTCTTGGCTTTGTGGTGGAGACAGTTACAAAATAAGTGGCAACATTTTACTTTGTGTTTACTTGGAAAACCAATTTGTACTGGTCACAAAAAACATCTCTTTCAGTTCACAACTTGCGCATTAATAGATATGCGCAATATATAATTACTTGCAATATTGATGTATATACTTGTAATAATATAGAAGCTTTTACTTCTAACTGGTATGTTCTCGCTACAGAAATTATTGCTAACCATATTTTCTAACTTTTCACTTTAAAGTAGGTACTAATTAAATAAATAGCAGTTAATTTATTTAGATATGCAACATATTCATGATTAAGTTACAACGGTTATCAATGAATATGTCAAATAGAGTTGGCCCAAGGATGACACATTGTGTGACGCCGTAATTAATGATAAAATGTCCTGAATATTCTCACCTATTTTGATCATTGGGTTTCGTGTGATCAGTTAACGTTGAAGTAAGGCCTTTTTACGAGTTTAGATAGAAGGGCGGAGATGGATAAGCATAAGATCACCAATCGGATTGCTAAACCTGGTGCTCACGAACTGTCATATGTATCTGTCAGATGATGGTGAACACTAGACATTAATCGGCTGCTAATTATGTATGTACATAGGTACCCATTAACAATATAGTAATATCTATTACATGTCATAAGACCAGTAATTACAAACAACATACTTATGTCGTTGAACAATACGTGATATAATGGCGTTTCTTGTCCTATATGTTTAATTGAGCTTTACAACCCCTAATTAGAAGGGTAATCTTGTAGATCGTATCTGTTATAATGGAATAGAATAATAAATTTAATTGCAAGCTAGCAGGAGCCTTCACCAGTGACGATACTTAAGTTGGCTTCAGACAAGACAACAGAACAGAAGAATAAAGTGTAAGAGGTCTATACCCTATAAAGACTTTGGACTAAAGTTTTGCCAACAGTCACAAAATCCATACGTAATTAGCGAACAGTAAAAAACCCCAAATTGTGAAAAACCATACCACAAAATGAAAATATGCTGGCTGATCCTATGCAGCGACAGAGAAACCAATGTTTTTCTGTATCTTTTACAGAAAAACCGTTAGAAAACAAAAACCATACCACAAAATTAAAATATGCTGGCTGATCCTATGCAGCGACAGAGAAACCAATGTTTTTCTGTATCTTTTACAGAAAAACCGTTAGAAACCAAAAACCATACCACAAAATGAAAATATGCTGGCTGATCCTATGCAGCGACAGAGAAACCAATGTTTTTCTGTATCTTTTACAGAAAAACCGTTAGAAACCAAAAACCATACCACAAAATGAAAATATGCTGGCTGATCCTATGCAGCAACAAAGAAAACAATGATTTCTGTATCTTTTGAAAATAGATACTTGAAGGTATTCAAACTGCAAAAGAAGAAAGCGGATAGTAAAAGTGATTTTACTTTTCAGACTATTTCTCGAAAGCCAGACGAGCATTGTTTTGTTAATTAATTAAAAACTATTTTGTTAAGATAATCCTAAGACACTCGCTATCTTCTGATCGCTTAACTGCTTTTTGATTGATGATGACAGTTCAGTTATGCAAAATAACAAAATAATGATCTGACAAATTGTCTTGTAGAAATTATTTTGTTTTAACAGCTCATTATCTTGATTAATTAGAATATTCGTAATTAGAATTTTTATGAAACTTTTCTGAACATCATTTGTCAAAACTGCGACATTAATAAATTATTGCCAATATTGTTACGATCTTTTTATTTTAGATCCCCAACAAAAAATACATGTCAGAAAACCATAGCAGTTTCATCTTTTAATATTACAAAAAGGTTAAGTGAGTTTGTATTTTGGGGTAATTTACAAAACTGCTGATCCGATTCCGAAAATTCTTTCACTAATGGGAAGCTACAGTATTGCCGAGTGTTATAGGATATATTTTATGTTAAAACCTGAAATTTCACTCCGACAAAGTCGCAGGCAGAAGAGAGTAGCGTATAAATTTGCCTTTGGATAATTATTTTTAAAGGAAATTAACTTATTAAAAGTAAAAGGTTCTTTTAAGTAAATAATCCTTCGACGCCTAGCTGGCTCTTGAGTTCTGACCCCAAAAATTAAGACATAATCGTGATTCCATATATTTACCTACCCACTAACACTTATACATTTAAATACCAATCATTCGACCCGCGGGACCAATTAATTAAATTTATTGCCACGCTACCGTTCAATATGAAACATACGCACATAATATTTGTACCTAAATCGAGGTTAAACTAAGACCACTTGTTAAATTCAAGTCAAGTACTGCGTGTCCAGTTTCTTATAATGTGTAATAAGTGGTTTGGGAGAGGTGGAGCGAATTTAGAACTTTGGGACTAAGCAGGCAGAAGTACAGAAGGACCACTTTTGTTTCCTGGAAAAGAGTGTTTTGAAACACATGTTTTGTAAGTCTTATTACGGATTTATAAGCAGCATCCTGCTGGTCGTCAATAACATCAAATTCATTAACAAAACAAATATTATCGCTGCTTGAGGTTGTCTTATATGGGAGACTGGTAATAAACGTTGAACTGCTACAGAGTGAGAAAAAATAAGATTAAGATCTACTTCATCCCTCTGGCAAACAGAAGTTAAATAAGTAAATAAGAAAAAACGAGTGCATTTGCGTCTTCAAATGACATTGATTTAAAAGAGTGTCCGTGGAATTATTGCCCGTTCTTCTACATAGGTACCTACTACGCTTTGGAATGGGCAACTTACTTTATATTTCTGACTGACCGACTCATTGACAATTCAAAAGTGCCTGCCTGTGAATGGTTTAATTGAAATAAATGCTTTGAGTTGAGATGGCAAGCTTTTGCACCAGGCGTAGTCCTACGCACTCACACATAATTATGATTCCTGTGGATACGGTGAAATTACCGACAGTGTTTCCTAAAGGACCAATTAAAAAACAAGAATAAATACTACGTTTTTGGAAACCGGAGGTTATAAAGCGTTCGATTTGAAATTATTTGTCCATAACGTTGTTCGGACTAGGATTTCTGTACAATTTAGCTTTACACAAGCATAGGTTACGCAAGCCGAATTCTTGAAGTAATCTATAGTCGCACTACGAGTTTAAGGTAGGTAGTTACCTACCTGCGTTTATTGTCAAAACCTAACCTACATTCTAGAAATAATTATATCGGTAGTGCGAGTTATGGTTATAACTTTACTGTAGGCGAATATTTTAGGAGATTTGGAACTAGGAATTGGAATATTCTGAATCAGATACAACGGAAGTTAGTTCTGAGAGAGTTTGGCAATATTGAGGAATTTGAAAGTTTCATGCGAGCGTATCGATGGCGATCTAAATAGATTCACCCCAGAGTTTGTCTACGGGATTAGAACCTTCAGAGCCATCAATAAAAAAAATGTGTTTCCCTGATGGTAATAGTTGTTGTCAATTATTGACGATCGCATTAATGGTTCAAACCGTTGGGTCTTTCATTACTGTGGCCCAGTGATAATGGCCCCGACTTACGAGTTGTAGAACGAGCAATAAGAATTTGAGTTTGGGTTTGAGCGTGGATTCGAACCCAGGCAGGCGCTTTACTTTGAATAAATTATTTCATCATCACTGCTCTCAAAACGGTGGTGGAGGAATGAAATGAAATGAAATGATGAAATGATTATATTTTCTGTAAATAGGTTTGTACAAAACACTTTTACATGTCAATAATATTTTTTAAGTACCGTACTAGATGAGGTCGGCGTTTCCTATCTGACTACTCTGAGAAGAAAGGCCGAAACAAACTCAGAGGTCACAGTCTCTTTTAAAGTCCAGACATTTTATTGGTTAGATCATATGAAGACGATGTAGATTCGTGTCTGAAATGATCTTTTGAGGAAAGAACCACACAGATTGAGTGGACCTGTCCAGACAGTGCACGCATTTGTCAGTGATCGTGCAGCTCAACTCAAAACTTAAGGAGCTCAACGATGTGACGAACAATACCAAAGAAAGGACATTTGGGTAGGCCGCAAAAAAAACACTCAAACTGCCAGACCATGATTAAAAGTAACTGAGAAAAGAAAAAAAGAAAAGATAACCCACAAAGTCTTCATATTCACAATTATTAAAGTAATATAATACTTTACGATGTAAATATTAACGTTATTATACACATTTAAAATTTATCAACGTTAAAGTGTAATAAAATAAAAAAACCAGGAATAATCTTGGTCAGATCATTTGAGGACCATGTAGATTGGTGTCTGAAATGGTCTTTTGAGGAAAGAACCATACAGATTTGAGTGGACCTGTCCAGTCAGTGCACGCATTTGTCAGTACTCGTGTAGCTCAACTCAGAACTCAAGGAGCTCAACGACTCGACGAACAATACCAAAGAAAGGACATTTGGGTAGGCCTCATAGAGTACTCAAACTGTGGCGATTATCACTAAAACTAGCTGAGAAAAAGAAAAATAAATATGTAGATCCACATAGTCCTCACATATAATATATGTCACGTAAATCAATAAAAATGTCAATAATAAAACACTTAGTTTAATTAAAAATAGTTCTTTGCTGGGGGTACATTGGAGCAGCTTAATTAGTCCCAAGCCTTTTTGTCGTCCAAGTAATCTTTAACTTTATAGAAACCTTTTTGACAGAGTTTCTGTTTAATAAATAATTTAAACTTATTGAGGCTCAGTTCTTTAACATGGCTTGGGAGTTTGTTGTAAAAACGTATACTTTGGCACTTAAATGAATTACTAATTTTTTGGAGCCTAGTCGTGGGCACAATAAGTAAATCTTTGTTTCTAGTATTTATGCTATGAATGTCGCTGTGTTTAGAATATAGATTAATATTCTTTTTTACATAAATTAGGTTCTCATATATATATTGAGATGCAACTGTCATTATGTTTATTTCCTTAAATTTATCCCTCAGTGAATGCCTACAGCTAAGGTTATAAATTGCTCGAATGGCTCGTTTCTGCAGCACAAATATAGCCTGAATGTCCGCTGCGTTTCCCCACAGCAAAATGCCGTACGACATTACACTATGGAAATAACTAAAATATACTAAACGAGCTGTTTCTACATCAGTCAAATGACGGATTTTATAGACCGCGTAGGCTGCAGAACTTAGCCGTTTCGACAATTTGGTTATATGTGCGCCCCACTGTAGCTTCGAGTCCAAAGTAATACCTAAGAACACAGTGGTGTCCACAAGATCCAATTCCGCCCCATTTACCAGTACATTGGTTTTCACCTGTTTAACGTTAGGTGTCAGAAATCTAATACATTTAGTCTTTTTCTCATTTAAAAGTAAATTATTAACACTAAACCAATGCACTATTTTAGCGAGAGCATTATAGGAAAACATCGTGATGAAACCGGCATGTCCTAGAACCAAAAATTCGAAAACATATGAAATCTACCAACCCGCACTGGGCCCGCGAGGTAGATTACAGTCCACTCCCTCTGAAAGAGAGGAGGCCTAGTGTCCCAGCCGTGGGAACATTGATTATGCTACTCTACAAGATCCTTTGGATGCCGTGAAACCAACGGGAAAGACTGAGGTCATATACCTTCCACCATATTTTTTACCGGACCTACCACACCATACAATAACATACAAAAGCAAAAGCATTCATACTCCGCTAAGTAAAAAATCATGTTTTTTAAATAATTAGCGTTATCAAATCTCCGTGTGTAACTGCAGTTATATCTATGAATCTAAGAAAAACCTAAGGTTACGTGCAATTTAGCAAATCTTATGTCATTACGACAGTTATATAATCACTGTAATTCATGTAATTGCGCGTCGCATCATGAAAACCGTTCGTTTTGACGTCGCACGCGCATCTATCAGCGGTTGCTTTAATGAGAGATGACAGTTTAATTCGAGCTTTACAAATATGAAGCCAAGTAAAGTAATTGGTGCATTAAAAGAACCTTTGGTTGAGACTCGTCCGGCCCAAGGACGCAGTGCACAAGACGAAGGAGGTCTATAGTCAGCAGTGGGTGGAACAAGGCTGCCAATGATCATGATGTAGATATGATGAAGAGTCTCCTCAAGCGACTAATTAGGTATACTTATCGAGCAAATATTGCGTGCGCAGTCCTGCTGGCACTCTTGATGACTGGCTATCTTTCAACATGTTATTTTAATTGCTAGGTAATTGCCCTATTCAAAACTTCCTATGGAAAAGAACGACAATAGTTTTGTAGTTACTCTTAAAAGCAAGTACCTTGCTCCAATTTACATGCCAATGTGGCGGCATCTACATCTCCACATGCAAGCTACGCGTCACACTGACGTCACGTGAAATCCTGCATCGCGCAAGCAAAGTTTACCGCACGTTTAAACTTTCCAACATTAATCGTTGGGCAGTCGCCCGCCAGACACGACACCCGGCTGGTTGGAGGATCCTCCCTTTTCTATAGAGGATGAGTGAACTTAACACCCTATTCCTCATGCCCCCACAGATCATGGTTAATACTACTTATTCTTTTATTTGAGTTTCAAATTAAGTTTACAATGGCATAGAAAATGTATTTTAATGAAAATACGTTACTCTATTTTACTAATAATAATCGCTGTCTGATTTACCCTGTAAAGCAGTTCAGTATTCAGAGGAATATACTCCAGCATATTTTCAAATTAGCCCGCATTACAACACAGTATATAATAACCAAATTCCGAATCAAAATGCACAATAAAGACTTCCATTTAGATTAGGAAGCATCAAAATACCTTGGTGAGCAGCTTCCTACAAATTATTCTGTAACAATCAGCGTTCAACCTTTGTACAGAGGTCGTCAACATAAACAATGATAATTTTAGTGTTATAAGAAATAGCCAGCACTTATGTGCAGCCGTGCATTGAAGTTTTAGCCATAAGTAGTTTTAAAACAATTGTTTGGGATGATTTTTATCGCGCTGCTTATAATATTTGTTATGATTGGATCTCTGTTTTTTGCATGAAGGGTCCATCTTGATTAAAAACCAAACATTGCTATGCTAAAATCAACTGCGATTGTAATAAAGAGCTTTTATTAATTGATGCTATGTGCTACCTTCATGCAGATGATTTGCAAATTTATAAACAAGCAGCTCTTTCGGATTTGCCTGATGCAATAAATATAATAAACAAGGATTTGGGTTCAATTTGCGAGTGGAGTGAGGCACATGGGTTGCAGGTTAATCCATCTAAGACTCAGGTCATTGTTGTTGGCAGCTCAAGGATGACCCCCAAGATAAACTGGTCGCAGCTTCCCCAAGTTCAATTTAACGGAACTGCTATTCCAATAAGCGAAAAGGTGAAGAACCTTGGAGTTTGGATCGACAAACATCTTTCTTGGGGTCCCCAGCTACAGGACGTAAGTCGCAAAATCTTTGCATCTGGTAGGTCCCTGAGACGATTGCGGAACTTTCTTCCAACTGCCACTAAAACGGCGCTTGCACAATCCCTTTTACTTCCCATCCTTGACTACGCTGATGTCAGTTATCTCGATCTCACTGAGGCACAACTAGATAAACTTGAGCGACTTCAAAACTTCTGCATAAGATTTATATTTGGCCTGCGCAAATATGATCACGTTTCTGAATTTCGTACAAAGCTCAAGTGGCTTCCTATACGTCTTCGCCGGAATTCTCATATCTTATTTCAGCTCTACAGTATTCTGTTTAATCCTACAACCCCCTCTTATCTTAAAGAACGTTTCAAGTTCCTTCATGACACACATAATAGATATCTAAGGTCATCGGAAAACTTGAGACTAGAGATGCCGATGCATTCCACCAGCTTTTATGACAAATCTTTTACAGTTCAAGCAGTACGGTTATGGAATGCCTTGCCCGTGTCGATTAGGCGTGCTCAATCTTTGTCCACTTTTAAAATTTTGGTGAAAAAACACTTCCTCTCTCCTTAATTATCAACATTGCACATAGTTCCTTGCTTTTGTTTCATGTTTCTATGTTATGTATGTATTTATTTATATATATATATATATTTATACAGATAACTATTTTTATGTTTTATGTATGTATGTATTTATTGTATATGTAAATGGTACACCACTGACTACCTGCAGTATTGTCTCTCCTTCTCC
Source organism: Eupsilia transversa (assembly GCA_914767815.1). Lineage (NCBI taxonomy): Eukaryota > Metazoa > Arthropoda > Insecta > Lepidoptera > Noctuidae > Eupsilia > Eupsilia transversa. The sequence continues at coordinate 12,360,075 of OU611889.1, read as the reverse complement.
CTTGAATCCATCCAAAGGTTGTCTGTAAAAGATCGCTTTTAGCGATAAGACCGCCCATTGTGTCACCCTATGTAAAATGTCCAAATATATGTCTGTAATTTTTTGGTGTACATAATAAAGAGTATTCTATTCTATTCTATTCTATTCTATTCTATTCTATGTGTAGAATCCTGTTGATCCCGTATTTAAGCTGATTATATCACTACACTGGCTCATCACCACACGAAGCCTCCTGTGCAGGTACCACCTCACTTTCAACTGTTTCCCACTTTCCCGCCATTCGTGGTGAACTGACAGTTGACATTAGTGACAGCGACCTCACTGCTGACGTGCATGAGATAGTGTTTACATATCTATTAAATAGATACACTACAATATGTATTGTAGCTTTTATTAATTGATGTATTAGTTCTATTTCTAAGATCACTAGTTTCTTGTCAATTACTAGACCGTTCACTGATCGGAAAGCTGGATTATGTTACTAATCATTGCATTGTTTTTGGCCTATTATTCGCCAGATTACTTAATCTCATTTTAAGACCATCTTCCGGGGCTCATAGTAATATACAAGACTTAAATGCTCTAAATGGTGTCAATCATCACCCCCTTAAAGGGCAAAGCCTTCCCAGCAACAGCAACCCAGCTTCCAATCATCCTGTATATAATCCTCTAAAACAAAATTCTAAAGGTTTTACATATTTTTTCTAACCCATACAAACACGCACACAAGTAATATTTTGATTATAATAATATTCAGCCTTGCAATTATATTACTTCCCCTAATTTCAAAAAGATTTTCCGACATAGATTAGGACGTCACCGGTTTTAAACATAAATAAATTAACAAAATTTAATATTCATATACTTATGACCGATTTTAATAAAAGAAACAATATAATTAGTTTCCTTTATTCCACTAATGTACATATATTTTACATTTTTAAATATTACAATATAAAAATTATAAAAACATTTAAAAACTAGCTGCTGCCCGCGGCTTCGCCCGCGTGAGTGTCGGAAATTACCCCATACATCCCCATGGGTTTTAAGTATAAATATTGAGTTTCGAGTTAATCGGACAGCGCGTTAAAATTCTTCCATACAAACACTGACACCCCCCAATCCCCCTTTAGGGGGTAATTTAGACGAAGGAGGAGGCGGAGCGCGTGAGGGAGAGGCAAAGCTCGCGCCCTCACGCGCCTAGCTGCCGTAGGAGACGCCCTGGGCGTCGGGACTCCTTGGAGGATTCCCGGCCACCGTAGGCGCGGGCTTGCGGGCGGTGAGCAATGGGTAGCTCGCCCCCGATAAGGACCAGGCCCGGGTCGACGGCGCGTCGTGTTCCACGCGCGCCTCAAAGAGATGTCAGCAAAACTGACGGGGTCCGCTAGAACCGTTGCCCGCCTGGGTTGCGGGTAGTCCTAAGGGGAAACCGTGGCCCCTGGCATGGCAAGGGAAGGAACACGGGTGGGTTTTAGTCAGTAAAAGTCTGACACGCCCTCCCGCTCCGCCCAGAGCGGGAGAAGTCATTGGATGATTTTCCACCCAAAAAAAAAAAAAAAAGGGGGTAATTTAGAAAAACAAAAAACTACAAACTTTATAATTTATTTAGATAACTATTCGTGCGAAGTTTCGTGTTTATTACCTCAAGGAATAAGATTTTTCATACAAACTTTCATCCCTTATTTTACCCCCTTAGGGGTTGAATTTCGAAAAATCCTGATACACGTTATTCTTAATTTTTGGGTTTAAGTATAAATATTGAGTTTCGAGTTAATCGGACAGCGCGTTAAAATTCTTCCATACAAACTTTGACACCCCCCAACCGTAGGATAGGATACTTTTCCGGGATAAAAAGTACCCAGTGTGGTGCCCAGGATATTAAAGAATAATTATACCAAGTTTCATCGTAATCGAACCGGTAGTTTTTGCGTGATACTTGAACAAACAGACAGACAGACAGACAGACAGACAGACAGACAAAAAAAAATTTAATCACTCTTTTGGGTTCGGTGTCGGTCTAGTAACACCCCCTGCCATTAATTTTTTTGATATTTTCAATGTACAGAATTTTCACTTGTACAGATTTATTATAAGTATAGATAGATATAGATATAGAAAATAGTAGCCACCGGTGTCGGGAACAGGGTCCAAGCTACCGGTGGTCAGGGCTCCAGAGAGAGGAACCTCCTGACAATGCGAGCCGTATCCAGTAGTACCGCTTTCTGAATCAAGCCCTTGATCCAGCTGCCAAACGCTTAATTAGTTTTATTATTACAAGATAAACATCGCGCCATCGCATCGGCCCAAAATATTTATTAAGATATAAAGCTCCGTGATAAGCTCGATTTATCCTCTATGCGAATAGGTCAGGCCTCAGTAAATAGAGTAGGCAGTCAGCAAAGTTGATAGTAAGTCTACTTGTATACATTCTAAGACTGCGTCGAGAAAAAATACGTGATTGAGGAGCTCATGGCTAAGGTAATAACAGCCGCACGGGTCGATCCATCATCCGGTCGATCGCTCGGCGCTTGCCGGGGTTGGTCCGTAGATGGGTGACCATCTTTACATACCGAGACTCCTCCGTGCCTCGGAAAGCACGTTAAGCCATAGGTCCCGTGGTTTGACAGCCGTTACGAGTCGTCAGAAGCTCGACAACTAGTCCTACCCAAGGGGTATCGTATTAACTCAGTTACTGGGTGGATTGTGGAGGTTAGATAGGCAGTCGCTCCATGTAAAATACTGGTATTCAGCTGCATCCGGTTAGACTGGAAGCCGACCCCAACATAGTTCGGAAAAGGCTAGGCAGATTTTTGTCGCGCGATTATGCGATCGGCCGCATGCATATGTCACTTTTTGCTCGGAGATCGGAAAGCGTCCTCTGTCGGCGCGACCACGCCGGCCAGGTTCACCGAACAAAAAGTTTCGAACAATCTTGTATATCGCGACGATAGAATTGAAATAGGATGCGGGGTAAAGTTTCAACCACATAAATTTATTGAACTAAAAAATCAAAGTGTTAACAAAATCGAAAAGGGAAAATAGTTCCCCATCAGTCGGTTTTTTGTAAAATCGTTGTAATCGCAAAGTTCGCAAAGAATCGCAAGGCTGTTAAAGATATTATCCGGCTAATATCACCGACAAATTGCTACAGTCGCAGACACAAGTGATAATTATTTTTGGTGAGTATATTGGGGTGTGCTAGCTGACATATGGCTCATAATTTATTTAATGTATGTTTTGTGTTGCGTATGTAAATGATTTTGCGTACTACAGACAGCTGTGCTGCTGGGGAGTTTATTGCGCCACTTCTTCTTCCCAGCTAAAGCACTAGGAAATGGTCAAGGGTGGGCGTTTTGGGGGACTGTCTTATGTAATTTTGACGTTAGAAAAGTGCTGATTCTCAGCCTAGTTTGAAGAAATGGATTTTGATTATGTTTTATACTAGGTCTATAATTTCTATACCGTAGGATGATTGTAACGGATACGTTTTATAAACGCAATACCATCTGAGGCACAGTGAGTTTGTACTTTTTAGACGATCATCAACACTTCTTTTACAATCTATTTTAAGTCAGAAATAAGCCGCAAAGATTGCTAATTGAAGCCGTGAAGATTGATAGATTGGTGGCAAGTAAAAGAGGGCTATATATCCAGATGTGGGTTATTCCAGAGTGAAATGATGATGATGGTGAGGGTCTACAGAAGATGACACACAGACCACATTGCTTCCACCCAATGCTAATATGTTATTTCGAACGTGGAATTATAAAATACCTACTGGATTGAGCTTTTTCAAACTTCGATCTGTCGTGGGAAAAAAGAAGCCGTTCTTACCCTATCTTTATTATCATCTAAACACCACTCAACAATGATATATTTATCCTCAAAAATACCACATTATCGTAAAAACCCGGAACTCAACTAACAGTTATCTGTCCGTCTGTACGTCTTTGTTCCAAACATTATTGTGTGCGAAACGTTAACGTTCGCAAATTTTTCGTTTCGCTTCGTCTCTTTCGCCTTTTAATTGCAGCTTTTGACTAACAAAGGTGGTGTGCTGTTGTTGTATTTTCGTAGTAGATTTCCTTGGAGTTCCTTGAGGAGTTAAATTTTTGCACCCCGAGTTCAGATTTTTCTGATAGTTACCTAAGAGATATGAGGAACAGGATATAAACTTCACTCATCCTCTATTGTAAAGACAGGATCCTCGGACCAGGCGGGTGTCGTATCTGGCGGGTAACTGCCCAACGATTGATGTCGGATAGTCGCATATATGTTGATCGCGCGGTAAAATCTAATAGCGCGATGCAGGATTTGTGTGACGCGTCTTTGATGCGTAGTTTGCATGTGGCGATGTAGATGCTGCTTCAATAGCATCTGAATTTAAGAATGATAAAAATGTGAGCAATGTTATTTTTAAGGAACTGGGACAGACGAACATGTTATGGCCCAAGATCTACAAGATGTTTAAGATTAAGCTGAGCACCGCCGCGCCGCCGCGCGTAAATGATAATCGACATGGCTATTACTAATGCGTAAGAGTGCTTTTTGGGTGAACGAAAAATATAAATACTCGTTAGATATACACAATTGAACTTATCTGGGTTTTTCTAAGAACTTTTTACAGTTCTGACCATGATATTTGGTGCCATGAAGAAGCATCGTGACCTGAAACAGTCAAAAGGTTAACAATTTAACGGAGACACTTCCTTGACTTTATAAAGAGATTTTTTAGATAACCTACTGCAGGCACGACTTTAAATTGCAAGCGACAACGTTCGATTTTATTGCGTGAAATTTCAAGTATTACCATCTATGACTTCAAATACCTTTGCTTTACTGCAATTATTCTAGCGGTTTTTCACGGTGCTACCACCACACCGATAACTAAGCAGGCATTCTGCCCGCTGCATTAGTAGGAAGCAGACTCATATCCATAAACTTATCACACAGTAATTTCGTTTTGAGAGTGGCGATTTACTTAAAACCATAATAAGTAGGTAGTATAATAGTGTGATTACCAAAATAGAAAAACAAAACGAAAAAATACCCAACAGCATATCCACGACAGTCCACAATCGTGCTAAAAATCTCAGCTACACAAACCTTGCCTCTCATTCCCGTCATGCCAAGCAAAAGTCGCCTACTATCACGGCAAGGCGTGACGGATCGTGAATGGGCGTCATGCCTGTATCCTTGGCAGTTTGTCAAGGCGGTTATACTAGGATCATGATTATATTAGCTTTCACTAATTGAACCGGGAACCCGTGATCTATGAAAGATTCCGATTTCAAACAGTACAGAGAATGTTCATTCTTCAAGAAAAATTCAACATTCCAGGTGGCACCCAGGTCATGTATTTCGATATAGTCATAAGCACCTTAATAAAAAACTCCTAATTAATCTTACATAGTTAACGCGTCACGGATCTGACTGTCGGCAACAAGTATCAACAAAATGAGACAATCAGCAAATAAACAACTGCTCAGACAAGATTTCAACCATCAAATTATTTATTACGCAAAAGAAGAAACGCTTCCACTAGACTAAGGCATCATATCCGATGCTTTCATTGTACAGGCAACCGCACATCAGTGAACATGTAAACTACAAAGATCACCCTTACTGCTACGACATAAAAGCACTACCAATTTTTAACATAGATGTGCGGTTGACCTACCTACTAACAAAACTGACGCATCAAAACTAATTACACACTTTCGCGCTCAGAATTAACGAAACGGAAATGAGATGAAAAATTTGTTAATTACCAAGGAAAGTGAACGAAATTATTTTACATTGTGCTCGTAAAAGCTGAACGATTGAAGCCGTCCTAAATCTGCTAATCTTTTGATGAAGATAAGTGAAATTTCAACAGTAGGTAGCAGGTATTTCGGATGCAAATGGTTTATCAATAGGCCGAGGCCTGTATGACGCACGATTTAAGTAGGTACGTGTTCATAAGCTGCAAATTGGAATAGTTTATATCAAAGGCTCTCTTCTCAAGTCTCTAGTGAATAGGTTTCATCTAGGCAAGCGTGCACTGTGGTCACCCGCATCATTACTCACTACCAGATGAGGTAATTCAAATGTATTGACAGGACTAAAGTAACGCAGGAATTCCAACAGCCAACCTTTAAATTGCGAATTAAGTATCATAGTATTCACTTTTTTACTCGACTGCGCGTAGGTATATGTTCATCTTTTCCCTCTTAACTTCGGAACTACTTAGGTATCATAATTTGACAAATGAGGTATCGGTCGCTGGTGACGTCACATTACATTGAATATGGCGCCCTTTAAAGGACATGAACTAAAAAACCTATTTTTTAATGGTTCCATTTTGGGCATCAAATGAAACGGCTTTTTAAAAACATTTAAGATATAACCCCAAATAAATTAAAATAAAAAAAATCCGGAGTCACACGTCGTTTTATTTATAATTTTTTATGGCTCATAATCATCTGCCTAGCCTTTTCCCAACTTAGTTGGGGTCGGCTGCCAGTCTTACTGGATGCTGATGCTGTAGCTGAAAGATGGGTGGTACAAATCACCCGTAGATGACCCCATAACATCCGACAGTAGCAGATGCTTTATAAGAGCCTCCACGTTCTAAAGCTTCAGTACTTATTTCGTATTATAACATAATTATTGCATTGATAAAGTAACACAATTCGCTTCCCGATTGTAAAGAATTAAAAGCCGAGGACGATGCCTCTCCCATAAAAGTCAAGAGCATCACAACAATAACATTTTAATATTTAACAACAATATTGCAACACGCAATAATGATGCTAATGAGGCTATAGAATGTTTTTTTTTTTTTTTAATATAATTTTTAAAGAAATATTTAAAAATGTATTAAATAAGTATGGAAAATAAATAAACGAAATGCTAATGAAATTGTAAAAAAGACATCTACCGGAGTGGCTGACCCATCGAAAGAAACAGTATCTAATCGCATAATAAACAATACTATTCGACGTTTGTTCCAAGGCACACGCGGCTGCGATTGAAAAACACAAAAAACACAAAATTCACTCTTACTTTTTATAGGTGCGGATATCTGAGCCATAACCATTTTTAGAACAGTAAATAAGGATAACTAGACTAAAAAGGCGATAGATTGATGATCGATTAATCGATTGGTTGATTGATGTCTTTTTTTCTTTCCGTTGTTAAATTACTAGCTGTGGAAAAGATAGATAATTTAATAAAATTCTAATGATCATTGACATTCACTATCTGATTTTAAAGTCAAATCATACCTTATATTTTTCCCAGAGATTGCGCCAATTTCAAGGGCTAACTTCAAAGTTAGTCCTAGTTTCAAAAGACTATTTCTAAGTAAGTCATTATTTAGTTCATTCTGATGCAAGTTTCGTAGATACTTGGGACATCAAATTCAGAAGGTGGATTTGTCTTCATGCCTATCATCAAGGCATGTTTAAGAGTTTATGTGTATGCCCTTTATTTTCCCACAGTAAACTCACAGCTTTATTCATCGCTAATATGATTTTAATTCATCGCCATCGCCTATCACTTAAACAACAATTAGGTCCCGTTTAATCGCAAAACTTCGTGCGAAAAGCATCTATTGTCAAAAATAACGTGTCGAGGCTGCGCATAACCAATGGCGGTGAGACAATAGCTTTAGCTAATAATATTTATAATGCAAGGCTGAACGGGAGTCGCGTGGAGAATTCACACTTCCTACCACTTGTTTGTGTTTTAAAGTTAGTGTTTTCACCTGTTTGCTTGGGTCAACTTTTCTATCTAATAGAAGATGGTTGTTGTGTTACTGCGAGTAGTAAATGGTGCCGATTCCCTTGCTCACAAACCAAACTAAATTTAAGTTCAGTGCATCTTTTTGTTTCTATTGCATTAAGAAAAGGACAGAAGATAAATTTTAGTTTAGTCCTGTCAAATTAATCAGTGTCTGACGTAAATTGACGTAATTTTAGTAGGCAAGTTTTTCATCACGTCTAAACTTGTATGGCGTAGTGATAGGTTTGACAGGACTAAACTAAAATGTATCTTCTGTCCTTTTCATAATGAAATACAAAGAAAAAGATGCACTGAACTTAAATTTAGTTTAGTTTGTGAACAAGGGAATCGGCGCCACTGTCTAGACAAGTTTAATTTAGCTAGTTTGCCCTCTGACTTTACGTATTAAACAACCCAGCAGGTAGGGTTACTAACACGTCAAGAACTTGATGTCTTGTAATTTTAGCCTGAGAAATAGAGATAGTTTTCCTAATTATAAGTTACGCTACTTATAGAGTTAACTTCACTACTAACTTCATGATTATTTTAAGTGTAAAGTATTGATAATAATAATGTATTTGCATGGGTGAGCAGTGGTGGCCCAGTGGTAGGTATCGGCCCCGACTTATAAGTTGTAGGTCGTCAGTTCGAACCGAGGCAGCGATATATTTAAATTCAACACCACTGCTCTCAAAACGGCGAATGAAGACATCGTGAGGAAACCGGCATGTACTGGAACCAAAAGACATTCGAAGACATGTGACATTCACCAACCCGCACGAGGCCCGCGTGGTAGGATTATGCCCCACTCCCTCTCACAGAGAGGATGCCTGTGGCCCCGCAGTGGGCACATTAAAGTCTGATTATGCTATTTGCATGGGTAACTACTTCCTAGTTCCTATCTAATTGGTTTTTCTCATAAAGCACAAATGAAAATCATAACTCTAAACATTTATTCTCTTTGTTACAGGATCACTCAAAGCAGCTTTTGGAACACTTAACAGAGTCTGAAAAAATATTCCTATTCGGTGCCAACCCTAACGGTGCGTACGACTTGTTTTAGTTAAATCTCACACTATAACAGTTAATTAATTTTAATGAAACTAGAGACTATTACAGATAATAATCGAGTCAATAGTCCTAGCTTATAGTGCTTGTTGCAACATTGTTTTCAAGATCATGTATATTTTTGCTGAACTTGTATCATTTGTATGCAATGCATTTATTTTACTAAGATGGTATGTAATAGATCAAATTTAAATCCGGAGTCACACGTCGAACAGATAACGTGTGACTCCAGACTTTTTATTTATCTGTACGTGATGTCTTGTTTAAGTATACCTTTTAGTCGGCGTTTTTTTCGTAGTTGGGTTTTAGTTTTTTAGTATTTTTTTTGTATTAGGTATAATATACATTTTTCGACGCTTCCAACGATACCCCATTCATCAAATTATGATAAGTAGTTTAGAAGATAAGAGGGAAAAGATGAACATACATACACACATAGGTAGGTACCATACCGGTCGAAATCATAACCCTCCTTTTTGCTTCGCCGTAGTCGGGTAAAAACATCCAAATAACCTAGGTCATGTCGTGATGGCCATAACATAGGAAATGTGTTGCCCATCATTGTCCGTAGCATTGAAAAGGTCTCTCTTCTTATCTATTTAAATAATACCTACTATCGTCATAAAAAAAATACTGCATTTTCATAATTTATTCAACACATTATACACCTCATAAAGTTTTTTTAAGAACTTATCTTAACGTCACCGTCATGAGCATTAGACCCAGTGCTGGTTCTCTAGTTTCCCTCGAGATATCAAACCACAATTACGAAAGAAAGTAATTACTTATGCGTATGAGTGGAACACTAATGATCAAAGAAAAACAGAAAGTATGCTGCTTACCGCGAAAGCTGTTAGAATTCAAATAAGGTGAATCAAAGGTGTCAGGCCATGAGAGAAACCACTATTTGATACATAAGCCGTATTTGTCAATCAAGACTAAAGGTTCACCATGTTAGTCTGGACTTTAGAGGCAAAACTACTCTTAATGAATCTCACACCATTGTTGAATCTATAAAGAGCTGACGAAACGATTTTGATACTTCTTTTACTGTTCAAAATGCATCGGAATGGTTTGATTCTTTAGGGGTTTGAGGAACAGGGTGTAAAGTTCACTCATAGAATAGAATAGAAATACTCTTTGTTATGTACACCATAAAAAATAAGGGAGGATCCTCTGACCAGACGGGTGTTGTGTCTGGACGGGCAATTGCCCAAGGATTGATGTCGGATATGTCTTATCTTATGTTAATCGCACGGTAAACTCTAATAGCGCGATGCAGGATTTTGTGACGTCAGGTCTTTGATGTGTAGTTCGCATGGGGCGTTGTAAATGCCGCCACAATTCCAAAAGCGAGTCTAGCAAGTAAACGAATCATTTGCCATCAAGATTTACTCATTATAAGCGATCACTGTTCAACATACTGCCGCCTTCATTCTGCCTAGCCTTTTCCCAATCATGTTGGGGTCGGCTTCCAGTCTAACCGGATGCAGCTGAATACCAGTATTTTACATGGAGCGACTGCCTATCTGACCTCCACAACCCAGTAACTGGGTAATACGATACCCCTTGGTAAGACTGGTTGTCAGATTTTCGGGCTTCTGACGACTCGTAACGACTGTCAAAGATCTAAGTATGACAGCCGGGACCAACGGCTTAACGTGCCTTCCGAAGCACGGAGGAGTCTCGGTATGTAAAGATGGTCACCCATCCACGGACCAACCCCGGCAAGCGCAGCTTAACCTGATGGATCGACCCGTGCGGCTGTTATTACTTGCCGCCTTATTCATTAGTAATTAAAGGAGATATCAAAGGAGATATATATATTATACGGTTTAGTAATCGCAGTTTGATGTTATAATCTGACAACCCCATAGATAAATAAGGACTATACCGCTGTCCATTATTTTAACGTAATTAATTCTACCTATAGATCTCCTAGAATCCTAATAAAGTATCCTAAAAAATAATTATTTGCCATTCAATTTCAGAAGCACAGTTCGAAGTAGCACATCTCAAGCAGCCAAAACGTCGTAAACGCTCACTCCTGTACGACGATCAAGACCTAGTCGGGCTGAAGAAGCATCTAGACATAAAGCTTAGCCCCAGAAACAGTTTCCTAGACCCCCAGTTCCTGCTGATGAGAAGGTGGTCCAACAATACGGAGGCGGTGCTGGACCATACTGATGAGGAGGTGGATCTATGTTATTATAGGAGTGATAATGCAGCTCTCTATGTTTGTAATGACGTGGTAAGTCTATATCTCCTAAAAACAATATCGCAGTAGAAATAATGGAGATGAGTGTAGATAAAGGCTTCGTTAGAATTTCATACCTGCAAACAAATTGGTAGTATCTCAAAAGAGTTTTAATAAAGAAAAAGTTAAACTCCACACACAATAAGCATTTAAAAGCTGTTATTACATACATCCGATGTTTAACACATAGGTAGTAATCATTAGTGTCCGAGATATCTAGGCCAAAGAAATTTTAATACACAACAATTACGTCTAGACACAATCATGAGAAATTTTAATTGCACTTTCATTTAATAACTTCTTCTTTTGCAGAGAGGCTTAGTCAGATCTAATGAAACTTACTACTTTATACATCCACTGCCAGACAGATTTCACGATGAACATGCGAAAGCACATGTCATAGTCAAGAAACAAATAAATCAAGGTAATGAAGATGACACATGTATAGAAAGAGAAAACGTAATTCCTAATGAACCACAACCTGCTAAAACATGGTCGAAACATAGAAGAAAACGAGAAGCACCAGTCAATGATGTAAATAATAATTTAGAAGGATTCAAAGTTAATTTAGCCCATAGAAATAAGACAATAACAGACTTTATACAGAAACTATCGAATGGAGCGAACAGGCAACGAAGAGCGATACTACCAGCAGTGTTTGTGGAAACTGCAGTATTTGTGGATAGAGACTTATACAAACATATGACAGTCAATTTTCCTAAAGACACGGAGAGAGAATTAGTGAGATTCGTACTGGCAATGATTAATGCAGTACAGTTGATATATCACGATCCTTCGTTAGGAAGGCCTGTGAACTTTATTCTCAAACGATTGGAAATTTTGCACGAAGACCCGGCTAATCTGAAGAGGCCACATGACATTGATAGGTTTCTTAGTAACTTCTGTACGTGGCAAAGATTGGAGAATCCTCCGGGCGACAATGATCCTCTGCACTGGGATCATGCACTGATACTTACTGGATTGGATCTGTATGTTGTTAACAAGAATGGAAAAGTTAGCAGCCAAGTTGTGGGTAAGTCATGTTTCAATACTATTAATTTCACTATCAATAGACTTTTTCTAAACGTAGATACTACAGAAAGGCGATATAAACTTCAGACTGCAAGTCAAAAAACTGGATCTGAAAAAAGTCTTCGTTAACAGACGCCCATATAAAAGGGAGGTCCATAGGAAATTGTCTCAATGAAGACGATTGGATTATCAGCGAAAATAAAACGTCTGGGAAAGCACATCTGGGTTGTGGTATGGCTATCGAATAATGAAAACCGTATGAATATGAAGATAGTGGCATATTTAAGAAAATATTTAAGCGAAAGTATCTAACTTTCGTTTAAACATTTTCATAAATAAGTAAAAGCTTTACATTACAAAAAGTAACACCATGAGATAACGCTAGGTAGGTACTCATTATAGTAACGATAATATAATTGTAAGTAGTTTATAACGACTCAATATTACGCCTATAACTTTTGTTATTACGATTCGTGACGCTTTCATCAGGCATAATGCTCTACATGCAATTGATGTAATGTTGCAATGGTGTACCTATTATGACTTAGTCGTAGGTACCTAATACTTTTTTTTCGGACCAACATTTTTTAATCACGGAAAGCACACGAACAGGCAGAAGTAAGTGGCCCAGTGGTAGCCGCCGCCGCTGCCGCGACTTAGGCACAAGTTGTAGGTCGTATGTTCGAACCCAAACAAGGCACTGTATTTTGTGTAAATTATTTCATAACCACTGCTCTCAAAACGGTGAAGGAAAACATCCTGAGGAAACGGCATGTTCTAGAACCAAAAATTCGAAGACATGTGTCATCTACCAACCCGCACTGGGCTCGCGTGGTAGACCAGGTAGGTACAGCCCACTCCCTTTCGAAGAAAGGAGGCCTGTCTCCCAGCAATGGGAACATTATAGGCTGATGCTTTTGCTAAATACCTACTTCAAATTATGGAGTCTCTTACTCAATTATTTACATTACATAGTTCATAAAATAGATTGAGAAATATTGTACTACTTACTGCTTTTTAATAAGGATTTAAACATTTTTGGAGCATAACGGCTCGTACACACTGGCGCGTTATCGCGGGCGCGACAGACAGCGCTACCCTTGTCGCGCCCGCGATATCGCGCCAGTGTGAACGAGCCTCAAACAAATTCTCCATTATGGAATCCATGGGGGCTTGCGATTTGTCAGACAATTAAAATAACGTTTAGAAGCAAACTAACGCGAGTTTCTTTACCTAAGTTGCAAAGAAACTAAAAAAAAAAAATGTTAATATCCACAGGACTGGCGCCAGTAGCTGGAATGTGTACCGTCACCAGCAGCTGCACTGTCAACGAAGGGAGGCACTTCGAAAGCGTTTACGTTGTCGCACACGAAATTGGACACAAGTTAGTTCCTGCAATCAATACTTTATCAAAAGATACAAATATGTCTAGTAAATTAATTTATTTACATCAGTGGATAAACTTCTTATACTAATTTAACTAACAAAACAATGTACAAAGTACATGTATATAAAAAATCGGAGGGAAAAGAATCATATGGCATCAAAGAATTCGTCCACGTCGCTGTCAACAGGAAAGGTGCTCAGAAGGCTGGCAGCATTGCCACGTTGTATGGCAATGCTATTCTTTGGCCAAAAAATAAGCCAGCCCTCTGGTCATGTGAAGAGTCGATGTCAGTCTAGTAAATAATCAAAACTGTGAACTCGTCCCGTTAAATGCACGCTCACTAGAAAAAGTACTACTTAGTCTGTGCTAGAAAACCAAAATTATGACAGAACAATGACGTGCGCGCGAGTGTAAGACGTACCTGTCAACCACACCAGCATAACAAAGTTGGCCTGTTTGTTTAAAGCCTCGTGCAGACTGCCGCGACGCGACACCGGTAATTGGTCCACCGTGAAGTTTTCTATTGTTAGTCGTGTCGCGCCAGTCTGCAGGAGGCTTAAGTTTTTTTGCAGTGCGACACTGTATCAACATACAAATAACATACACTGTAGGACATATAAATAATCAAAGAGTTCATCCTTCTTTCCTATCATCATTGTGGTGAGTAAGAACTTGCTGGCAATACCATCTCACACTTGCAATCCATTATTTGCGCTAAAGAGGACAATTAATGTCCTTTTAGCGCAAATAATAGATCGCAAACTTGAAGCTATAAGTTAGAATCATAAACGCTTCCGTTCCAGACCATATTTTTATTCAATCATGCCCCTCGAAACTGCAATTGCAGATGTTTAAACAGTTCAGTCTTTATAATCTAGTTTACAGACAGAACTTGGTAAAACTATTAACTGAATTATACTTAGCTGCGAAGGTTACTCAATTCAATCAGATTTCAGCAATCATTGTGGTTTCCAATAGTTTGCAATTGCTGTATATTTTTTTGGGTACCTACGAATAGAAATTGATATAATATTTCTAATTAGTTCAAAGTCGAAAGAACCTGCAACAAGGTAGGCATTAACTAAAATAGCCAAGTAATTGCGTTGCGGAGACTGACGACTACTAGGTAATCGTTGTCTGATCTTTGACCTTGTTTAGAAGCGTGAAGTTTCGATGAATCTATTACCAGAACCAACCATGAAGCTATGGAAAATTATGTTTACAGTTATGTCATAAAATAAAAGAGTAAATGAGGATGACCTGCAAGTGCAACCAAGTTTTGCTTAGATTTGTTCAACAGCAACGGTGACACAATCATTGATTTAATTGTGATTAGAATAGATTAGTTTCAGTTTACAGGTCTGCTTTCACGATTAAGATTTACTTTACCTATTTAATAATTACATAATCTCGGATAAACTTTCATCTCAATTGGAAATATCTAACAAGTATTAGTATAAAAGCTAGAAAATTGTTAAGCAACTATTTACTATGGACACGAGCATCTTCAGTTTCTATTTTCTATCTTCTGCCATTTTACTCAAATTTTCTCATATTCCAGCCTGGGCATGCGTCACGACGGACCCTTAGCAGACAATGGATGTGACCCTAGTGCCTACATTATGAGCCCGACCCTCGGCAGCGGGAAGATCACCTGGTCACAGTGCAGCAAGAGTTACCTGCAGAAGTTTCTGGAGTAAGACTTTTCACTTCTTACGTAAATTCTTGGTGTCCTTTAGAAAGTTCTGATTGACTGGGAAACGGACTACAATGTCAGTAACAAATCAAATCATTTATTCAAATTAGGCTGCAAATCAGTAAGTACTCTTTGAACGTCGAATTAGATAAAGCAGTCCCCCAAAACGCCCGCCCTCACCATTACCTAATATTTTATCTGCGAAGAAGGGGCGCAACAAACTCCCGAGCGACGCATCTTTACGTTCAGTTAGAAGAATAGCCTGCTAAAAAAACCACTCTTCTTTACAAAAAGATTAATAAGATTTCAACTATTAATTTTCTTTATTCCATGCTTGCAGCACAGTACAATCTCGATGTCTATTGGACCACGGCAACTCAGCCGGACAGTTGGACCACAGTGCGGAGGGCATTCTTCCTGGGGAGAGATTTGATGCAGATCAACAATGTAAGACACCACAATATTTTTCTTTGTTTTTAGACAAAGCCAATAAAATGTCCCGCCAACACAGGTCATTAGAATGCCGGCAAAATTAACATTTCAATAACAATTTAAATTCAACTTTACTTACTTTAGCATAGGGCTTAAATTTATTCTACTGCAACTAATTATGAAGTAGGTACCTACAATAGAATTAGCAGCAGAAAACATAACAATCTTCTTACAATTTCAGGCATGTTAAAATACGGACGAGGCAGTCGTCACTCAGGATCTCAAAGCTTGGAAGATATCTGTAGAGACCTTCATTGTCAGCGCGAAAGATATACGTGGACCTCACACCCTGCTTTGGAAGGAACGCGGTGTGGCGAGGACATGGTAAGCTACCTTCTTCATCCACAACTCGGCTAAATAGTTACCTGTAAAAAAACTAACGCACCGCGCACCGCCGCGGTGGGCAGTGGCGGTAAAGCGGATTTCGTAGCGGTGCCCCGCGCGGCATGGCGGTTTACGCGCCTGTCCGCGCGGACGGATTTCACGCGGTTTTGACCAGTTCGATCACGAACACTGGCAAAAATGGACGCTGAAGTAGTGGCAGCGCGGAGGGGCGGTGGCGGCGAGAGAACCGCTCGGCCGCGCGGTCGGGCTGTGTACGTGTGTTTGACGGATTTCTTAGAGACCAATGCGACATGGGATCCGCTTCACCGCCTACCGCGACGTTGCGCGGTGCCATGTGGTACCTAATCACCTAAATGAACCAACTCTCAAAGGACTTATTAGCCTGATACAATAAAATACAGCTGATTTCTATTCCGTAATCCTCAACTTACTTATTTAAACACATAACCGCAGCACCCGGTTTTTAAAGGCTTTTTCAGATCACAAATAACTAACTCTAGCGTTAAATCTCATTTCACCATCATTGGTTGCTGGTCAACCAATCATCATTGTTAGCATAAGATTTGGCTCCAAATTCACTCATCGGAGAGTTGACTAATCTTCCAAAACCCGGGAGTTCAATGTAACAACACGCCATACTTATGCCATCCATGTTTTCTAATTCCATTCCATCAACAGTACTGCCGCGGCGGTGAATGCGTAGAACGTGAAGGGTCGACCGTAGTGAGAGGGTCGTGGGGGCGCTGGTCGGGCTGGGCCGAGTGCGCGTCCGCGTGTCTGCTCGACGACACGCACGCGCCGGCTGCGGCCGGGGTCGCTGTCGCTACCAGACGGTGTAATAGACCGAGGTAAGTGTAACCTTGATCTATTAACAAGTACCTACAGTTCGATTCAAACTTAATGGCGGCTCGGCTCGAGTCGCTGCGCAGTAATAATTTTATGTGTCAGCGGGTGTGAGGGGTGGGGTACTGCGCAGCGAATAGCTAACTTCCGAGCCGCCATTAAGTTTGAATCGAACTGTACTCAAGTATATTAATCTTCGACACATAGCTAGGTTAAGTATGAGAACCGTCAATCAGCAAGAAACTCCCGTCGCCATCTAGGTTTAAAATATTGAAAAAAATATATTGACGTGTAAAAGTGTCCTCAAAGATCTACTCGCAGAAATAAACATCATTTCATTAATTTCAAGCACATCGACGTCCTTTAAAATGAAATCAGACTGATTTCAAAATCTCTAAAATTAATAAATAGAATAAATGTTGCAACAAAAACTTAAAAAAGACCTGACTTCCAAAAAAACTCAGCATTTTTTAAATACGTAAAAAAAATACAGACATACATTAAAAAAATTAACATAGGACCTCCTTCTTGGAATTCGTTTAATTAAAATACTTAACAAAATGGTACCTCAAAAATACCAGGGACTGTAATCAAAACTTTACTTTTACAGACATGACAACGGCAAAAATTACTGCGTAGGACACGATAAGAAATTCCAGTCGTGTCACGCTCAACAGGTACTTTTTATTCCTATACAGTATATTCTTCATTTTTCTTGATGTCATCATGTAAACATTCATATTTTCTCAATTGCAGTGCAGCAATGTACCCAGAATGACAGTCAGAGAGTTTGCTGACCAGATCTGTTTGAGAGCTCGAGATGTGGACCCTGATCTGATTGGTACTGGATTGCAGAGGATCGATTCTGATGGTGAGTTCTTGGGAATCTAGCCAATATCCAAACTGCAAAAAGTTATTGCTACTTAATTCAAGCCCATCACATCTAGCTTCTGCAAATCTAAAAAGCAGCATCAGCAGGTATGTATTTTGAAAATACAATATGGGTTGCAAAAATACTAGTTTTCCAGTTTGGTATCCTCACTGCTGTTAACATGCTTTTGTTAAGAGTATCAGTCCACGTCAATGTGCAAAGAGGTTAAAACTCATCTCTTGCTCATCATGCACTAGTCCAACGCCCTAACTGTTGGATGATTGATAAGTTATCAGAAACCACATCATATTTTTGTCCAGTTTTTCATCCCAATCTTACTAAATCACCCGTTTGATTTAGATGTGAGCAGCGCCTGCGCAGTGTGGTGCGACACTCGCGGTGGCGGGTACAAGTCTCGCGGCTGGAGTCTGCCGGATGGAACAGCCTGCTCTAATGTGTCACCAATGTTCTGCATCAGTGGGATCTGCCAGGTAATTATCATTAATTGCTTGAGAATGATAATTAATATTCCTATAAAAAATTGTCTCAAAAATAAACGAAAATCTATAATAAATTGAGACAAAAATCGTAACAATGACTCTAAAAAGTAGTTTAATACTCAGGACTTTCAAAAATCTCGGGCTCTCATTTTTAATTGAGGAGGTCCAACCAACACCTTACTGCTCCATTGTCAGATCTTAGTTCATCTAGGGCTACAGTACCTACTAAGAAAGTTTTTTTTAAATTCATTTCTAATGGTGTTAAATAGTGGATGAAAGTTAGTACGGAAGTTCGTCATTTTCGCCGATGGGAAATCCCATCGGTCACATGGCTTGTACTGAAATAAAACCCTAAATTGTGCAAAATAACATTAATTTCTCCAAGAAACAGCCAAAAACTGAAAATTAATGAACAATGCCTGAATTAATTACCAATTCAATCTTCATTTATTTTTCAGAAATTCACATGTTCATCAAGTTCCGACACAGAGTTTTCTCTAAAGCCAAGCGACTGCGAGTGGGAAGCTCTGAGAACTGCCACGCCGCACACACCACCGTAAGTAGACACAGTCAATTATTTTGATGCTTTGTTTTTTGAAATTTCAAATTTTCTTACGTTTTTTTAAATTTACAGGTGAGTGTCAGGTTGAATGTTGATTATATAAGGTGCTATAAAAATATCTGCCACGGCTGCAATGGGAGATAGTATTGTGTTTATAGATTACAATAGTAAAGATAAATTATTGATCATGTCATATTTTTTTTCATACAAAAAATTGTACGTATAAATTTGCAAGTGTCGAACTAGTCAGCTGATTTCAGTTTTCATTCACAGAACAGATGGAAAGAGATAGCAGTTGTTTTCATTGACGAAGTGCACTTCGCGCGTAATTTGTGAACCACGTTATGCAGAGTAGAGTCAATGTTTATTTAACTACTTTATTTTCTCAAATTGATTTAACTGTGCCGGGGTACGAAATTTCTTCACTATTGTTATCTTTAAACACAATACTACCTCTCATTAAAGCCGTGGCAGATATTTTTATAGCACCTTATATATGATCGCGACCTTGAGTCGAGCGTAGTTTTATCGACGAACTCTCGTTTCTCTTGATATAACATTATCTCACATTACTACTTTTCACTTTTTTTTCCCATTTAAAACAAAACTATTAGCAGTGAACCAATTTTGGACCTACAGTAGGGCGTTATTTACGTCGTCAAGATTTGAAGCACGTCTATTAATAAATAAAAACAAGAAGTGTCGTCAGCAAATAACACCATATTTTGTGGTTGGGTTTTTAACAAATGGGGTAGATCGTTTATACATAGGTACTAAAAAGAGGAAAGGACCCAATATTGAGCCTTGTGGTACACCCATTTTTACTTTTAAACCAAGGTAATTGACACCATTTATTTGAACTTGCGGTTGTCTATCATCTAAATAAAATTTTACTAAACTGAGCGCAAGCTTTCCAAAACCGTAATGCTCAAGTTTTAAGGGCAAGATTTCGTGGTCGACGCAATCAAATGCCTTAGAGAGGTCACAAAAGATTCCTATGGCGTCTTAGGACTCTTCCCACAACGTAAATATGTGTTTTAATAACGAGACATTTACATAATGGGTTAGGGATTTCCTTCAAAATCCTTCGGATTGTGTGTGAGATCAGCAAGCAAATTGCAGTGATGGGGCAAAATCTTGACGGAATCGTGACCAAGACAATGGCTTAGGAATGTAAGAAGGTCTGCAGTAAACTGTTTCGGAAATAAATGGTGACCAAAACTATTAGACCAATAATATATTTCGGGAAGTTTTACCTATGCGATGATAATGATGAATCTTCTTTACTTCGGAAAAACTAAACATATTTTGACCTGACAATCTTTTTTCCAGAGCGAAGACCTCTGGCACGTGGCGTCGCGCAGTGGGCGGACAGTGGCGCGGCGCGTCCGCCTGCCACTACCACTGCATCTCTCCCGGCGCCGGCGTGCGACTCGTCAGCGCCGCGCAGCGAGACCGAACGCTCACTAGCATACAGCTGTGCTCACCTGACAGTAGACCTGACTCTGTGAGTACTGCCACTACCACTGCATCTCTCCCGGCGCCGGCGTGCGACTCGTCAGCGCCGCGCAGCGAGACCGAACGCTCACTAGCATACAGCTGTGCTCACCTGACAGTAGACCTGACTCTGTGAGTACTGCCACTACCACTGCATCTCTCCCGGCGCCGGCGTGCGACTCGTCAGCGCCGCGCAGCGAGACCGAACGCTCACTAGCATACAGCTGTGCTCACCTGACAGTAGACCTGACTCTGTGAGTACTGCCACTACCACTGCATCTCTCCCGGCGCCGGCGTGCGACTCGTCAGCGCCGCGCAGCGAGACCGAACGCTCACTAGCATACAGCTGTGCTCACCTGACAGTAGACCTGATTCCGTGAGTACGGATAGACTCTAAATATACTATAGTTCTCTAATGGCAGCCAATCTCAGCGGAGACTAGCCATCACATGCCAGCACACAGCCCCCCCCCCCCCCGGCGCCGCACAGTGTCGCACGTGCGCGCCGCACGAGCGTCACTCCGCCAACGTTCTAACTCCAGGCTGTTACTGAGAAATTAGACTCGAAATCAAGGACCAAAACCGGTATGATCAATACGGGCATTTTTTCGATTACACAATTTTTAAAGGTTACCTTAAATTCACTACAACCAGTATTCATACCGGTTACCGAATTAAAAATCTCTTCTATCTTACACGTGTCGTCGTCATTAATCTTAGGGCGTACCATCGGCATTAGTCAAAGGACGTGCCGTTAGCATTAGTCAAAGGGCACGCATCGCCTATGTGTGTGTAATCGATATTAAGAGGTAACCGTAAAAAATGTTTCTTCTTCGTGGGTTGCCCAGATAGAGTTGTCTTAGAAGTAACCAAAAATCTTCGATATCTGTAAGTTATAGGTAAAGGCTTTCGGTCCCTGCTCGAAATACACAGTCAGCCATGCTGGACATTAACTGGTCCCAAAACAGTCATTGTCTGTATATCACTTGAATGAGAATTGGTGTTTTGGCTAAACGATAAGTGTCAGAAGTGTATCACTACAGTCTTTGTCGGTTTTCTAGAGCCATAAAAATGACATTATAATAACTGCAATGTTTACTTTTTCAGGGTTGTACTCAAAGGAAGTCTCCATACCAATACGCGACCATGGTCTGCACCAAGTACAAGGACAGAGTGAGGAGGTTATCCGGATTGGGCATGCAAATATCACCAGCCCTGGGTAAGAAACCACTCCAACTACGAAATAATTTACCAAAACTTAAAATATGCCACCTATAAGCAGTTAGAAAACCTCTTACCTTCGATATTAGAATAAAAAATCCCTATAAGGCGTTTTGTGATTGAAGGCCTACGCAGACCGGGCCGGGATGGCAAAGGATTTTGCCGTTCCAGCGCCTTGCTACGGCATACCACGGCGTGCCGGCGCGACACAGCATGATCAGTTCTCGTACACTGTCGTGTGCGCCCCCCGCCTGCCCGCCGTGTGGCGCAGCGAGCGCGGCGTGCTCGGCATGCCGTTGCCTGCCGCAGTACGCCACGGCATCCCGCCGGGGGAACCCGTGGCGCATCTTTCAATGCCGTGCAATGAAATCCTTTTCGATGCCACGGCATCATTTTAAACCATAGCAATTTATGTCGTATTTCTATATCGATAGGTTTGAATGTCCATTGGTAAAAAATTAAATCCCTTGCCATGCCGTCCCGGTCTGTGTAGGCCTTAATGTTTTTCTTGCATCCTTCTGAATTAACTTTGTCAATATCTTCCCCTAAATTACAGAGGACCCAGACCGGCCGTGTCGCATAGCCTGTCAAGACGAGCGAGTGTCTCATCGGTTCTACTTAGTTAACGGTCATGAAGGCTGGTTCCCGCTAGGAACATCGTGCGGCAAGAGGAATGCTTCATATTGCGTTAGTGGGAAATGCTTGGTAAGATACTAGCTTTTAACTGACCATGGTGCCGATTACCTTGTTCACAAACTAAACTAAATTTATCTTCAGTGCATCTTTTTCTTTGTATTTCATTATGAAAAGGACAGAAGATAAATTTTAGTTTAGTCCTGTCAAACCTGTCACTACTCCATACAAGTTTAGACGTGATTAAAAACTTGCCTACTAAAATTACGTCAATTTACGTCAGGCGCTGATTAATTTGACAGGACTAAACTAAAATGTATCTTCTGTCCTTTTCTTCATTAAATATAAAGAAAAAGATGCACTGAACTTAAATTTAGTTTAGTTTGTGAACAAGGGAATCGGCACCCATGTCGTATAAACCAAAGAAATAAATAAAAAGTGTAACAATTTTTTTTTTGAAACTATAATTCTGAGTTGATGAAATAGCTTATAAACATTTTTCTCAAAAAAATCAGGTACTGTGTGTTGCCTCACCTTATTTGCTTTAAACCCAACTGAAATGGGGTACAGTAACAGAAAAACAATCCTTATTCGGGCCACTGAAACCGCCCCTCTCCAACGACTCAAAAACAACAAACAACAACGACACAAAACAAAATAAAATTAATTTGATTTCCCGCAGGAATTCGGCCCCGACAACACGCCCCTGTCAGAGATGGTATTCACGCTCCCGCTACTGAACCGCAACAGTTACAACAGCTACAACAACAACAGTACGAGCCGCGTCACGTGGCGCACGTCGCGACATCGCCGCAGTCTGAGGAACGAGAGGATCACTGTCAAGGCCACGCTCGACCAGAAGCATTTAGATGATATTATTGCGAGGCTCAATTTGACTAGTAAGTAATCACATTTTTTTTCTAGTTTCAAAAATAAGGACCACTTTTTAAAAAGAGGTTATAGGGGGCAAAAATGTCCACGCCCAGCGATGATAACTAGACATGTCGTTGAGTTTTTCTTCAACCTGTAATTTTATTCCCACAATGATTTGAGACTGACGGCCATAGTAACAAATGATACGCATAAAAAGAGCTTTTCAACGACATACGTGCAGTCGTTATTGATCAGTAGGGATATCCTGTCGCATCATCCTCCAAATGTAACGAACAATCGATATTGGGGCAGTTATACTTCTCGATGTTTAATAATGGTATTCAGCTACATCTAATCAAGCTAGATAGAAGATCCGTCTCGATTTCTGTTTTGCCAAAATCTAGACAAGCAGAAAAAATCATTTTTTGCAACTGAAAAAAAAATACATGTTAAAATACATACATTTAAACGAAAAAAAATATACCTGAATTCTTCAGTTTAGTTTCTGCTGATGTTGACTGCATTTCTATGATTTTTTGTTCCAATTTGTGCCTAATGAATTTTTGGCAATTTTTTTAAATTGTCGATTCAGTAATAATTGTTTTGTGGATATTGTTTTTTTTTCATTACTTAACTGAACTTTGCAACAACCCTTTGTAGCAAAGCCCCTAAACCAAATCAATTCTCTTTTCCAGATAATTTGACCGACCACATTACCTACTTCGACTCGATTCCAGAGCATATTGAGGTGGACTTCAACAACCCAATTCACATCGCACCAGAAGACACGCTACTAAGGAAAGTACCGAGACCGACGTGGGACTGAAATTATGAGAACACTTAGTGAAAGTTAAAACACAACTGTTGAACATTAGAAATTGGGAGCGCCCATAAAATGATAGATCTTAGCAGGTGGATGGATCAACTTTATGAATGGTCTTGCATGCGTAGCATGATCATAACAGAAACAGATTTTGTCGACGGAAGAATAGACAAAATGACAGATTGTTACTGAGAGTTGCCATTTTGTTAATTCTTCCGTCGACACAACTTTAAGCCGCGTACAGAAATCGCGAGGCGTGCGTTGCGAATGGTTCGTCTCGCATGCCTCGGGCTGTGTGGACGTGTGTGCTCACAGTGAGCATTCGCGTCATACGATCGTTGCAAACGCCCCCTCAGTGCGAGCCGTGCGCTCCGTGTGGACGGACGGGTGTTATTTGCGTTGCGCGCTCATGCGTCATGGAGGCCGATACCGAATCAATGCGTGAACTTGAACTTTATGAAAATAACAGAGTGTTGACGTTTCTACTGACGAACACCGTGCGTGGTTGTTTGCGTGCTCAGCTTGAGCATGTGTCGTTCGGCACGCATGCATAAATGTACCGTCGTATGCCTCAGGTTGAGGCATGCGTGACGAACCATTCGCGACGCACGCCTCACGATGTCTGTACACGGCTCTATGTGTATGCGTGATGGCAAGACAAAATTTTGTTCAAGCTTGTGAATTATTATTTGCAGTAAGATTCTAGCTGATGAGGCGGCTTCGGGAAGTCGGGACCGTCTCTAATCTGTGAATCTGACGGATAATTGCGTACAATAGCAATCTATTCCAATGTCTTTCATTTCGACAGTTCAACCACGTTAATTGCGTTATTTACGTTGTTGAGCAGACGAATTTTTCAAACCAATAAAGCAATGGATTAGGAATTTCCTTCAAATCCCTCGGATTGTGATTGATTGTGTTACGCAATTAAGGTGCTGATATCTAGTCTCATGTTAATTGTTATTATTGGTTGATCAAAATAACTACAGCACTTAACATGATACTTGGAAACAGGTTAATTTCAAAGATTACTAAGCTAGAAACGACGAAATAAATTTAAGTGGGTTGATTCTTAGCCTGAATAACACTGCCGTATAATGTGGAACCTCCACAAAACTGTACGAGACTTGATTTACAGTACACATTGAATAGTACATTTTTAATTTACAGTTTTTTTATAGACCCAAGGTTTCATATTAGAGATATTTATGGGCATATTGAAGGGCCTGAAAATAAGCCAAATACTATGAAGAAAACAAAAATTTTCTACATAACAAAGTCCAAGGCATTATTTTATTGTTCGTTCTATTGCATATTACAGTGCAGTATTTTATCTCACGAAGCGCCGCGCGCTTTACTTGTGTTAACCAAGTGTAGCAAGCTGTGAATGTGTGCGTGAGGACGAGTAGCGTTAGCACACAACACACACACAAAAACACGTCCACTTTCGTTCGTGTCTCGGACGGTACCGAGGGCTCCTGCGCTTACGCACACATTTACAGCGTGTTTGTACACTTGGTAACCACAAGTAAAGCGCACGTCGCTTCTTGAGACAAAAATACTGTACTATTGTGAATGAAATTTATATAAACGTATCAATCAATTTTGTTCCTTTTGGTGCAATTTTAGGAAAAAAGTCTCAAGACAATTTTAAGTTGTTAAAACAAACATAATTTTAAGTCATTGTACATACTTGAAGAATCATTGTGATCAATTTTAGTAATTTATTTATAGAGATTTTTATACCGTTGTTATTAAGTAGGTTTAAGTAAATAAAAAATAAAGTTATTTTATACAATTGTACATGTTTTATTTAAAAGGCACTCATTTGTAACCGGGTTATCATACAAACTATTAGTAGCTTTAAATGTATACAGAATATTTTTGATGTATAAAGAAGAATATAAAATTAAACTAGTTTTAAAACTGTAGTTTCGTTGTATGAAAGTATCAAGAATTTATAGTGCCGTAATATTAGTTTGGTGGTTAAATATTGGTCGCATTGTGTATATAGTAGCTATATTTGAGTATATAATATTTTAAAAACTGTTATCATCATTTTTTTTTATTGTGTAATGCTTCCTAATAATATATAGTAAGGAACTCTATGGGATCGGAATAGTGCTCAAATTGCAATAAATAACCAACGCGTCGCGGCGAAATTATGTACCAATACATAAAATCCATAATAATTGTCAATAATACTCCACACGTTTGTGCTAGAAACAGCTCATATTTAAATACAATGTTAGTTACTTGGATCCATTATGAATACATCTTGCAGTTTGCGTTCTTCAAAGCATGTAGAAGTCTGGCAGGATCTGTCAGGAACCATTGCCACAGTTTTCTGAGACACTGCTTATCTCCATTCTGGAAATAGTAATAAATAATATTAGACGACAAGCAGCGCCCCGCGGTTTCACCCGCATAAGTCTCGATCCCGTAGGAATACCGAGATAAAACGTATCCTATGTGTTAATCCAGGTTATAAACTATATGTGTGCCAAATTTCATTCAAATCCATTCAGTTGTTTTTGTGTGAAAGAGTAACAAACATCCATCCATCCTCACAAACTTTCGCATTAATAATATTAGTAGGATGTTACATGAACTTGACCTCGCGATATTTGCATGGCAGGCTAATAAAAGGGGCAATGGGTAACTCGCCCCCGATAAAGACCAGACCCGGGTCCACAGCGCGTTGTATGTCAGCACCGCAAGTGGGGCCCGCGAGGGACGATGCCTGCCGGGGTTGCGGGGAAGCCCGAAAAGGATACTGTGGCCCCTGGCAACACAGGCAACGGAAGAAACACGGGTAGGTTTTAGTCAGTAAAAGTCTGAATCTGTCTGTTTGATAATTTCCCACAAAAAGAAAAAAAAAACCTAATAAAAGGGAGCGGATTATTGAGAAAATCCTAGAAAGAATGTATGGATCCGGGTATTTGGAAACTCGAGTGACATTTACGTAGGCGAGTAAGAAATGTGTCGATCTTTAACCTAACCAACATAACCCGGATGATTGCCAAAGTAACGTGGCTCTAAGAAGGGACATTTGCTCGGATGAGCGATGGGGCGAAAGCTTCTAGAATGCAGCGTGAGAAAGTCCTCACAAGATGAACCGATGACCTGGTGAAGGTTGTGGGAATCCGCTGGATGCGAGAAGCACACGCCTATGTCCAACAGTGGACGTTTTTCAGCTAAATGATGATGATTATAATAATTATGATGGAGATTATGATGATGATAATTATGATGATGATGATGATTATGATGATGATGATGATAATGATGATGATGATGATGATTATGATGATGATGATTACGATGATGATTATGATGATGACACTCTTACCTTAACACTAGTGAAGATGTGACTAGCGTCTAGAACCTTCTTGTCGACAGTATCCATGTGTTGTCTGAGTGTGTGCGCGAGTGTCGCTACAGTGCGGTCCCGGCTGTTCGGCTGGCGAGTGCAGCCGTCCCAGATGTAAGCGCGCAGGGATTGGGTTGATTGTTTACTGTTGAGTTGAGAATAATTTAGAACATAAATAAATTAAATGGGAAAAAGAAATAAGAGTTCATTTTTATACAAGGTGGAGATGACGATACAACAATAAATTAAACTGCGTATATCTAATGACGTTCCCAGTCTGCATACGAAAATTCAATCAAAGATCTCCAATAGTTTAGTCACTATAGCTAGTCAAAGATTGGCAAAACCATAGTCGGCGCATCACTACTATTTAGTTTGTTAGAAAAAAACACTTTTTTAATTTCAATGTTAGGATTGAT
Organism: Eupsilia transversa; assembly: GCA_914767815.1. NCBI lineage: Eukaryota > Metazoa > Arthropoda > Insecta > Lepidoptera > Noctuidae > Eupsilia > Eupsilia transversa. The sequence goes on along the minus strand of OU611889.1, from coordinate 12,332,417 downwards.
TTTATAGTTCCTAAATACTTCTATGCATTAATAATGCCAGTGTTTTCATTTATTGTTGTATTGTCGTCTCCACATTGTAAAAGGGGTATGAGGAACAGGGTGTAAAGTTAACTCATCCTCTATTGAAAAGGGAGAATCCTCTAAACAGACGGGTGTTGTGTCTGGCGGGCAATTGCCCAAGGATTGATGTTGGATAGTCTTATATACGTTAATCGCGCGGTAAACTTAAATAGCGCGAAGCAGGATTTGTGACGTCAGGTCTTTGATGTGTAGTTCGCATGTGGCGATATAGATGCCGCCACAGATGACTCGCCTAAGTCGAACTTAGAGCTCTTTATATGTCAGATTTTTGTTAAAAAATTAATCAATCTTTTAACGTCATTTCGGTGGGTTGCCAAAAGTAACCTGTCAATGAAAAAATGTTACTTATATCAAACTACTTAGTGCTACTTCGCAATTTTCACAAAACATAACCACACTTGGTAAACGGATAAGAAATAGCCACTAGCTATCATGATTGTAAGCATGCTACATTAAATCTCTACTTTTTATAATTTTTCAATGTCTTTTTTTTCCGAAATACTCACAATTCCACCGTCATATCCTCCTTCCTCCTATACCCATCATCAACAGCATCCTGCAACACCTTCACCTGATGCTGACACTCCTGGTACAGCTTCACCAACAGACTGGGGTCACCCGACTGCGCACCAAGAACGTGCAGTAATGCTTGCACCAGTACATCTGAGGATTGGAGCTTCAGCTCGCAGGAGTTCTGTTCTGAGCATATCTCGTTCATTGAACTCTGAAAATAAAGTTAATTATCATTTTTTTATTGAGAAACTAGCTGCGCCCCGCAGTTTCATCCGCGTTAGTCTCGACCAAAATAAAATCAAAATCAAAATATTTTATTTCACATAAACCTACAAGGGCACTTATGAAACGTCAGAATCTAGGTGCACGGTTCCAATTGGTCGTTTCCTATGGAGAAGAGCCGGCAAGAAACTCCACGGTTACTCTTTTAAAAATAAATGGGTTTTACAATGCTTTAAATGTACAATTTGAATAGGTATGAGAGGACAACGTAGGCCGGTCAACAAGATACTTAAAAAAAATAAAAAAAAATAGAAAATAGTCTGCAAATCGACAGTCTGTTGTGCCTACAACGTTCTCACATTCACAAAATATAAAGGAATCTATATAAAGGTCGAAAAAAAAAAAAAAACCTATTTAACCCAAATGGTTGTCACTACAACTTTAACCAATCCGAATGAAGACCCCATGAGAATATCGTTATAAAAAGTATCCTATGTGCTATCTGTAAACTGTTTGTACTTCCGTCACTTGTCCCTTAAGGTTCATTAGATAACCAGCGTCAGACTGCATTTGTCTGGCATTAATGCTGAAATGAACCTTGTTGGCGCAGCCGTGAGGCACTCACTATTGTTGCATTATCTTCACTTTGTGTTGTGTGTTGTGTTTCACGAACTGTGTCCAAATAAACATTATTCTTTCTTTCTTTCTTTCTCTTTATCTCAGGTCATCGTCTACCCATGTGCCAAATTTCATCCAAATTCGTTCAGCCGTTTTAGCGTGAAAGTGTAACAAACCAACAAACTCACTTGCACATTTATAATACTAGCTAGGATTAGCAAACCACCCCTATTTAGCACGGTTTATACGACTTGACAAAACATCGATATTTATTTTTATGATATTACTAACAGCGCCCCGCGGTTTCACCCGCATAAGTCTCGAGCCCGTGGGAATATCGGGATAAAAAGTATCCTATGTGTTAATCCAGGCTATAAACTATATCTGTGCCAAATATCATTCAAATCCGTTCAGTCGTTTTTGCGTGAAAGAGTAACAAACATCCATCCATCCTCACAAACTTTGCATTTATAATATTAGTAGGATAGTAGGAAGTAGGATGTAAGTTTAATACAGCGTCCTTTTGTTAGGCATTCATTTAGGTGAAAATGAGCATAACAGTTGCATGCTACATGCAAATACTTGAGGTGCATGGTATAGTTATTCTCATGGGTCTAAAATTGATATACTCACAATTCTACTGATCACTGCGCTAGCGTCAGCCGCGGCGTACTGTCGTAAGTGAGCCGCTAACTGTAGGAACTCTTGTAGTGAGCGCAGTTCGTGTCGTAGTGCGGTGTATACGATGCGGTCTAGGCAGAGTGCACGGTTAGTTGTTTCTAGAAGGTGGGATAGATCCGCGTGGATTTGTCTGTAAAACGAATATAAGTAAGTAAGTATTTGTTTATTTGCTTAGAAAGTAGGTACATAAATAAAGGTGTTGACAATTTTTTTAGATTCCTGTACAATCTACCAATTGGGCAATTGGGGTATACAATTAATATTAGTCAGTGCACTCCATTATAACAATGTTGCGACGTTGTGTATCTGCGGAAATGCAGAATTGTCTATGGATTAAATGTCTAGATTTTGCTTTGTCATTGACCAGAATACCTGTGAAATTTCGCGGATTTATACAGGGTGGATTTTTGAGACGGGGCAGTAAGGTCATCTACCTTAACCGGTGGAGCTAAAGGAAAACGGTCTTACGAAACTGTACTTAAATTTTGACCTGCACTTACAGATTTTGAAAAAAATGTACAGTCAGCAGGAAAATGTTTTTTTTTCCAGAAACTTTTATGATGCCAATCGATCCTGTTTCTATAAGGATCAAAAACCTCTATATTGGACCAACTGAGGTTTGAGTACTAGAAATCGTTTTTTTTTGTTTTTTTTTTTGGTTTTTCTATCTGGAATTTCTCAGTAGCAGCCCGGAGCTTGGATTTGTGCCCGGTATAAGGCAATAGTCTCGCCCCCTATTACATGGGACTTAACCATAACTGGGGAAATGTGGGTGTACTATAGGTACACCTCTGCCTAACCCTTCGGAGAATACGGGCGTGACTATATGTATGTATGTTAAACTTACTGCCTGACAGCGAGTGCACAACAGGCAGTGGTCTCTACAGCGAGTGTAGTTCTTGAGTCCACAAACTGCGTCACTGCATTGTGTATTTGTTGGTATATGATAGACTCTTCTTGTTCTAATAGATCCACTCCGCTTTTAGCTTCCATCAGACATGACCTGGGAAAGAATTGGTAAAATACTGGATAACCTTTTTTACCGTCTCGAAAAAAAATGGGTATAATAGGTGGACGGAGTAGGAGCAAATGGCAAACTTTTTTTTTTTTAGTTTTTTTGATGATAGATCAATTTTTTTCTAATCTGTGGATAAAAGAAATGAAAAACAGACAACACTGTTAGAAGCTGCAACAAGACATAGAGTTGTCGTTTGCGTCTGCGTCTAGTCGGCACGACAGACGTAGTGCAAGCAGCGTTTTTTTCTTCGATTATTCGACGCGCTTCGACGTCAGATTTGAAATCATCGACAACGAAAAGCTAGTTAATAATATTATGGTCATATAACTAAGGTGGTTTCCACTGTCAAAACAATTTCTACACATGCAATGTATCTGGCAATAATGCAGGACACTATCAGACATCTTTTTTTAATCTTATTTAATCAAAATCAAAATATTTTATTTCATATAAACCTACATGGGCACTTATGAAACGTCAGAAGCTAGGTGCATGGTTCCAATTGGTCGTTTCCTATGGAGAAGAGCCGGCAAGAAACTCTACTAATGGGATAATAGTACAATACTAATGTGCATGCTTACGTTATTTGGCTTGGATGAACATCTTTGTAGTTTGCAACTAATGTCACCTTTGCTTGCTCTCCAGATAGTTCAGCTTTCGATTCAATGTATGTGCACATTGCTTCAGACAGTCTGCAATACACAAAAAGAACAATATTTAAAAAAAGGTACATTAGTGCACAGTGCTATCAACATTTATGTCAATAAGTGATCAAAATACAAAAATATTTCGTGTTTTAAGCCATATTAAAATGAATCTTAACAACTCACCTTTCTTCCATACTCTTGGCCTCAGCCAGTGCAGACCTCAGTTCCTCGTCAGAAGTGGTGTCATTCACTCTTTTGGCAAACTTCTTAGACGTGTACAAGTCAAAGTGGGATCTAAATAATGCCTGTGACTGTCTGTAGGTCTCGAAGGGACCAAATGTGAAGAATTTCTTTGCATTATCCTGAAAAATCGAGATTTAAATGATTTTCTGCATGTTTTCTCACAAGATAGGCAAAGTATAACTTATAAAAATCATAATTTTTTTTGTTCGTATTTTATGCGCTGCCGTGCCGTTACTCCGATTGCGATAAAAATTTGACAATTTATTGCTAGAACTTGCGCGAAGGTTATATCTACATTTTTTTATATTGCACATAAAGTTTAAAATGCGTTGTCATTAAAAGTGCTCGCCGCGTCGCTGCCGGCCGCTGCCATTTCAGTGTGAATTGAGCCTTAACCACAAATAGATAAATGAATGAAAAACCAATCAAGTTTTCAGCCATAGATAGATTATAATAGTTTTAAGAAAGAATGTTATCTAGGAGTATCATAAACAATATGATCAGATGTCATACATGCATTATGTTTTATGTTCACATGCATTCTGAACCGCAAGATTATTACCTTATCGCTATGACAACTGCTGTACACATCTAAAGTATCAGCGATCACATCTATCACTTCATTGGTGATAGTCTCCACTTCTTGAGCGAGGGCCAGGCAGTCCTCAGCAGCAGCACTCTCGTCATCCTTCCACTGCAGGTGCGAGGAGTTAAGCTTTGATATCTCTACAGATAATTCTTCTTTTGTTAGTCTGTGGAAGATAATATAAGTTTGTATTAGAAACAAGGGTCATTATTATCAATTGAAAAGCATAATATTATTAGTAGTCAATCAATTTGAAGTGGAATGAAATTCAATGGAACATGATTCAAAATTGTGTATAGAATAGTTTTTTTTTTCATTTACGACTCTGATTATTATTTTATTTTTATTCTTGCCCCACTTTAGGGCAAACTCCTGTGGCTTGCGGTTTGAATAAAATATTAGGTACTATAGAGGACCAGGCATGAGGTATGTAATCTTCTTGCATTCTGTACTTTCTGTTGCAACCATAGGAAAAAACAAGAGTTTTTGTTTGTAGGAATTATAAAACTTTACTTATATCTATATTTCAATAACCAATATAGTACATTATTATTATAAATGCTAAGTCTTAAAATAATAATAATTATATGTATCAAAAGGAGGGGACAAGAATCGTAGGGCATCAAAAAATTCGTCCACATCACTGTCAACAGAAAAAGTGCCCAAAAGGCTGGCAGCATTGCTATGTCATATAGCAACGCTGATTTTTTGGCCAAAAAATAGGCCAGCTCTCTGGTTGCTGGCTGAGTCTCTTTTCGAGACCGTTGCTAGGAAATAGAGATCTTGTTTTTACTTACTTATTCTGTCTCTTCAAGTCACCAAGTACCGTCTCCTGTTTTTGCATCATATGAAGCCGATCCTGTAGCATTTTGATGTCCATTTCAATGTCCTCCTTAGCCTCCTTATCTCCTGGTAGACAAATACCTTCATACTGCTCTTGTATGCTTGTTATAGAAGATTCTAGATCTTCTGGGGAGAGAAGAAGACCTTTTTTCTCTAGTTCTATGTATCTGTAAGAAGAATATTGATAGTAATAGCACGAATTGTGTGTGGTTGGTAATTTCTTGGGGAGTTTATAATATATTCTTTGGAACTACATTACCTAAATAGTAAGATCAATATAAGTAAAGTCAGATTAAAGCTAACCTAGGCTTAAGACGACCCGTATTAACCCTCCTATAACAAACACGAATATTATGAAACAGGTAAGGAACAATGACGCAGAATTAAAACCATTATTTTGATTTCGATATCATAGTTACAGTCAAAAGAATACCTCTGTATTATAATAAACAAGTAATATCTCACTAACCGACATTCCTCGCGTGCACTCAACGCATTATTATGATCCAAATTGTTGTGAAGCCAACGCAAAACGCCAGCAAAGTCTCGGTCATTCAACATCCATTCAAACGACTTTTTATAAGTGTCCACACCCAAACTATGGAGAAATGGCACGAATTCTTCATCACTCATTTCATCTGACGCATTCATAATTGAAAATTAAGATTAATTTTCACTAAACTCGCGTAAACTGATAAAATATTCGTAGGCCGTTAGTATTTTTCATTCGAAAAATCAAAATCACAACAAAACATTGATGTTTGACAATTATGTAGTGGGGTTGCAATATCGGGATAAAAAAACTACCATTGGAAGTCGTCGTCGATAGGCTGTTGTTGTTGTAACGGCTGTTGTAACTTGGCAGGTCACTGGCAATGAAAAATTATCATCGATCACTAATAATTAATAAAGAATAATAGATCGATGGCCAATAGTCACTACGAACTTTCGCGCATGTCACCATTTGGTTCTTAGTAAAAATATAACTGTGCAGCCCTCTGCGCAAAATTCGAAACTACCGCATTGAACTTCTGAAATCTGTGGTAGATTTATTTTTAAATAAAATAATTATTAGATAATACCGCTAATTTTGTTGACTAATAATCTAAAATGTGCCACAAATTAATGTATTATTTTTCTAAAAACTTTCTACTAGTTTATTCCTTTGTAAACATTACTAGGTACTGGTTTATTCTTTTAGCCACACTGGAAAAGTGCGTTTATAAAGATAGCTTCATATAAAAGTCACGGCCGTACTCCCCGAAGGGGTAGGCAGAGTTACCTAATACACCCATTTCCCAATAGATATGTTAGCCCCTTTTTTTTTGTAATCATTTTTATTCATGGCCATAGCCCATTTAATAGGAAGAGATTCTATTGCCAATAACATTAAAATATAAAAATCCCACGCCGCGTTCTGAAATAATATTCTCCTGCTACCAAGCAATGATAGTCTGATGCAAAGATGATGCTAACTGGAAAATATTAGAAATAGGCTGTTCACCGTCTCTCCACACTTTAGATTTTAGAGCCTCTCCACTCTCACGAAAGAATTATTACCACTTTGATAATGTTTGTATTATTTTTGATGCAAGTTTTTACCCGAATGCCAAAATATATTACTTGGTATACTTTTTGTACTTCCTCCATCAAATCTAAGTGATAGGTACCTATAAAGTCTCCACAAGTGGAATGGAAACTAAGCTGAAAATGACATGAAATAAATGCTATCTTTGGCTGCGAATTCTCTTCTTTCTTCTATGCCAATAAAGCTCAGTCACCACTCTCGATTTTCCGCAGCTGACAACAAGCAATTTCCTGTCATCTACTGCTCTGCTTTCACGAGCCAGACAAACAAACAAAAAACCCAGACACCTACATTTAACCCTAGTTAATCCAGAACATACCACTCGAACACTCCCGCGTCCTTTTGCCCCTGACCCTGAACTTGTATCCATCGTTCAAGTGCGAGGCTGCCGAAACCGAGGGTCCTGATTGGGTAACTACATGCCAAATTGTCACTTCCTTCGTTCTTTGTGTCACCATGATAAAATGATTTATTGGCTGACGCAGTAATTTTTGCCAGTTTCTTTGTTTGTTTGGTTCTGGTAAGCAGGAGTTATTTGCCTTTATGTCCGTGGTAATGGAGCAAAGGGTTCTTAGCGATTGGCGCAAAACAGGCGTGAATAGGTGTAAATGTGACTGACATTCTGACAATAAGACAGTGGGTTGAAAAATGAGTGGATATTGATGACCAAAATCTCATTATCACTCATAACGTAAAAGTTTCTCACAAACTGTTGAAAACCGCCAATTCCTCTGCAAGAGGTCTCATAAGAAACCATACATACTTCCCACTATCTTAGTGACCAAAAGTGACATCCATTATATCGTAATCGTAGCTTATATTTGTAAATATGAATCTTTTCAGTTTACCTATACTATGTTAGAGACTGTCCGCTGGTCTGTCTCTGTCCACATCATAAGTAAGTCCTTCTATTGTGTTTCATTATGCGAAGTGTTCGTCACCGCTCGTGCGATGTCGAGACTACTCGAGCAGCCGCCGCTCGCTTCCGTGTCCACTACATGATTGTATACCTTTCTAGTGAGTGTGCATTGTTTTACGACACGATAATGTTTTGTTTTCTGATTGGGATTCTTTCCTTCCTTTTTGGATGGAGTTATCTGAAGCAGCACTGAGCTCAGAGGTCACCAAAAAGGCTGGTCGGCCAAAAAGGTTTCAAAATAACACTGAGCAAGTAGAAATTGGTGATTCTAACGACACATGGTGTCCCGGCTATCCATCTTATAAACTATTAAAAAGAAAAGTCCTGACTGACTGACTGACTGACTCATGAACGCCCAGCCCAAACCCTTGGACCTAGAAAGATAAAATTTTGCACAGAGGGTTCCTTACATTTTTTTATATTCGTTTCCGTGAGATATTTTCCGACATCCACGGGGGCAAAGCCGCGGGCAAAAGCTAGTATTACATAATATCCAGAAAAGTCAACGCCACCTGCGTTGCAAGCACAAACTCGGGTAGGTTTGTGAAGTTGGTTACATGATTAACCTTTCATCAGGACCTGTTTTGGTAACTAGTCAGGTGCAATACGGTCCCAGCATACAGCGAATAAGGCCCCGACTTGTTTTATGATGTAGGAATCATAAACAATGGAAAAACACACTTATTGCCTACATAGGAAATAGGCGACATGAAGCACTCTCGACGTCTCAGCGTTGTCCTCACAAAGAAAAACAATGCAGTCAGCTTGTTCAGGCATACAAGCGATACTTTCAATCACCCCTTTTATACCGAACCTTAACGTCAGTCTATAAGGTTCAAATTCCCGTCACTATTGGTGTAAGAGAAATATTGAATGGGTGCCAGAGTCCTTATCGTCGTGGAGGGCTCTAGACTTGCTCGTCAATGCTCGTGCCTCATGAATGCCTGGTATTGTCTATTTAACTTGATTTTAGCTGGGTTTGTTGAATGCAATCACCATGTCGAGGCCTATTTATTGATTGGTGGTTTTCTTCTCTTACAGAAATAACTTACTCTTAGACTACACATTATTTGACAATAATCCTCTTTCCTACTTAGATATTGCATGAGCGTTTTGATTCTATACTATTCGTTAAAACACGAGTGCATTCGTTTTCTTGTAGGCGCTTTATCATCGACCGGATCATTTAACTATTAATTACACTTATTTATAATATTTTAGGTTTTTGCATAGAAAATAAAATATAACCACAAAATGTTCTATCAATTTCGGTCATATCTATCCCTTGCTAGGCTAGCAGTTGCCACATGTTGTAAGTACACTAGGTAGGTAGATACTTATTTATGTAACTCATAAGAAGTATGGAAAGTATTTACTAAAAAGGTCGAGTCAATCATCAGACTCTCTTAAACAAAGTGTTAAGGGCTTTTTAAAAGATTATGCGTCAAATCTTGTGAGGGTCTTGCAAACAGTCCATAAGTGGCCGCCTGGCGTTTTGCTCTTTAAATTTTGGCAGGCGCTTTGAATAGTAAACTACAGTATCTACTGCTTTAGTTATTGTTCTGCGGTATCTACAGACCAAGGACCAAAAACCTTTATAAATTTCGGTACAGGTATCGCAGAATTTTGGTTACTTCAACGAATAAGGTTACCGCTATCTGGGTAACCCAGGAAGAACACATGTTACTTACCTCTTTTAGGTTACCGTTTTAATACCGGTTATACATACACAGGCGATGCGCGCCCTTTGTATAAAGCCGACGGCACGTGTAAGATAGAGGTATTTTTTTCTGATGTTGGTCCAATGGAGAAAGTTGTTAGTTTGATTGTCTGTACCACCACACCTTTCTGATATACTTGCTCTTTTTAGCGTTCCGTAGTCAACAAGGAACCCTTATAGTTTCGCCATGTCTGTCTGTCTGTCTGTCCCCGTTTTAGCTCAGAGACTGTTAGTACTAGAAAGCTGTAATTTAATTTAGTATAGGTACATAATATTAATTATGCCGACACAGTGGTAAAATAAAATTATGAAAAAAAAAAATTTTTTGGGTATCTCCCCATAGAGAGGGATGTCTACTTAGTTTTTTCATAATTTCTACACATGTTTGTTGTCTGATTTTCTTAACAGGACGAGCACGCTTTTACTATTATTTCAGTCCTTGTTCACAAATAATACCACCCTCAACAACCAGTAACTCTTTTATAAGCAAAGGGTTCTTTACAAAAGAGCACCCTATACATACTACTATAGTAAGGGGTTGTATACAGGGCGTGTCTAATTAAGGGGGCTATAAAAAGAATCTATTTGTATTTGTAGTTGTCTGTGTATGTCAGTTTGTTTGTTTGTCTAGGACGCGCCATCGAGCGTCTGTTCTTTTAAATATAGGCGGACAGGGAATGGAATGGAGTCGACATAATGTGATTTAGTATTTAGTCGTGCACCGTGTCCGAGGCTAGCTGATAATGTTAAGTTTATATATATGGATTTGAAGAGGGAGAAGAAAATATTGACGACACAGAATAACGAAAATATCAGCAGGAAAAATGTACCTACTACTTCGTATATTATTATTTTTATTTTTTATTTATTAAAACTTCATGCACAAGTTAAAAAAAAATACTGTACAAAGGCGGACTTAATGCCTGAGGCATTTTCTACCTAACCTTAGGGTGATGCAGAGACAAAACATTATTATTTCATATTATTTTGACATACCTAGAACAGTTGCTTTATTCAGATTAATATTATAAGGTGAATATAACATTTTGAATTTTTATGCAGTTAAGTTAATTAACTTTAAGGCATAAAATTCAAAATGCGCCAATTTCCTAATAGGTACGTATTTCTAGAGTTGCCGATTCGCCCACAAATAAATTATCTGATGAGATACTTATTAATTTAAATTAAAGCGTTGATTCGCCCGTTTCGGGCGAGTAAATTCGCGTGAGTCACCAATAAGCCGTTGTTACCGATTATGGGTTATTTTTTACCGATAATAATTATTGAGCCTGTAAATGTGCTTTTTGGGTTCAGAGTTTTTATTGGAAGCCATAAAAACAAACACACAGCTACTCCACACCTTACTTCAAACAATACAAACAAATTCAAAGTCAGGATCATCTCGTTGGCGCCCGTACAAAAGGACCAGCCCATAGAGAAACGTAAATAACGCATGTAAATAAATAGCACGAGCACGACTCGTGCCCGCCCCCTTGGCGGCCTAGCGTAATAATAGCCGTACGAAATAATTAGTGTTGTAACTACCTGTCGATGGATTCTGTTAAAAATATCTCCGTGAAGTGAGCTGTCATTCCCACATTATGCACCATTGACAGCTCACTTCAAGGTTCACTTCACCTAAGTTTTCACGGTGAGATTGGGCTCTAGTTACTTGTAGGATCCACCTGTTGTATTTGTTATCTTCTTCCTTACACAATCTTATAAATTAATCAAGTTTGGTTGGCGAGTAACACAAATTGGACCAATAAAGGGAGGGTATTGAGGGGGCTTAGGAATTGAGCAAGTAAAACGGGGTTTTAAAGTTTGGATACAAAAAAAATGGCGGAGTCACTGGGCACAGGGCAGTAAAGTAGAAAAGAATTGTAGGTAGATAATTGATGACTCTTTAAAGCACTCTTACTGAACTCCATCAAATAACAATAAAATACCAATAAAAGAATCAGCTATAAAAATTCAACTACCCATCTAAAAATATACGCTTCAAGTTTCAACATAGCCATAAATTGTTACAAAATAATCTATGTTTAGAGCCATCTATCAGTCGACACTTAAATTCATTAAGTGTTTATAACCTGTCAGCGCTGAACACGGTTGATTTGACAGGTCGAAACTATTTTCGGGACTTAGGACCACTTTTTAAAAATGGTTAAAATATAATAATTAAATTAAAAAGCTGTCGTGAACACCGCACACATAGAATAATTATGTAATATTAGCTCTAGGTATTTTAATATACCTAGCGTTGTTTCAAGGGAATTGCTAAGTCGTATTGTAGAATTTGTAGATCACATCATAAGATTGAATGGACTTTACATAGCGATCACCTTTGCATTATGTAAAATACTTAGTTAAATAAAGCAAAAGTGCATCGCTGTCGTATGTATAGGCTACTTCTTACGGAGTAAGTAATAAAAAGAATAAGTTGTAAAAAAAACAGTGTTGAGTTTCTTTCTTTCGTAGGATTCTAACTATAGCCACATAGATTCATTATTTACTTATTATTTTTAACTATAGCGATCTTAATGTAGGTATTCTAGAAACTAAAATATAAATCATTAATGTTGCTTGATAAAAATACATAAGCAGCCTTTATTTACGATTGTACGCCTATATTTAGCCTGAAACCCACTGCATCGGATTACGGCTAATGCATATCTGACACGGGATTACGTTTAATTACTCACTAATAAAACATGGCCGTCGTCTGGTTATTTGATCGGTCTTTGAGACCGACTGTCGCAGAGACATGGTTAGGAGGTATGCAAACCTGATAATCTGGTACAATTTGTAGACCACTTTTCTTGTTGTTCCTGTGTTTTGTCACCCATTTCATATGCTAGGACCCTGATGTAAATAGGCCGTCCCTTATTCTTTTGTGGATTGTTCCTTCATGGATTAGAAGAAACAATTCCCTGGGTTCCGTATAAAATGCGTTTGACACTATCTCATCTGACAATCCATGATCCTACTGTTTACGATACTTGCCCAGATTTGCTTAAAAGTAACCTATTCAGTCGTGTAGTTTCACGACTGCTGCTCCCACCAAGAGGCATCTGATGCATTCGATGTTTGATAGATTAAAATTATGTGTCTCTACAAGTTTCTCAAAGTAGTAGGTACTTACCGTATCAGCTGCTAATCAATATCAAACAAAATGGTAATTCGTTTCCTTCCGTTCATAAACATTCTGGCCAAAAGAAAGTTGAATATCTTTGTAATTTTTACCGTAACACCAATTTGTAGGTGCTGATAACAAACTGAGAACGCCGGATATCCTCATTGTCACTTACGACAGATATAGGGACAAGTGAGGTGTTTATATTAATGAAATAACATCTGCATGTTATTTGAGATTGTATGGAGCGTCAATAAAGATAGCAACTATGGGAATTGCAGTAGAAGTTACTCCATTTCAGCCGTTGATTGGTTCCCATATGCCTTGCATATCATCATTTCCCGTCAAAGAATATGGTAAAAATCACTCGACGGTTTCATTTGGTTGCAGCTGGTTTCAGCACTAAGAGCTATCTTTGGCTACCTCTGCAGGTTTCCATGACTCTCCTATACTTACTAAGGATGAGACTCTATTGCCTAGAGTCTCATCCTTCATGGCATGACAACTGCATTAGGTATCCCCTCCAGTGTAATACCAGCCAGCTATCTAATTGCGTAACACATTTTATTAAACGATTAAGACTAATCTGTTTCATTTTGACAGTTTAACAACATTCATTGCGTTATTTAAGTTGTTAAGCTTTTTTTAACATATGAAGCAATGGATTAGCGATCTGTTTCAAAACGATTCAGATTGATTGATTGCATTACCTATCTCATTACTATAATTATCATCTTGTAACAAGCTCATTATGACAATCAAAACAATGAAATGATTAGACATTATAATTTTAGAAATGATCTACCTACAATAATAGTCTAGGATATCGCAAGTAAAGTGATAACATTATATTCGCGTGAAGTGGCGAACGAAACAGATGTTTACCCCAGTTCATTGGCACTATTCTGTCCGACGAAATCCTGCTAAAATAATTATCACCAACAGTGTTAATTACTGAAGTAATTGAGACCGTAATACATACTGGGGAATGAAATTGAAATGACTGTGTGGCCTGCCAATCAAATGCACGGCTACTCGATTTAGTTATCTCAAACACGTAACATCATCATTTTCCATCATCTTTTCAATCCGATCGTACAATTTTTCTTTTAATTTGCCATAATTTATTGTTTTTTAATTATATAGCGCAAATAAACATATTTTATTCATTCTATAATATTATCGAATCATTCATCATCCATTTTAAATAATAGGTATCTATCAATCCATGACTTCCAACTAATTAAAAAATATTCAGAAACAAGTTTTCTAGTTCACGTGACTCATCGGAAAAATCCAACAGTGCACAAAAACACACTAAATTGTTTCAGGCATATCAGGGTTTTTCATAATTTGACCAATACTGCCTTATCATTCTATCCATCTAATCTTGATTTCACCACGCAAACTTTGGTACATAACAACATTGCATGTTCCAAGGACATAACAAATAAATTAACAACTGAAGCAATTGCACATCATTTATGTTTATGTGAGGTACCTAAAATAAAACAACTGCATAGTACACAATTATAAAGGCTAAAATAAAACAATTTATTACAGATCTCTATCAAAAAACCGTTGGTACAAAACACACATTGCAAAATAAAGACGGTTTAAAAGAGGGCGTCGCGGTGAACGGGTTAGACCAGGGTTCCTCAAACTTAACTTTACCCCTATGAATCCTTATTTAATATCTCAGACGACTGCGAACCCTTTGATAAAAAGGAAATCTAGCTGTAGAAGAAAATTGGTCTTTTAAATTTTTTATTATACTTAGACATTTTGTTTATGCGATTGCCATAAATTTTTTAAATTTCTTCTCTCCAGTTATGTCAATTTTAGGGGTAATTTTGGTCTGTTTCAATTTGGTTTCTTTCCCTAATTCGATCAAACGCTGCCGTTATCTATAACGTTTATTCAGTCACGTACCCTAAGACCAAAAGATCTACTTCCAGAATTACGCGGCCCTAACTTTGAGAAATCCTGGGTCAGGCTAATTGCACCTCCTAACCCACCCTATACCTTCTCCAGTGCATGATTCATATCCGTGGGGTTTCCCTCCAATTAATACCTGATGGTTGACCGCGATTTGCGTAGTTTGTTTTTTATAGATAGGGCGGTAGAAAGTGTGCTCATAGGATTTTATTTATTTATTTAATACTTCATGCACACAAATGTACAGAGACGGACTTAATGCCATAGGCATTTTCTACCAGTCAACCTTTGGGTGATGCAGAGACAAACAGTGGTAGGTGCGATAGCGAGAATAATAATTTAAGGCGGGTTTATGATCCTTTTTTATATTGTTTGAGCCCAGTAGGTAGACAAGTTGATTCCAGCATCAGTGGCGTTCTTTAAGTCATCCGAGGTGCAAAAGAACGGGCACTTTGCATACTCCAGCAAGTGGAACATGGGCATCTGATCACAAGTTACTTGTTTTTATTATGGGCAGTACTGCAGGACGTAGGTACATCTTTTCACTGGCAAAAGTGAATGGATTTATTAGCATGCAAAAGGTTTATATTCAATTTCCAGAATCCTCTAATATTAGTTTGTGGAAAGCCCATTCTCAGATCTGTGTAGCTTTCCTCAAAAGACCATAACATACACTAACTACATGGTCCTCACATGGTCTGACTAAGATTATGTCTGGAGTATAAATGACTGTGACCTCTGATTTTGTTTCGGTCCTTCTTCTTAGAGCAGTCGGATAGGAAACACCGAACTCGTTTAGGACATAATTTATTTAGAAATAAAATCATTCTATCAGATTCTGATTGCCTAAGTATTTAAATAAATTGTCTATATTTTTTGATTTGTTGTTATTTTGGCAGATTTTCTAATCAAGTCTTGAAATAAGTCTTACTTTTTTTCAAGAGGTACCACATTTTCTCTGGACAATTCCTTCAGCCCATAAACAAATCGCTCGGCACATGAACTAGCGTGATATTTGACGTACAGACCGCGTTATATTGTAATTTATAGCCATATTCCCTTCCCCTACGCCGGCCACGACGGAAAAATAAATTACCTACGTCTATAGAAGTACTGGCTATACACGGTTCATGGGGAATCACACGTGGAAACACTTAGTGGCGGAGGCGTTTTGAAGACAAAATCAATAAGTACCACTGAAGTTTTCAGTTCTTTCAGTGATTGTGGAAAAAACATGGTCCTTACGTTCCTGTTCGAAACGGTTTTTGGTCCTTTTGTACACAAGAAATATTGTAATTATATCACGAAATATTTGAATATATTTTTGTTTACAAAGTTTCTAAATATGTAAACTTTCCCCGTAATTACATAATTATTATAAGTACTTTACGAGACAGTTGTTTTTGAATAAAATTTAGTTTGAATTACCTACATAGCATGTAGTTACCTCACCTCTAAATATTCGAGACGGAGTTTTTTATCCGTGCTTCTCCACAGATACCTACTACGCTCTGTAATGGGCAACTAGCTTCGTATTTCTGGCTGACCGACTCCTTGACAATTCAAAATTACCTATAAATGGTTTAATTGAAATAAATGCTTTGAGATTATGTTTGAGTTTGAGATAAGTATCAATTAACAAGAACCCAATTAGGAGGACCTAAAACAAATCACACTCCTAACTAAATCTATCAATCACAACATCACTCATAGTCAAGGAGTCAGACAGCTCAACATGACACATCATCTTGACAATTAATTACTAGCTCCTAGTCTACATTCGAGAGTAGATAAAAGTGACGGCTCATCAAAAGTTGCATTTACATTGTGAACTCCTGAACTGCACCAATTTCTTACAATTGTCTTTGCAAATCTCAGTGTGACTTTATATCACTGACATAAGGTTTAAATTGTAATGATAGTCGTGCTCGTGAAATGCATTACTGCTACAGTATTTGGAGTATATTTTGGGATATCGAAATAAACCTTTGTTTAGCTATTGTAGGTACTTAGAAATTCGTTGGAAAGACGGGTGTAAGTAATTAATTTTGATTTATTGAACATTTATTAAATAAATAAATCAGTCAATTTAGAAATAGTTATGTGGGTGCTCACCATGTTTACGTCAGTGGTGGATCAACTGCATAAGAAATTATGTTGGTACAGATACCGGCACGGTTCTTGAGCGCTCGGCCGAAGAGTGGGGATCGCTTTGCGCATCGTACACTTATGACAAAATACGTAAAGGGACCCAATAACTCACTTCTGCGCAGGCGAAGGTCAGCTCTCAAGAATCGTGCCGATGATTGTACCAACCAGATGCTTCACTACGGACATTTTTAGGCCTCAAAAAGATGATTACCACCAAACTGCTCGTATCAATCGGAACGGATTTTACAATCTTTAAACGATATTAAATCGTGAACACATCAAGTCTATATTACCAAACCGTGCACGTGTAGTCGAAAGTATGCTGCAATGCGCGATCGGCTCCGTTCGCCTGTCGTCGTTTCCGATCGGATCCTTTCGGCTGCAACACGGTAGGAATGAAACTATTTGACTACGCGCAGAAACGGATACGTTCGCAAACGACGGTACGGAGCCTATCGTATGCGTTGACATCCTGCCGGAGCGGTGACGGCCATATAGGTAACTGTCGGCTGTCTTAAACTTACTTTCACAATTAACGTTTTAGTGACTTCATTCGCCGGTAAATTGGGGACACTATAGTGGCGGAAACATCGACGAGTTAACAAACATCTGCTGAAGTGGTGAATTAATATGTGCGGGCTTTTTGGAAAACTAATACCAGCCTACTATTGTCCCTCTGCAGGGCCTCTTCTCATACAGAGAAGGGACGAGCATTGATCACCACGCTTGCTCAAGACGGGTTGGCGATTTCAGACTTAGGTATATTAACTTTAAGTTCAGTTTTCATTCACAGATTCAAAGACGTTTTTCCTTTATCGATGTCAGTAATATCCAAGATAAACTCAGAATTGAAAAAGTCACATTTGTAGTAGCCCGGATTAGAACCCACAACCTCGTGCATGAGAGGCGAGGCCATGAAAACTTTTTTTTTTCTTTCATTCGTTTTTTTTCGTTTCTACGTAAGTACCTACTTACTTTAAAATATATGAATTAAAATCAGCCACAGGCTCTTCCTCGAACCACAAGCAAAACATCTGAATACACTACAATTTACCCACAACTTACAAGTACATCGTGCCTCACACGGGAATAGAACCGACGATCGCGAGCATCCTTATTTTGGTAATAACACATAAGTGGCCAGCGCTTATGCAACGCTATCATTATGACCCATATATTGGCCCTTCGCCCCGTCGCCCTAGGGCCCTGTGGTCCTGTGTGTTGTGGGGCGAAGGGCATTACGCTATTTGAGTCAGTAATTTTGTTTACTATTCTCTTCTATATTGGTCTTTCAATGTTGTGGATCGTGACTCAAATCTTTATTATTTTGTGAATAGTGTACCCCCATTTTGACGTATAAAACCGTTTGTACAAAACGACTTACAGAAATAAAATTATTTATCATTTGGCTATGGTCTGTGACTAGACAGCAGTCAAGACCTTTGACTCAGCTCCTCAACTTACGGTGATGAACCCAACGGGGTCATCACCACTGCCCTAAAAACGGTGAAGAAACATGTCCTAGGACCAAAAATTCGAAGAATTTTCACATCTACCAACTGGCACTGGGCCGCCGCGCCGTGGTGGATTATGGCCAATGGGCCAGTGGAAGTGTCGTCTCACAGAGAGGAGGCCTGTGTCCCACTAGTGGGGACGTTATGGGCTGATAATTCTTATGCTGCTGCTGGCTGGAGTGCAACGTTTACCGGCACACCAGTTGCTCCGACATCACTTAACTTGAACATTCCATTGGGTTTCGTCTTTTTGGTCTTTCCGCTTCTATTTTGCTTGTCACTCAAACTCAAAGCATTTATTTCAATTAAACCATTTACAGGCACTTTTGAATTGTCAAGGAGTCGGTCAGTCAGAAATATGAAGCTAGTTGCGCATTCCAAAGCGTAGTAGATACCTATGGAGAAGAACGGGCAAGAAACTCCACGGACACTATTTGCACTCTATAATTCCCTGGTATACCCCGAATATTATCGGTGTTTCGAGTAGGAAAAGTGAACAAAATATAGAAATAATGTCCAGGCAAACAGAAGATGGGTGATTTTGTTGGTTTAGCTTCAAGTCTTAAATGAATTAGAATAATGCACAAAACCAGACTCCGGGCTGTTACTGAGAAATCCCTGACGGAAAAACCCAATAATACTTTGCCCGACTTGGGAATCGCACCCAAGACCTCATGCTCTGCAGTAGCGCTTGCGACCACTAGACCAACGAGGCACGAGGTATTTATTTTCATGAGACAAATAGGAATCTACTTATTTATAGAACTGAGTCTATCTAGAATCAAGATGCTCTATGCGGAAAGGCACTGGTTATAGCCATGGTGGAAATAAAAGGGAGTCTTAAATCTTTACATTTTATTAACAAAATTGTAACGGTTTCCAGTCAATCGTGAGCGATACAATTTTCATCAGTGTCATAAAAAATATTCAATTTTCAAGCATCCTTAAAAACTATTCAACTTGGCACTCGACACTCACACTTTTCTATTAAAATAAAATTAATAATACTGATACTATGTATCCCTATAATTTCTATGCAATAAATATTTATAAAATACCTACACAGAATTCTTAGCTAACCTAATAAATAAATAACTAAATAATTTAGGTAAAACGGCACTGTCAATATAAAGTTCGTTTGACACATTGTTTTTACTTTGCACTTTACAAATAATTTTACCTGGTACTTATACAAAAAAAAATACAATTTGTTTGAATAAGTGAAAACCCGTTTCATTTGGTCATTTATAAATCTAAAATCAATTGGATGTTTCAGTCATTCATCCTCTATAGGGATAATAATATTCAAGTCTAAACAACTTTAAATATGGGACAAACAGCAATAAATGTAGGGAACAGCTGATTATATTTTCGCGATTTCAGGGTTGGTCCCATATTTAAAGTTGTTCATAATGATGAGTATAATGCTCAAGAATTCGATTTCACCCTCTAGTAGGTTCATTATAGGTTTTATTTAGACTTGAATATTATTATAATCATACGTAAACTTACATACAAAAACATTTTCTCTCTCATAAACTATCTAAACCTGTAGTGGTCCATACAAATGCATCCTGTCGCGAAAACGCATCCCTGTCAAACTTAGTTTCATAAATAACTGAATACATACAAAAGTATTTACATGATAATAACATTGTGTCATTGTTACTACAGAGTCCAAACACAAAATACATAACTTATAACTTAAACCTAACTTATGAAGTACCTCAGAATAAACCTTAAGTAAGTAGGTGTTAGGTATCTACCTACTGGAAAAAAAAATATGGCGGATATTTTCAGTTGCATTTCTTTCTAACAGTTTTTTTTTTTTGTTTTTTTCTTCCTTTCAGTGTTAAAGTCTTTCAGTATTCGTTTTGAAATTAAATGAATCGGGAAGACTCCGAATAATATCAAGACTGTCGAATGTAGTGGACTAATTGTCTTTTGTATTGATTAATTGACAAAAAACACAGCCCGTTTCGAGATAGTTAGGGAGTTCAGCGGACTTACCACCACTTTTTATATCACTATTTAATCTTACATCCGTGTGGGAAAGTGATGAAGCTATACGTCCTGTAAAGCTCCATCTCTTTCCCAACCCCCAGGATCCGCACAACACTGTGCCTAAAACGTGGGTTCTAAGTATCGGTCCTTTAATCCATGCCGATATTTTTTACATTGTTTTAAACAATATATTCTTCTCAGCACCTTCAAAACCCTTTTTTTTTTAATTCTTTCTACAATTTGTTATCAGTCTACCGCACACACTACACTAGGATACTGTAGCTGGTCTTCTATCGTCGTATAACAAAGTTCTCACTGTTTGCCGGCTCTCCTCTGACTTCAGGTCACTGGTCTTTGAGTGCTCGTATGTGAAGTTTGCGCTGATTACGACCTGGAAAGGATAAAGGTAATATATATTTATTATTTATTTAAACTTCAGTAGAGCTTTGTAGGTGCACTTAATGCTACAGAGGCATTCTCTGGCGTAAAAGGACCATATAGTGAAAAGAGAGCATAAAAATATATAAGAAAAGACTAACTAGTCTGGGTTTTTTACTGACCTGGTCGAAATGAGCTAAAAGCCAGAACTGCTACGGATTGTAACAATAACCACGACCTTTTATGAGAAAACCATGATTTTGTTTTCAAAATGTTGATCTAACAAAGACTACACAGGGCTTTATGAAGCTCCTCTTACTCGGAAACGTAAACCGATAAAATCAATAATTAAACTTCGAAATGCCAGCACATGTCAGCAATATTATGGTCAATTAAAGTTAATAAATTGAGTGCGGCAATTATTAATAGTACAAACACTTACAGCATAATAAACAGTGAGAAGCCCAATAGCAGTGCCAACCAACACATCCCACCAGTGGTGCCTGTGGTCTGTGATCCTGGTCAGCGAGCAGATGGCGGCGTACGAGATGCACAGCAGCTGCAGGATTGGGACCAGGAAGATGGAGCGGTGGGTCCAGTCGAAGGCGCGGCGCTGGAGGTACCACTGAAGAAAGAAAAGATTAGAAAATTAAACATCAGTTTAATAAAAATGTAGGTGGTTGGTAGATAGTTGAGTAGAGAACCAATGACAACAATCAACTAGTAAAGTAAAAAAAGTTTTTTATTAGGAACAAAAACAAATTGACATACTCGTAATTAGGTAATTAAAATGGAAACGATGACAGCTACAAAAGTTAAAAACAGTGTCTCAGCAATCAACGCCTATGTCTAAAAAAAAAACATATTGTTCTACCCTTATCGTGAGATGGTTACAGTTTAGCTGACTGTGCTATGATATTTTTCTGAAAGTGACTGCTATAGTATGGTTATGAAAAATCTGAATTTTCATAAGCCTGTCACGACCACGTTATCAGTTATTGCAAAACTTACCGCAATAAAGAACCCGCAGTACACTGACAGTGAAGCATGTCCTGAAGGGAAGCTGCGGTATGAGTCCATCTGGTACCAGCTGGGGTACTTTTCAGATGTGCACTGGAAGTCACTCACGAACTGGGAACTGGAACAAAATAAATAGAAGATTGGTATACGTTGGTGATAGGAGCTCGTAGTTAAGTAATAACAGCCGCACGGGTCGATCTATCAGGTTAAGCTACGCTTGCCGGGGTTGGTTCATGGATCACCTTTAGATATCGAGACTTCTCCGTGTCTCAGAAAGCACTTTAAGCTGTTGGCCCCGGCTGTCATTCGTGGATCTATGACAGTCGTTACGGGTCGTTCGAAGCCCGAACATCTGACAACCAGTCTTACCAAGGGGTATTGTATTACCCAGTTACTGGGGTTATGGAGGTCAGATAGAAGGTCGCTCCATGTATAATACTGGTATTCAGCTGCATCCCAAGCCGATCCCAACATAGTTGGGAAAAGGCTAGGCAGATTTAGTATACGTTGGTAGATGGGACGTTAAGGCGCATCTTGGGAAATGGCTATGTCCTGTGCTGCTGCTCTTGAGTTAACAGCACATACGTCTCAGATTCTTCTACTAAAAGAACCCCTTCAATTATTCGCTGGTGGTACGTCTTTTACGACGGTACAAGCACCCAGTGTCAATAATCTCATGAATTTCCATCCTCATTGACAGTTTTATGTGCCCACGTCAATCCTGCGATTAGATAAGTAGTCTGAAGATCTTCAAGATCACTCAATGTCAAATGTATTACTCCTACGAGTCGAATATATTGCTATGTAAATGCGGATGTCGTAAAATGTACAGTCAGTGACCGGACCTCTCTGGGAAGGACTGTCATTGGCTTTTTGGTTATTTGTTAAAACCATGTAAGTCTTAGGATTTAAAAAAAAAATGGTGAAACTCGTCCCGTCATTATAATCAGCTGGTTTCTGGCCAACCATTCATGAAGGTTTATTGCCAAAGTAGCCCCCCCAAATTGACAAATATATTAGTGAAAAAAAAAACTAGTTTGCAACCCCTGGTGCAGACGTGGTGGCGAAACGTGGTGGTTGAGTTAAGCAACAATAATTATGATCTCCCAAAAGGACGGTTCATGATCTACATAGAAGTGGATAACGCTAGGAGGATCGCAAATACTTTCTTTGAGAAAAAACATTGGAAATAAGTAAAAAATCCTTACCCATTGCAAGTCTTGCCCGTATCAGGCTCACATAGATCGAAGAAGGTAGGCCTAGGGCTCCCAACGAGACCCTTCATGACCTCCACAATACTAAGGTTGATGATGAGACCGTAGATATAAGTTCTGTATAAATAGAAGGTACTCTTGCAAGTCCGGTGAAATCTTGACTGAGAGAAGTCGCCGTATAGAAAGATGTACTCTGTTATGGCGATCTGAAAAGAAGAGGTAGATATATTAATTTGGTTTTTTCAGGAGTATTCAGGATCAAGAATAGTCAAAATGTCAGAAAGATTAGAAGCTTTTTTTGGAACAAAAACCTCAGAAAAAAAAAATCTTCAATCGATTTAATAAAGTGCACCTCCTACATTATTTTGGACTAGTAAATTGGTTTTTATGGTTAAGAATTTTGATTGTTTCATTGATTAGTAATAATGGTTCACTGGGCTATTCATTTGATAACCATTTAGGGGAATAACCTCGTTATTACAAGTGAGGAAAAGCCATGTAAGTACGCTTGTACTTTTCAGGACAATGAATATTATTTGCGGTCAGTAACATTATTAGCAATAGGTACTTCGGTACTGATGGTACTTGTAGTAACATTGTAAACAGACAAACACCATGACGCACTTTCTGCATTGCGTGGATGATTTGGTTCTCAGCAAATCTACCTCATCCATTTCCCAGGAATCCAGAACAGGCAAAGAAGTTTGCCTCGTAAGTGGAACTTAACGAAACCCGAAAGTCTGACAACCAGCCTTACTGGGTTGTGGAGGTCAGATAGGCAGTCGCTCCATGTAAAATACTGGTATTCAGCTACATCCGGTTTGACTGGAAGCCGACCGAGTTAGAAAAGGCTAGGCAGATTGATTGAGTAGTAGAGGTCATTGTAAAGGAGGTCGTCGGAGAGAGTAGGTACCTACTACTGCCATACCTGCCTGTTTCTTTCACCAAGGAGTGTTGCAGTGTTCCGTTTTGGGGGAAATGGATGCTGGTATAATTAAAGGAACATGAGAACATTTCCGCTCTGTCTCAGGGACGCAAATGCAATGTATGTCTCTGATCATGCAGATATCCATAGGTGTCGACGACCACTTACTACCATAATTATGATCCTTTCATTAGGCTCCGGCTTGTATGCCATTCAATATAAAGTTACTTATTAATAACTAATAATAATATTATGCATAAAGAGGTATTTTTTTTGTTTGTTTGATTGATTGATTGTATGTAGGGGGTAATCTCAGGAACTACCAGTCGAATTTGAAAGATCCTTTTTGCATTGGACAGCCCAATTCTTGTGGAAGGTTAAAGGCTATGTGAGATCACGCTAAGCGGAGCCACGCAGTCAGAAAAGCTAAGCTAAAACTAAGTAACAGGGAGGGCGGGTGATGGGATGTGACGCGGTGGGCCGGGGGCCGAAATTTCATGCGGCCGAAGTAATAATAATTATACACTTACAAAGACTAGCGGCAATCCAAATATAGTTGACATAATCATCTCAGTGTTGACCGTGTCTCCGTTGAAAGGGAAGCTGAGAGCAGGATCGTTGCAGTAGAAGCCAGCTTTGTGGTTCGGAATGACGCCCAGCTCGAAGAGTCCAATCAGTGCCAGCACTGTGGAAGAAATTATACTGTTAGAAGATGGAGGCAGTTTTATGTTTACAATGAGAAACTGTTACATTTTAATACTTAATTAAAATATATAGATAATACATTTAGTATATTACATAAATCATTCATTAATAATAAAAATTTACAGGAATTATCTACATTCGACGACATCCACAAAATGAGCATAAACTGAACGTAGATCTTACGCGAGACACAAAACCATTTTTTTTCCTATAACAAGGACGTACCCATAGTGTTTATTAAAATTTAAAACCCATTAAATACTATGAAGAAGACTCATAATAAACCATTAATCCAATAGTGATTTATAAGTATCAAGAATATCGCTAAGGGGTTTCTAATCTCACACAACAATGAATAAATGCATGTCTAACGCTCAAGTATAATAAATTAAAAAACAATGTTAAAACTAAAACAAAAAAATCATTCATAGAAGGAAAATTGGGCACGAGTCATGCTCGCGCGCATTATATCAATCAATGCACGTCACTATGCAGTGAATCAAATACGCACGACCATTTTTAGTAATTAAATATTATGTACTAAATATGAATGGATGATTAATGTATTGTATTATTTATTTTTAGGCTGGTACCTAGTTTGTTCTTATTTATAGTGTTTGCCCAACAAAATCCAGCGGACGGAAATACATAGGTCGCGCTGGTTATGATGAATTACTTACTGACATAACTATTAGGCAAGCTTGATGCAATTGTTTGGGAGTGCAAGATTTTTCCGTAGGCCAAAACACCAATAGTGATACTGATACCTTAGACTGTTTATAGATACAGTGTTTTCGTTGTAAGAGATGAAAATTAAGAACGACCATCAAGATTAAGAAAATTAGAGAATAAAAAAGAATACTAACTGAAGTATTGTTAACTTATTTGGTTGTGCTAAATGTGATTACCATACCTACTATCAGAATGCTGTTAAATAATAAATTATATAAACGTTCTGTTAACTAGTAAGACGCAGATTCTACAGTGTTCCGGGTACCTAAAAACGTATAAGGAAATCTTCTATATAATAAACCCGGAACGAACAGTCCAAATCTAGTTCTAATATTACCTAACCACTCACGCAATTTTCACTGACTCGTCCCCGTGACATTGCAAATGGACGTCGCCCTCCATTATGGCCAATTTATTTGCCCAAACCGTGGCTGTTGTTGAAGTTCAAAGTCAATGCCAAACTACCAGGAACAGAACTAACTGGCTAGTATGTCCAGACATATTGGAGTGGCGCTGCCCGCCAAGGCGAGAGGATCGCAGGAGCCGAATTCATTGCATTTGAAATTTAGTTCTACTTTTTGCCGTGTTCCTAAATATGCTGGACTACTGGTGCAGATTTGTAATGACGTAATGATAGTGAGGATTTCAAGGTGAGAGGTTAGGCGGGTAGCTGTGTGGGATTTGGCAGTTCCTGCAAATTATGCTGGTTGAGAGATTTCTAGACATAGGTAGGTAATTCTGGGAAGTATGTTCTTCCGTAGTACGGAAGAAGTAAATGTTCGTGTTTGTAGACATTTTCATGTATTTTAGGACTTTGGAATGGAGACAGTTGTGCGCCCGTGGTACAAGGATGACGATCAGTCAACCATGGTTAGATTGAGTTTTCTAGACATTGAAGAAATCAAATTGTTGAGCGTTTGTACTCATGCGATATTAAGACGTTATCGTAATCAGAGCTATTCTCATAACAATCAGCGATCGAAGCATCGATACAAAAACTGTAATCTTCAAATAACTTGCCATCATTACCCTCCTCTTAGGCTCCGCCACAGTCGGATAATATCATAGCTACTATAAAATATTAATTACTCTGGAATTCTGGATGCTAATCATTTGCTACGCTAATTAGCTAATCTTTATTGCAGCTTGGACCGATAAGCACAACGTGCTTTCTCATGCTGAGCATACCATATTGTTTATGCTCAACAAATGGAACGTTTACATACACGTGGTAAATCTTAGTAGATTAGATTATTTAAACAATTATTGTCATTTAAGATAGCATTTATCTAGAATCTAGACATTTTTATGACAATGGCTTAGATGTAGGTACCGAAATTCTTAAGTATTACATTTATCGTTGTTAAGTGCTATGCTAAATGTTATGTTTATTTACGCCTAAAAATAGTGGTTGATATTCGTATTCTGTCCAAGCTTTTTTAGTAGCAGGCTACTACTTTACTAGTAGGCAGCTGCGTTGAATTTAGATAGGCTTTCCAATTATCACTTTTAACTGCAATTGTATAGGAAGATTGTTCGAGTGATTTATAATCTTCTTTTGAAATAATATTATTACTTAGAGGAGGAGCTCGTGGCTAAGTAATAACATTCGCACGGGTCGATCCATCAGGTTGTTCCGTAGATGGCGACCCTACATACCGAGCCTCGGAGTCTATCATTCGTGGATCTTTGACAGTCGTTACGGGTCGTCAGAACCCCGAAAGTCTGACAACCAGCCTTAACAAGGGGTATCATATTACCCAGTTACTTGGTTGTGGAGGTCAGATACGAGGCGACACCAACATGGTTGCGAAAAGGCTAGGCTTAATGACTTAATTATTATTTCAAAAAAATATACGTTTACACCTACAATTGTCTTTCCTCAAAATATCAGTATGTAACTATGTAACTATGGTATGGTCCTTCCTTGAATATAATCAATGAAAACGAATGCAATGACACGTAGGGCACGTCTTGTATTGCTTTTATTTTTATCTAATGCAATTCTTGGGATTGCATTTGTAATAGGTTGTAGTGTTTATTCATGTTTTTTTCATTTCACAAATTGTTTATACCTGTTGTTATTTTTTTCATTCGTCATTTCTAGAAGCTTCTAAAGGATATTACGTGAATAGAGCCATGAGTCCTAGATGCACCTCACTTTAGATAACGTGTTCCACGGCGGTCCATTACGAATACCTACTGACGTCACGCATTTATTAGACCAATTGCTATGCATCCGACACGTTAGAACCCACGTGGCCTAGCTGCGTGGTCAGACACGATCCAGTGCATGGCCAACCTTTAGCAAAAGGGTGTAATAAAAAGATTGTTGGTAAGATTTACGTTTATCGTAACAGATGGCTGTTTTTTAAAATGGTTAATCGTAGTAACTGTTTTCTAGATAGATTTTTAGTGTTTGTTTATAGTATGGCAGTAAATTGCGGAGATTTAAAGTCTAGAAAGTTATGAGTTCGCGGCGTGAAATTTGTACCGCTACTCGATAACAGATGGCGCTGTTAAAAGTTTTGTGTTGGTGGGAAAAGTTTGATCTAAAATACAATGTAATGCATAAAATTAATTAATATGAAGTGAAACTCCACTATTATCGCTTATCTGTAATCAAATTATTAAGATGAATTTATGGTTTCGTTTACGTTCATTCACAAAGAGAGCTATAATTACCGGCACGATTACGAATATTACATCAATTAATCGGGAATCGATTACAAGCGATAATGAACGTTAAATCGAACGCCCATAAAAAGGTATGAATTAAAAGACCACTTGAACGATGCGGGAACAGCGTGCGACGCAACGGGGAGTTAAATACAAGGTAAGAGGTACTGTTTTCGGCCATACGAGCCACAATAATTAAATGAATTATTAGGTACAAGAATTTGTTATAAAGACAGCTATTGTATTACTAACTTACAGTGGAGATGTTGGTAATTACTTATAATTATTGAGATGTGTAGGCAGATAACACAAAATTTACAATAAATCTAATCATATCTAAATGTATTTCCTTCATCGATAACATTAAATAGCTTGCAAAGATAATACATAGCAAAGAATCATGAATAGATATAAACAAGCGAAAACATTCGAGTATAAATAACAGGTGATTATTCAAAGGTGTTTTGCCCGTGTGAACATTTTACAGAGATTTAAAATTAAAATAATCATTGGTTGGTTACATTCCGCCGTTTCCACAAAAATGTCCTTGTCGCAGTTAATACAAATGAGCTGGACTTTAAAATTAATAAGAAGCCGTTTTATGTACATATCCTGATATTAATAATATATTAGAGTGAATAAATTAACTTTACTTATGTTAGTCCGGCAACAGTACGGTTCACCTTCCAAACGAATTAGGTACCTAACTTCTTCATAAAACAGAATTTACAAAATGGAAAGTGTTGTGCATGTAGCAATTTATACATGACGTAGCTATTTAATAAATTTTATGGTTCTGGACTAACTATAATTAAAAATGGTAATGCAACTTTTTATATAAAACGTGTATACAAACATGCAGTGCAAGTTAAAAATAATAAACACTGAATGATAACTTTTTCAAAGAAAAATAAATAACAAAACGTTACGCTTTGCATGGTGTAAAAAGTAGTTCAAATAAAATTACATAATAATTCGTTCTATTTATAAAATAATGTTCTCAATGGCTGCCCTAATGAACGCTTGTCAAAAGGGCGTTGACACGGTTTTTTTTTTCGTATTTGTAAACAGTGACTGCGATTGCGTGCATTCTGCCACATGCGGCGAGTGTTACCAGCTGCGAACTTTTAATAATACATCGATCCTTTTTTAATTACTTTCATCAATAATTTCTTGGAAGTGAAAAGATTTTACATTTAAAATATACAAACATAAGTTGATTTACGATAACGTAGCAATTTTAAAATTGTATTTGCACAGCACATTGTCATGTCACGCGCTGAAGCGTTCATAAAGTGACATATTTATGACCACCATATTTTCAAAGTACGCAAATAATTGTTGACATTGTCACAGACAGCCACATCTATCAAGTACCATTTTAATTTACTGAGTATTTGACGTCAATAAATGAGAAACTTTATGAGTGTGTCTACTACACGTCAGAGATATCCCTCGTTTTCAGTATTCTTAGCACGTAGAGTATTTTGCATAATTATTCCTTGTGACTAGTAAGTAGAGTATAAATCTATGTTCTACTTATTTAATACGCTGTAGGTGATACAATAAAGGACGTAGTTTATTTACACTATTAATAAAGGGCACACTATAGTTTTGTACCTATTAAGACTATTTGAAAGTATTGTAAAAGCCAATTATTTTTAAATCAGTAACCGTGCAGTTCCTTGCTAGCTCTTCTCCATAGGAAACAAAGAAATGGAACCATGCACCTAGTTTCCTAAGTGCCCATAGCTTTATGTGAAATAAAACAATTTGATTTAATTTTTTTGAAGTTGCCATCTTAATCGTAAAATAAGCCAAAAAAACCATACACAAGATAATTATAATGATGATAATTATGTGTCATGTATTGTGTACATCTTTTGTTGGAGATCCTAAATAAATTATCCTAAATAATTTAACCGCCTCTTTGGTCTAGTGGTTAGACCACCTGTCTCAGACCAAGAGGTCCCGGGTTCGATTCCCAGTGGGGGCTAAATTTTCTGCTCGGTTTGGTTGGTGGTAGGGCTTGTTTTAAGTCCGCCTGGCTAGCTACCACCATCTTATCTAAGTCTGTCGCCATAACAACAATGTTAAAAGCA
Source organism: Eupsilia transversa (assembly GCA_914767815.1). Classification (NCBI taxonomy): domain Eukaryota; kingdom Metazoa; phylum Arthropoda; class Insecta; order Lepidoptera; family Noctuidae; genus Eupsilia; species Eupsilia transversa. The sequence goes on along the minus strand of OU611889.1, from coordinate 12,302,240 downwards.
TTGTTGTGTTCCGGCAGTTAGAGGTAAGATAGCCAGTTCCTCTGTGGTAGAGGATTCCGGGTGAAGCTCGCTTCCACCTTCGGCCTGATCATCACTTTCCATCAGGTGAGATTCTGGCCAAGAGCTTCCCCGTTGTGGAAAAAAAAAAAAAAAAAAAAAAAAATAAAAAAAAAAAAAAAAAATTATTTATTTATTTATTTATTTAGGAGGCTTTAAAGCTTCATAACTCTTATTTTTTATTGAAGTTTTAACTTGGTGTAGGTACCTATAGTACTTAGTGCTTTACTTTCTCCAATTTATCATAATCATCATTTCAGTCGAAAGACGTCCACGGCTGGACATAGGTCTCCCCCAAGCACCGCCACTTCGACGGGTTCTGTGCTTCTCGCATCCAGCGGATTCCTGCGGCCTTCACCAGGTCATCGATCCACCTTGTGGAGCCTTCTAACCTACGTCTTCGGGTACGCGGTCGCCATTCCAGAACATTTAGGCCCCATTGTTAACGTAGGTAGAAGTGACAATTGAGATAAACTTTTACCGCCAAGAGCCGTAAAAAATCTTTCAAAATATTCCCAAATTTTTTGTCACTTTAAATTCGTGACAACCCTTAAAACGTGTAACGTGTAAGTGGGGTCTACCACGTGTGTTTCATAAAAATATTTTTTACCTTTTTGCCAGTTGAAGCCGATAATCTATTTTTAATTATTATTTTGAACTGTCTCTTTTATCCTTAAAGGGCGTATTTTTTAAAGTTTTTTTTTGTATTTCAGCAACGGACTGCTTAAAGATTTCTCTTCTGTTTTAAAGAAGCTTAAATCTTTTTGTATGTATTACCTATAGATGATTCAAGTTTAATATAAGTAACTACGTAAGTAATAACTAATTAGAAGCATAAATTATCCCTATGACAAACTTAATAACAATAATATGAACGACCTATAAAACCGTGCACCGTGCGTGACAAAAACAAACAGAAGTGTTGTTTATTATATGAAACAACATTGTTTTTGACGTATTTAATAGACAGGAGGAAATTCCTGTTTCCGTAGAACTTTCCACCATAATATTCTTTAGGTTGAGAGTTGTTTATCCTTGTAAGCATTAATGCAATGTTTGAAAATGCCTCATTAGGTATGTATGTTGTATCTTTACTAATAACAGAATAAACCCCAGGAACGCAAATCTATCAATTAACAATAAAGCTTCTAGCACCCTCGTAACACATGATCAATCACAATCTTTCACAGTTTCATTTTGACATTCAATGCGTTATTTATCTTGTTGAGCATACGAATTTTTCGAACATTGAAGCAATGGATTAGGAATATCCTTCAAAATGATTCAAATTGTGATTGATCGTGTGTTACGCAATTACGGTGCTGGTATAGTTTAAATCTAAAGATGTCTAATGTCGTTTTGTAACCTAAAAGTCTGAACACATCGTAATAAATACTAGTAGATAATAATTATACGTATGAAGTACATAATAAAATACATGTTGATTTACGAGTAGTAGCTACATATAAAATAACACAATAATATTAATTATTAATCACATGTTTAAACGGTGAAAATAACAATATAATATTATGTTTAATTTATAATTTGTTTGTAATACGTGTAGTTAGATGTTGTCCTTCAGATTTTCCTGAAGCAAATACAATTGTATAATTGGATATAATTTTGTAATATATTAACCAGAGAGGAGAATATTCCAAACATTTGAAATAGCAGCTGTTTTTTGTATCATATCCTTGCCCTTTGCTATGAAAGACTGTAAACTATTATCAAGAATTCCACAATAAAAAAGCACATACCTATTTATATTTTAAAATACGCAGCTAAACGCGTTGCATTGATATAAAAAATAAATAACGAATGAACGCGCGTAAAACCAATTTACAAGATTGTTTTTTTTCTGCATTTTACATAAATATTTTCACTGGAAGCAGAACTTTACACCGTCAAAATAGAATCTAAAATTGAATGACACATTTTTTTCTTCCGAAAATAAATCAGCTCAATTTATTATTACTGGCAACATTATATCTGTCTTCGTCGCAATGAAATGGGAGCCATTTTTGGTAGTCAAAGTATTACGGCCATGAATTTTTATTTTATTTCGTGTCCGATAATTAGTTGCATCCGTTATTGGTACAATATCAATTAATTGAATAATTTATTCAATTAATTCTGGATGCATAAGTCTTTGGGGCGCTTCCTTATTGGACTTGAAAAGTTGGTATAAGAGAAAAAACTTGTATGCTCTTCATGGGCCAAATGTTTCTGGGTATCAATTTCGTACGATACCACAGACGTTGTTGTCATAAAATAAGGGAAATGGCTTAAAATGTGGGGTTTTATGGCGGTCATAAGGTGAATAAATCCATACAAAATTATAAGTAGGTTTAAAATATTATTGACCTCACTAGATCACAACTACGGCTTCAGAAAGTAAGTAAGTAAAAGTACTGATATGATCTTTAGTCAGCGCAGAAATGAAGTAGTTTTATGAGTCATCAGAACTTGTCATATATTTTTAATGGTGGTCTAAAAGTAGCGTCAGGTAGGATATCAGTTCTCAAGCATACAGACAGACTATCTTTCTGATGAAGAGATTTATAGGACACTAAAGCCTGCTTTGCACGATTTTTACGATGACTACACAAAATATCGAGATTTCGACATTTTATGTAAGTTTAATATTAATATTTTATACACATAATGTAAACCTTCCGGAATTCAATTCTCAAAATTATGGTGAAAACCGTATCGAAATCCATTGCGTAGTTTAGAAGAATATCAGGTCAAACAGAAGAACACGAAAAGCTATTTTAATTTATAATACATAATAGAAAGTTTTCTAATACCTAAGTTTTCTAAAACTATCCATGCCTCGACAAATTTAAAGGCGCAGTTGGAAAGCCCGAACTTTTAAAATAACCCAGCAAAGCTGCTTCCTTGCTGAATTAGGCAAGGTAACCCTTCCTAAAATTTTACTCTTCAAATATAGGTACCTACCTACTACTACCTACTGTACTGTCTACTTACATATCAGAAGAAGAGGAATATCGGCGCCCAATGTCCACCACAAGCCATGTCGTGTCCAGAAGCTGGTCTTCGTAGACTGCGACTCCACATCTCTTCTCTGTAACAAAGAAAATAACAAATTAATAAAAAGGCCTACGATACCTAGCATTGGCCGAGCTGATCTTCGAAAGATATTGCCAATAATACTTGATAACATTATTTAGCAAATAGATTGATAATTAAAAGTACCTTATGGAAACCATCAGAAAAATCACCCAAGAGTTGTTTAATACCCAGTTCTCATTACCTAGGTACTTAGGGCTGATTTCATCAATGAAACTGAACGCAACCAGCACATCTTAAACGCGTTCAAGACCTATCAGTGTCAAATATTCCACAACAATGATGACACTGACAGCTCCTGAACGCGTTTTAGATGTGCTGATCGCGTTCAGTTTCATTGGTGAAATCCGCCCTTAAACATCATCCAAATTCAAATTCAAAACTCAAAGCATTTATTTCAAATAAACCAATTACAGGCACTTTTGAATTATCAAGGGGTCGGTCAGTCAGAAAGATGAAGCTAGTTGCCCATTCCAAAGCGTAGTAGGTACCTATGGAGAAGAAAGGGCAAGAAACTCCACGGACACTCTTTTAAATCAAAATAATGGTTCAAATGTTACAATATCATTATGATACAGATCCAAGATCCAACAGAGCTTCAATCGAAGCTGCTTTCGTAATGAAAATTCAACAATATACTGTGTTCCACTGTCTATAATTGTGGACCTCTCACAGTGACAGCAATTTTATTGCAATCCTCATAGTAAGTTTCAATTAGGTTGCAGAATTCCATCTACCTTTTTGAAACTCCGGTATACTGAGCTAAGTCCCTAAGCCCTAAAAATCCAATCCAAAAAGTAATAAGCCAAGTCCGGATCTAACTTCAGACGGATAAAACAAACGCTTAGCCCAAGAGTTCTCTCTAGATGATGAATAAAACAAGAAGTCTCAGTATTCACTTAATCCTAAGTGGAATCCTGCTAAATCGAGCGTACAAGTAGGATTACCTAAGACCCTTTCAGAGCAAGGTCGGGTTGACCTTGGCGCCTCTGACCTTCGAAGGTCGGCTGGCACGTTTGTGAGGGTAGTGACCTTTGCCGGAAAATGTATAGACAGAAGGTTGAGTCTAAGCAATCTCTGTTAAGAAACATTTGCAGAAATAGACAGTAATATAGTTGGCTAGCTTTTGCTTTTGCCTTCGCCCGCGTAGAGGACGAAATTTTCCCACGGGAATGCATTACCGGAATAAAAAGGTCCTAGGTAATGGTCTACCTGTGTGCCAAATGATAATGAATTTCATTTCATCTTCATTTTATTTCATTGAAATTTTTCAGTAATCTTTGAGATTTCAATATTTTGCCGCTACGAGTGGTTTTTTATGTCTATACATGTATACAGTGTACCTAGTTGTAGGTTTCTAGAGAGAGGCTAAGCATATGCATAATATAAATTATGAACCCCCCTCCTTCTTGTTGGCAGTTTTATCAGATCCCTAATTGCACACCCAATCAATCATAATCTGAATCATTTAGAAGGTTCCATTGCTTTCTACGTTCGAAAAATTTGTTTGCTCAACAACGTAAATAACGCAATGAATGTTGTTGTACTGTCAAAATTAAAAAGATTGTGATTGATTGTGTATTTCACAATTAGGGGTTCCACCTGGCTAACATTTTTGAGTTTAATGGAACTTCTTTGTCCACAATTTAGCGTCTCCAGTCCAGTCTATCTAGTATTTATACAGGGCCACCTACAAAGGGACTGAATTAGCAAATTTTGCTACATTTGCGGTTCCATCCTCTGTTTATTTAGGAACAAAGTAAACGTAAAAATGTTGAAGTTCCCTCTGTTTTATACAATGTTACTGTTGGTCGTTTTTTGGTCAGCAGGTTTTAATTAAATTTACCTAATTTCAACTGTTTGTTCAGGGGTCTAAACCTAAGTTGGTACAGGGAAATAGGACATTCTGTTGTGCCAGTTACGGCCCAGTTGTTCATATTCCCTGTAGGCTGTGTCAACAAGTTTGTGCTAAATAGAAACCTTATTTAAATTTTGTAATAAGTTGACCCAGTCTGCGTAGCGTAGACTTTAAAGGTTTTTGAATTATCCGCAAATTTTAGTTGTTTTGCTGGTATGAAAGCCTCTTTTAATAATGTTAATATCCCGCCAATTTTGGTAGTCTTTTTGAGCCTAACGGATATTATAAAAAAAACATCGGATTCATTGTTATTAGGCACTGATTACAAGTTCCAGCTTATTCAATAAGTTCAAAAGGCTTATTGGTGACTGGCACGAATTTACTAGCCCGAAACGCGATTAGACACTTTAAAAAATTTAAAATGTGCCAATTGCCTTTAATACGTATTTCTAGAGTTGTCGATTCGCCCACAAATAAATTAACTTCGTGCGAATCGCCTCAATAAAAAAAAAACTAAAAGTGTTGTTTTTCCCGATTAGGGAGAGTAAATTCGTGCGAGTCACCAGCCGTTTAAATATTGCTTGCTATTCTCGTAGTAGGTACATAAATTATATTTCGAAAGGTCTATGTGCCATGTGCTCAATATTATTAGTTAAGATTGTTAAGAAACGTGTTCAAGAACCCTTAACATCATCCGGACATGGAACCCGGATCTTTACGATCCACGTGAATGAAGAAATTAGAAAATTAGGGGCACAACACACTTACATTTTATGTACTTCGTCTAATAATGAGTCGTTATTAGATACATTGTTGCAGTTAGATAATGAAACCAGGTGTTTCTGCAGATTCCTAGAATTTACAAAACTCTACATAGCTATTATTTTTGAGCGAAAACAAAGAAGTTACATTCATCACAATTTACAGTCGATGGTTTTATTGTATTGTCCCAAAGATATTTTTTTTGCTTTAAGAACCAATCAACTTTGTCACTTTTGTGCTTTCGTAGTCACCAAGCTTTCAATACAAGCTTTAGAAACTGGTATAAATATGAATTAAATAACGTGTCAATATAAGCCCACGTCAAGAAGTTAATCGTTCAATTAAACTGACAGATTTGACACTTAACAAACCGTTAGACGTCTTTACGCGTTATGTTTGGAAAATTCGACTAATCAGCGATTATATTGACGAGGTGACTAATCGATCGATCATAGCTAGTAAAAATAATGAGCATTTAACAAACGGGTTTTTCGTCTCGCGTGTTTTGAATGAGTTAATGTAGTGCACACCATAAGCAATCGACTTCATAGCAGATACGATAGGTAGTTTTAGCATCGGCACGGATGAGCAAGCGATTTTGGGAAGCTTGATAGAGAGTTACGGCTGACAAAAAAACATGTGTGCGGTCAGGGAACCCCGTCAGGAACAAACGCGGTTTCGCATGCACACACACACTAGGAGTGTGTGTGTGCATGCGAAACCGCGTTTGTTTTTTTTTTGTAATAGGAAGAGACAGAGAGGGAGAAAGTCGCATAAAGGACGATTTCTACCAGTCAACTCCTTCCGCAAGCCGCGTTAAGGAACTTCATTCCAAAAAGACTATAATTATAAATATACCCTCCAAAGAGTCTTCAAAACGAGCGCTCAAGCTCAGCATTTCATATAATTATATCGTTGCAAAATCGCCGATCGTCGCCGATGCTAAAAGTATTGTGTCCGTTATGCCTTTTGTAGATATCTTGTCTAGACATTATTAAAACTGTCCTAAACTACAAAATCTCTACAACATAAGATGATTCAACGCCCTGAACAATAGCAGCTTAACTATAAGTACTAAGTATATTAATCTGGCTTTAAGAGACGTCTTCAAGCCTTTTCACTCCGTCGTTTTTGCGAATTCTTGACATGTAAAACATGTCCAAAATAAATTGACCCTTGCTTTTACAATATGAACTTTAAGAACTAAGAAATTAGAACTACATTCAAATGCAAGTAGCTCTAAATGCACTGGACGGTAAAGCGAATCTTCCCGAGTTTGTATCGGGATTTTGAACTTTAGGGTCATGAAAATGGAGTAGGTTTTCTTTTGTGTAAGTAGTGTGAAATTCACTTTGAATAACTGTCGTTTCCTTGCGACCGTGAACTCTTTGACCGAAGCGTGACATCGCAAAAGGTATAAAAAGTCTTTAAATTCCTGTTTAAGCACGTTTAAATGTGGTTAATCTTAAATTATAACAGCTTTTGTTCACGGAATCTGTCACTACACAGACAAGACGATTCATAAGAGATTCTTAGGAGTTTCTTGCCCGTTCTCCTCCATACAGAAGCAATGGATTATCCTTCAAAATTATTCAGATAGCGATTGATGGTGTGTTATGCAATTAACTAGGTCTTTCCCAGCTACCTTAATTGACGGGCTAATATGGGCCTCGTTGTCAAAAATACCATCCGCTCTTTGAAAGTTTTAGCTAAAATCCTAACTTCGAAACTGAGTTTGTTTGTTTGATACGCTTCCACGCTAAAACGGCTGAACGGAGTCGGATGAAATTTGGCACATGGATAGACCATAACCTGGGTTAGGACATAGGATACTTTTTATCCCGATATTCTCACGGAATCGAGAAAAGCTAAGGTCTAAATAAAAAGATTAGTTCCTATTTTTTTTACCTAAGTAAGTATTTGTGTAGGTAAATAAAACTAATATGAAGTGAACGGGAATAACCTCTATGATGTCACACAGGAAATGAATCAGCGCAGAAGTGTTTTGTAAAATATTTGATAACGTGTGCGGATACCTAATATGCGGATACTGACGTAATGTTCGCGTGATAAGCTTATTTTGGAAATGTAGGTAAAATTAATCGTAGGGTACATTTTAGGGTAAAATATTTACATCTTAAGAAAATATAATGCAATACTTGCCTAACTTATTCATGTAAGTCGCTCGAGGCTAAGTAATAGCCGCACGGGTCGATCTATCAGGTTAAGCTACGCTTGCCGGGGTTAGTCCGTGGATGAGTGACCAATGTGACCATCTTTACATATCCTTCGTGCCTCGGAAAGCCGTAGGTCCCGGCTGTCATTCGGAGAGATCTTTGACAGTCGTTACGGGTTGTCAGAAGCCCGAAAGTATGACAACCGAAAGTATTACTGGATTGTGGAGGTCAGATAGGCTGTCGTTCCATGTAAAATACTGGTATTCAGCTGCATCGGGTTAGACTGGAAGCCGATCCCAACATAGTTGGGAAAAGGCTAGGCAGATTGATTGATGAAAGTCCTTAGACGCTGATTCATTTGACAGGACTGAACTAAAATTTATCTTCTGTCCTTTTCTTAATGAAATAGAAAGAGAAAGATGCACTGAACTTTAATTTAGTTTAGTTTGTGAACAAGGGAATCGGCACTAGTTTCTGACCATGGCTTTCTTAAATATTATCTAACACAATCGATTGATTTATAGGGATAGAAGATGTACAGCTGTTTAATAGTTTAACCTAATAATGTGGCAACTTACAGTAACACATGTGAGTGTTTCACACGCCACTTAATAACAAGTTTAAAACACGGTTTCTGGACTGTTTACGTTAAGGATCTTGTTAGTACATTTTGTCTAACTGAATTTTAAAATGTGCGTTATGGGGAAAATCGTAAGCATATTTTCCTGGAAAGTTTGTTAAAGCTACTTCTTCTGTTCAGCGTTTTAACCATAGAATACTATATATATAATATAAATAAATACTAAACTTAGTTTATCGCCGGTTCAGTCAAAAATTTACCTTATAATACTAATGATCGCCTCCCAGGCCATAGCTTACTCAATATCTCCGCAACGGTGTAAGCCATAGAAATAATATATAATTTCTTATATCTATAGTGTAAGCTAACCGGACACGGAATCATGGTCCGCTAACGCGTTGCGGGTTACCCTGAGTTAACAGACACGCAAGTACAATCTGATGCGTCCCCGCAACCAAAAAAAACGACAGCAAATGGCCTCTCAGGCGGAGATGCTAGGGTTAAAACGCTACAGACTATGCGTTTTAAGTTTAAAAGAACTATGAATGAAGGCTGTTACAATTAGTGTGAGTGCGTCACATAATCGGATTGACGTGTAAACTAAAAGTGTAATGAATAGTGAATGACAAATAACTTCAAGTATTAACAATAGTAGCAATTGTTAATTGATATTGATTTAAGAAACAATGATACTAGCTCAAGTAGTTAAATCGAATTGTCTGACTGTTGCAGCAATAAATGGTAAATATTGGCACGTTTTATGAGACAAAGTCATCTTTACTGTCATGAATAGATCAATAGATATGAAATAGGTAAATTAAAGCTGAATTGAGAATCATAACCAATATATATGATACATTGTAACAGTGAATCAATTCTCACATAATATAACAATACGACGTCTGAAATGCGGAAACGGTGTCGCAGAAAAATAACTGTAATACTAACAGAATAAGAAACGTTGTTAATTATTTTGCATATCTACTATTGTTTAGAATCTAGTTCTTCTAACTGAACAGACGGCTGAGCTTCTGGGCACCTTGTTGCGCCAAGCACTGGGAAGTGGTTAAGGGTGGGCTTTTTGGGGAACTGGCTTATGTCATTTTAACGTTCAGTGCTGATTCTCAGCCTTTGAATAAATTAATTAAGATTTTGACTATAAAACCAGTTAAGTACCTGAATACATTCATAGTTCCGAACAGCCTGCATATTCCTACCACTACCAACTAAATATTAATATAATAAAAGAAATGAAGATCACACTTCAACACTTTATGCACTATTCACAATCAATGATAGAGAACAATGTTCATTTAACGAATGAATCAAATAGAATCAAGTCAGACACTCAATTGAATGTCAATAGGTGTTAAGAAGCCCTTTTCTTATTGATAACGATAAATGCAATTATTTAGTTATGTAGCCCAAAAACATTATCTACGTACCTATTGCAAATTATGTACCTACTGTGAATTGAAGACTATCGAAAGTGGAAAATATTAAGGTTATGAATATAAAACAGGTTGTCATTTAAAGTTGTGTAATTATAAATACAGTAGATAAGTTTCTATTAAAAAAATCATCCTAAGTTTTCACTAATCATCATAAACATAATAAAATCAACTGTGTATTGTCTAGGGAGCCAAATAAACCCAAAAAACAAAATTAATACGTATATTTTCAAGCGCGTTGTTTCCTTTTTTAAGACCACCCATAACGGTTATGATAACCGCACCGTATTATAAATATCACACACATTTTGGGGGATTAATCATAATGTAACCTAACATAATGTCATTCAGAACAAAGCATCATTAATTACCTCAACCGATTCGTAAGAGCGATAAAGCGCCATAATTCCAAAATTCACTTCACTACACACGAAAGTTCACAAAATAACTAAAAAAACACGGTGAAGTGAAATAAATGTCACAAACTATGAACTAAATAAAACATGTTGACATATCGACACACTATTTGCAACTGATATGAAATCTGAAACGGACTAATTTTGACAAGGTAGATACAGACCTTATCTTGATGAAAATAAGTGCTAGCAAAAATGTACCAAGTCCTTATATCTTTTGTTCAGGTAATGAGTAATAGGCTAAGCCCTTATGAGTGTCAGTAGATAAAGGAGTGACGTATGTGTATTTCTTTGATTTCATAAGTTGATTCGTTTGTTTACGTTGTCTTTATGTGGGGAAATCCGCTGAATGCGAGAAACGCAGAATCGGTAGAAGTGGTCTATGTCCAGCGGTGGACGTCTTTCAGTTGAAATAATAATGATGATTCCGTAGTGAAAGAATTTGAAAAAAGCATCAGTATTTTTCTTTTTTTCGAAAAAAAAAATTGTTTGTAAATAATCTTATTTAAATACCTACAATTGTTATTGCTGTAGTAAGGCTAAATTCCAGTTTTTGTTTGTAAATGTTTTTCTAACAAAAACCTGTAAAAACACATGATGATTTTTGGAAGAGGTAAATATTATATTTTTGTTGTAAATTCTTGACCTACAACCGTGGCTTCAAAATTAAGTGGTCATTGAAATAACTGATTTGACTTGAGTTTGAATCAAGAGGCAAAGGAATTCCCGAAGGGCCCTTTCCGACAGTTACCGAAGCCTCACCTTGGCAAAGGCGATACTTTGAAGTATGACTTCACTTCCTTAGCAACTAGGTCATGATGACGAGGCAGACCTCCTCGGTCATCCCCTATATCCCTCGAAAAAACCTCTGAATCTATAACGTCACTGTAGACTGATGTAATAAATGTTACAGTAGAATTAAGGGATACATTGGTACCTATGTTTTAAGGTGGAATAGTCTGTGTAGCACCTACTCGTATGTTTATAATTATGATCGTATATAATGTGGAGACGACAATACAATAATAAATGAAAACACTGGCAAAACTGAGTATTTAGAAAGTATCAAATAAATCCTTACAAAAGTCTTTGATTAGCTATAGTGACTAAACTATTGGAGATCTTTGATTGATTTTTCGTATGCAGACTGGGAACACACACACACACACACACAGTTTAATTAATTGTTGTATTATCGTCTCCACCTTGTATAGCACAGGTATTCTGTAAAATCAAACCGCGAAAACTTTGGTGAAGTCAGCTTGAAGTGAGCTGTCAATGTAGTGTCAATCCCTAGTATCCGGTGGAATGAAAGCTCACTTCAAGTTCACTTCAACATTTTGAAGGTGAGATTTTTACAAAAAAGAACGGCTGTATTATAATTATGTACTAGAGTTTTTTGAATAAACATTTTTTAATATGTATTTTAATTTTCATAGAAATATATATGGAAAGAATTATGCATAGTTTCGACAAGAACTTGGCTCACAGCACATTTAAATGTGGATAAGATACTTAGATAACACTTTCCGTGTACTCGAACTCAATAAATTTTGACTAACTGATAATTTTACATACGTCAATAAAATAGATTATGAATTTTGCATATCAGCTGATAACGGTTTACAGGTATCGATTTAGTGATTCAATTATTTTCCAGGAAGAAAAAAAGATACAAAAATCAGAAATACAAGACCTTGTCTATGCTTGTGTATTCATCTCTCAACAAATACATTGAAACTATTGATTGACAAACAGACTACACCATAGATTTGTGTCCTTATCACGTTACAGACTCAAGATAATTTGCATTTAAAAAAAAAAAACAGTTTAATACGTCTGATAACAATAGTTGCCTGATAAAACTCGCTCTGATATTAGATTATTCACTCTTACTTACTCTATTTAAACCCGTTTAGGGATTGACAAAGATTAAGGGCTGGTTTCCAGCAAAGCGGAGAAAAGAGATTTCTCGAAAAACATTATAATCTTTCCAACCATTTATTTAACTTTTGACTGCTATTATTAAAACTTCAAACGTCACGTCGCTACTAATAAAAAAACAAAGTGCCCATAAAGCATTGCATTTTTTCACTATGGTTTTTAATGTAATAATTACGGAACTTCCTAAGCGTGTATATGTCAAAAGTTAAATAAATGGTTGGAAATAGTATAGATTTAAGTAAAATGTTTTATCCCCGCTTAGCTATAACGCAATACAATTACACTGTTTACCAGACATCTTCCTCTCGACTTTGGATTCCCGTTCCTCACCACAAAAATTAAACCACCACAACACACGTACTCAAATAAACACTGAAAAACAAACCTCTTTCCTCATATTGACAGTAATTGAAGCTATCCTCTTTATTTCTTGAAAGCTCGTACGTAATGGTGAAGCTGGCATTTTGCACATTCAAACCTTATTTTAACTTTACACTAATAACCAAATTGTTCACAATAATTTAATTTCTATGTTTTGTTTGCAACGGTAAAAAGACTATTTCAATTAATTAAAATCACGAATCAATCCGCACTAACGGACAGTTAAACTGTAACTAAAAGCAGTATAGTGTGACTTCAGTTAACAATTGCTTTAATAATGAGTTGTTTAAGGAAAAACCCTAAGCAATACGTCACACTATAGCCTAGTTAATATATTAACAAATAATATGATTGTATTTTTTCATTAGAATGAGGTACAGTCTACATGTCAGGAGCAACACCAGAACTACGAAAACAGCCCATACTGCTACCATATTAAGGCACTGTCAAAGTAAAATTGCAACAGGGCTTGCGGTTGACCGTACCTAGTCATAATGAATTGCAGGTTCCGGTGGTTTACTGGCCCATATTGAGTGCAAGCCTACTAGAAATTGGCCTAACCGTCATCAGTGACGATTTTCGGTTTAAAGGCAGGTTAGAACTGTGACAAAGTAACGAATCCGGAGAAGTACTAACTGTGGCGGCGGCATCTACAACGCCACATAGCGAACTACGCATCAAAGACGTCACACAAATCCTGCATCGCGTAATTAGAGTTTACCGCGCGATCAACACATACTATAAGCCTATCCGACATCAATCGTTGGGCAGTTGTCAGCCTGACACGACATCCGTCTGGTTGGAGGATCCTCCCTTTTCTATAGAGGATGAGTGAACTTTACACCCTCATGTTCCTCATACCTCTAAATAAATCTTACATAATCAGTCTACAATAAGACATACCTATAACTAACAAAATTCCACTATTGGCCTCTGGGACTGAAGACTCCTCTGGCATACTTCCTATCACAGAATGGAGGGATTTAAGCCTCCATTCTGTGAGAAAAACTATATCATTTCTTACGGAGGACCAGAGATCAGTTATCATAGTAAATTCTGCCGTTTGCCAGCAATGCTCTTTCCTGGTTTAAGAGTGTGACGTCTCAAATTGCAAGCACATTATGTGGTATTTCAACGTTGCTACAAAGATTACTGACAAATGCTTGCACTGACTCGACAGGTCCACTCAAATCTGTGTGGTTCTTTCCTCAAAAGACCATTACAGATACTAATCTACATGGTCCTCATATGGCCTGACCAAGATTATGTCTGGACTTTAAAAGAGACTTTGACATCTGAGTTTGTTTCGGCCTTTCTTCTCAGAGTAGTCAGATAGGAAACGCCGACCTCATCTAGCTTAGATCTATTTTTTTCCATTTCATTTCAACACTATTTGCTGCACCATCAAATCTCTTGGACCTCCAGGCAGCCTTCAACAACCTTCTTTATACGCATTGGTAATCCCATAGAGCAGGCATTTTCTATTACATAAAACAATGGGATTATAGTCGCTCTTACAACAGTCGGTCATCCCGTGTCAACTGCGCCTACGATAACTGTGACTCAGTTGAAGCTGAAGGAAAATAATAATTTTAATTGATGTGGTTAGCTTTATCGCTTGACGCGTGGTAACTGTAGTCATTATTGGCTCCAACGTCCATGGGATGGAAATAAGTCGCATCCGCCCATATCTGTGTATTATAGGTATTTTAGTTTATTTCGTGTCCTCGGTTAATAAGCAGAATTGCCAGTATTTTTAAATTATTTGGGCCAATATTGCCTCTGGGCCTAGGCCTGAGTCCTCCTCATAGCGTTTCCTGTGTGTTGCCTTATCCGGCCAATCTCTTATAAACTCAGCTAAGGCTCCCGTAGAAAGGCGCGATGCGATACCGGTAGAACAAATTCCAACAAGTTTTCATAGAAATTGTTCTACCAGTGTCGCGTCGCGCGTGTCTGCGCGAACCTCTAAGTCATCATTGAGAGTAATTAGGTGTAATTTATAGCCCATTATTGTCTCACTGCCCTGCAAAGACCTCACTCCATACCTTCCATCAGTATATACGCGGTTCTGGACTACTTCCGGATCTATCGCACCCCCGAATCGCTGTTTCAGAGCACTCCTGTGTTCTAGAATCCTATAGCTAGACCTTGGCAACCGGCAGGCATGTCCACTCCCATCCCGTCTCATGTCAAGGCGTTGAGTATAGGTACAAATTACAGAACCTAACTTGGTTTCCGTACGTTTTTTTCGGGTGACCACTGTGAAAGTCAGCTTTGTGCTGTGGGAACCCCATAGCACAGCATCATGCTGAGTGGAAGCCTTCTTGTCACAATCATGACGTGCAGCTGCCGAATTTCTGTTTTATGGTCGTATTACCTTATGTAGATCTGATATTTTGTCTGATTACCCATCTTTCTGTGTGTACGTGTTTCTGTGACGAATAAACCTATTTTTCTTTCTTTCGTATAAAGTATTCAATAAACACAAATAATTTCAACAAATATTCCACCAAGATAATTATAGTCTTACTTTATAATTAAATCGTTACGTCTTGCAGAGTCCACAACCTGCTCACCGTCTGGTTTGAGAAACACTGACAGCGGCCACAAATATCAACAAATCGTATACGAATAAATAACATACGTTTATCTTTGATCATTACTCGGGACACCTAGCCTTCGACAAATAGATACTATATTTTAACCCCTTAGGCTTTATACAGACGGTTCAAGTAAGTTTATAAATAACCACAATAGTAACGCAGAATAGATCCGTTATGATTCGGTTGAGATACTATTAGTTTACAACCTTAGGGCCTAAGGCATTGATGTATAATTTTCCCAAGGCATGAGAAGCTGTTTTTTTTTTAAGATTGGTGATAGATTGTAGGCAAAAAAAGGCCTTGTTTGGTCGAATTTTATCGAGTCATTTAGACCAAAATAGATAACATATTTTAATTTTTTGAATGAAAAAAATGTTGAAACGCAAATTCGAAGTTTCTCTTGTGCAGGACTACAAACAATACTGACTGTTTATTACATTGTACTAACGATTGACATAAGAAACCCAGCCAACCAAACTTCAAAATCAGCTGCACCCTTATAAGACTACCTCGATGTTCGTCTGGTCTGTATACGCCCTTACGCACAATAAATAAGCTGCGATAAATAAAGGCTCACTTCACCGCGGCAGCCGGTCACAGGTCGAGCGGTTATCTGTTATATCTTGGAGTGAAAGTTGATATTGGAGACGGAACCAGCACATCTATTAACTGACTCGCTGCTGCCCGCGACTTCGTCCACGTGAAATTTCCCCAGACCAAACGCGTCGCATCACATCGCCCGCCTTCGGTATTACCTCGGTTTCGTTTAGCGTGCTGTCAATATTATTTTAAAAAGCAAATTGTAAATACTTAAACCCACGCCTTCTTACCATGGGGTAAGCAGAAACTACAGAACGCCACCTGCTACGATCCATACATACACCTTTTGCCTCGTTTACTACGCACTAAAAACGTATGTACGTTGCAAATTGTAAATAATGATTATCAAAAGAAAATGGTCACCTCTTTATGGAATGACACTTACGCGCGTACCTGTATCTAGTGCATAGGTATAGGTATACCTGAAAAACCCAGTTAGCATTACTAACTATGACTGGAAATGTTTTTACCACAGCCACTTTAACTATTAGTAACATGTACTAGAAAAATAAATAATCAATTTGTAATAATAATCACAATGAAAATATTTAAAAATGTAAATAATATGAAATCATAATGACTCTGTAATTGACATGAACTGTATTTGCATGCCATATCATGGCAGGATATGCTGAAACTAAATTTACTTTAATATCTATTGTACCATATTCTAGCAAATAAATATTTTTGATTTGATTTGAAAAAAAAAATGAAACCACTAATGAAAAAGCTCAATACTCAATACTCAATATCTTTATTGCTTTACCATAATGTGGAGCAATGAATAATGATAATGTGGTGTGTGTGTGATGTGTGCATAATGTGGATGTGGTGGTAATCTTGAGGACACAGAGGACACAAAGCCTAAAAAATCCTAGAAAATTATTTGAGTTTCTGGAATCGATGGCAGAAACACGAATAAAACCAATAATTTTATTACGAAACTAAAATCACATAAGCATAACATCACCCTTTGTTTCTCCGAAGGGTTGGGTAGAGGTGTCCCTATAGTAGGTACACCCACATTTCGCCAGTTATGTTTGTTATGTTTCGAAATTAAAATCACTTTACAAAACGATCTTTTGTTTTTGTAAACACGTTATTTTCTCCACCTGTTCTTACAAACTATTGTACCTATTTTATACATAAATATGTGTTTAATCTCTCCTTTCTATAAGTCCATTCAAATGCTGCATGTAAGAGTCATACCCTGTGCGATAACACCACGCATTGTACACTACTTCCAAATATGTGTGTCCTTTTTGTTTAATTTATTTACTATTTTCTGACGGTGACTTCGTCCGCGTAAACGTCTTGTTCCCCCGACCCACTTCGTCACATCGCATCGCCTGCCCGCGCATTAGCGTTCTTTCTGACTTTTATTTATTATTGCTGGGCTCCTAAGGATCCTAGTGTGATGTTAAATAGTATATAGCCTTCGGCAAGAATTGGGCTATTAAATACAAAAATAATTTTTGAGATCCGACTTGTAGTTCCAGAGATTTTTGCGTTCAAACAAACAGACAAAAAAACAAATTCTTCCGCTTTATTATTAGTAATATAGATAGATTAACAATTTAAGCACACAGATTAACAAAGGCGGACGAAAGGTGGTGTACAATAAAGTGTTGAATAAATAAATAATGTTACTTCTCGCCTCACTACTACATAATCCCATCAGCATCTCGCAAGCGCCGGCGCATAATTCAAGATGCGTCGGATAATCGAAGCGCAGCGAAGTGATAGGTTTACCGCCAGTTCGCGCGA
Source organism: Eupsilia transversa (assembly GCA_914767815.1). Classification (NCBI taxonomy): domain Eukaryota; kingdom Metazoa; phylum Arthropoda; class Insecta; order Lepidoptera; family Noctuidae; genus Eupsilia; species Eupsilia transversa. Next base: position 12,284,548 of record OU611889.1, on the reverse strand, counting down.
TAAATAACTTTATTGTTTACGTTTAATAAACAACTTAATTTTATTAATAAACATTTTACTTGTGATTGTGAATAGGTAACGTAAGTAAGTTGCTATTTTCTTAGTTACACCTGTGTGGCCGTTTGTCATTTTGAAGAAGGCATTTTTTAATTTACAAGAAGTTTGATTGCGTAATACAATGACAATGGGAAAGCAATTGCGATTGTGTAAGGCGCTTTCTTTTTTATACTTCAATAAAATTGCACTGAAATTGTTTTAATTTCTTCACAATATTAAGATTGCATTGTGACTGCGAGTGTAAAACGAAATCAGTCCATTGGCCATTTCAAGTCCTGCCTACTGTTAGAATTTTCCTTCAGTAATGTTTCGTTATTGGACGATATTATAGTATGTCAGTGTAACTAAATGTTGGGTCATAAATCGTATTTTTATCCTAAACCACATAATGAACAGAGCGAAACAATTCGGAGAAAAACTTTTTATCATCTATAATAGTGCGCCGTTTGTTAGCTGTTATCGAATCTATGAAACGATTATAAAGTGAGCTCTTGAAGCGATAATTTTATTATTGTTACAAGAGCTTATAATTAGGGTGCTGCTGGAAAGACCGGAAGATAGCATGGCACAGTAAGGAAAAGAGAAAAACGGGTTTTATATAGTTTTTTTTTTACTTATTGCTCTTAATACAATGATCAATCACAATCTAAATCGTTTGAAACAGATTGCTAATCCATTGCTTCATAAGTTAAAAAAAAATCTACTCAACAACGAAAATAACGCAATGAATGTTGTTGAACTGTCAAAATGAATCAAATTAGTCTTAATCGTTTACGATTTGTTACGCAATTAGATAGCTGGTCTAATATTCATCTCGAATAATTTATGCAGAAAAGATAGCTACTACATATTATTTTTTGAGGATGGTTATCCCGCAAAAATAATAAGGGGGGATAGCCATCCCCAAAAAGAATGTGCTGCAGTGGATTCTAAAAAAAATATGGATCCTTGAAAAACATAAAACAAATCTTGAAAATAAATTTAAAAAAGGATTTTACATTCCTCATTTGTGACAAACGTTCAACGATCACATACAATCGAACTTTCTAACTGGTTTTCGCAATACCATAATTGCTTAAAATATTCTAGCCAATAATGGTATTTGCATTAAACATATTCAATTACAAAATATCTTAGTATAAAATTATATTATCTGATTACAGTAGTTACTGAAAGCTCATTAGTAATTTTAGAAGCGTGAAACTAATGAAACTAACTAATATTGTGTGATGCTCAATTTCACTAAAGACCAATTTATTAAGATTTACAACAATTAAGTTATGTATCATTATTTTTTTCTTGATTTATTAGTACCTAGTACCTATTATAGAAGCGTGAATCTATATACACAGTTCAGTTTCATTAAAAAAACTATAAGAAATTTTTATTACAGCGCCATCTGTTGTCGAGTAGAAGAACTATCCAAAACTGTAATGCGAAACATCCAATTCAAGCATTTTTATAGAAATAAACACAGTGCGCCATTCATTTATTCATATAGTTGTGTTTAAAGTTATAAAAATTAAAATCAACATGACTTTCGATGCATCTGTTTCTAATTGTTTACCTTCCTATAACAATTAATTGCCCATCTGCCAGTACCTGCTATTTCTTTATTCAATGTGGTGAGCAATTGCTCACCACATAATCTGCTCCCGGATTCTCATACCTACATCATTTTTGTTCAAGTTGTTTATTAATTAACATCTGGTCTACGTAATCTAGACTAGTAAAAACAATGTTATTTATTTACATTTACCACTTTTCAGAATGCTTCACGGATATATTAAATTTTCCTAGTTATAGGTAGCGTAATATTTGTTGGGCACACATTTAATAAGAAAATCGATGAACCACCGTATAAGCGGATACAGCTGAAGGATAATCTAAGTAACAGTGGATACAATCAGTTCTGAGTCATAAGAAATATAATTATGTACTAAGGTTTATCGTGGTTTCAGAGTACTTTTTAACTATGTATCTCTATCGATAAATATTTTTTTAGCGTATAAGGAAAACGGATTTCAAAAGATGTATTGACGTACCTACCATCGTAAATAAAAATAAAAGGTAAAAATGCAAATTAGAGAAAGAAAGTTTAGGCTACTGTTATAATACCGTAGTAAGTACTTAATACATATGAACATCTTTTAGTTAATCAATGGTCATAGGGTTGTACACAAAACTGCGATGCGATGCGAATTCGCAACGCAGAAGCTTCGTTCCTAAGAAAATCTTAGGGTGCCGTCGCAGATTTTTGGGATACGACGTCGCATCGCAGTTGTGTGTACAAGCCCTTACCTAAGCTGTGGTTTCACTCGTATCCTCGTGCCGGTACAGATTGGTCGTCAACTTATGAGAATAATTGGCGATATGTGCTTGTACTAACTCGCTGTCTTGCCATACCTTTGGGAAAAGTGGCGTGAAGTTATATTTTAGAAGTTAGGTAGGTACTGAAATGAAATGAAATGAAATTGTTTATTCTGTAAATAGGATATCGGAATCACTTTTACACGTCATGTTAAAAAAATATTAGAGCTAAGCTAGATGAGGTCGGCGTTTCCTATCTGACTACTCTGAGAAGAAAGGCCGAAACAAACTCAGAGGTGACTGGTTATGTAGATTGCATTTCAAGAATTACACTGACATTTTCAGGACTCAATTGTGTAAAATTAGGTTTAATTTTAGTTCGTCTCTTTTGCTAATGTGTGAATGAGTAATTTAATGCTAATCTGTAATTCTGGAACGTATGCGGTGACAGGATAAATTGTGTGTATTTTGGGATTATTTACCTAACTACTTTAATTATTTTTTATTAGCTAATTCATAAAAACAAAAACTGGAATGAAATGTGGGTGTACTACACCTCTGCCCAACTCTTTGGTTAAATAAGGCGTGTTGTTATGTGTGCGTATTAATTAGCATTGCGAATGAATTTTTCGACGCCATATTTTAGTTTGTGAATTAAAGTAGGTACATAATTTTTTTACTTATATTAATTAATTAAGTAGTTTATAAGTGGTTGTGTTAGATTGTATAGTCTTATCACAAACAGCTATCTAATTGCGTAACTTATTTTCCTAAACGATTCTGTTTCATTTTGACAGTTCAACAACATTCATTGCGATATTTACGATGTTGAGCAGATTTTTTTTTCGAATTTATGAAGCAATGGATGCAGCAATGCAATCTGTTCCAAAATCTTTTTGGAAAATTATAATTGTAATCAGAGGGGCAATTCCTGTAATTTTTTGGAACGTTCGTATTCTTATCTCATTCAATTTTTCAAAAATACAATCATATTTCCAAAATTTTTGACAAGTTTGGCAGACTGCGACTTGAATGTGAACGTTTTTTCAGTACGAGAATTAGCCTTGTGTTCACCAAAATTTAAATCAACTGTTTAGATATTTAATCAGTTCTATTTATATAAAATTTCCTTAGGAAATTTTACAAACCAACTGTTGAATACGTAACCGATGGTTTGAATGTTGGTGAACACAGGCCTTAGCCTAATTAAGTATATGCGTCATAAGGTTGACCTTTCATATATTGTGATAAATGTGTAATTTCAGTTGTTTTGGAAAACCCAAAAAACATTTTCAACCGAACTGTGAACCGTAATGATCCTAATTACATTTTTTTACAAACATTTTATGCATCACCCGCATTCAACAATAAAGGCCGTGACGTCACTCAAATACATTGTCCATACAGTCAGGAAAATGTAATAAATTAGTTCCAAACAGTGCACACGTTAACAATAAACCGAGAACAATAATGAGAAACATAGTTTACATAAAATATAAAAAAAGGAAATAAAATATGAACAAGCGTTAACTCGAGCTTGTTTTGTAATAAAATTAATAATATTAGTGGACTTACAGACAGGGATAATCATCGGTTGGTGCCTCCTCATCATTTAAAATTGTCTAAGGGACTTCTGCGAGATGGCTTTGGCCTTTCAAAGGTCCCTGGACACCAGGGAAAAATATCAAGAGACGTAAAAGTAATAATACTTAATAGTCTTCAAGACAGAATTTCGGCCATGGCAGCCATGGGGTCGGTAATATAGGTGTACCTCTGTTAGGCAGAGGTGCACCTATATTACCGACCCCACGAGGAAACCCTTCACGACCCGACCCTTCGAGGAATAAAGGTGTGATGTCGTATTATGTGAAATATTGTATTGGTGTATTTAAGTTTAGTTGTTATTTTCATTTGAATGTTATAAATATTTACACTGCATGAGGTAATATTACCAACATAGGTATTAGCAATACGTGACTATTTGTAGCAATGTTGCGAGTATCTCGACACAATCCGTTACATGCCTTTATGTATCTTGCATAGTAATGATGCATCCGGATCTGTATTGCGTAGTTTTTTAAGATGCCTAGCTTGATGCGCTAAAGTTACAGATTACTAATTTGCATCGTATTAAGAACATATACATTTTATACGGGAAATATTTAACGGATGCTCTAAAAACGAATGATGGATACTTTTTAAAATTAATGATCCTCTATAATCAAAGGATACTAGATAGGTAGTATACCTACATACATACACAATATACAGGAACAACTCAAAATAGGTCTAGAGATGTCAGCACCAAAGGCGGGGCCCGCTTGGGCCGATGCCTGCCGGGGTTGCGGGAAAGTCCGACAGGGATATCGTGGACCCTGGCAACATACAGGCAACTGAAGGAACACGGGTGGGTTTGTGGGTTCTGGAAGACCCCACGTCCAGCCTCCGCTGCCAAACTACTATTTTTTCAACCGGCTTTAATTATTTTTACTCCCAAATTCAAATTAATTTGTCGCCACGTTAAATACAGTCATGTCCATCAAAATAGGCTAAAACAACTCGATAGACACCAAAATAAAGAAAAGTTATAGACTGGAACGCGTACTGCAAGGATTGGATCGAGGTGGCCGTGGAAAAGAATACTTGGGAGGATTTGGGGGAGGCATTTGCTCAGCAGTGGGACAATGTAGGCTAATAAAAAATATAAAAAATAGACTGGAACCTCGGTTGCCTTAGTTGGCTACTCGAGAAACTGGTCGTAAAAAGATATCAAAAGAAAGAATCTAGACTGAAATGACTAACGTGGCAGGATAATTGGCAATATTACTCGGCAACCAGAAACCATGCCCGTGAGAGATTAAATCACTTCAAGGAAAAAGACACATCTTTTAGAGTTCCAAGTATTTTCCAAGATGACTAAGACCTATAGATTGCTTTTTGAAAATGTGGTTTTGGGTAACTCGCGCTGGCCTTGTAGCGCCCCAATGATCAAGCAAGATAAGCTTAAAACTTGATTCCATCTTTTTACAAAACGGGAGTTTAGTTCTAGCCAATATTAGTTGTAGCCAATATTAGTTGTAGCCAATATTAGTTGTAGCCAATATTAGTTGTCGCCAATATTAGTTGCAGCCAATATTAGTTGTAGCCAATATTAGTTCCAGCCAATATTAGTTCTAGCCAATATTAGGTTGTTGTCGGACAAGTTGTCAGTTTCATAAGAACCTTACAAGTTTTAATTCAAAAACGGAAAAAAAACCTTCTTTGAAATATTAAAAAAAAAAACATGTGTGTACGGTTACTTATAATACTAACGATTGAATTTTTAATTATTTATCTGAAATAAATAAAATTGAATTGAATATGTAGTGTTAAGAAATAAATCAACATAATAATATATATCCAATAAAAATTAAAAGATACGTTTCCTAAGCCTCTATTTGCTTCAGATTTTTTTTCCAATTTCATTTATCATGTCGATACCTTCGCGATTTTTTCATATTTCTATCATCCTTTCATTTTGACAGTACCGGTTTTAAATAGTACCTACACACCTGGTATTTTTGTAAGTGCTTATTCTGAATAAGATTGTCGTGGGTATGTATGTCATTCTAGGACGTTCCCTGCTGCTTTACCATTGTCATCCGGTATGTGGGTTTCTTTGTTGTTCGCCTTTCATTAATTCTCTCCAAACAATAAAAAATGATTCCCGTAAATCGATTCCAAATTCTTCCATTAAATGACACGCATCGACGCATTTCACATAATCACATAAGTAACACTTATCTTTTTTACTGAATGACATGAATTACTTCGGAATTGATAACTTTTCTCCCATTCGTTCACGCGTCGAGAAACCACAGATTCCATAAATACAAGATCATTCAAAATCGATTCCCACCATGTTTGTGACGTTTAAACGGTTAATGATTATGCATGTTCATAAAAGCAGTCGGTTCGTGGATGGGTGACCATCCATTACAAATCGAGACCCCTTCGTGCCTCGGAAAGCACGGTATGCCGTTGGTCTCAGCTGTTCTTCGTAGATCTTTGCCAGTCGTAACGGGTAGTCAGAAGCTGAATAGTCTGACAACCAGTCTTACCAAGGGGTATTGTGATACCCAGTAACTGAGTTGTGGAGTTCAGATAGGCAGTCGGTTTATGTATAGGTAATACTAGCAGAAACCTCCACCCGGTCAGACTGGAAGTCGACACCAACACAGGTGGGAAAATGCTAGGCAGTTTTCTTTTTACTTCTGTTCCGAATTCCATTTCGGAATTTCGAATTGGAGAAAATTTCGAACGTAGAACTACTTGTATGTGTATGGATTTGCTGCCTTCGAAATTCCGAATTGATATTCCGAAATGGAATTCCGTTTCTGACTTCCGTCTGTAGGTATTATTTACTTATTTTGGGGCCGGTGCAGCGTTTTTTCATCTTCAATGTTTCTATTAGCGTCATCTCAGTCTCAATAGTAACCTCGCAGCTCCGATAACCATGCTGTAAGCCAAATATTATCATAATACGTAGGTATTGTTAGAATCGGATGATGTTTTTATGTGTCCCGATGCATAATTCAATAAGACTTTCTTTTCGATTAATAATGTTTAATGTTAGTAAAGAAAAAAGTTTTTTCACACAGCAAAGGACTGTAAGACACTCTGTAACAAACAGCATCTTTTGGAGATTAACGTGCGTTTGGGGTTTGAGAATTTTGATTGCTTGGGCATAGAATAATGCTCAGTTTTTAGCGCGACACTAATCTAGTAGAACAATTTCTACAAAAACTTTATGGAAATTGTTCTATCAGAACCGCGTCGCACCGTCGCGTCGCGTCGGTCGCATCGCGCCTGTCTGCAGGAGCCTAAATGCGTCTGCGTCCCGTCTCCGCCTCACGTCTCTTCTGTGTGGCCTGTGCCTAACCAGACGTTGCTTTGCAGCCGTGAGGCTAAGTTAAAGGAAAAAGAGTCTTAGTTGTATTGCAATAATGGTTATCTAGCGACCTCGACAAATTGATCTTATTATTCTTGCCTGAGCAACCGGCAGCAAGTTCATCATGCTCCCTTAGATGGCCTTTATGGTATCTTTTGAGTACTAATAATGCCAATCCATAGACTAGAATACTAATTCTTATTATAAGGCACATTTTATCGAATCATAGGGTAAACCTGGAAATTCGTTACCTACCTATTTTCCCGGGATTTCCCAAGCGGTTTTGCATTCTTAATAATAAATGGTAGGTATTGTTTAAAAAATCAAACAGCTGTTTTTACCAGATAACAAATGACTAACGCAATTATAGTTATTCAATTAAATTATTTATAAACCTTATTATAAATCAGGACAATACAATTATTCATGAGAATGGTTATGAAAAAAATGTGTTTGTGAATTAAATTATCTAATGCATGTCAACTACAAGTATATAGGGCAGTGTAATATTGGAGCGTGGACTCAGAGTTTTATCATTTAATTGGTTAATTATTTCGATTTAGTGACAACACTTTTTATAATTATGGTATGAGGACTTTGCAGTTGTATTCTGCTGGGGAATTGTGTAATACACTTACAAACAATTTGACAGTTCCACAACATTCATTTCGTTTTTTATTTATTTATTTTTATTGCGTTACGGGGCATTTATTTACGTTGTTGAGCAGACAATTTTTTCTCCCCGTCACTTGTCCCTTAAGGTTCATTAGAAAATCAGCGTCAGATTGCATTAATGCTGAAATTAACCTTTTTGGCGCAGCCGTGAGGCACACACTATTGTTGTTAAACATGATTTTCACTTTTTTATTTTGTTTTTGTGTTTCACGAACTCTGTCCAAATAAACGTTATTCTTTTTTTCTCTTTCTTTCATATAAAGAAGCGCGTTAGCCATGTAGGTCTATGAAACATTCTGCTATTACGGATTGTGCAGACCGGCGCGACAGGCAGCGCAACCCTTGTCGCGCCGGCGATATCGCGCCAGTCTGTACGAGCCTTTTTAATGGTATAAATACGTTTCTCTCGTGAGTAAACAGGAAGATGATGAATGTACTTATGTCGATACTATTGTGAGATAAAGGCATTATAAATTCATTGTATGCTGCATAATAACAATTAATAATTCATTATGAATCACTTAGAATAGCCATTTTTCTGTCAGTATTTCAAGGCGTACTTCAATCAGCTCCTATTTTTTGACTACTTTTTTTTAAAGTTTTCTATACAGCACGCGTAGTACCTATGTCCACCGTAGTACGGGTTTGGTTGACGGGAGAATAGACAAAATAAGAGATGGGTATTGTCATATAAACATCATATTTTTATGATATTGATACCCTGATGGGTATCGATATCATTAAATGATAGTCATGAATGAATCACGTCTACGGAGTTTCGCTAGCTAATTTAATTTGAACCTGTATTGTTTAAATTTCTGCTGAACTCCATTTAAATCCAACCGAAAAACGGAACCGGTTCAACGTTCGAAGTGACGTCAGCTCAGAACCGAACTGGTCAAAACCGGATTGGCAGCCCTGTTCAAAAACGTGCAGCTGTATCTCCTTGTATTCAACGCAAATAGCACAATCGTTCAAGGATGATGTACCACCTATTATGGCTTAACGACATAACAATCACTCTCTTAATTGCTGTTGCTTCATTTGTGAACAATTTATCTTATCTAGCTTATTTAATTCATTTAGTCCTGCGTGAAAAAATATTATTCAAGCTCACTTCACCTATGTTCTCACGGGGAGATTTTGATAGAATAGACCGGCTGGAACTAAAATCAATCGTGTCAAAATAAAACGCATTGTGAAGTGATCCTGGCTGTTGATAAAGCAATTTGACAAATTGATGGCAGATTTTTGTGTTGATTTTCTTTTCAGGCATGCGTAACACACGATTAATCACAATCTGTTTCATTTTGACAGTGCAACAACATTCATTGCGCTATTTACGTTGCTGAGCAGTCAACATTTTCGAACATAAGAAGCAATGGATTAGCAATATCCTTCAAAATGATTCGTGTGTTATGTATTAAGTTGCGGGTGATAGTGACCTAACCCTAGTTAACCTGAAGCTAACCTTCGATTAAGGTAACATTTTGACCCATCCTTTTTTTTTTAATTTTCATTATTCGATTTAGTAGCAGAATATATTATGACGAAGGTATAGTACATAACCGTCTACTATACCTTAGACTTTCGAATTCGAATAAAATCTGATGGCTCGTAAACCGGATTTTATGACATAAGTTTTGTTTACGGAAAATACTTCCCATAACAGCATTGTAGATTAAAATGTTCACGCCAAAGTAAGTAGAAAGTAAAAAACAATAGCTATTCTTATGATTGTATGTGTACGTAGTTACGTACCTACATGATTATTATTTACCGTTAGAGGCAAATATAGCCTACAATTATTTCTGTTATTTTTCACAGACTAGATGATTTGGCTTTATTTACATGGCATTTGGACCAAAAACCGTAATTTCCCGCCTTTCTCTTTCACACTTTTTTTTTCGCATTCTTACATCTGGTTTTTCCCAACCAGAATTCACAGAATTATTTACGACTAAAAGCAGGAAGGACCAAATAATTTACCGCCTTTCGCTTTGACGTAAGATCTTAACCTTTTCAGTCAGAAAAACCGGTATTTTAAACCTTAAAACCGAACTTGAAACACCAAGATTTTTGTATTATTGCCGTCAATCTGACATGACATAGCAGGAAACAGATAAACTTGAACTTATCTGTCATAAACGTTAAATAAAACAATATTAAATCACTTACCATAGTCACAGTTCCATTACTACCATTCAAAGTTTCATTTGAATTCTGAATGTTAATAGTAAAAACCTCAGTACTCTCCGTAGGCGAGATTTTACTCGCATTCACACATTCAAACACACCCATAGTTTTTTTAAATCACTAGCACAGACTATTAAAACCGTAACAAAAAAAAACATTAACTTTAAAACTTTAATTAAAGAACATGGCTCATTCTTCTTTTGAATTTTTAAAGTTAATACTCAAGTGTTCTAAGTTGAGATATCGCGGCGACTGACTGACAGCGGCGTGCGCGCAACGGTGAGCGTTCGTTCGTATACAGTCAGTGATATATCGCGAATGGATGCCTTATAAGCGTAGGTGGTATTCTTAAAGGTCAATCGGTAGACCGGTCTAGTAGAGTGAGATGGAAACTAGTTCATTGGGAGTTCCTTTGAATTAATTCGTTTTATTTTTGGTTCTCATTAATATTGTAAGTTAGGATGAGTCTTGGGATTTTTTTGAACTAATACAGTTTTTTTCATAATGTGACATCCACAAGATTTGCGTTAATGAGGCATTTTTGGTGGTTCAGCGTCATTAAAATAATTCGTCCTTGCAAAAATACAATTTACTGATTAAATGGGACTAAGGTCAAAGGTGAATGCTCAATCAAAGTTAAGATGATAACATTACTGTCAACATTTTTTTTTAAATAATTTTATACTTATTATTTGATGTTACGACTTTCGAGCTCAAAATGAATAAGGAATGAAATGAGATGATAATAATAAGGCTGAAGAGTTTGCTTGTTTGTTTGTTTGCACGCGCTTATCTCAGGAAATACCAGTCGGATTTAAACAATTATTTTTGCATTTGATAGCCCAATTCTTAAGGAAGGCTATAAGCTAAAACAACACGCTTTAACATCACGCGAGGACCATTAGGAGACGAGCAAAAAGATAAGCAATGAGCGCTAAGCGAAGTAATCACGGGCAAGCGACGCGACAGGGTTTGAACGGGGGAACAATAAATTTCACGCGGACGAAGTCGCGGGCAGAAGCTAGTGTAGGTCATACTGGCATACTTACACGTAGGTAATTATACCTGTCCCTGTTATCGCATCTAGACGCATTATAATCAGTGAAACAAACACAATATCTCCGATATGAATCATTCACGTGAGCGAAGTGAATACTAATATAAGCGACGCGCGTTATGTCAGTTTGTGGGTCATTCTGTAAGTACGTATGGAACAGTTCCGGCTCTTAGGCACCTATCCCACCACAAAGCGAGCGAGTAGAGCGTCTCCGTCATAAGCGAGCGAGACAAGCGATTTTTTACGAATGTATTATAGCTACCAAGCGTGGGTACCTCAGCGAGTGTTCTGCCCGCCAGGCGAGTGTCGCTGAGTGAGTGCTCTCTTTGATAGCTCTTGTGGCTCCGAGATACTAGTACTCGCCCGCGACAGCGGTGTAAACACTCAGCCATAAACTATTAATATACAGGGTGTAATTTTAATCACCGTTTTCCTCTTAAGGGGTCATTGTACTCATCATTATGAACAACTTTTACTATGGGACCAAGCCTGAAATCGTGAAAAAAAAATCAGCTGTTCCCTACATTTATGTTCGCATGACTCGTCAAAATGTAGGGAACATCTGATTTTATTTTCACGATTTCAGGTTTGGTCCCATAGTAAAAGTTGTTCATAATGATGAGTACAATGACCCCTTAAGAGGAAAACGGTGATTAAAATTACACCCTGTATAAGGTGGAAACGAAAATACAACAATAAATTAAACTGCTTATATCTTAAGACGTTCCCAGTCTGCATACGAAAATTTAATCAAGTTTAGTCACTATAGCTAGTCAACGATTGGCGAAACCCACAGTCGGCCCATCATTATTATTTAATTTGTTAGAAAAAAACACTTTTTATTTTTAATGTTAGGATTTATTTGATAGTTCCTAAAGACTCCCATGCATTAATATTGCCAGTGTTTTCATTTATTGTTGTATTGTCGAGTCCACATTGTTTGTAACTCATTTACTTACACGGGACAATCTTTTGTTAGGTTTAAATCTCTTGGGCGAGAAAGTCGTTGATAGCTTCCTTGTTGGCGTGGTGGTGCATTACATACCCGTTAACTTGCGTAAGTGTGTTCAGTGATAGTTTCTTATCGAATAGCTTGAATGGAGTTTCCGCTCTTTTTCATGATAGGTGATCTTTAACCTATGCGCAGTGTCAGTACATATCTCAATTAGTTGGGTGATTGGGTCAGACAAGACGGCAGCTGCTGTGTAAAAAATTGAGATAGTCAGCTGCATAATTCATAATTATATTTTTTTATAATCAAATCAAATCAAAACGTTTATTGCAATCCATAACATACACTTACAGGTGGTAAAACAAAAAAATATAGAAACAATATGGACATAAGTAGTGAGAGGAAGAGCGCTTATACATATAAGGTGCTATAAAAATATCTGCCACGGCTTTAATGAGAGGTAGTATTGTGTTTAAAGATAACAATAGTGAAGAAATTTCGTACCCCGGCACAGTTAAATCAATTTGAGAAAATAAAGTAGTTAAATAAACATTGACTCTACTCTGCATAACGTGGTTCACAAATTACGCGCGAAGTGCACTTCGTCAATGAAAACAACTGCTATCTCTTTCCATCTGTTCTGTGAATGAAAACTGAAATCAGCTGACTAGTTCGTCACTTGCAAATTTATACGTACAATTTTTTGTATGAAAAAAAATATGACACATGATCAATAATTTATCTTTACTATTGTAATCTATAAACACAATACTATCTCCCATTGCAGCCGTGGCAGATATTTTTATAGCACCTTATATATCAGTATTTTATATTTCCATTCAAACTTACTCTATTAATATCGTTTAAGCAAGTCTATTTATTATATTTTATTTAATACTAGCAGCGCCCCGCAGTTTCATCCGCATAAGTCTCGATCCCGTGAGAATATCGGGATAAAAACTATCGTATGTGTTAATCCAGGTTATAAACTATATGTGTGCTAAATTTCATTCAAATCCGTTCAGTCCTTTTTGCGTGAAAGAGTAACAAACATCCATCCATCCATCCTCACAAACTTTCGCATTTATAATATTATTATAGTAGGATTGTTTATTAGTTTACTCGCATAAACATTTGGTTTTTCTGCCTCTGTATATCTGTGTATGAATCAAAGTGATTTAAATATCAGTTTAATTGTTTGCTTTGGTTAGAAGCTTTTGGCTTGGCTTGAAGATAAGCCGTACCATCAGCAGCAACTCTGTATTCAGCAACATTTCCTAATATTATTGACTTTTTTCTACCTTAGTCCTAACTTATCCAAACTAATATTATAAATGTTAAAGTGAGTTCGTTTGTTACGCTTTCACGCTAAAATGGCTAAACGGATTTGGATGAAATTTGGCACATAGGTAGATCATGATATAGCACTTAGAATACTTTTTATTCCGACTCCGACCCACTGGGCGCAACTAGTAAAATATAAAACTACCTACTCTCCTGTGGTATTGTTTAATTTCATTAAATTGGACACTGGCTTAAACTCATTATACTTTCGAAATTGTTTTGGTTAAAGAAATATTTACTTTCTTTTTGAATTAAAACCATGATGAATTGATGACATAATAAACTTCACTTCAATTGAGGTGCTTCACGCATTATGTATTCGCGCGTAACCGACGCCAATGTAAATTCCTTCCTTCCATTTTTAAATATTCTTTGCGGTTGTTTCTATTACTGCGCTTACGCATTAAGTGACCACTAGGAGGAGTCGATTTTGGCACAGTATAATTCAAACTCAAACTCAAACTCAAAGCATTTATTTCAATTAAACCAATTACAGGCACTTTTGAATTGTCAAGGAGTCAGTCAGTCAGAAAATATGAAGCTAGATGCCCATTCCAAAGCGTAGTAGGTACCTATGGAGAAGAACGGGCAAGAAACTCCACGGACACTCTTTTAAATCAAATGAATTGTTACAAAAATTGGTTACATCATTCATGTTGAAATTACTTATACATGTGAGAACAATGTAGAAAGACGTGCATAAAAAAAGCGTCCGTACATAAAAATAAAAACAATTCAAAAATTACAAATAAGCCATGGCAGCTAAGAGATGACCAGCCCCAACTGACGGCGCCCGTTCACGAACATGACGCATGGATTAGCACCATTCAGCTCAACCATTTTGAAGGGAGCTAAATGATCCAACACACACGCCACCATCAGCGAGACATCTGAGTGAGCATGACATACTCACAGCCGCCAGGGCACATTCAAGTCAATGAAAGACATAATATTACCCGGTAAATGGTAGCTCTATAGTACATAGTACTCACATATGTGCTATGCAATTATATAATGCAAAAGAAATTGAGTCTATACAATGCAAAGATGTTCTTACAATCTTCAGCAGCTCCAACAGACTTTTCGAATGTTAATCAATTAGTTGTGGTTGTGGAGCAGGACCAGCATTGGCCCAAGCATTTTTATCAGTGATATAATCCCCTAACTAAAGGTCGATTCACACATATCAGTGAACCCACAGTTCCGGCACAGTACCGTTACAGTTCCGTATCCGTGCTACAGTGGTGCGTCAGTGCTTCAATTCACACATATCAGGCACAGTACAGTTCTCTGCGGGTCTTCGTGCACGACGTTCCCTTCAGACTAGCGTTGACGTCGATTGTTTTGATGGCACTCTTCAATAACATAGAATTAGCTATGATAGACATGCTTTAGACGAAGAAGAAGAAGAGAATCGAGGAAAAAAAAGAAAATAGGTACATGAAGCATGGAAGTTAAGAGAATCTCGAAGGAGAATTCGTGACATTATACAAAGAATTAATTAAACTAACTAATTCAATCAACACCTCGTCCTCCATTTTGTTTTCGATGTAGCGGCGTCAGTGATCCGTGATAAAATATCGTCGTCGCCGATCACGTCCGTGATGGCCGGTGCCGGCACTGACACTGACGGTACTGAGACGACACTGACACTGACAAGTGTGAATACATCCATAGAGAATGTTTGAAAGAATAATTATCACTGATGCGGTACTGTGCCGGAACTGTGGGTTCACTGATATGTGTGAATCGACCTTTATAATATGCCTGCCTGCATAGTGTGCGTTTTATACATGTTTTGAATTTCGTCTCATTCAGTTGAAGTATGTGGGGAGGAATTTTATTATAACATTTTAAACAGTACCCCATGAAAGATGAGTCTACTTTAGCCAGTCTGAAACCTGGTTGAACTAATAGGTCCCTATTTCTTGTACTATAATTATGTCTATCACCTCTTTTACTAAAAAGATGTAAATTTTTTCTTACATACATGATGTTTTCATAGATATATTGACAAGGTACCGTCATGATGTTAATATCTTTAAACAGTTCCCTTAGAGAATCACGCCTGCGGAGATGATATATGGCTCTGATCGCTCTTTTCTGCAGAATAAAAATAGACTCGATGTCTGCAGCCCGTCCCCACAGTAAAATACCGTAAGACATGATACTATGAAAGTAACTAAAATATACCAGTCTCGCGGTATCTACATCAGTAAATTAACGGATTTTTCTGACAGCATATGCTGCTGAACTTAGCCGTCCTGCAAGAGATGTTAAATGAGGACCCCATTGTAGCCTTGAGTCGAGCGTGATCCCCAGGAAAACGGTTTTATCGACGAATTCTAGTTTCTCTTGATTCAATACTATCTCACAATCATTACTTTTTACATTTGGTAAAGAAAATTTTATGCACTTAGTTTTTTTCCCATTTAATACTAAATTATTAGCAGTGAATCAATTTTGGACCTGCAGTAGGGCGTTATTCACGTCGTCAAAATTTGTAGCACGTCTATCTACCTTAAATATTAATGAAGTATCGTCAGCAAATAACACCATTTTGTGGTTGATTTTTTAATAAATGGAGTAGATCATTAATATACACTAAAAAGAGGAAAGGACCCAATATCGAGCCTTGTGGTACACCCATTTTTACTTTTAAACCTAGTGAATTTATACCGTTTATTTGAACTTGCTGTTGTCTATCATTTAAATAAGATTTTACTAAACTGAGCGCAAGTTTTCCAAGTCCGTAATGCTCTAGTTTCAAGAGTAAGGTTTCGTGATCGACGCAATCAAATGCCTTGGAGAGGTCACAAAAGATTCCTATGGCGTCTTGGGCCTCTTCCCACGCGTTAAAAATGTGTCTTAATAAGGTAACACCAGCGTCGGTAGTACAACGTCCTTTGGTGAAACCATACTGTTGATCGTGTAGTATTTTATTTGTGTTAAAATGATTGAGCATTTGATTTAGCATTACCTTTTCAAACACCTTACTGAAAGCTGGCAACACGGATACGGGTCTATAATTATTGGTGTCTTTACTGTCCCCGGATTTGAAAAGTGGTATAACCTTACTGTATTTCATTAAATCCGGGAAGACTCCTTGATCCACACATAAATTAAATATTAAGGCTAAGTAAGGCGCTATGGTCTCAATTATGGAGGTACAGACTTTAATGGACATTCCCCAAAGATCTTCGGTCAATTTTATTTTGATTTGCTTAAAAGCTTTTATTACCGTTAAGGGGTTAATATGCTTAAATTTAAATACAATCGGGCAGGCTGAAACGTTCTTCTTTACCAAATCAAAAGAAAGCGAGGGCGAGGAATTTAAGGTTTCAGTCGTTTTAAGTGGGATACTGGTAAAGAAATTTACAAATTCTGACACATTCTCTAAAGTAACAGTATGATGTCTCGGCAATGACCATGAAATAATTATCTACGGCTGCTCGGTAGATAAACCATCCGCGTTCATGCGTAACTGCCGTGCACTGAAGACTGTTGCGTACTGATATACACTGAGATTTTGAAGCGCGTAGTTTCGGTCGTTTTGTATAAAGACGTAATACCGTAACTAGTTTATACTGTGACTTTGGCCAGCTGTATACCACGAAAATACCTTGTAGGAATACTTGTATTATTAGGTAGAGTTAAGCAAATAAATTAGTTATATTTTACATAAATAATGAAGAAGTACTTACAATTATTCTTGTGTATTTTGTCTGGTATTTCTGACTCATTATATAATAAATAACTAAAGCCAGATAAAACGCTGCTAATGTACTTAATAACACAATTTATGTGTAAGTATTAAATATTTATTTACATCTTGAACATTTTGTGTCAATATTTTCAGAAGAGTGAATCATTAGATAGGTACACTGTACAGTCAACATAATACAACAGAATAACAGTTCAAAGGGTAACTGTACTAGTTCTACGGTTTAAAAACGTTTTAAAAGGACTTTACGCACTATAAAATAGAGTTTAAATTCATTTAGAATTTTAAAGTTCTTGATTAGCTCAGAATTAATTATCATAAAATAGTCATCACTTTTAAGGTAAACGCACACGTAGGTATAAATCCTGGACGGGATCAGCGTTCAACTCGAGTCGTTCTCGATATATTTTTTAAGTAACCGTGTAAAAAACAAACACAGGTTTTCTCAACTCATACCTACTTCGTTTTTTATTTTATTTTATCATGTTTAGATACACATCACATCTGCGGAGTTTTGCTAGCTAATTTAATTTGACCCTATATAATCTGTTCAAATACTAAAGGCATTCATATTCTTGAATATAGCCAACATTCTTAAAAGCCTTTGATGACTCATACATTACTTACTTTCGCACTGACGCATACAAATGGTAAAGACGCTAAAGTCGCGGGTGCGCTCGCGCCGATGCGTCACCTTAACCTTACTACTGGCGCTAGGACACGACGCACGGCGGCGGCAGCGCGTACGGTTGTAAACTATGAGTTCCAAGAAGCCGAGGTGTGCTAGAAGCGTAGAGTTCATTCTTAGTGCAGGAATATAGGTCATTCGTAGTATAACATTGAATATTATGACATATCTACATGGGCCTAAGTCAACTAATTTATAAACGCCACAATGGTGTCATAATGGTTAGTTT
The DNA here is from genome assembly GCA_914767815.1 of Eupsilia transversa. NCBI lineage: Eukaryota > Metazoa > Arthropoda > Insecta > Lepidoptera > Noctuidae > Eupsilia > Eupsilia transversa. The sequence continues at coordinate 12,266,386 of OU611889.1, read as the reverse complement.
TTGACAGATTTGCCATACAAAAACTTTCAAAAACTAACCATTAGGACACCATTGAGACGTTTATAAATTAGTTGACTAAAGCCCCAGGTAGGGTTGCCAACCCTACTACGGAATGTTGCTATTTTAAATATTAAATTTTATATTATAAACATTTAGAATGAATTATCGTTTATTTATTTTATATCTCATTGTATGCTGCACCGGTCGACGTCATAACGTCAAAGCCGGTTGTTGCTGAAAACCAGCGCGGGGGCTCTATCTCGCATAGGGTCCCAGCATTATGCTGAGCGATGGCCGTTTTGCGTGGATGTGACGCATATTTTCCCCCAACTTGTTGTCTTTTGTTTTGTGTTCTTTATTTGCGTCACGATTACCGTTTTTTTATTTTATTCTTTATCTTTTTATTTTATTAATTTTTATCATTTGTTGTTATAGCCTGCGGCAATAGAAATACACAATCTGTGATTTTAAGGGTATGAGGAACAGGGTGTAAAGTTCTCTCATCCCCCATAGAAAAGGGAGGATCCTCCTACCAGACGGTTGTTGTGTCTGGCGGGCAATTGCCCAAGGATTGATGTCGGGATAGTCTTATATATGTTAATCGCTCGGTAAACTCTTACACCGCGATGTAGGACTTGTGACGTCAGGTCTTTGATGCTTAGTTCGTATGTGGCGGTGTAGATGCCGCCACATGATCAACTGTCTACGCGACGCGACTATAGGAGAACAATTTCTATGAAAACTTCATGGAAATTGCTACCGGCATCGCGTCACACCGTCGCGACGCATCTTTAATACACAGCGAAACACAGATCCAACAACATAGTCATAAAAACTACGCCCAAACAAAATATTATTAACGGTAAACAGTGATAATCACACGACAATGATAATTAAGTGATAATAATAATCATCATGATTTTTGATAAGATAGTCAAAAATCATTGACACCTGCATTTGTTTATCTATTGTCAGGTGTTTAGCAGCTGAATCGAATTGATAACATTAAAGCATATTTACCTACGTCAATAATTAGAGGAAAATGATTATTTTTAAACGTTTTCTTCCTGTATTTCACACGTGTTGATGGGCTATCTGACAATAGCAAATGCCGCAGTGAAAAGATTAGTCGTTATAAATCAGTAACGATAACGTTGAGACTCGAACAGAACAGAGAAAATATAATTATATTATATTCTTGAGGAGCTCGTGGCTAAGTAATAACAGCCGCACGGGTCGATCCATCGGGTTAAGCTGCGCTTGCCGGGGTTGGGTGACCATCTTTACATACCGAGACTCCTCCGTGCTTCGGAAAGCACGTTAAGCCGTTGGTCCCGGCTGTCATTCGTGGATCTTTAACAGTCGTTACGAGTCGTCAGAAGCCCGAAAGTCTGACAACCAGTCTTACCAAGAGGTATCGTATTACCCAGTTACTGGGTTGTGGACGACAGACAGGCAGTCGCTCCATGTAAAATACTGGTATTCAGCTGCATCCGGTTAGACTAGAATCCGACCCCAACATGATTGGGAAAAAGGCTAGGCAGAATGATATATTCTTGATAAGGTTTAAAGTGCTAGTAACTGGACTGTTGATTAAAAAAATCGAGTCAGTTGATGATAAAACAATATTCCTGTATAGTTTTCCTTTCACTGTAATTACTATCTATCAATCTGCCATCAGCTATTCAATTGCGTAACACATTTTCGTAAACGATTAAGACTAATCTGTTTCATTTTGACAGTTCAAAGACATTCTGTGTTATTTACGTTGTTGAGCAGTTTTTTTTTTTTTAAACTTATGAAGCAGTGGGTTAGCAATCTGTTGTAATCAATGAATATGATTCAGATTGTGATTGATCGTGTATTACTGAATTAGGGACTACTCACACTTATTCAGCGTTTGCCCATAGAAAATGCGCGAAACACGTACGCATCCTTTCAGCTATCCGCAGCTGAAAGGACGCGTACGCGTCTCATACGAAATTTTAGTTTTCTATGGGCAAACGCTGAATAGAGCTGAATAAATGTGAGTAGTCCCTTAGGGTGCTGGTTTAGAATGTCTATTACTGACAGCCTAGCTCCCACCGAACTTGATAGACACATTTTTAAAGTTCCATAAATCTCGGAGGTCGAAGGCTCTTTTACTGCACTCAAATGTTGCACAGCCAATTTCACTGCTTTATCAAAAGGAACGTGACATCAAACATGTATTACTTTCTACGTTTTTGTATTTATTTTCCCAAAACCACGGAAACAGAGTGTAAAACTCGTAATAACAATAACAGGAAAGTCATATTGTGAAGCTATCATCAATTACGTTTGGTAAATTACAAAGGTTACAGACGTATTCATGTCACCTTTAACTGGCGAAATACACACTGGGCCTAAATCAATTCAAAGGGCCAGTGACATTATATAGCATATATCAGAAAGATGGGGCACAGATACAGATCATAATTAATTGATTCAGGCGTGACTTGGCGGAAATCCATTATAAAATACAATAGACGTAGATATATTTAGTAACCTATTTCGCTTAACTATTCTTAAAGAGTCTTAAAAAACCCTGTAAGAAATCGACACGTGTTTCACCTCTCAACGAGGCATCTTCAGGATGACGATTGACTTGTCGCAAACCCATACACGCGTGTTAACACGTCGTATCGTCGGAATAGGTTACTAAATATATCTACGTCTATTGTATTAGATACAGATCAATAAACTGATAATTTTCTCCATGGAACCAACATCGTAACCATAAAAACAATCTCAGCTGTCCCATACATTTGGGTCGGGTTGGTATTCAAGTTTTATATGGTCCCATGTAGAAAGTTGTTCAGTTTGACGTTCTGTACCACCCCCTTAAATATGATTTGTTTATATTGTGTATACTTTTTTGGAGATCAAAATAAATGACCTCGCGTGTCTGACACATGCTGTATATACCATTGTTATATGACGTAGAGAAGGAAAATGCGTAATGTCTACATTAATAATAATACGAGCTGGATATCGAATGAGATTTTTGTCCATATATGGGTGGCAAAGTATGACATTGTCAAACCAAAGGACATGCAATACAATATTTTACAATGAATTATTTCCGGGCTTTTGAATCAGAGATATGGAAATGTACTAATTGAGTATTGATCTTGCGTCAAACTGTCCAAGCAGTGTTAAGATAATACTTGCGATAGCGTTATCAGGCTTAACTGTTTGCCCCATCTATTTAAATATAATATGTTACCGACCCAAATATAGTAATATTAACATAATTAGGAAAAACGAAAATTTTATCAGCCTTGGGTAATTTAGGGACAGTCACATGTGTAGTAAATGTCCAAATTAATTTAATTATCATGGCAATTTCGTTGAAAGTACCCCTCACGAGTACTTGAATACTTAAAAACTTCTTAAAACAACATTGACGTAGACGAAAAGCTAATTCTAATAAAAAAAGAGGCTTGAAATACTAACAAACTTTGCACAAAGCCATTAAATAAACAGGAACATTTAAAAACAAAAAACCCATCACAATGACGTGACATAACTAACCCTTTTGTCAAAACAAAACAATTCAATAGAAAAAGCCCTCGAAGCATTCCAACATGAATGTCCCCGAAATAAAATCGTATGAAGAACAGGCTATTGACACCGTGGTGTCCGTGATAAACAGGGCGAAGGAAAAGCTAGGGATGCGGATGACCCTCAAACAACTAGCGAGTGAGTACAGTACTACGGTTCTGGCACTGCTGCAAGCCATAAAAAACGGTTGTGTTGCATCTCTGCTGATACAAAAGGCACGGTATTTTCATATTCTCAGCTTATATAGTTTTCTCGCACTGGAATAGACGTAGGTTACATACTTTCAAAATTTACTGTAACATAGTTAATTGATTCAGGCGTGACTTGGCGGAAATCCATTATAAAATACAATAGATGTCGTGTTCGGGTTCGCGACAAGTCAATCGTCATCCTGAGGATGCCTCGTTGAGAGGTGAAACACGTGTCGATTTCTTACAGGGTTTTTTATGAGTCTTTAGGAAAAGTTAAGCGGAATAGTTACTAAATATATCTACGTCTATTGTATTTTGTCTGAACCATGTCAAACGCTAATCCTGTTTCAGGAGTTTTGCTCGTGGTTTTACAGACTTGATTTGCGACCTTAAGTTACTTTTCAAATATCGCTATATTGAATTTATACGTTTAATCAGGGACCAAGTTTGAACCTGGTTTGTATTGGAATAGAAAAAAACTAAAATTTCGCTTGGGCCACATTAATGCCTGATTTCTCTCAATTGTTGCATTTCCACACATCTTCGGTGCGATGTGGTAATCTGAAATTGTTTCTCTAACTCTCACTTGTTCGTCATATCTGACTAGTATCCCCCAGATCTGGCCATCTAATTGTACTTTTCTCTCGGCAAATTCTCAGCTGCAGCGTGGAGACGGAATTTGCGCACAAACATGCTCTCCTCAGTTATGGGAACCCCATCAACCGTCTTCGGAGAGCTTGGGCTGCATGACAGCACCTATACCTTTACCTACCCTTTTAGGGACTCGGGGCATGACGGTTACGTATGTACAATAATTTATTTACATAATGAAAAATATACTCTCACGTTTTGTCAGGGGTTCAAGTCTGTAAATCTTTTAATTTCAGTTACCGATCACATTGCGTACACGTTGAAATTGACTTTTCTTCAGACAAACTTTTCACGAAATGATGGTGGTCACACGCATTATCACACAAGATATTCCGAACAAGTAAGTCGCTGTCGTTGTTAGATCTTGAATCCTTTAAACATGTTAACCCCCTACAAGTTCACTGCTCTATAAATATTGACCTATTCGATATGAATGAAATGGTATTTAACTGACATGGTTCTTTTTCGTTCATTCCCTGTCGCCCCCGCGGGGATTGCTACCGGAGGCAAATGGGAATAAAAATTCCCAGTCCCCACCGGCGGTGACTGTCCTCAAAGACGGTCCTGAAAGCAATGTATAGCAAATCTGAAGTGGGGGCAATGACTTCCCAGTCACCGCGACTGGGAATTTTTATTCCCATTTGCCTCCGGTGGCAATCCCCGCGGGGGCGACTGGGAATGAACGGTTCTTATTGGTAGTTGCAGTCGAATCCAATAGGAAGGTGTTACTGAGCATATCAAGTCTCAACGATTGCTTAGTGCACACGTCACGCAAACTTACTCGAACGGCGGTTTTATCACGTCAATTAAAGTGCAGCACCATATAATAATATGTGATATGTACGAGTGTGACCTTCCCGCGACTTTGATGATGTGCATAATTTTGACAAAAGCCTATGAATCACCAGTGCGAGATAAACCATAAGCATGTGAAAGTGCTAAATATTTCATCTCCATTATAACACGGAATGGTATACTATCCTCATCATCTTCATTTACATCTTAGAATCATTTTGCCTTTACTCATTCTTGCTTTTGCACATGTATCTAATTATATATTTAATATAAGGTAGCTTAATGAATTTATTAAATTTTTACGATAATTATTAGGCTTATTCCTAGGAGCTCCAAATAATTTGATTCCGGCGGACGGGAGGTTCGAAATTGTCGTATTAGAATTTGTTTGTTGAATCATAAATTAATTTTCTTGCAATAATACAATTTTTTGTGCACTGTACTTTAAAATTTTTGGAGCTCATGGATTTTTTTTCATTAATTATTTTTTTTATTTGGAGCCGCCGGGAATAAAATGATTTGGAGCTCCTGGGAATAAGCCGATTATTATCACTGTTATACTGTTCATCAAAATTCCAGCAAGTCGCGACTTTGCTACCCATATGAAGCTTTCCCTGAAATCCATTCGACCGCCATACGCGATCACCAGTGAGAAGTTCATCAATGACACCATTGAGCATGATTGGAATCTTGGGGAAACCTTCAAGTACTACGTCAGGTACATGGGAGGATCCAGGAATGAAGTGTCTCAGTATTACTATTTTGAGGTAAGATCTTAACTATCACGGGTGGAACCTGGGTGAAACTGGTACAGCAGCGTCGAAATTAAGACAATCAGGAAAAGGTGTACCCAGCAGTAAATGAAGTATGAAATGATGATTATTATGATGATGAACTTGTTACGTTGACCTGGAGGCTTAAGAAACTTTTAAAGCATCAGGTTGCGTTGCGAGTTTATAAAGGTTCAAAAAAGTTATACCTAAATATGGCCAACAGACACCCCGCCAATGATATTCTACTAAACAGATTATGTTATACACGTACAAAACAACAGAAAAAAGTGTTCCGCGCCGAGCGCAGCGCGCACCGTATCACCCATATCCGTTCAGCTGTTTTAGCGTGAAAGCTTAACAAACAAACAAACTCACTTTCGCATTATAATATTAGTTAGGATGGTCTGTAAGCAATGTTTTAAAAGTTTATTTTATGATCTATTGCCCCAAGATGGTGTGGAGGAGCGCGTGGTTAAGTAATAATAGCCGCAAGAAATGAAATGATTATATTTTCTGTAAATAGGTTTGTACAAAACACTTTTACATGTCAATAATATTTTTTAAGTACCGTACTAGATGAGGTCGGCGTTTCCTATCTGACTACTCTGAGAAGAAAGGCCGAAACAAACTCAGAGGTCACAGTCTCTTTTAAAGTCCAGACATTTTATTGGTTAGATCATATGAAGACGATGTAGATTCGTGTCTGAAATGATCTTTTGAGGAAAGAACCACACAGATTGAGTGGACCTGTCCAGACAGTGCACGCATTTGTCAGTGATCGTGCAGCTCAACTCAAAACTTAAGGAGCTCAACGATGTGACGAACAATACCAAAGAAAGGACATTTGGGTAGGCCGCAAAAAAAAAAAACACTCAAACTGCCAGACCATGATTAAAAGTAACTGAGAAAAGAAAAAAAGAAAAGATAACCCACAAAGTCTTCATATTCACAATTATTAAAGTAATATAATACTTTACGATGTAAATATTAACGTTATTATACACATTTAAAATTTATCAACGTTAAAGTGTAATAAAATAAAAAAACCAGGAATAATCTTGGTCAGATCATTTGAGGACCATGTAGATTGGTGTCTGAAATGGTCTTTTGAGGAAAGAACCATACAGATTTGAGTGGACCTGTCCAGTCAGTGCACGCATTTGTCAGTACTCGTGTAGCTCAACTCAGAACTCAAGGAGCTCAACGACTCGACGAACAATACCAAAGAAAGGACATTTGGGTAGGCCTCATAGAGTACTCAAACTGTGGCGATTATCACTAAAACTAGCTGAGAAAAAGAAAAATAAATATGTAGATCCACATAGTCCTCACATATAATATATGTCACGTAAATCAATAAAAATGTCAATAATAAAACACTTAGTTTAATTAAAAATAGTTCTTTGCTGGGGGTACATTGGAGCAGCTTAATTAGTCCCAAGCCTTTTTGTCGTCCAAGTAATCTTTAACTTTATAGAAACCTTTTTGACAGAGTTTCTGTTTAATAAATACTTTAAACTTATTGAGGCTCAGTTCTTTAACATGGCTTGGGAGTTTGTTGTAAAAACGTATACTTTGGCACTTAAATGAATTACTAATTTTTTGGAGCCTAGTCGTGGGCACAATAAGTAAATCTTTGTTTCTAGTATTTATGCTATGAATGTCGCTGTGTTTAGAATATAGATTAATATTCTTTTTTACATAAATTAGGTTCTCATATATATATTGAGATGCAACTGTCATTATGTTTATTTCCTTAAATTTATCCCTCAGTGAATGCCTACAGCTAAGGTTATAAATTGCTCGAATGGCTCGTTTCTGCAGCACAAATATAGCCTGAATGTCCGCTGCGTTTCCCCACAGCAAAATGCCGTACGACATTACACTATGGAAATAACTAAAATATACTAAACGAGCTGTTTCTACATCAGTCAAATGACGGATTTTATAGACCGCGTAGGCTGCAGAACTTAGCCGTTTCGACAATTTGGTTATATGTGCGCCCCACTGTAGCTTCGAGTCCAAAGTAATACCTAAGAACACAGTGGTGTCCACAAGATCCAATTCCGCCCCATTTACCAGTACATTGGTTTTCACCTGTTTAACGTTAGGTGTCAGAAATCTAATACATTTAGTCTTTTTCTCATTTAAAAGTAAATTATTAACACTAAACCAATGCACTATTTTAGCGAGAGCATTATTTACATCGTCAGTTACTGTCTGTTGTCGCTTAAGCTTAAATAAAAGTGATGTGTCATCTGCAAATAACACTATTTCATGACTGTTCTTTATAAGGCAAGGTAGGTCATTAATATATACGAGAAATAAAAAAGGGCCAAGAATTGAGCCCTGCGGAACTCCCATAGTGACTATAGAACCCGGGGATCGCTTGCCGTTAACGTCCACTCTTTGGATCCTATTATTCAAATAAGAAACAAGAAGATCCAAGGCAGTGTTTCTAACACCATAGTGATGCAAGGGTCGATCCATCACGTTAAGCTACGCTTACCGGGGTTGGTCCGTGGACGAGTGACCATCTTTACATATCGAGACTCATCCATGCCTCGGAAAACACGTTAAGTCGTTGATCCCGGCTGTCATTCGTGAATCTTTGACAGTCGTTACGACTCGTCCGAAGCCCAAAAGTCTGACAACCAGTCTTACCAAGGGGTATCGTATTATCCAGTTATTGGGCTGTGGACGTCAGATAGGCAGTCGCTCCAAGTAAAGTACTGGTACTCAGCTAATTCCGGTTAGACTGGAAGCCGACTCCAACATAGTTGGAAAAAGGCTAGGGTCCGAGACTGTTGTTGGCCAATTTTGAGAAGAATTTATAGATCCGATTTACATTGCAGGCTATCTTCAGCCAGCCGACAGTAGCGTACCCCATACCTCAGGCTACAGTGTCAGTCTTCTTCACGCTTCAAGACAAGCATATTGATCCCCCAGAAAAACGAGGTGTGCCAACGGTAAGTCGATCATTCACCAATGAAACTGAACGCGATCAGCACTTCTAAACCAGTTCAAGAGCTGTCAGCGTAAAAATTGTTATGGAACATTGACACTGACACACGTTTTAGAAGTGCCCATCGCGTTCAGTTTCATTGGTGAACTTCGTCCTTAGTGTAAGGGTGCAACCAGACTGCGGTTGATGACATGACCTCAAAATATACACCTTGTATTTTTATCAAGAGCAAAAAATAACGACTGAGGTCGAATTTCACCAATAAAAACTGAACGCGATCAGCACATGAACCAAATTTAGGAAAATAATGTCACTGACAGCTCTTAAACGTGATGTCCCATGGTTACTTGTATTTCTGTTTTTCCTAATATATAACAGTCACTACCGTATGACGTATTGAAATGGACGTACATACATAAATATGATACCTAATCAAACCGCATTATAGAATAGTTCACATTGTTCAACATTGTTCGAAATCCAGCCTGTGGTTTGGTTAATCATGGTGATAGTAGTATATTATATTCTGTAAGTTTAGGTGCAGAAGCAAAACCGCCTTGCCTTTACTTTAGGCAGGTTTAAGTGACGTTGTAAGTTCGTTTAGTTACAATAGTTACTCCATTTATTTGCATTTATAAGAACCACCATTAAGAGCCCATAATACCTCACATTGCCATGATCCTCCGCTATATGGAAAATACTGCAGAGTTTTTTGAAATAAATGTATGGTAACGTTGACGATTTATTATGTGTGTCGAAAACACGATTACATAAAAATGTCTCAATAGAAAAAAACAGTACAACAGCTAGTAATTCATGAAAGGTGCGAAGGATAACAGCACCCTAATTGCGTAATCTATCACAATCTGGATCGGTTTGAAACAGGTTGCTAATCCATTGCTTCATAAGTTCGAAAAAAAAATCTGCTCAACAACGTAAACAACGCAATGAATGTTGTTGAACGGTCAAAATGAAACAGATTAGTCGGAATCGTTTACGAAAACGTTTTACGCAATTAGATAGCAGTTATTAATGACTAGCTGCGCCCCGCGGTATCACCCGCATAAGTCTCGATCCCGTGGGAATAACGCAAAAAAAGTACCCTATGTCCTAACCCAGATCATGGTCTAAGCATATGCTAAATTTCATCCAAATCCGTTCAGCCAATTAAGTGTAAGAAACCAACTCAGTTTCGCATTTATAATATTAGTTAAGATTGTTTAATTAATACAAGGAAGCTGGCTGGGATTATAATCCTCCATAATGTTTGCAGCACTCCTCAAAATCCCAAATCTGACTACCAGTCTTACCAAGGGGTAACGTGTTACCCAATAAATGGTTTGTGGAGGTCAGATAGACAGTCACTCCATGTAAAATAAAGCCGACTCCAAGATAGTTGGAAAAAGGCTGGGCAGATGATGATTTTTGCAGTCATTAAACGATATAGGTGACAAAAAATCAGTTTCTGGATGGACTGACATAATCGAAAATTCAACGTCAAATATCTAAAACGAGTTCAACAGCTGTCAGTGTCGTTATTTTCTATAGAATATTGACACTGACAGCTCTTGAACTCGTTTTAGATGTGCTGATCGCATTGGTGAAATTAGCACTTAGCAATCAGTTTTATCCCTACTGTAACTTATGCGCAAGCAATAAGAGTAGTATGGTAGATAATCTTAGAAAGTGGGGCACTGTCCTGTTATTTAAGTCATACCTACGTATCATGTCTTACATGACATGTTGTCTTAATAAATTGTATTAAAATATACATCTTACTCTAAATTAAAATAATAAATTCATCTAAAGCTACGTGATAATGCGTAGTGGCGTAACGCCAGCTAATAATATAAGTAGGTAAATACTTGCTAAAATTAATAACAATAAAACAGAGCGGCAATTCCCGTATTTTTAAGAACGTTCGCATTCGCATCTCATTCGCAATCTGTCAAAAATACCTACGGTTTTGCGCACTTTGGGGTTTTCAAAAATACACTAAAACTAAAAGTCTATTCTACCCAAAAAAAAATAGCTACTATGAAAAAGCGGCGGGTGCTAATGTACAGTGGTTCCTGTTACTTTATTTAACTATACTTTTTAATTAGAATGGATAAAGTTAAAAGAGATAGAAGCAGATTTGATAAGTTACTAGTAAAATCACTTGGTTAATGAAAAAAATACCAGTCACCTTTGCGATTTAGAGATTATTTTATATTTATAAAGTTAAGCACTTGGTTTATTGCATAATTCGATAGACGAAATCTAGCAAAAAAAATCAGTTTCATCTAGGTCCGTAAAATAATCAAATCCTTGGTACTCGTTGCGTCGAAGAATGTTCTAATTCATCCAATTGATGATCAACCAAGTCAAATAAATCTATTTTTATTAAAACATCTGGTATGTTCCTACACAAAATGACAATGGACAACTTTTAACTATAAAGTAAACATGCTAACTGGCAGATGTCGTGGCATGTAAGTTACGGGTCAGATAATCTTATGATTAGTGCTACTCGAACGTCGTGAAATTCGCACATGAAGTTACAGACTTTAACTGGCGGTTAGCCTATTCGACACTTTCCTCGAGGGTGGTGAAAGAGGAGTCTTCGAGTAAAGGTAAAATAAAAAATATAATATAACATAACATAACGTTATGTTATATTCTATTTTTTAAGTTTTAGATTTATAAATAGAGTTAAGGCTCGTTCACACCGGCGCGACTTGTCGCGCGACGCGACTTTTACAATACAATATCTAATAAAACTTCACGATTGAACAATTGCCGGTGTCGCGTCGCGCGACAAGTCGCGCCGGTGTGAACGAGCCTTTACGATTCGTGTTATAAGTCACGTAATAGTTTTGTAATACGTAGGTATAAAATAATAAAACATTGTACGTATTTAAGTGACATGGGTTTTCGCGATAGGTTTAGGCTTTTCCTTAATTGTGTGTTTAATTAACTAAAACCACACCCGAAACACGTAATAATAATAATATATGATTGTTAACCATACGCACTAACGTACCTAATAAATGTTATACATGAATTATATTCCATATTAGTGTATCTGCGTTTTTTTTAAATCATCCCCGAAGGTGGTACAATAGGGGACGATTTTAAATTTCACACATGTAATACTGATTTTTTTGGGCATTTCTTTTGAGGTACGGAACCCTTTAATAGATTATTTGAATCTATTATCTTACTGTATGTCTGTCTGTCATCTTTTCATGCCGTAACGGCTGAACAGAAATGAAATTCTTCTGTATTGATAGCAATCATAACATTCATAACCGTCATCAGCAGTAATGTTCGTATAGGTACAGACTATGCCCGAAGCAGTGCCTTAGTCGTAGATTTCACCAAAGTTCTTCGATACCTGTAGGTACCGTAATTTATAAAGGTTTTCAGTCCCTAGTTTTCCCCTTTAATTACTCCTGTTAGCGGTCACGTTATCATTTACTTCATTTACCTTGGTCTTCCCCCCTCCCCTCCATCTATGAAAATTTTAAGTATTTATATTTATCATACGTCATAATTTATATATACGAGTATATCTTGTGCGTTTCTTTCCTCCTCATCTCTTAACCATATTAATAAAAAACGATTGCAGTAACTAAAATGCATAGCTTTAAAGCGCTTCTTTTTATTCCTCTTCCAGATGTGGTACAGGATTGAAGGTCATCACACGGACCACGACATTCGCTATGTAGCGCTTCAAGCAGACTGGATTCTAGCCGTGATTCAAATGAAGATCAAGCTGTTCAAGAGGATTGAGGCTATTCGCATGTTTTAATTTTTTTTTAATTGTATCATGTTTAGTTACTTTTTATGTGGTAGAATAATTTAAATTGGAAGTTTTTAACGTGGAAGTAGATTTGGAATGAATATTTAGAATCTTTAGAGCTATCTCTAAAGATCCAAAGGAACACACGACTTTTCATACATTTAAATGCAATTAATTTGGTCTTTATTTTATTCATTTTTTTACCACTTTGTTTTAACCAATGAGCCGCCCATGATAATGTTAGAGAATTTTGCTTAAAAAAACTAATAATATTCGGAATTAATCTTTTAAATTCATTATTTCCAACATTTGTTTAGTCTTGTAATAAAACAATGTAGGTACTCCACAACATGAAAGTACCAAAAAATAAAACGAAGTGTATAAAAAACTTGTTTTAATTATATCACCCAATATCTAACAGGAGAAAAATTTGCTTTGAATATTCCTAACCACATATTTAATTCTTAATTGGTTAAAAACCAAGATAAAAATCCAAAATACTTACCTATAATAAAACATAAATTACGACGATAAAATAAATAAACGTCGGGACAAAATAAATTACCAAAGCAAAGAATCTACAGATGCAATCAGCAAAATTACAACATTTTGTGGTTTCCTACGAAATCGTGAGAGACTTTTCAACGAGCTACAAAAAATGAAGGCTGTATGTATGAAAATGTGGCAAATGAGTCATTCACTGATAATGCCGGTTCTCAGAAGGACGTATGTTAATTTAGAATCGATGCTATTTCGCAATATAATGTATTCTCGAGCTTGTAACCGGTTTTGAAGTTGTGTCTGTAAGCGATGTGGAGTCAATTCGATTAGTATCAAGATAAATAAATGTCTCAGGCATGGTTGGTGTTGTCTCTTTCGTTCTAAAGCTTGCATTGGCAACATGTTTTTAGTGAAGAATATGATGATGTAGGTAAAATATTGCAAATATTTAATTGACTCTCTAAAAACTTATTGACCTTCTAATTATGTACTTTTGTTCATAAATGACCTCCAAAAAAAGTTTTGGTCTCCAAGTTATGTACGTTTTTTTAAATAAATGTCCCTCTTTTAACTTTCGAGCCTACATCATCGCAGTTTTTTTGGCTGTTTAGTAGTTTAAGCGTCGTGCAGACTGACGTGACGCGACACCGGTTATTGTTCTACCGTGATTTTTTCTTAGAAATTGTATTGTTAGAGTCACGTCGCGCCAGTCTGCACGAGATTTTAGGAAACAAAAACTGGAATTATTTGAAGTTTACAGAAAGAGGCACATTTATTATATTAGATCGTCCATTAATATTTTTGGGAATTCAAAATAGGAATTATTTGGGGTTCGACTAATACATGACAATGCCTTAAAACCACTACCTTCCTTTGTTTAAATACCTACTTCATTAGAAATTCTTGTATCGCATTTCGAAATAAATTTTCCAAGCGATGCTTCAAAATGGTCTATTGTTAAACATCACAATTTTTACTACTACTGCAACTGTTTTATAGGCGATTTGATTTGATTACTGTAATAAAATCGCAATCGTTATTATTACTATAATCATCGCTATTGTCATCTGCGCGTAGGAGGATATCACTGACCGTCCTCCTAAAACGGATTCCATTGTTGGTGTCACAAAGTTACAATACCGTCAAGATAATACCGACTGTTAATCATTCCCTTCTACAAACCACATCTTTAAAACGACCTTACCAACGGGGGGACCTGTAGTAATGTGAAGTTGTTAGTCAAATAGTCACTGAGCATATTTATGCAGATTCCCTTGTTAACAAACTAAACTAAATTTAAGTTCAGTGCATCTTTTTCTTTCTATTTCATTAAAGAAAAGGACAGAAGATATATTTTAGTTTAGTCCTGTCAATTTAATCAGCGCCTGACGTAAATTGACGTAATTTTAGTAGGCAAGTTTTTAATCACGTCTAAACTTGTATGGAATAGTGACAGATTTGACCATTACCGACTTGTCACCTTGCTATCTGTCTTACAATCATGAGTATCAGCCTATAGCAGTCTACTGCTGCTTATAGGATAATTTCCACCGAACAGCTTGCATCGTAACGAATCGGAACAGAACGGATTTTACAATCTTTAAACGATATTAAATCGTGTACTCAGTATTTACAATCTATATTACCAAGCCGCGCACAGCAGATTGACCGCGGGCGTCTTCCGCGACACGCGATCGTAGCCAAAAGTATGCTGCGACGCGGGATCAGCTCCGATCGCCTGTCGTCATATCCGATCGGATCCTTTCTGCTGCAACACGGTAGGAATGAAAGGATTTGACTAGGCGAAGAAACGGATACGTTCGCAAGCGTCGGTACGGAGACGATCGACTGTCGCCGCATCCGTTACTATCCTTTCCAATGCGATGCGATGCGAGCCGTTTGGTGGAAATCATCCTTTAGTCCTTTCCAATCGCACTTCATTGAATTCGATTCTCAAACACTCTCAGCTGTTACCCTACCGGACATCCCTGAAGAGTGAAGACGTTTCTCTAAAGTCGTATTTCAATCGTCCAAACTAAAAATCAACCAAGTTATCTCACACCGTTTTGCAACTTAAATACTTCTATTCCCACCATTTCCAAGTATCGACCGACTAGTTCATTGTTTCCTATGAATCATTCACCGGTGCTTGCTATCAATGTCCTTGCGCAAGCGCTGCTACTTTCACTTGGCAACACCGAGATTTATATGCAAATGGCAAGACTTGCACGCGACCATTAAAACTGTGTTGCTAGTTAACACAACGTGTTTGAAGGATAAACAAAGTGTGATGTTAATGGGTTTACCTGCTTTCTCCTCATTTTGTTTTTTACTAACAATAGCTTAACAGTTACGATTGTTTCATCTGTAGATTCTATTTTGTTTGTAATTTTATTCATTTGTAGTGGAATCATTCATTGATAGATCATCAAAATCATGTCTAATTTCATCATTTGAAGATGATTGTACCTAATTGGGAATTCCATGTGTTTCACAATTAATTAACTCCATATTTTTATTTGGATTACTTTTGCTTCGGAAAGCACGTTATTCCGTTGGTCCCCGCTGTCATTTGTAGATTTTTGACAATCATTATGGGTAGGCAGAAACCAGAAAGTCTGATTACCAGTCTTAATAAGAGGTATCGTATTATTAGTAACTAACTTGGTTATGGAGGTCAGATAGGCAGTCCGCAGTCGCTCCATATAAAATACTAGTATTCAGCTGAACTCGGTTAGGCTGGAAGCCGACCCCAACATAGTTGGGCAAAGGCTAGGAAGATGTAAAGATGATGAAGATGATTTAGATTTAGAATGTGCAATAAGCAAAGGAGATTCCTGAGATGCTGTTAATGTGTACCAATAGTCGTTAAGTTCTACAGTGACTAATTCTTGACAGTTAATATATTATGCAATCTTGAGTACAAACGATACGTTTGGTTTTGATTCCGCCGGTTACCCGGTAAAAATGAACGCGAACCAGCAGAATAATAAGGATAACAATTAAATTACGCAAGCCTATAAAATCTTAGGTATATAATCTTCTTGATAATAAATAGAAACTAAATCCATCACTCACAAAAATCTTTAACAGCTTCACAAAGCATCAGAACCGTGAGAATAAAAAACGGTTTTGGAATTATCTTCATTTTTCTCGAACCTCACAGCTGGGAAACAATGCAAAAAGGTTTATCGCTGACCATCGAGTTCCTGATAAAATAGACAAAAACTACCTGGCCACCGCACTGGCTTCGCGCCATAATGACCCAAACTGTCATTCAACCGCGCATGCGCGTAGCGTTCGCACGGCCATCGTGTTTTGCCGCCATATTTGATTTATTCGAAGTGTAAACACGACCGTTTTTGAATTAAAAAAGTGTTTGTTGTGCAAATAGTGATAATGGTGCGTACTTTTAAACTAGTGGGGTGCTTCAAAGTGCCAAAACGTGGCAGTAAAGTGGTACCAGCATCGAGTGGCGATGGGATTTTCACAATCGACATGTCTTCTACCTCCACATTGGATGTTGTCGTAAGTTAATTGCAAAATAATCACTTATTATGAGGATAAATTAAATTGTTTAGTTCAAGAAGAGAAACGTCCGGCTTGTTATGACTTTTCGATAGTGTTGTGTCAACTAACAGCTGTTTTGATGTGACGTCATTTGAATGTAAGTAACTTGATCGTAAGTATAGGTAATTTGCACCGTAGTTAAGTAATGAGGTTATAATTATGGTTAACTGCAGAATTTTTTTTTTAGACATACAAGGATTATGTTGAATTGCTCATCAATTCATCATAATTCAACTTGTACTATTTAAGTTTAGGTTTAATTTCCATCATTCTTCTGCCCTTATCCTAATTGATTTGAGATCGGGTGTCCCTTTTTTTTGATGTTTAACCACAACGGGGAAGCTCTTGTCCTGAATCTCACCTGATGGTAAGTGATGATCAGACCGAAGGTGGAAGCGAGCTTCACCCGGAATCCTCTACCACAGAGGAACTGGCTATCTTACCTCTTACTGCCGGAACACAACGCTGGTAACATTGTTGTCATAGCGACAGACTTAGATAAGATGGTGGTAGCTAGCCAGGCGGACTTAAAACAAGCCCTACCACCAACCAAACCGAGCAGAAAATTTTGCTCCCACTGTGAATCGAATCCGGGATCTCTGGGTCTGAGACAGGTGGTCTAACCACTAGACCACAGAGGCGGCCTTTCTTCGAAAATTATCTTTTAGTCGTCATCTCGGTATTCACCCCCTTTTTAGCTATATCATCTTTCACACAGACCATTGCATCCATCGTTTCTTTGGTCTTCCCCTAACTCATATAGCCATCGACATTCAACTTTATCAACCAGAAATGTAAAAAACCCTTTAACCAAATTCATCAATACTTTTTGATTAAATTCTGTCTCATCAACCTACATTTTTGCCGCGTTATTACAAACGCCTGGTTTTGGTCGGCTTCTAGCAGATCTAGCCTATCAAGACGACGCTAATCGTTACAGCATGTCACGGAAATAAAATTTTCGAATCATGTGACTGAATGTTTCTCCAAAAGGAAGAAGGCGCTACAAGACATATATTTCACGAATTTTGACACATTTAGCATCACCATTTGGTTACGTCAAAATCCCTGACATGGTGACGTCTAGTTTTAGTCTGGTGCCTTGACAGAGGGTTTTTTGGAGGACCTTTTATGCTCGCACGTATCCATTTATACGTAGAGGAGGTCGTGGCTATGTAATAACAGCCGCACCGGTAGCTCCGTAAGGTTAAGCTGCGCTTGCCGGGGTTGGTCCGTGGACGGAAAGCACGATAAGACGTTGGTCCCGGCTGTCATTCGTGGATCTTTGACAGTGGTTACAAGTCGTCAGAAGCCCGAAAAGTCTGACAACCAGTCTTACCAAGGGGTATCGTATTACCCAGTTACTGGGTTGTGGAGGTCAGATAGGTAGTCGCTCCATGTAAAATACTGGTATTCAGCTGCATCCGGTTAGACTGGAAGCCGACCCCAACATGATTGGGAAAAGGCTAGGCAGAAAAGTATCCATTTATACATAAACTATACTATTTGTTCCCTATGTAATGCACAATTTTGTAGATCTACAAGACTGCGTTCTAATTTTGTGACAAAGTCATGAAGACTCAAAGTCATTATGCCATACGACACAAATTATACAAGTACCACAAGTAAAATCCGGTGGAATCCAGTCGAATACAGTCTGAGTAAAAATAAAGTCAAACTAAAGCAATCACGCAATTACCGTATAAACTTTTATATTATATGCATTGAGTAAACATTTCTTATTGTGACATACATTACAAACTGCAATGAAAATTCAATTTTATTTATTTGTATGTAGGTATGTTAGTATCGACGATTTGTTTATATGGTTATACCACAAGGAAACTGCAATAACATTTAATCCTTAGACTAGTTTCTAATCTGTAATTTCCTTTCTCATTTGCAACGAAACGTTTCTCTTTTCGTAAGTTCTATTCACTTTATTTTCACAACTTTATTTTCAGCTTCAACTATGTATTTGCATTTATTATTCAGTCGTAAGAGAAAGTTTCCATTGTATAATGAAGGCTAAATCTACTAAATAAGTAAAGTTCAATGTCTTTTGAAGCCTTGAAGGTGTTGGCAATATTTATCGTACACTTTATTCTTATTTACAGAGCAATATCTTATTAGGTTTATCGCGGACGTACTCTGCAACACATGGAAGACCTAATGAACTTATTGTAATACCCATGATGAAATAGGTAATAACAATTTGTACAAAAAAATAATAAATTGAATCTCGGGAACTCTAAAAAAGTCACAAGAATGAACAATAATTCATCTTGGTCTAAACCTTGAAATAGCAGAGGTTATCTGAAAAACTTTTTCAGATAACCTCTGCTATTTCAGAAAAAGGAACCCATATCTGCACCAGTCAGTAGGATGTAAGGCTCGAGTCGGGTCAGCAAACTGCTTTAGATCTCTCATAGTATATGAGACAACTAAGCTTAAGAACTAAGCAAAAAAAAAAGACGTGGTGCTAAAAAAACAGTCAACGCAATAAGTGGGCCCACCAAATATAATATAAAATTCAAAAGCTATGGAGTCCAGCATCTTTCAACAGCTTAACCCCATCATTTGCGTTTAAAATCTTAGCAATTGTATTAATAAATGTTGTGTGTGTCAGACACGTAAATGTGGGCACAGGTGCCCACCTGTGCCCACATTTACGTATCTGCATATACAATATGCTAATTATATTCGTTTTACACTCCAATACTTACATGTCTTACAAAACATGCGTCATTGAAGTAGTGATCAGTTGCATCTTAACTAGCTAACCTATGTTCCTACCTTTCTGTCTATCTCGTTTAGAACTGAACTGATGCTATGCACTAAAATTCATTTTATCGTTTGACTGAAGTTAACTGCGGCAATTAGCCTTTGACTTTTACTAATTTTAAGGATTTTATGATTTATCTCTTAACTACATTGTAATTAGGGCCCTCACTTAAAATTTCATTTTATCTTCTAAGGTGGTCTCCTGTTGTGATATGATTTATCTAGTAGTTTGCTTCGGTTGTCTTTCTTTGGCTATTGAAAAGTGGCCTATTCGAGGTTTCAAATCTCAAATTAATCACAGCCAACTCAGCTTATCACAGTCTACTGCTGGATATCTATCACTCTCCGGAGTTGTAGTCACAGTCACACCCGGTTTTATACCTTTCAAATCCAGTGAGCCCTAGCCACGAATTTCTATCAACATACAATGACATGTTATTTTATTTACGATATTTAATTTTAATTGTCGCATCATCTAGTGATAGTGCAATATCAGGAAATGGGTCATTATCCATCCGTTTCATTTCCTCATCTTTCAAAATTTAAATCGTATGTTATATTTTGTGCCTGTTATCAAAATTCTCATTCACAGAACTATCTTCTTTAATATTATTGTTTACTATAACCTAAATTTAGAGCTTTATCTTTTGAAGACGTGTCTCGCAAGTTTCGCGTTAATTTATGATAACAATACAAATCCCATTTGTGTGACAGAGTTATTGAGTATGCTGATAACATGCGAACTTATGTAGCACTAATTGATTCGGTTGGTGCAAAGTATATATGTATACTGAGACCTAATATATCATGCAACTGAATATATTATCTTCATATATGCTTGCCGTTTTGTCTGGACTATGAATAAGAGCACTGTTCTACTTTTAGCAAGCAGAATTATTATGTCCCCAAATGCATGCGCTTTCGCTTTATCTAGAGGACACTTTGTTGTTTCTAACCAACTTCATTCCTCGGGAGCATAGATAATACTGTTCCTACACTGTTTGTCCGGTTCCAATTTCCAAACAGCTTGTCTTACTATTAATTACCAATCCTATATTAGGATATGTTTGATTGGAAAAGACTAAAAACGTAATTTTATTAACGTTGAAGACTTCTTTATCGTTTAGAAACTTCACAATCTCAAAGATATGAGAGTTAGTGTTAGCATTAACGGTCACCAAGAAGCAACTGATGTTGTAGGCGTTACTAATATCGTTAGTTAAAGACATAAAGATCCCATCAAAACGTGTGAACCATGATTGATTTTATAGATACTAGAGATTCATGTTCCATTATGTTTTTCTTGGAAACCCAAGTCTATACTGAAGTGAGTGAGGATGAAAGCAATGTTAATGTTCTTAGGAAATGAGCTGTCGTGCGTAATGAGCTGTTGTGATCGTTATGTTCATGTTCATTTATGTGATTATTGCACACAGCAGTAGGTAGTGATAAGTCTGTATTGAGGACAGTGTTGACCTTCATAAGTGTTTCTATATTACTAGCTTCTGCCCGTGACTTCGTCCACGTGAAGTTCCTTTTTTAACATAAAATATAATCTCAAAGCTTCGCATCGCTAACCAGTACTATAACTTCGTTTTCGCCTAGCGTTCTTTCTGACGTTTTTGCTTTTTGCTCGGCTCCTAAGGGTCTTAGCTTGATGTTAAATAGCCTATAACCTTCTTCAAGAATTGGGCTATCAAATGCAACTGATAGTTCCAGAGATTAGCGCGTTTAAACAAACAAACTTTTCAGCTTTATACTATTAATATTAGTATAAGTCTGTAAAGTCTGCAGAATAAGGAATTTCTAAATGATTATTGCAATGAATGTTGATGCTACGGCAACAGTAACATCCGAAGCCCAAAAGTCTGACAAACAATTTTAACTGAGAATAATTATATCTCAATTGCCTTGGGATGTAGAGGTCAGATGCCCGTCGCTGCGAACAATTTACGCAGAAGCGCACTAACTGAGTTTTAACCATCGATTTGCTTATTCTGAAATCGACTAAAAAGAACCGTAACTTTGATGATGTACTATTGAGGTCGAATGTCATGTCACGTCACGTCCTTGTCTTATTGGGATGTTGCCAGCAAAAAATTTTTATGAAATGTTTTAAACATGGAAGTCGAATATTTTTTTCAGTTCTGGCTTATGGCTTACCTATTCACCAATCCGTTTGCTTGTATGATTATGCTGTTGACAGTTCATTCAAACTCAAAATCAAAAGTCATTTATTCAAACAAGGCACCACTACCGAGTGCTTTAGCTGGGAAGAAGAAGTGGCGCAACAAACTTCCCAGCAGCACAACTGTCAGTTAGAAAACTTGATCCTTTACAATAGTGTTCAAAGTAATTAAAATGTCGGCACACAAAACCATGAATTATTTGACATAAATAATTAATTATGTAAGCTAGGAGGAGCTCGTGGCTAAATAATAACAGCCGCACGGGTCGATCTTTCAGGTTAAGCTACGCTTGCCGGGGTTAGTACAAGGATGGGTGACCTTTATCAAGACTCCTCCATGCCTCGAAAAGCACGTTAAGCCTAAATATTGAAAACTATTCTCAAGCAGAAATAAACACGTAAACAGAACTAGATACGTAAATAAAAGCCTCCAGGTATGGTTGCAGTCCATAAGAAGGTCAGTGATGTAATAGGTCAAGGGAACTGCATTTTATCATCCTTTTATAGGCCACATTCCTGTCCAGCCTGGGCCATAATCCATCACAGGTTTTTTTGCTCCGACACCATCCAGTCTCTGTTACCTTGCTAAAGAATGAAATATAATCTTCAGTTATTAAGTTTCTAAAAGCAGTTTGCAGTCGTAATTCATTTTTATCTTATCGTGTTTTGTTTGTACTGCATTTAACAGACAAATAATGGACTGATGTAAGATTGGTGTAATATGTACCATCTTATAAAAAATTGTATACTGATAACGTTATAAAGACGGAGATTCTGACACAGAAAAATGTGGAACTGATATGACACGTACCTATTGTTGTGAGGACCTTTAAGGGGGGGGAGGGGTCTCGATATTTCGAGACCCCTCCCCCCCCTTAAAGGTCCTCACAACAGTAGGTACGTGTAACTGTTACAGCTTGCAACTGTTACACTCACTGCTGAGGAAAGAGTCGGACGGACCTTGTCTTATCCAACAAGAACGTCAAAGAATGGAGGTCAAGTTATTTAAATATCTTCATAAGGACTGGTAGCTACCAGGATACCGGTCAAGGGGCCTAAGTCTACTAATTTATAAACGTTACAATGGTCTCTCAATGGCGAGTTTTTGACAGATTTCCATTACAAAAACTGTCAAAAACTCACCATTGAGAGACCATTGTAACGTTGCATACAAGTAACTTGCCTAATGGAATCGCGCCTTTAGGCCCGTGTTCTCCTGACAAGTTTCTGTAGCAGGAAAATGGTAGGAAATTAACTTAAAGCTTAGTAATCTGTATGTAAATAATAGTTACGATGTCTATCGATGTCTATAGTCTTACCACAAATGCATTAGAAGAAAAAAACAACCATTATCACAAATTGCTTCAACCGTTGCATGTTTTAAAATAAACCTGCAAAGTTAAAAATACATTCGTCAGAATCCTTTTGTAAGGCCAACAAGACTTTTGAAATAAGTCGTGTTAAACTTACCTGGGTATTAAATGGTCTATTTTCTGTTGTTCTATGTTGGGTCTTATCTTGATAACGGTAAGGTTTAGATTAGTATGTGGGGTTATGAAAGGCTTTGTCGGAAATTCCTCGAACGGTTGGTATTGGGAATTCCTTTGTGGATGTTTCATAGGTTGAGGTATACAAATTATTATAAGGTAGAAGCTTTGCGGTACACAGCGGTTATTTTAATAAGATTGTCACGTACAAGTAAATAACAGTTGGATATGAAACGTACCTAATTGATTCAGAGAATGACGAGTTTTCTTTAGGAAAAAGTGTACAATATACTACTGCAAAATATAAACTAGCGTGTTAAAATTCTGTGCAGGTTTCGTTCAGGTATGCTGCAGATGTGTTATCACACAGGGTCTTTCCAATTTCGCGACACAGTCAGCGAAAAACCACATGAATGGGGAAGGCCAACCAATACAGAAAAGAATGAAAAAAAAGTTGTTAATTTTGCACAAATACAAACACTAATTAATACAAAGTAGCCAAAGGCCTAGTAATCGATAAATCTAAAATAGAAGAGAAGATAAAACGCCTAAGTACTCAACATCAAGAAGGTGGTATAGAACTTAGAAGTTACCGATATCCTTGCTGAGAATTACACGGATCAAGTTAATACCCGGTATCATTACTAACCTAAGCTGCTACTAATGCGATCTATTAAATAGTTTTTCTAGCATTTATAAAAGATCAAAGTCCATCTTATACACACTTTATTACTAAAAGGAAACTACTCAGCATACTAAGCGATGGTCCAGCAATTTGCTCTCGCACGGCAATCATCTTAAAGTCTAGATTATTACGGTGACTGGTTCGACCGGCGCCAATGTTAGCGGTATCGGTAATGTAATGATAGACTCAGAAGTAAATAGTGCTCTTGAAGTCGCCTCTTTAATCATGGGAAAGGAGATCGAGTTGTCTAGAGGTCTTAATGAACTTAACATTTTGAATTAAGTTAACTATCAAACAAGAAGTGGTTTTAATCCTTTCCAGTTTAAACAACCACCAACTTTTCGCTGTAGTTTAAAAAATATAAAAGCAAATATTACAGAAATAGTGGGAAAACTTGCTAAGGATATAAATGATTTCCGTATGGATGTATGCATGTAGGGTACGTCAGACTATCACACGTACGCACGAAGAAACTGTTAATGACATAAATAATTGAAATTCTATAGCTATATAAACATGGGACAGGAAATGATCCTGATAAAACGTAGGAACAGCAGCTGCTGAAGGGGCTACGTGTTTTCTTCAGGATGTGCCAAACGTTGGTATATCAGATAAATGATAAATGTAAAATTAAATTATGGTTAAAAACTATACTCCATTTATTAAAACATTAGAGAAATAACGGTTATCACCCTTTCGTTATTTCGATACAAAAGTATAATAAACTCCGCCATTTCACGATAAGTACAAAGCAAAGTAATTTATTTACCGTTTACATTAAAACAATAACGTAAAAGTTCAACAATATTACACAATAACTGTCGTTATTTTAGCCGTTGTTTGTCTAATACTAAAATAAATGGACTATAGATGAGTTCTGTGTTTCCTAACTTGAATATTCTGAGAAGAAAGACCAAAACAAACTCACGAGGTCATTCTTTTAAAGTCCAGACATAATCTTGGCCAGGCCATATGAGGACCATGCAGATTAATGGCAGAACATTGGTATGTTTTATTTATTATTTGACACTACTTATGTAAATAAAAATAAAAGTAATAAAAACTAAAACCCAACTACGGCAAAAGTCAAATAAAAAGGTATACAAGTCTATAAGGTAGTCTAAAAAGGTATAAAAATTAAAAAAACCGGAGTCACACGTGTTTAGGGGTTAAGTCGAATACGTGTGACTCCGGATTTTTAATTTGTCTGTGATGACTTGTTTATACCTTTTTAGTTGACTTTTGCCGTAGTTGGGTTTTAGTTTTTATTACTTTTATTTAAATTATTTTGGGGTTATAATATATATATTTTTGAAATGTGCTAATTAAGACCTTTTATTTGATACCCAACATGAAACCATTAAAAATTTTTTTTTTTTTAGTTCGTGACTTTTTGTCCTTTAGAGGGCGTCATGTTCCATTTAATGTGACGGCACATAGCCTATAACCATCGGACTACCGAGACGCTTCCAAAGATACCCCATTTGTCAAAGTATCTTGAGTAGTTTAGAAGTTATGAGGGAACAAATGAACATACATACCGGTAAAATCATAACCCTCCTTTTTGCTTCGCCGTAGACGGGTAAAAACAGCCTTCTGCCTATCCTAGGCAGTATCCATTAGATCCTTCACAAAAATCAAAGAGCTAGTTTAAAAAAAAAAAACCATGTGTCACTGTGATTATCCTATAAAACCACAATGTTCAAGAGTTGCATCCAAACACAAATGGCTAAACAACAAAACAAGCACAAAAGACCATGCAGTGGGTCATCGCTTCCTGCCATTCATTTCTAACACAAATGGGTTTGTTGTTTCGCTCGGTAGCTGCAGATATGTTTCACTAGAATAATTTCAAAGGTCATTTAAATAATTACGATACTAATGCATTATCTGACGTGGACAATGTTTTGTTAAATGAAACAGTTGATGTCCGTGAGTTGCGGGTTCGAGGTTTAATACCAGAAATAAATGGAGATATGTGTTTAAAATCTATTTGCAATTATTAAATATCGGTCTTAGCAAATGTTTACGAAGCGGTCGGTGACTCTTTATTTGAGCTCCCCAAATTGATGCTATTACTTACTCGAAATGTCATGGTTTCAACTTGCAACAGCGAAGAAAAATGACCACAGTAAAGAGCCCCATAATTCAAGCCATAATTTATTTGAAATTCTGTGTTTCCACTTGAGAGAAAAACTGCCGCCTTCAAGGTCATTGGCCGTTGTTATGGAGGATCTTGAAGTGTTGTGGTTTACCATAACTGGAAAAGTAGATATAAAACGAATTGACAATACATTTGTCTTACCCGCATACTTACTCACAGATGTACTTACCTAACAAATTTTGTATAGTATTTTAGGAACTATTTCATAAGGTTTATTGTTTTCATTAGTTTACTATAGAATGTTGATTCCTGTAAATTAACATTAATTTACAGGCGTTGATACTACACCGTGAGTGATACCATACTGTTCATCACGACAATACCGGTATCAACTCATAAACTTGGTGTTACCTCTCATAAAACCGCAGTTTTCGGCAAAAGTGTGCTAGGTATGGCCCCTAAAAATATATAACAGTATACCAGGAGCTATTAGAAATACAGAGTGTCTGGGATCTTTTAAGAGGTCTTTGTTTAAATTCCTTTTAGATAGATGTTACTACTCCATCACTGAGTTTACTACTGATGAACGGAGGTATGACGATTCTGACTTGCTAATTAAACACTTATGATTTTATTTATTAACTGTGAATGTGTTTATTTATGACCTGTTCACCTAACTGACATATTTTAAATTGAATATTTTTTTTATGTAATCTATTGACATGCCACCTTAATTGTAATTGCTTGTTTATGTTAATTTTGTACGCCATATATTGGCAAAACATAGTGCACATATTTTAGACAAATAATGATACTATCTGTAACCATACCTATGTTTAACAAAATAAATGATTGATTGATTGGATATACGAGATCGTGACTCCAAACATCGGACATGGAGCCACAACACGAAGACGTAATAAGTAGAAATACTAATACTAAGTAGGTACTATTGAATTTGTACAAACTGTAATATATAAACATGCCATTGTATTTAGGTAAGTCATAGTTTAAACAAAGTTCAGTTCCTTTTCATTTGGTTGTAGCATGGGGAAAACTTTTTATACTGTGATTGTTATCGTAGATTTATATAGATATCTTGTATAAGTGCCAGCAAGTTCCCTAATTGCGTAATACAATCACAATCTGAATCTTTTTGAAACAAATTGATGGATTAGCAATTTGGTTCAAAACGATTCAGAAGATTCACATGTTCGAAAGAAAATCTGCTCGAGCAGATTTTTTTTCGAACATAAACAACGTAAACAACGCAATGAATGTTGAACTGTCCAAATGAAACAGATTAGTCTTAATCGTTTACGAAAATAAGTTACGCAATTAGATATCTGGATTAGAAGAAAATAAGCATGTTATACTTAATTCTGAATCTAGAATTCGGCTTTCTGGTGTCCGGAGAGATTTTGATTAACTAGAGATTTACGGTAAGTACCTATACATGACTTTGTTGTTGATTAGTCATTTGCTTTACCGCAAAACAGTAGGTTGAACGGTATTTTTTATGAATTTGGCAATGAAGAGTTACCACTCGAAACCAGCACTGTAGCTCTGTCTTGCATAGGGTCACAGAATTATGCTGACTGATGGCCGTTTTCCGTGGATGTGACGCATATATACCCCCAACGTGTTCCTTTTTTTTAACGCAAATAAACCCTTTTTTCCACTAGTTTTGTTATGATACTGGAATCTTACGCCTTTCATAACTTCACATGGTTGACAATAACATGGCGCTTACTCGTCATGCATCAATGGCATTTTAACTGACTTTGGAAAATAATTGTATTATATATTGTATACATTTTATAAACCTCCCAAACTGCGTGACAGTTTGTCGGCAGGAAAGGTTTGTGGAGGAGGAGGTTTGTGATTTTAATGCAAGCTTAATTCATGAGGATTCCCCAATTGTATCTTGAGTCTATACTTTCTGTATCTACTGTTTTCCAAGTAACCTTATAATCCCACAATGTGTTTAAATTAGTTCCTGGTTTATTTATTTATTTTAACTTTACGGATAAAAAGGTACAAAGGCGGACTTAATGCCTTAGGTATTCTCTACCAGTCAACCAAGGATGGTGAAGATTAGATGGCAGGTGGTTGGTGGTTTATCCCTGATCTTTCCTTTAGCGTCCGCAACATTTCTTGTTCTACAATCATCAAGTTCTTTAACCACGTCATCGAAGAATGTGTAAGAACATCGTCACCAAAAATTCTTACTTTAAAAGCATTTTCATTTAAAACATCATCATTCATCACTCTTACATGGATATAAATCTTCACCATGTAGTTTCCGAATAAAAAGCGTTATTTACGGAAACATCGTGTAGACCGATGAGTTCTAATGTTTGTAGTTATGAATCATCGAAACTCGAGACTCTTGGCGTTAGTGGACCGTGTTTAACCTGGCGTTATCATTATACATGTTTTGAATATTGTATGGGCCGAACAATTATATCGTGGCGACTGGCGACGCGCGATGTTTCGAAAATTACATAGGTAAGTTTCTTGATTTGCGCATTGCTCGTATGAGATTGGGCTTATTCCCAGGAGCTCCAAATAATTTTATTCCCCGCGGCTCCAAATTAATTAACAAAACCTTTACCATGAGTCCAAAAAATTTAAAGTTCTTGCAGATTGCACAAAAAATAACTATATTTACAATCAAATTAATTTATGATTCAACAAACAAATTACCGAGTAATGCGACCATGTCGAATAAAATTATTTGGAGCTCATGGTAAAGGTTTTGTTAATTTATTTGGGGCCGCGGGGAATAAAATTATTTGGAGCTGGAAATAAGCCTGAGATTGATGGGTTTTTACATAATATCTAATTATACTAATAATTTGCAAATACAAAGGACTAGGTAGGTATTTAACAATAATAATAATAATTTAAAAAAAAATAGAACTAGGACAATTGGGTTCTCCCTCGACTGAATCATCATGATCTTTGACCCTTATTGACCTACTGCTACATACCTGTAGAATCTTTTTCTTTCTTCACCTATTGTTCTGTCTCGATCAAATGACAGTTTATTACTGTTTATTACAATACCATTAGTCATTGATCTAAAGTTTACAAAAAGTATATAAGAAGACACTAATATGCTAACAACTTATTGATCCAATAAATAACGCTTAAAATATATTCGAGTCGTAGACAAATTGATAGTGATCTCATTAACATACATTGTCGATATACAAAGGATTTAAGCTACAGATTTCTTATAAACATCGCAGAACATGACCACAAAACCTGGTTATTTTGATGGATGGCAGCATCCATCAAAATTACCAGGTTTTTTATCTAAGCATCCAGGATGCTTAGATAAAAAATAATATGTAAAATATATGTTGATGAATGCTAAGTGAAGGGCGGGCATTTTTGGGAACTGTCTTATGTAATTTAGTTTTATGTTTTGGAAAAGTGCTGATTCTCAGCCTAATTGGAATAAATAACGATTTTGATCGAAGTAAACAAAATATCGTCTTCTTCTCGTGAAAAACTCCTCTCTTAATGGTGCAGGTGCAGTAAAGTACCAGACCAGAATTTTGTTTTCAGAGGGCATATAAAATAATAACATTATAATGACAATAATATATAACTAAGTTGCTAATTACAAGCCCCACAGATAAACAAAATATTACTACTTCCTCATAGACTTAGTTACATCATAACTGTATAACTACTTTATTAGAAACAAATAAATGATTTACATTCTATTCTACTTAGTTATTCCCTCAAAGTTGGTTAATTTAATTCAATCTTAAACCAATTTGTTCTTTCAAGCCAATCCGGACAACAAACGGTTCAAGTGCAGGCAGGTGCCTCTTGTACAAGAAATGGCTTTGCTAAGAGCTTCCTTAATGTGCTTGCATTGATGCAGAAAAGTTCAATGCCTTGCATTAAAACCGCGACTGGCTTTAAGAAACTATGCATTACGCCTATAATTAATGTTTGCATAAGGTACATGTGGAAGTGGTCGCTGTCGCAGCCCCATCTGGTTAGTGACTACATTAATTTTGGAACAAGTTCAGGACAGTCAATTGAACCATTTGCGATATTAAACAAGTAACATAATATCATTATTATGACGTCTACGGTGTTGAATGAATTCCAACTCTTTGACGTGTTTGCACTACGTCGCGTCGCCGCGTCGTCGCGGTCGTGACCTACAATTTCTCCATTATCACAATGATGGTAACTCTGCCTCAGTCTTTCTTTCGTTTTCTTTATTACTGCTATCAACTCGGTTATATACGCCGACTTCATAAAATGTTATATTCATTGCTTTTTCTTTCAAGCTTCGCAAACTCTGATTTCTAATGAATCTCTGCCGTCAAAACTGAAGAGGCGCGAACGTAAACAAGGTGTTAATTGCCAGCAATTTTCGACTAAATTATGTTTATGACGCTAATTGAGTAATTTTAGAATCAACGTCAGTTTCTAGATATCTTGCAGCGATGGTTTCACTTGTAACAATTTTTTGTCCGTGGAGTTTCTTGCCCGTTCTTCTCCATAGGTACCTACTACGCTTTGGAATGGGCAACTAGCTTCATATTTTCTGACTGACCCACTTCTTGACAATTCAAAAGTGCCTGTAAATGGTTTAATTGAGATAAATGCTTTGAGTTTGAGTTTGATAGACATGCTGAAGGTTGGTAATTTACTGTCTAATATGTTGTTTAGCTTTCTTTATTTTTACGGGAGATGAACAGAGAAAATTTAATTATCTTAGAAACGTTACATTATATTAGATTTCACTTCAATGTAGGTTTAGCCACGGCATACTGAACAGATACTGTAAGGCGATAACAAAGAAAGCCTCAAGATGTTTTAAAGCGATTGGCTGGTGGGATTTCTACATTTTCTACTTTCTTTTAGTACCGGAATACAAATTTTAAGGCTACACTTGGTTTACCATGTTTTTGCAACAAAATGTGTAATGTTTTCCCACGCTTAGATGTATACTTAGTTTTAATCCATATCGTCTGGCTGCTAGTATGACTATAACTACGGAGTTGAACCTGCCATACATACACATACATAAACTCACGCTTTCCTCCCATCAGGGTTGGCAGAAAGTCCAGATCGTCATCTGCTGATCCTCATACTCGTTTTGCTTCGTTAACGTTCATACATCTGGGGCCTAAGTCTACTAATTTATAAATGTTACAATGGTCTCTCAATGGTGAGTTTTTGACAGTTTTTGTATGGCAAATCTGTCAAAAACTCACCATTGAGAGACCATTGTAACGTTTATAAATTAGTAGACATAGGCCCCTGGTCATACAAGCACGCCGGTTGCCAGTACCTACTACGCATCTGACCTTTCTGAAGAACCAATAAGGTCACTATACAGGGTTGGTATATGGATATCATCATGGGATACCTATCGCGTCTGCGGAGTTTAGCCAATTTAAAGATGGACATACAGGGTTACTATATGTCCATCTATGGCGTCCCGCTCCCGGCGTCTCCTCTTGACCACACATCTAAGAATACCAACTCTTTTTATAATTGGATTATTATCTAACCAGCTGTGGAGAGATAAAACTACATTCCAAGATATTTTTAATCAAAAATGTTCAGGACATGTGAACTGGATGAAATCAAACACGGTATAATTTTGGCATCTCTCGAACTGGCGTTCTTTGGAGATTGTTATGACAAAACACTGTATTCATAGAAAGTGGGCAACTAAAACATGACTCTTGTTTTGATAAAACTCTGTATTGTTCATAATGGCATGTTTTGACAAAACACAACCTTATACTTTTTTGGAGATAAAGTAGGTAGGGTGTAGGTATATTCCTATAGTATTTCTCTGTATAATTAAGATTGAATCGGAATATTGACATGTGACCCTATCTGACCGTGCGCAAGAAACTAAACGTGTTACCACACAATACGTTATGTAAAGATACTTCAGTCATCAGTCAGGGAACCCGGGAAAGTTGTAATTGTATGTGACTCACGAATCTGAATAAATTCAGCCTGGAACCAGATTTGGTAAATATGATGACCGATTCACCAAATCATTGTGGTCCAGTCATGGATGACTGGTCCATAATGGTTTGTATTGTACCAAGAACTATAGAAACATTTATTTCTCAGAAGTCAGCTGGCTTTCTAATCCTTATTAGTTTATAATTATCAAGATATTGAACATTTGCTGACAGAACTGGTTGCTGAAACCGGTCGGTCATTGCCAACCAGTATCGATGGCTGATGCGTGGCAAATAGACTTTAATAGCTGTATATTAACGAGATATTGCCAGTATTTTGTCATGGATGGCTGTTTAAGTTTAATGAGCCCCACGATTCAGAACCTAATGATAAGTTATTTGACAATCAATTCGCTTAGAAATGTAAGTTAAACTAGATGAAAGTTATGGCTAAAGTACCTAACAGTAATTAATTTTGCGACAGAAAAAATTTCAAATCGTAAGAATCTGTTTGGAAGCTTCAGTTAGTTGGGAATGGTAACACAGGAGTTTGTGTTACCGTCTCATCTGTTTGTTGGAGGCCAGATAGGAAACAGTAAAAGCTCTGGTCAAACTGAGACTAATCCCGCGCGGCACGCGGAACGATATTCGGTCGCACCGATTGTGTCAACTAATTTGCATGGAGGTGTTCAACCTGGCGCAAATAGTCGCATGTCTTCAGTTTGGCGAGTTTAAAATTAAGTAACAACTCTGTATTTATAATATCGTTAAACAATAAAAAATAAAACTTTAAAAGAAT
Organism: Eupsilia transversa; assembly: GCA_914767815.1. Classification (NCBI taxonomy): domain Eukaryota; kingdom Metazoa; phylum Arthropoda; class Insecta; order Lepidoptera; family Noctuidae; genus Eupsilia; species Eupsilia transversa. Next base: position 12,233,555 of record OU611889.1, on the reverse strand, counting down.
GGATGCGTGCAGTCTCTTCACACATCACGCGCGGGATTGCTTCATTGTGTAGAGTACTTGGTTATGCAAAATCATTTACACTCCATTTACAATAAGATTAGACATTTAAACAAAACACTTTAAGGATGGCATTAAAAGCAAAAACGTGATTATAATACCAACTGTTTACTGCAGCTGCCATTTGTCATGCCACCAGCGCAATAGAAGTCAAAATCGGTTGAACGGACTGTAAAAAAGGTTTGTTTAAATGTTTAATCTTATTCTGAATGGGTATAAGTAGCTAATAGTCCTGAAAATTGATTTGTAATTTTTTCCGTACTATCTAGTTTAGCCTGCAAGGAAAAAAGATGGCAAATAGTTAATTTTAATGTAGATGGAGTAACACCCCAGAGCATATAATTTGATAGGTAGGTATAGTTTCCTATACTTACACTCTCGTACATGTGACGAGTAGCACAATAAGCAGGATTACCTTTGTCATTATTCGACAAAGCAGCATTAAAAAAAAAATAATAAGCCGCTCCGAGAAATGCGTCAAACTCTTTTTGAAATGATCTGATTTGTATTGACGTTAGAGGACGTCAGTTTTTTTCCTGTTAGATATTATGATAGGTACTCTGATTGAATCATGCGACTCATATCACAGAATTACAGAAGGCGCACTCCACATTATAGGTATGGAGCTACAAGTACGCGGCGAGCTCGTCTTGTCGGGCCAATTCAGAGAGCGTAACGTAGTCTGAGGCCTTAGTGTAAGTTTGCTAGTGGGTAAACGTAACCATCGCGTTTGCGTTATTCTGTCATCAGTCAAATCTTAACGCAAACGCGATAGTTACGTTTAATCACTTGCAAACTTACACTAAGGCCTCTGAAGATATAAGAGACACAGTAGAAAGAGAGGCAACTTCTAGGTAATTAACGCTGTGCGACCTGAATTGCACTTTATTGTGTCGTGGCAAGAGTCGCTTTTTATTTAAATGATTTTGCGGAGTGAACCATCTGTACTAATCTGTGCGCATACATTATTATGATGATTAAAATTGAAGTAATGTTTATCGTGTTACATTTGACCTTAACATTTAAAGGCTTCATACTCCTCAGCTCCATCACAATGAAGACGTGATGAGTCAAAACAAGAACTACTAATCGATGAGCCTCGTGCAGACTGGCGCGGCACAATACAATTTCTAGGAAAACTTCACGGTAGAACAAGGTGTCGATGTCGTGTCACGCCGTCGCGCGAGGCTTTATTTGATTCCTTAGACTATAATTATTTTCATCATCATCATCACCATCATTTCTGCTGAGAGACGTCCACTGCTGGTCATAGGCGTCACCCTAAACGTCGCCACACCAACCGGTCCTAATGATACTAATAACTTTGGCTTATCTAAAATGTAGTCACGCTTGATATTTATAAGTTATTATTTATTTAAAGCCAATTGTATTCGGTAATTTAACGGTTGCCAATGATTTTTAAATTCTAGCCAATATCATTCTGCGTAGCCTTTTCCCAATCATGTTGGGGTCGGCTTCCAGTCTAACCAGATGCAGCTGAATACCAGTATTTTACATGGAGCGACTGCCTATCTGACCTCCACAACCCAGTAACTGGGTAATACGATACCCCTTGGTAAGACTGGTTGTCAGACTTTCGGGCTTCTGACGACTCGTAACGACTGTCAAAGATCCACGAATGACAGACGGGACCAACGGCTTAACGTGCTTTCCGAAGCACGGAGGAGTCTCGGTATCTAAAGATGGTCACCCATCCACGGACCAACCCCGGCAAGCGCAGCTTAATTCTAGCCAATAGTGGTCGAAAAATACCTATAGCTGGCTATTTTAAAAGTAGTTACTTTATTTTCAACGGTTTTAATAACATGTTTTCTAGAGACGTAGTTAATTAAAATTGGACCAATACCGGAGGTCAAAGGAAGCTGGGGCAAAAACTAGTTTGTATTGAAATAAACAACAATTCAACCTCGTCTACCATCTCGCTCAGAGGTATTCAACATCAAGATTATTATTCACTAGCTGCTGCCCGCGGCTTCGCCCGCGTGAGTGTCGGAAATGACCCCATACATCCCCATGGGTTTTAAGTATAAATATTGAGTTTCGAGTTAATCGAACAGCGCGTTAAAATTCTTCCATACAAACACTGACACCCCCCAATCCCCCTTTAGGGGGTAATTTAGACGAAGGAGGAGGCGGAGCGCGTAAGGGAGAGGCAAAGTTCGCGCCCTCACGCGCCTAGCCGCCGTAGGAGACGCCCTGGGCGTCGGGACTCCTTGGAGGATTCCCGGCCACCGTAGGCGCGGGCTTGCGGGCGGTGAGCAATGGGTAGCTCGCCCCCGATAAGGACCAGGCCCGGGTCGACGGCGCGTCGTGTTCCACGCGCGCCTCAAAGAGATGTCAGCAAAACTGACGGGGTCCGCCAGGACCGTTGCCCGCCGGGGTTGCGGGTAGTCCTAAGGGGAAACCGTGGCCCCTGGCATGGCAAGGGAAGGAACACGGGTGGGTTTTAGTCAGTAAAAGTCTGACACGCCCTCCCGCTCCGCCCAGAGCGGGAGAAGTCATTGGATGACTTCCCACCCAAAAAAAAAAAAAAAAAGGGGGTAATTTAGAAAAACAAAAAACTACAAACTTTATAATTTATTTACATAACTATTCGTGCGAAGTTTCGTGTTTATTACCTCAAGGAATAAGATTTTTCATACAAACTTTCATCCCTTATTTTACCCCCTTAGGGGTTGAATTTCGAAAAATCCTGATACACGTTATTCTTAATTTTTGGGTTTAAGTATAAATATTGAGTTTCGAGTTAATCGGACAGCGCGTTAAAATTCTTCCATACAAACTTTGACACCCCCCAACCGTAGGATAGGATACTTTTCCGGGATAAAAAGTACCCAGTGTGGTGCCCAGGATATTAAAGAATAATTATACCAAGTTTCATCGTAATCGAACCGGTAGTTTTTGCGTGATACTTGAACAAACAGACAGACAGACAGACAGACAGACAGACAGACAAAAAAAAATTTAATCACACTTTTGGGTTCGGTGTCGGTCTAGTAACACCCCCTGCCATTTATTTTTTTGATATTTTCAATGTACAGAATTTTCACTTCTACAGATTTATTATAAGTATATAGATATAGATAATCTTTCGTGGAACCGACAAACGGACAGATTGAATTTATTTTAATAGCTTTGTAGTTTAATTTTGAATAGATTGTTCCTTGAGACAAGGATAAAGATTCCTAGGAAAAGAATGAGCTGGTTTTAGTACCTATCCTACCCATTGTTTGGAGACAATTTTAGATGCATCATCGCGATGTCTTCATAGTTTGTACTATTTATTTAGGTGCTAAAAGGTAAGAACATAGATCTCCTTAATTGTTATAACACCAACAGACTCTTACCTGCTATCTTATTGCGAAACACATTTTTGTAAACGGTTTAGACTAATCTGTTTCATTTTGACATTTCAAAAACATTCATTGCGTTACTTACGTTGTTGAGCAGAATATTTTTTCGAACTTAAGAAGCAATGGATTAGCAATAGCAATAGGCTCTTGCCTGCAATAATTTAGATGCATCGTAGTCGCTGCGTTTAAGCATAGTATTATTGTCTGTAGTTTGAACTAAAAGCCAATGGCCAAAAATGGTGCAACCTTTTTTTTCTTCGCGTTCGTCCTTGATGCATCTTTCATTAGATGCAGAATATAATACAAAAGCTAATATGCGGTAATAACATAACCTAACATCAATCTGAACCGAGTTATATAGAAGGAGTTACATAAAAATTCAAGTTCATGCATAATAATATATTTTCGGACTGCATTTGTAGAAAAAACCGTATATCAGTTCATGTTGAGATAGATTTTTCCAATACTGACTAAGGTTTCAACGATGGCCGCTGTATAAAACCAAATGCGCCACTTCCCATAGTGATTTGGTCATTGTCTTTTGTATTTAGGTGTTAAAAGGTGATAGAACTTACACCTCCTTGCATTAACACCAACAGACTCTACCCTGTTATCATCCTTTTAAATTCTAAATAGTTGTCAGCCCACATACGTTCTTTCTGGAAATTATTTCAGTTATATTTTAATATACATACGAGTACTTACAGACCTACCCACAGCACATCTGTTGTTAGTGCATGGATACATTATGTTTATTGTTCTGTCCTTGGCTGCTACCTGTAGATCGGACTAAAGAAATGGATGTTACGCAAAAATAATCGCGGTCTTTGCTGTCAAACCGTATAGGCAAAAAAAAAAACAAGTCCTCGGGCCCGGCGCCCATTGACGGCACTGGCATGGCAAGGTATACGAAGACGAATAAAAATATAACTTAATAATATGGAAATAAATTTGAAATTTTCTGACGGCGACGATGCCGCGGTATCCTTAGGCATGTCGCCGGGACGTCCTTATTACTCCTTATGCATTATCATTGAAATTTCAGTATTATCAAAAATACCTTGCCATGCTGTGCCGCCAATAGCAGCGCCCATTGGCGGCACAGCATGGCCTAAGCCGTACAGCACCTTGTCTCCGTTTGATAGTTTTGAGTGATAAGGTTGCCGTTTTCCTGTAAAAACGTAGGCATCGTCGTATCGCACGCACGCGCTGAGTGGAAGCCTTCTTGTCACAGTCACGAATCATTTCATTAATTCGTACCAGAAGTATGATTGTGACGTCATACAAATATTACGTTTATTTCAAATATGCTCAGTTGACGCAATCCCACAAAACCGAGCAACAACAAAACGCCACTAATTCCAATCGTGTTAATACAGTTTTCGTCACGAAACCAATTAAGAATTAGGTTTAAAGATCGTAAATGTTAACTGGGAGTTTATATTTAACTTATTTATGAGTAGGCAACATTACTGGTTGTTACAGTATGCCGATAACCCAGTTACGTGTTGATTGTGTTTAGAGCACTATAAAATTGCTCGGGTTGCATATGGGACTAGGAATAGTACACTATCTTGTTGGTTTCGAAACTGAGAGGTAATTAGATCTTTGCTAGTAGATGCATTATAATGGTGGTAAAGATACTGGTCAGTAAGACATTAAGGTAGGAGCTTACATGGAGCTAAAACTGGCAAAGTTAAAGTTGTATAAACTATTGAGGTTCATGCCAAATAAAATACCCCGTAAATTTATACCGGATGACTTTTTTTACCGTCTCGAAAAAAAATGGGTATATTAGGTGAACGGAGTAGAAGCCTATGGCACACCAAATTTTTTTTTTCTTTTTTCCACAGCTTAGAAAAAATATGATCTATCATCAAAAAAACGCTAAAGTAAACTTTTCATATTAGAACAAAGAAAGAGAAATTTGGAAAAAAAAAACGAATTTCAAATCATACGCAAGTAGCGTATAGCGTATACATAGATTCATTATTCTTTCTTCCTATAAATAAACATTATTCTTTCTTTCTTTCTTTCTTTTCTTTCTTTATAGCCCAAATCAGCCTATAATATTCCCACTGCTGGGACACACACAGGCCTCCTCTCTGTGAGATCCTCAGTGGGCTGTAATCCATCACAGGCCTGCTATAAATAATCCTAGTTAAGTAACAAAAGTAAAGTAATAAATCAGCCATTTTATTAGGTATTCATGAACATGAACTGCTGACACGGAAGAAGACGATTTGAAATCTTTATCTTACACAAAATACTTAACGATAACTAACAGCTAAGCAAATCTGTAAACAGCTACCTACGAGGTAAAATAATTGCTTAGCGTAAGTTAATTACTTGACCAAATGAAGCGATGAGCGCACAAAGACTTAACTTTATTAGTATTAATGTTAATAGTTAACCAGAAGTCTGTGCGTTCATCGACTGTGAAGTATTACCTAATAGGTGATTATTGCCTTATAAAGAGATCTAGGATATGGTTGAATGGTGGAATTTGCCTTGCCACCCTTCTATGGGTTACTAAGTGTAGCTTGTCATGTTCCGGCTTAGGTATCCATTTTATAATATTATGGTCCCAATTTTAACAAATAGATGGTAAAGGTAAATAGATGAGTCAAGAAGATCCACCTGCATTTTAAGCAGCGTGCGATTCACCATTGCATCCCAATTTTGGGTTAGGGGTAGTTTTTGGAAAACAATTTATTTTATTGTTTAAGTATCTAGGAATATTTATTTTAAATGAGGATTTCAACCCTTAAATTTGCTATTGACTTATAACGAGTATAAGGTTGAGGTGGATATCACTTAGGGTAGCATTCTAGGTCCGATCGTTTTCAGATTCATTCGATGCAAGTTGCCCTCTGATTTCTGATAAGTATAAAAAAAACTATTCTGTTTAATTACTCCACATCTCGTCGTCGCTCGATAAACCACTTAACGTGACCTCATCAGTGACGTTTCTGCCCGTCATCAATGCAGGATAGGTGTTATTTAGCCGATGACGACATTATTTATCTTTGATTATGAAAATAATATCTTTTCCATCCTGGTTAATTTTCAATATATTATTTAAATTTGAAATTAAATAACAAGCGATTGGACCAGGTTTAGATTGATTAGGTATAGGTAGGTAAAGTCAAAGTCAATTTATTTATTTCAATTAGGCCATTAAAACGCACTTTGAAAGTCAAAATTTACAAGAAGATAGAAGAGATTCTAGGTGCCCCTCCAAAACGTAGTTTCGTACGGGAAGAATGGGCAAGAAACTCCGTAGTTACCGTTTTCAATTTTTTACAATATTTTTAAAGAACAATGTGAAGCAATAGGTACTATAGCTCGCATTCCCAAACTAATAATATCAGCTCAATGTTTAATCCTAATCAAAATTCATAAGCTCTTAGCACAAGGCCAGACTAATGTTGCAGAAAAAAATGCGGTTCAATTAACTAGATGTTTTACTCTTATTAATCTCATGAGCTAGACAATTTTGTATGTCTCCCGTTGGTCTAGCTACTAGACTTTTCTGTTAACGTCTTTATTAGATCATTAACTCATTGGATAGATGAATATTTATGATGCCTATGAACGTTAGTTACATCTAAACTTGACTTGATATCGTAAGCGAAGTGATGACGCAAATGGCATAATCGGGGGTCGTAGTTACCTAATACCGTAATAAATATTACGTATTTTATTGTTAAATTACCTACATATAATAAAACAATGCTTAAAAAACTATCGTGTTTGAAAATGATCTTGACTCTAGTTTGATCTTGCGTTTATAACGCCATCTAGCGGCGAGTAGAGTAACTAAATCTGTAAACAATCTTGTTTCCTTCAGTAGCGCCATCTATTGTGTAGTGGAACAAAATTAAATTGTATTACTTTCTCAAATCGTCAATGTTTTGATTTTTATAATTGTGTTGACAGATTGCAGTCAGGCAGTGCCTTCAAAAGAGAAATTAAATTAAAGGTTAGGTACCTAAGCCAAGCGTTGTTTATCCTAAAAACAGGGTGTTCTTACCGGCCAACTTCAGGAATGTTTACATTGTTTATTTCTGCAAACTTTTTTGTCAACGTCGAAATTATAAACAGTGAGCATCCGTTCTAGGTACTGCGGAGTGTGTGTGTGTAGCGAACCCTCCAATTTTTAATCTCACACACAGAACCACGGGTTCACTTCTTCAGACCGCTATCGAAACGAAACATCGCGTCAGTCAGCAATTGCCCAGCACGCTCTACGAACGCGCGCGACAATTCCCGCGTACTTTCAAATTTCGAACGCGATCGAACATAGACACGATAATATTGAGTTTTTTTTCTGAATTCGACCTTTTTTATTCCTGTTTTATTTTTAATCGATTCTTTTCGAACAGTGACTGTGTTTAGTGAGGTGTTTTCTTTTTTATTTTGACATAAAATTGTTTTTTTCGAAAATGTTTGCGGATACGATTTGCTGCATTATTGGCTAGTTAGCCAGACAGAATATTTTTTGGTAAGTGAAAAAATTGTTTTCAATATTTTAGACATTTATAACCAATTTATTATTCTTACTTTAACATGATTAAATTTCACTTTGAAACTTATCGGAACAAGTGTAAATGACAGCGTAAGGGGAATTGATAACAAGTGTTGTTTATTCTAATGTCTACACTTGTTTCTAATTAGTTAATAAGTCTTGCATAATGAATGATTACTGCGTGATTAGTTATCCGCATCAGTACCTACCTAGTACCTATCGTTAGTCGCTCATAACCGTAACAAACCAATACTTTTATACCTAGTAGGTAACACTAAACAAATATCTATTTCATCATCAATCCATTTCAATAAGACAACTACAAGATATCAGCTATCCATTAACTATAAAACATACCTACTTAAACAAGCAATTATTTCAACCGTCAAAAAAAATATTTGTAGCTCAATATCGTTTAATTTCTTCTTAAAAAAACAACGCAATTTACAGAATCAGTCTTGCACTTATGAACTTACGATTTTTCTGATTCTTTCACATATGCTATTGTCCTCAAATTCTTATCAAACAACTTTTTTCTGAAATTAAAATCAAACCATTTTGCAAGAAAAAAAGTCCTCTAATGGGCATCCAAATAAAAAATCAATTTCGTTTGGAATTATTTCAGTGGCATTCTCCAATATCTACCATAAAAATCTTACAAAATTACAATTTGCTTCTAGTTATTTAAAAACTGGTTTACCCACTTAGTACAATTTCAAGTTCTGGGGGGTCCTGTCTCATTAAGAGTTCATAAATTCATATTTTATTGAGATAGCTACTAGCTACGTTCCCAACCAGTATAGTCATACAAACTGCATACAAATGGCCAACCAGATACGTAAATATAAACTTATTTTTATTATTTGCATTTTGTAATTTACATTATATTACACACACAGTAATTTCGTATTTACATTAACGAAAGTAAGTACTTACATGCAAATTATGGTTACTTACGTATTTCGTTACGAAAATATTAAATTTCTATACTTTATAAAATTCAATTGAACTGCACCTGTTATTACATGGCCTAAACAAGCGCAACTAATAATAACAGCACAATTGAAAAAAAAACATATTCCCAATTTTTCCAATTCCTTACATTTTAATAAACAATGTCTAATAATCGATAACATCACAACACTAACTTGAAGATAACGCTCATTCCTCACAAAAAGTGCCCGTATCATAATGACCCAACATTTCTTCTCGATAAGGGCACAGCACTATGTTATCTCCGCCTTGACCCCTCACACGTTGACTGATAAAAGAACAAACAGTTCCGTAGCACTTGTGTTTTTGCGCCAAAATAAATGCACAAAAGTGTCACAAAAACAATCAATATTTTTTGTAAAAATTACTGTACTCGTATATTTGAGCAAAAAAAGGTAAAATGCGCAACTTGAGTTTAAAACGTCAGAAAGTCTGAGGAAAACACGAGTACCATAGATTTTTTTTTTGGAAATTAAAAAAAAAATCTATGGCATTCGTGTTCTTTCCGACGGTTTCCTTTAAAATATCGTTACAGGGATGCTAAAAATACAAAATACCTATTTAGTTATCTTTATGACCAAGTAATTATTACGCTAACAGTAATACAGTGCCTGTTTCTATTTTAAACTGACATAAAACGGTATTAATACGTTATAAAAAACCTTTGAACTCTTGCGTGACACCGTTTTCCGTCATAGCAGTAGGTAAATGGGTTAAACACAATTAAATCATAGTTCTGAATTCTAACACCCGAATCTGCACTAAAATTTAATTTCAGTAATTAGACCAACAGAAGAAAAAGATCCAAGATTGCCATTTTTCAAGTTACTAAAGTTTTTTTACGTTTTCAGCAACACCATTTTAAAGTCTTTTTTCAGCTATTTTAACCATTTATCTCGCTACTTTTTTGCTGTTTTTGATTAGTGTTTTCGTAAAGACTAATTAAAATATCAAAAAAATCTTTAAAACAGTAAAAAATTCTTAATGAATGTCATTTCAATGTCTCAACTTTAATTTTCCACGATATTGTGCGCTTTTGTAATTTCTAACATGACGATCGTGGGCATAAAAAAAACACAGAGAAATAAAACGGAAATGAAGACGCTTTTTTTTCGCTCATGATAACGTTATAACTTGCACGTATTTCGATACATTTTATGAACGTGGTCGTGGATGTCCACGATAATATCGTCATGTTGGAAATTATAAAACTGCACATTTCATTGTGGTTACATGACAAGTTAAATCGTGAACACATGCGCATGCACATTACTATGAAATAATCAGTTTCATTGACTCTTACAACTCGAAAAGATAGCACTTGAACGTCATCTGTCAATCCAAGATGACATGGAAAATTAATTGCAGTTCAAGAGCATTCAATAGGAAGTAATTGGCATTAAAATAGCGTTCACCAAGACATAACATAATAAGTTACGCTGAAAATCTTCCTCTACCGGAAATTTTAATGGTATCCTGTCAGTTAGCATATTTTTTTTTTTACTTCACGCACTCAAACATGGTACAAAGGCGGACTTAATGCCTTTGGGTGTTGAGGAGACAAAATGGCAGGTGCTCCGTTTGAGAGGAACATAACAATAATAAATGCAATTCAATTTATTTATTCAGTAACAATTCAAATTGCGTTCAAATATAATCCATCATGACACATACACAAATCTTACAAAAATATGATTAACAAATTATATCAAATTAGGTACATGCAATTCAATAAAATAAATATTAAAAAGATAAATGATAACACTTCCACAATACACTGTCGCAAAAGCCTTAGACTTAGCATTTTCCAAAAAAATCCCAACCGACATTGGAATGTGCTCGAAACCTTGTAAAATAATCTAAATTAGCTTGGGAAAACAAAACTTAAAACTCTGGATGCTGTTGAGAAATACAGTATCAAGGAAAATCCGAACCATTTACATATACCTACTTACGATGTAAATAGTTACATCGTCTCAATTACAAAATACAAATTAATATTGCTAAATAAGACAAGAAAGCATTTCAGTAACAATAAAACGCACTTTACAATCCATTTCAAATTCCCAGGTCTGGAATCTGCTGGAAAAGTCAGGAAATAGAAGTTGGTACTTACATGGTTTCAGTTACAAAATACGCTTAAATTCTTGAAGTACGGATTGTAAGGAACCATTTCCCAACTACAATAAAACTGGCGCGGAAGTAGCAACAAGTTTTAATGCGTTATTGTTTTACAGCAAATATTACCAAGCTACTAGTAGCCACTAGCCATGAATTCCACTTTGACTAAGGAAATGTTTTCGATTATGAAACGTTTATCGCATGTGACTCCTGAACTATTTGTTTCTATTTGATTTTTACGGCGGCACAGTAATTTTTAAACAATAAATACATAATTATGTAGATAATTTATATAACTAATTATAGTAATCGATAACCCTTTGTTTACTATTAAGACGATGAATTTGAATGATGACACTAGTATTTTCATTGCAAGACTCAGATCATCATCGAGACATGTCATCAAGACAAGATCTAGAGGATCTAAGACCCATATTACAGAACCTCACTCAAGACTCGAGCATTACTTAAAACCAGCTTCAACCAATCATACACACTGGCGCGATATCGCGGGCGCTACAAGGGTTGCGCTGCCTGTCGCGCCCGCGATACCGCGCCGGACTGTACGAGCCGTTAAACGAGTTTTAAGTAATGGTTACTTCTACGGCTAAGGTTACCGCTATCTGAGTAACCGAAGAAAAAGAATCTGTTACCTCTTTGGTTACACACACACAGGTGATGCGCGCCCTTTGATCAATGCCGACGGCACGTGTAAGATAGAGGTAATTTTTATTTCGGTAACCGGTATTACTACTGGTTTTATTCAATTTAAGGTAACCTGTAAAAATACCTGTTTAAAATAATATATTGTAACCGAAAAAATACCCGTATTGATTAAACCGGTTTCGGTCCCTGATATCATGAGCTTCATTATCGCAGTCACAAGAAAAATACTTCTTAAAACAATATTATTTTAATGGCTGGAGAAAGAAGATACCATCATTCTGCTACGATTTAAAAAACAAACACAAAAACAAAAGTTAGTACTAGTCTGGCCTGAGAAAAATATAAATGTTCCCAAAACACACACACATTAAAAAAATCAAAATGAGAAGAAAATGAACACGCGGAAATCAACGAGCTATTATTTGTAAATTCCAATCGATTGTATTGGCTTCGAGTCGATACATTTGTAAACTATCGAAATATCATGACAAGGTCGGTAATGCACAAATACTCAGTAGGTGAAGAAACCCAAATAGCTGGGAAACTTAGTTAGAACAGTTAAATTAGATTATTAAACTACTTGTTAAAGCTAAAGGGACAGACAGATTACGCTCAATTAAATAATGAAGCTGCCTTTATGTCAAACGATAATGGACACTAAATTAAATTAACCTGCTGGTATCAATGCAACACAAGATCAATAATATTTAATTTGAAAAGATTTTTTTTTTCCTCAATTTTTCGTAATTGCACCTACCACTGTTTGTCTCTGCATCACCCATAGGTTGACTGGTAGAAAATGCCTATGGCATTAAGTCCGCCTCTGTACATTTCTGTGCTTGAAATATTAAATAAATAATAAATAAATAAATAAGATCTGACTATTTCCAATTATATGAAGAATACAAATAAAATTATATAACATCTGTTTAAATTAGTAATCAAAATGATACCTATACAAGATTCGTCAGCGCCCAGCGGAATCAGTAACGATGCCTATTTTATTATAGGAAAAAAAATCTGAAGTCAAAAATCACTCTTGTTATAACTCCTTTCTGATTCCACTTACCATATTTCAAAGCATGCTATTAATCCAACTGATCCAACCATTTGAATAAGTCCCACCGTGTATTCGTCATAAACTTGCTTGTAACCCAACCAGCGACCTAATTAGTGTTAATTTCATCGTCTCATCCGATAATGTGTCAAGTATCGCACTGGCATTTTAACTACCAGTGGGGTCAGTTGTAACATTCGAATTTGATGGCTTTGAATAATTTATTATGCAGAACTGCTGGTTGGTAGCCTTATGATACATTTTAAATATAAAACAAATGATAATTTGGCTCAAAAGCAAGAAGAGTCAGCATAAGCTTTAGTCAGGTTACCGTTGATACAAGCCAATATATAGATAAAAAAATAAAAAGTAATCCAGCAGTAAATAAAAAAATGACCGAAAAAAAAAACGAATACAAAATCGATCAATCAATCGTAAAAAATTGAAACCAATCGACTAAAAAACTAACACTAACTGGCCGGCTAGACACTTCAATAGAGAATAAAATAAATGTAAGTATTACTTTTTTTAGATTGCAATTTTATTGGCTACGGTAGAATTGAAGGCGGTGACCCAAAATATAATGTCTGGGTCAAGAGATTCTGCTATCTAAATTATATCCAAATATGGCTAAATTAATTAATCTATAACCACACACATCATAATTAAGGATATCCTAAATAATCCTATCGCCGAATCTGACATTTGGTTGTTCCAATACTCGTACTCGTATGAGATGAATCTTACATCTAAACTTTATTTTGAAAGTTTAGATTTGAAACATAAAAAACTTTTTTACAAAAAAATCAACTGATTTCCAAAAAATCACAAAAAAAGTGAAGAATAACTTTAATTTCTGAAGTCGGTGGCTTAGGTTTTGTATTATCGTTTTTTGCCACCGACTTCCGGAATTAGAGTAATTTTTCACTTCTTTTTGTGTTTTTTGGAAGTCGGTTGTTTTTTTGTAAACACCAAGTAGTTATAACTGTTGACCAAGATTTTGAGATGTTATCCCTTTTACACCACACCCGTAGCTCGTATCAATAATCCAACCACTTACCTTTTAAATGGAACTAGCAACATAGTGTTACAAAACAAGTACAATAGTGTTATAACACATTCCCATAGCGATTATTTAAGTTGATTCCATCGAGTCGAATGTAATTCGATTCCATAATGAACTCATAATTATAATTATTTTTGCTTGACCAACTTGTACGATTACTATTTTTATCTTCAACCTATTGATGATTGATTTCGTCATCTGTAGGTTTATTTACATTAATTCTGGAAAGACTCTTTTCTCAAACATGCTTGGAAATACGAGCATTATTTGGACAACCTTCTTCGAGATAAATCGAAATTGCTGAACTGGTAAACAAAAGACTATGCGACCGGCAATGTAACTATGAAAACTCATCTATCGTGTTATTTAAAAATGGAACTAACTTTTTACATCAACACATGACAACCAAGGAGGTAATTTATAAAAGATTTTATTTAAATTTCGATTTCGCTTGTATAAAGTAAAGAAGAAACAAATGAAAATATTGGTGCGTGAAAATTATCGTTGTCCGTCATTGATTCTGGAATTTATAATTAATTAAGTTTGTTTGAATTTCCGCGCATCATTTGAGAAAAATACTATACAAGTCTTGCCCGCAACTAGGCATTGATGGACTCACGTATGTGTGCCTCGGTTACGCCTCGGCCTACATTTTCACGATCGTCGTTTTAATTCTAGCCAGCCAGCAGGCCAAATTCTTAACGTCAAAACTTTCATTCAAACAGATTTTTTCAGAATAATGAACTCTCTTTGAAAGCTTTTTACAATCAGCTATTCATGTTTTTGTACTAAATGCAGCAATAGGAATAAAAATAAAATCTTTTATATCAAAAGTCAAACTTTGCAATTAAAACACTCCATCCGCATATTTCGCAACTCAAAGAAATAAAACTAAAACGAATAACTTTCTCACAGGTCTGTGGTTCTTACGAAAGGGCATTGTCTGTTTGTCTTTACACTTTAATCTCTTGAACGGCCGCGTTTCACGGAAGCTGCGGTTTATCATGTGGAACTTTTATGGGTCGTGTTACGATCTCGTGTTTAGCTAGTGCCTTTCTCATTATTAGTAGTTGCTTCAATTGTATCATTGCTCTAATTTGTATCATCATATTTTGTTAGCATCGCTTTCTTGCAGATCTCATATTAGCATAAGTATAATCAGCTTAAAATGATCCCACTTCTGGGTGGGAGTCGACTGTTATCCACCACGCGGGCCCGGTGCGGGTTGGTAGATGTCATGTCATGATGTCATGTCACATGTCTTCGAATTTTTGGTTCTAGGACATGCCAGTTTCCTCACGATGTTTTCCTTCACCGTTTTATGAGAGCTTTGGTGAAATATTTACACAAAGTAAAGCGCCTGCCTGGGTTCGAACTCACGACCTAAAATTCGTAAGTCGGGGCCGTTACCAATGAGCCACCACTGCTCTGCTATTGCAGTGGTTATTTGATTGTGTTTTTCTCTAGAATCTATCTGTAGTTTATCATCATTACCGTCATCTACAGCTTTTAACATTCCACTGAGTCTGGGAAGTCTCTCTTCAATAAAGTCTGTTCAATAGATTTTGTAATCGGTCCCTACATTTTATAGTTTAGCACTGTGGGAAATCATCTTGCCTAGTGCTGTTTTAATTACCCAGTGTTTTATATTATTACTACTGCGGGCTAAAATTAGCGTGAGTTAAAATAATTGGTCTTGTTTATTTTTAATTAAAAAATTACCTACTAACTATACTTATGGTGGTCTTAATGAAAGATAAATACGAAGTCAAGAACCACATGACTTGTAGGGGAGTCGTAACAATCAATTGAGGAAGACGAGGTGTATAGCGCCCCCTGTCGAAGGGGCGTTGAACTTGGCAGATGTTTGAGAAGGGAAACTGATGAGTTTATTACGGAATTGATTGACACTTATGCTGTCGTTTATATTGTTTGAAATTAAGTTAAGGAACCCCAATAAATATTACTTAGATGCGGCAATGGGGCCGTAAAGACTCCGGGACATGTTTCTTGTTGATGTTTCCTTTAGTTTCTATTACTAGAAGTATTCACTTTTCAGACGACTCGGGGCTAGAATTGATCCGATGACCGACACAAACCAATTTCATGATAAGTAAATTATTATAATATTGTAGTCGAAAGACGGATTCTAGCAAATTATTTCCTGTGTTGTTGAAAATTACTTGAAGACACAAGTAATTTTCAAAATAATAAACACTTAACTAGATCAAATGACTGTTAGTGACATACATTTAGTTCACACAGTTGCAAATCATCGTCATTACTCGACAAATTATCCTGGAAAGTGATGATTATGCGGTAAAACCCCTGTTGTAAGTAATTAGTTCAGCGGTTACTTACCGCAAAAGTAATCTGAAATTAAATTACCCATGCAATAGATTCAGTCAGGTAAATCGTAATAGACATAATCTTGATAACGCAATAACAAAATTGGGAACTGTAAAACGAAAAGCTGAATTTAATCAAACTGAGATTGTGACACATTTGTCAAAAAATTACAAAATTGACAGTATTCCAGGGGCCTAAGTCTACTAATTTATAAACGTTACAATGGTCTCACAATGGTCAGTTTTTGACAGATTTGCCATACAAAAACTGTCAAAAACTCACCATTGAGAGACCACTGTAATAAGGTTTATAAATTAGTAGACTTGGGCCCTAAGACAGGGTACTGTTTTGTATAAAAAAATTATAAAATTGTAAAAAATATTCAAATGTATAAAATTGTCTTCTTGTCATATTGTTGCCTGTCACTTACAGCCGGTCGCTTTTATTCAATAGGTCCCAGATGTTAGATGACAATGTCATTAAGAACAGTCAATATTTTATAAACTTTATTTTGTACAGAACATGAGGGATTCCTCATTTTTCATACAAATGCATGAAAAATATATGTTAAGTGTCTTTGTTTTAAGATTTTATAGAATGATTCATTGCGCAACGCGACACCTGTCTTCAAGAAATGATTAATAACTTCATTCTGACGATGTGCAAGAAATAAATGTGTATTGAATGCATTTTTACGTTAAATTTTCACTTTAGAATGTTCTGGTCATTCTTCACCCTCTTAATTATACTTTGTTTCAACATTGCTCATAGGGGCAATTTGTCTTTAACCAAATGTATACGTCATCTCTCAAATTCCACGTACGACACCCCTTGGTTTATTAAATCCATTTTATTTTAGGATTTTTGATTTTAGGTAATTGCTCTTTCTCAAACAAAAAATACCTATTTATTACATTATTAAGATCTACTTGTCTAGTTCTGTCAAGTTGTAATAACCCATATGCCGCGTCCTATTTAAAAGCGATCATCGCGCGGATACACGATCGGTCGCGTGCATTATACGTCTCTCTCGTAACATTTTTACCCGACTACGGCGAAGCAAAAAGGAGGGTAATGATTTTCACCAGTATGTATGTTGATCTGTTCCCTCATAACTTCTAAACTACTCATCATAATTTTACAAATGGGGTATTGTTGGAAGCGTCTCGATCATCAGCTGGGCATGGGTGACGTCTCATTAAATTGAATACAGCGCCCTCTAGAGGACAAAAAGTAATGAATTTAAAAAAAAGTCATCACAGACAGACAAATTAAAAGTCCGGAGTCACACGTAATCTATTCGATTTATCCCCTAACACGTGTGACTCTGGATTTTTAATTTGTCTGTCTGTGATGACTTGTTTATACCTTTTTAGTTGACTTTTTAGCCGTAGTTGGGTTTTAGTTTTTATTCCTTTTAATTTAATCATCCGTTGCAATGATACCTTAACCCAATCAAGATTAAGAAAGTATCAATAACTCTTAATCCAAGTCAGTTTTCTAACCCAAAGCCAGTATCCAATTCAATTACCTTCCCAAGTAAAATAATGTACACACTTAATCTAGTGTCAGATCTTAGTCTATGCATTTGACCTCAAGGTGCTAAAGTTCCGCTACCTCGCAGATGGTGCAGCTATCTCTAAGCCTGATTATTATCTATGCAGATCTACAGTTCAGCTACTATCTTCTGTCGAGATGTTCAGCCATTTCTATGCAATGATGGAGTAGATAGCTTCAATTGGAACTGTATCTTTAGAAGTGAGTTTTCCTTACAAAGGCTGGCACCAATACGTTTGTGTAATAAAATAATAATATTGCTGTTTAACGTCCATCAACTCTGCCTTTAATTCGGTGCTGCCTCTGAGTGCACTTGCGTGCAGAGCCGGACTTGCGAGGAATTTACAGACAAATAAGTCCGTTATCAACAAAAATATGGAATTTTCTTGGTCTTTTATATTATTGGTTTAATTTTTGAATTTTTTTAAAAGTATTATAGTTTAATTTGGTTACTGAAATGCTTGTAGTATGATCGGCATTCAATTATTATCTATTTAACGTTTACTTTTATTCTAACGAAAGTTAGCTAAACCAAAGTTTTCTAACTAAAATCTGGTTAGTGATTAAATTACCTTCTAGTTAATTAGTAGGAAATTCTATAGGTGTCAACAATTTATTAGGTATCCCATGCATTGTATAGAATGTCATTTTAACAAGGTGTGTTCGAGAATAAAATGTCATGGAGCAAAGTGATTTAGCAAAATGGCATCGGAATTGCGTACCTTACAGCTCAAAATTTACACCTATTAGGTAAATAGTGGTCTTTAGTTGTCGTTTCAAGGAGATAACTGTTTTCTTCACGCTCTTTCCATCTTACGAGGTAACGAGAACTCCCAACGGTGTCATGATAATATCTAAGAATTTTAAAATCACTTGAACGCAGCAATTGTAAAGAACCTTTTGTAGGTTGAATTTAATGCATCCAATCTTAAAAATGGTCGTTATTTACTTGTTTTTTTTTACAGCTTATATTATTTTTTCTCGGGTTTTCTTTGTTTGAATTCGAAATTTACCTATTATTAAACCAATTGTTGTGTGTTATATGTTTGTACTACCTAATTAGAAATAAAAATAATATTGGTAGAGAGATTTAATATCCTGTTCCAATGTAAATATTTGGACTTTTTATCTGAACGTTCTTTCTGAGTGCAAACGACAAGTGCATTTGGTTTGTTTACTTAGGATACAGAGTCAAAATAGCCCCCACTTTCTTTTGTTTATTTCATAAAACATTACAACATGATAATGATGTGATACAAAGATACATTTTTATTTTTATTCCCGGATATCAAGAAATTTTATTCAAGTAAATATTTATGTCGCCCTAAATTCTTTGAACTATGCGCACACAAAATGTCTTCTGTTGTCAAACAATATTATCTTGAACATGGATTTGTTTTTATGTGGCCGCTTTAGAGCGTTGATAAACTATCTCATCACAATAAATAAAGATTTAACAATGCATTTGTTTATAAATTACGAAGTGAACAAATGCGCTTTGTTCCAGATGGTGAATAGAAAGTTTTTTTTATTAATTAACCTACCGTATAGGAGGAATTTATCAATATCGGAGGAATTTATGTGTTATGATTTGCATAATAATATAGATTGATATTTTCTCCGTCATGATTTAGTTGCTCGGTTTATATTTTTAGGCTAAGCATTGGGCCTCGATAAAGATTGTAAGAAAATAACCTACAGGATTGTTAACAGTTGCGTTAACATTTTTTTTTTTAACTCTCTGCACATTTATAGAAAAATAAGAATCCCTGTAAGTATGTTTTTTTTCTGTAATAATAAAAATTTTAGCTCGCTATCTAGTCTTAAAATACGCATACGCATACGCAAACATCAATTGACAAAACACAACGATCACCAGTAAAGTACACACGAAAAGTGCAACAAACCCTGACTCCCTGAGTCCGTCCCCGTGCCATCTCACATCTTTATACACATAATGGTTTGTTCAGCTGCAGCGCACGACCACGATAGACGCCATCAAATAATGGCTTTAGAATTTAGATTATTGATTTATCGGCGCCATAGGAAGGATCATTTATTTTGTTGAAATGTCAGTGCAGCCTTGGTTTCGAAAGGATAAATAGATAGGTCACATTTACCTGCCTGCTCAATACTGCTATCTAATTGCGTAACACATTTTCGTAAACGATTAAGACTAATTTTGACAGTTCAACAACATTCATTGCGTTATTTACGCTGTTGATCAATTTTTTTTTCGAACTTATGAAGCAATGGATTAGCAATCTGTTTCAAAACGATTCAGATTGATTGCTCGTGTATTACGCAAGAGGCTCCGGGCTTCTACTGAGAAGTTCCTGATGGAAAAACCCGATAACACTTTGCCCGACCTGAGAATCCAACGCAGGACATCATGCTTAGCAGTAACGCTTGCGACCACTAGACTAACGAGGCAGTAGATACACTAAAAGGTTTATGTTTAAAAGCAAACAAAAAACCCAGTCCTTGACCGGAGAGTATTTGAAGATCCAAAAGATGGTTTACAGCTTCCGCCCTTTAAGCTCATGGTCGAAAGTTCGATGCCCGAGTAGGTCAAATATTAGTTTGGCCTTAGACATTATGACTCTAGTCATGTAATCAATCTGTTTGTCTATGTAATGGCACCCGCCATTAAATGTGTTTATTATTTATTTTACGTGATTATTTAAATTCTTCACTTGTTTCTGTGATGTTCATTTCAGTTCATAAAATATCAAGAAATATTCCTTTACTTATTTTTTTAACGGCTATAAATAGACTTTACCAGAAGTGTCATCGTATTAGTGGTTTCAATATAATCAGCTATCTAATTGCGTAAAACATTTTCGTAAACGAT
Organism: Eupsilia transversa; assembly: GCA_914767815.1. Taxonomy (NCBI): domain Eukaryota; kingdom Metazoa; phylum Arthropoda; class Insecta; order Lepidoptera; family Noctuidae; genus Eupsilia; species Eupsilia transversa. The sequence continues at coordinate 12,212,930 of OU611889.1, read as the reverse complement.
TTAGACTCATTTTGTCCGTTCAACAACATTATTCCGTTATTTACGTTGTTGAACAGTTTTTTTTTCGAATATGTTATGAAGCAATGAAATAGCAATCTGTTTCAAAACGCGTTTTGAAACAAAAACTATAAGATAGCTGATTATAATGAAACCACTAATACGATGACACTTTTGGTAAAGTATGCAATTAGGGTGCTAGATTGAGCCGGAACATACCAGCTCGTCGTGGACGTGGTTGGACAGCGGCTCCCCTAACATCATCTTCTGTCATTAGAACACAGCCACCACGCAACCATCGATGAATCGCTCTGCTAGTGTAACAGTAATCAGCCAGTGTCACCCTTATCCGACCTCTTTCGTGGCTCCTAGTAACTTCTTAAGAAAACTAGATGGTGCCACTAGCTGCACCATATTTATTTACACATCAATCGAGCATTCATTATATTAATTAAAGATAGCTTATAATTTCATAATTAATTTCTATATTATAAAATCGTTCACCCCTATCATTATCTCTTCAAATCTAAAAATAGTTACCAATCAAGCATTGAACTTGAACTTTATTCAATCGTAATTATAATTATTATTCAATAACGGGCTTCACTCATTGACTGACAGACGCTTAATGACTAATACATATAAGAGTTCAATAAAGCATGCATTGTTCCTTAAACAATTGACTGCCTCCTTGGTCTAGTGGTCACACGCTCTACTGTTGAGCATGAGGTCCTGGGTTCGATTCCCAGGTCGGGCAAAGTGTTTTCGGGTTTTTCCATCAGGAATTTCTCAGTAGAAGCCCAGAGCCTGGATTTGTCCTCGCTTGGTGGCAATAGGCTCGCCCTCTATTACATGGGACTTAAACATAAAAAAAGAACATTTCTTTAAACAATTAGGTATACTAAGGGAGTCAATTGTCAATATCAGTTCAGTTGTTTAAACATCATTAAGAAACATGTTATTTAAACAGTTTTATAGAATTGAAAATGTCAAATTCCCTTTGTATTGGCATAGTAACAGTAAAGAAGGAACAACTTGAGAACCTCCCTTTGTTCAAATCGGTCAATTTCTAAACTACACTTTAAATCGTCTCGAATTTGGAGTCACCTCATGTCATTACGAGTGAAGTTCGAAGTCCGAATTAACTCTCTTGGTTTCGAAGTTTAAACTCTCTTGACTTCGAAATTTGAACTCTGTTGACTTCGAAGTGAAGTCTAATTACACGTTGCCAGTTAGCATCATTACCATTAGGATGTTATCTTCTGATAAACTGAGCTTACCATGTTTCTTCATAAATCAAAGCGAAACATAAATGCGATTGTACTGCAAACTTATTATCATGTTTCTCCATTGTTTAATTCCGAGATTTGCACACACTTTCAAGCAGTTTTTCTACCTTACAATTTTTCAGAAATTAAAAGTGTGAGAATGGCTAGAAGGTGTCAAAATATTCTTTCCCGGCACTTATTTTGCAAATAAAATTCATCACGGGTTGAGTTTTCAGCAAATCCTTCAAATGTCATGTTTCTATCTTTATTGGTTTATCGAATGAATGACAAAACTATCATATGCGTACGTAATTAGATAAGCTGCAGAAAAAAATAAAAATAGAAAAATTATTGATTCTACACCATCCAACATACACAAGGTCATGTTGTATACTGCAAACCTGTACATTTTCCCACAATTGTCTCCAAGTCCCTACAAACGACCATGCAGGATTGACGTCACACAATAATTGAATTATTATAGTCGGTAGAAAGGATGTGGTAAAGTATTTTTTTATGTCACGCAGTCATTTTTGTAAACTAAGAACTACTGAGCGTTAGCTACTAATAAAACCGCGAATGTTTAGGTAAGCAAGCATGCTGCATCGTCGACTGTATCATCTCACCATTAAGTGCGAATCATATTGGTCAAACAGAAGCCAAAAAACAAAGTAATGACATCATGAAGGAAGTCAGAGATAGGAAAGCTTTAGTAAAACTTTTTGCAAGTTTTATAAAAGACAATGAGAATGATACGAATGAAGAAACAGAACGTCATGGCTAAGCACCAGTCACTCACTTGGAAGTCTGGACCGTCTCCGAACCCAACTAGGAAGAACCCCCTCGTAAAGTGGGGCTACCTCGATGGAATGGCAGTAGAGTGTTGGTGTCGAGCTGTGTCGCGAAATATCCGAAGGCCACCAAGGTAAGAAATTAAGAGCTAAAAGCAATTAATGATACAAAGAAAGCAGTGAAATTGATCGCTGCATTCAAGAACTAAACGTGGGCACAAAAGTCATAAACAATTTCCTTCACACCTCTAACCATAGAGAATATAGACTCAAGCTTCCATTTATAACTTTCGTAGTTCTAAAAATATCTTCTCTCTGATCAGCACGATTTATGAAAGATAATAACAGGTTGTTATCACTAAAAGATTTAGTTTCCAACATTGCTCGTTGATTGCTTTAATAGTCTTTTCAAATCTGTGGCTATAAATCATAGTAATGAACTTATGAGCTATTCATAGTCCCACACTTCGAAGCAACACACTTGGCGCCAACGGAATTTGTCAATGTTAACTTTACGTTTACGAACAACCTTATCTTTGTAGTACTAAGACTTTAAATAGCATTTCTCGATTGCATTACTTTGTTGGTGTATCCAATTGACTTACAAACTGCAGTATGTAGTTTTCAACGACTCTATGCCTTATGAAATGTGGCTCAAAATTGATTAAAATCTTCTCAGTAGCATGGTCTTGGGTTAATTGCAGTCGTAATAATGACTTTGTAATAAAGCTTGTGCATTGTTACTCGTTGCTATGGCAACCGGATCTTTTTATTATTTTAATTTCTAACTTTGAACCTTGTAGTTTTATGATGTTTTGCGTGTTTAAGTTTCTTCAACTCCTTCTAAAAGTATTTCCATACTTTCCAAGGTGTAATCGTCTACATGTTCGTCCTTCGTTGGTGAAGGGCTTATTGGTTATAAGAACCTTTAGCTTTTACCTACAAAGTTTAGTACGACCTTTGCACGATATTATGTGACCTTTGTATCAACCAAGAATACCTTATTCAAGGGTTTAAGGGCAATTTCTCACATTTCTCTTTCTTGATAACGATAATGTTTCCTTTTGTGACCCTTTCGAGGTTTGGCCTTGTTAAGGGTCAAGAGTTTCTGCAGTTTGACAAATATTTACATGGCCTCCTATTATTTGTTTTGAGTCTCAGTATTTCTGTGTCCTCTGTTCAATAAGGTCGTCTATGAGCTTCAAGACATCCAGATCAACATTGAACATCTCGAATTGTGAAAGATTATTTATGTGTCCGGTTGACCAGTGGAATGAAAACAATCAAATACAAAGCAATTACTTAGCCGACACTTGTCAAAACAAAGACTTTCTACCTTAGCTCTTAAAACAGCTTCAACTGACAGTTATTTCTAAAAATAAAACACTTAAATACTGCACTTGGAGTATTTACGTCTAAAAATAAACCGTCAATCCTAAAAGTACATACAAACAAACATTTTATTACGTAAATAAATCAGTTAGTACATCACTACTAAGACGCCCACTTGCTCTTGCGCATCTCTACAATCCTACCACACAAATAGAAGCAGAAATTCCACTCCATATGGTATGAAAGTTGATTGATAAGATTGTATATTATTTTATTTATAATATCTTTGAAAAATTTATCGCTTACGAATGGGAGCCGCCATCTTGAATTCTAGTCTTCATTTTCGGCTTCAGTACCACGAAAACATGACAATGGTGCCGATTCCCTTGTTTACAAACTAAACTACATTTCAGTTCAGTGCATCTTTTTCTTTCTGTTTTATTATGAAAAGGACAGAAGATAAATTTTAGTTCAGTCCTGTCAAATTAATCAGAGCCTCTCACTACTCCATACAAGTTTAGACGTGATTAAAAACTTGCCTACTAAAATTACGTCAATTTACGTAAGGCGCTGATTAATTTGATAGGACTGAACAAAAATTTATCTTCTGTCCTTTTCTTAATGAAATAGAAAGAAAAAGATGCACTGAAATTAAATTTAGTTTAGTTTGTGAACAAGGGAATCAGCACCATTGTCAACATTGGCTAGTCATAGTAAGGATAACAACAAACTTCTCATTGGCAACTCAAAACTGGTAGTTCCCGCTGGTTCTTGCCAAAGCTTTAAGCTTTGAAGCTGACCCTTTCTACAGCTTTTCTAGCTTGGAAGGATTTTTGATTTTTCTTCTTCTCGTGAAATTATGTGTCGTTTTTAATGGTTGGACTTCTGTCTTCCCCGTTCCATGTGTCCACGTCTTAATCACTTCTCTCGCCCACCGATCGCGCGTTAGAGCGTTATTTGTAAATTGACATTTACATTAAATTGTACACATGTATGTATCATACATTATGCATATACGAGTGATCTCCTAACACCTCCGTATAACTAGTAATTTATTTTTTCTTTCTTTTTTGAACTGGTATATATATAGTGTGAACACGCCACTGTTTGTAAATGTGGGGATACGTGAGAGACCACGCCTTACTTTGTTATTGTAATTGTAAGATGAAAAAAATACAATAGACGTAGATATATTTAGTAACCTATTCCGCTTAACTATTCCTAAAGAGTCATAAAAAACCCTGTAAGAAATCGACACGTGTTTCAGGATGACGATTGACTTGTCGCGAACCCAAACAGGACGTGTTGCCGTGTTGCCACGCCGGCCGCCGTTCGGCGTCTATTTTATTTTATAATGGGTTACCACCAAGTTACGCCTGAATCAATTAACTACGTAAGATGAGGTTAAAAGATACTTACAGCAGGATGTAGTTTCCAAGAGACTTGCTTATAGTTAGTTAACTATGGATGAATTTCATAGAAATCATTAGAACTTACCTAGTATCATCATCATTCTCCTGCCCTTATCACAATTTATTTGGGCTCTTTTTCTTCCATAATTCTCTATTAGTCTTGAGCTCGAAATTTTAACAAAAACAGGGAAAATTTCTTCCGACACCAACATTACTTGAATTATGACTGAATAATGTAGGTATGTGTTAATGTGATAGAACTAGGGCAATAGTTTCAAGAAACATCAAGAAGAAACGAAAAGAAATCACGAAACTGACAATCATTCTTGAGTTTCTAAGTGCCAGACTTTTTTTCCACCACGCTATGCCTCATAGGCGTGTCCTCATAAATTTTTCAATAAGCCTAGAACAGGTTCCAATTTTCACACCTCATCGACTTATCATCTGAGTCTAGACAAAGTGAAAACCCTTCGAAAGTCGTTCTGGACAGGTAAAGGGCAGCCTGTCAGGGTTGGCCGACGTAATCGCTTGATAGATGAGGGGTTTGGCTTTCATTTTCAATGATTTCGTTTGAAAATTGTCGGTTAAGCAGAGTACAGACGAGCAGCACTTTGCTGTCGACAGAAGCAACTGCAGCTGCCACCATTGGTCGGCGTTTGCCGCCAACACGCGGACAGCAAGCGGCGATCAATGGCGACAGCTACAGTATAAGCGCAGCTCGCACGCTGCCTTGTCAATCGACTTCAAATATACCGAGCGGTCATGGCGTTCATGCTGTTGACATGGTGGGCAGCAGTCGGCGTGTCGAATGCTTTTGTCGACAGTAGCAATTGCCTCTGTCGACAGCTGAAGTTGGCAAACAGACGAGCAGCACTTTACTGTCGACAGAGCCAACTTCAGCTGTCGACAGCAAAGTGCTGCTCGTCTGTTTGACGCCTTAGAGATGTTAATAGTAGTGAAGGTAACGGGTCGTTGGTAGTAGTTAGTGGTGCAGTTTAGTTTAAGTTGAAGGTTTTACATTCACCTAATGGCTTCTGAAGTTAAATGGGCTTTGAAAACTAGGCTTTCACATTGGCGCAATTTATTTTGAACCAAGCATACTGGGTAAAACGTTTTAAATCAAACACTTGTTTTTCAATACGTATTGATTTTATCCGAAATATTGCTAACAGGAAATACCAAAACGAAAACAATACTTACTTTAAGTACTTACATAAGTTGTAATTTTGATAAAAAACTATTGAAAAAGCCATTGAAAACTCCCATAAATATTTCATTCAATGTTTTACAGTCACGTGTTCACAAAAGTCATGCGGGCGATAAATAAACTATTTTGTAAGGTAATGCACGTAATAAAAAAAAATAACTTATTGCTGTACAGTATTGTTACATTATTTATATAAAATATTAAGCATAATCAGCATATAATGTCCCCAATGCTGGTACATAAGCCTCCTCTCTGTGAGAAGGAGTGGGCCGTGGTCCACCACGCTGGCCCAGTGCGGGTTGGTGGATGTCACAGGTCTTCGAATTTTTAATGATGAAATAATTTACACGAAGTAAGTCTGGGCTCGAACTTACAACCTACAACCACTGCTTTCAAAATCTTATGTGCCTAAAGGAATAACATGATTTTCACTTACAACAGTCAAAACAAACAAATAAAATGGTTGATCTTATTGGAGTAAAATCTTATATTTTCACCTCAACGCAATGTACTGTTATGTAGGAAATAAAAGTTTATTGTAGGGGTACAACATACAAATAATAGATGAGTAAAACCTTTGTGAAACTACCTTTCACATTATGATATTTCTTCAAGAGAAACTCTCAAAAATTATTTTTTTATTTTTAGGTAGCTTAAGTACCTACCTACTTTTATCGGATTTGGTAAATTAATAATTATTAAAAGTTACACCATGTATAAATATTCCACGGTTGAAAAATATAATAATGAGATTAAATCTAACATAATTTACTAAACACAAATTATTTTGGGATCAAAATGTTGCACACCCCCGTCCATCACTCATTGCATTGATACATGACGTGAATTGGCACCCCTGCTCATCAATCATTTCAAGTAATCTAAAATAGCCTATTAGGTACATATTTTATTACGATATTTAGTTCAGAAAACAGTCACAAATCAATATTAAACCTAGTTTGTTCACAAGTGATTGATTGAATACATAAATTGAAAACTTTTTTACGACCATAAATAGTGAGGTGCACACGATTTTAATTTAAACGTAACGGTCAGTTAACCATTTTATCTCCCACGGCGCCCGCGCAATCGATTTGTATAAAAACGTCGAGTTTTGGAGTGTCACATGTTTTTATGGTGCGCCACAGTTCTTTTTTCGTGGTTCACGCCAAAGTTTAAGGCCTAGATATTCTGTGACGTAATGCTCTATTATCTTTCAGATGTCATCGCATTGGTCACTTACCAACTTATTCGCCATTTAACATCTTTCGCACAGAAAAAGTGCCTAAATGGATTATCTGTCTTCTCTTTCATCTGGTTTTCTTATAGCCAGAGTTGGCTCAGCATCTGTATTTTTTAATACAAAAAAATCCCATCGATTTTTCAATTGATTTTTTACTTGATGCGCCTATTATAACTTCTAGGTCAAAAACGTCAAAATTATATTCATTTTACTCTTGTCAACCATGTCGATGGGCCACAAAGGCCATAAAGGCCCCATCAATCGTCTGTCAGTCATATTTTTTATTTATAATATTTTTGCTATCTGTATACTACCGCGCAGAGCCGCGTCCGTAACAATAAGGAGCTACAGTTATTCATGGTTTATTCATCGCAGTCAGTTGGTGATCACCCTGTAGAGATAGAACAGAAGGTAAAGTTCGTATTCTTTTCGTGCATTTTTTTTATTTTTTATAATTGCTTGCTTGTAATAATAATGTAGTAAGCATGATTTAAGAAGAAAGAAAGCTCGAAGTATTTACAACAATTAAGCATTCATTCGGTCGTTATTATGTTAAAAACGGAGAAAGCCTTTGTCCCAGCGGTGGGAACAGCCAAAAGCCTCGCACCATTCCTTGCACGTTTCAGGATGTTGTGCTTCTTGCCACTATGTTTTTCTCGCCTTTTTTGCTTCGCCTAGTCGTCAACAAATCATCAGATTTGTGTTCAAAATAGGACAAGGAACTATTCCTAGGTCCTATTTTGAACGAAATTCCTAATCAAATGCATATTTTAATCCTAAATCTATAAAACAAGTTTCAACGGTAGAATCATACAAAGTATCTCATAATTTCATGTATTACCAATTTGCATGCACAAATACTACGTTATTTGCGCAGGAGGTAGGTATTACCTAATAATTAGCGTCGATTAGCATAAAGTTCACGCTAACACGTACTTATCATGTTATTAGATACAGACTTACTAGTATTTACGATACATTTATGTATATTATTATGGGTTTATGGGTATTATCGCTACCGGTTTACTTTGAAAAGGTCACCTAAAGAACTAGTGTATGGATGACTGCAGATTTTCTAGGGGTACAGTTAGGGTACCATTTTCGTGATTTTTTTTGAAGATGTAATATTGTTTTGGGTCGTCCTTTCCCCGCATTCGACCGAACTGTATGAGAACTTTTATATTACTGGGGCTGATTGCTGATAAATGACTAAATGCGTTTAGTGCTAAACATATTTGAGACATAATTATTCTGTCTCTGTCATCTTCAAACAATTGATAGAAACAGGAGGATTTTTAAAATTCTTTTAGCACTAAACGTTTTATTAATCATTTGTGGTACAAGCTAGCCTTAAATATCGCCACAATTGGAGCCTATTGTAATGCACTCCTTGATCAATCTTGCGTTTTCTCTAGTAGTAATTACTTACGCTATTAATTACCTACTTAAATGTTTTTCTGGAATTCTAGATTAGTATGCACATCCCAATTATGTGTCGATCATCATGACTTAACAATAAGAGTGAAGTCATTATTCATAGCAATGGGCATATACAGTGTGATTCTTCATAATGTGCACATATCGAAATGGGGGAATCTATGCTTAATTTTATCGACGGAAAAAATAAAAAAATAAATCTAAATACATTTTTTTTCCATTTTTTTTTAATTAAAAAAAATCGTCTTATTCAATTTTTTTACAAATATTGTAAAAATTGATTTAAAAAAAGAGATTTTTGGACGAAATACCTGTTTATTTTCAATTGAGGGTTTTTTGGTTTTAATTGGGAGGGGTTTTTCCCACAATTTTCATTTTATAAGAACACTTAATTACTACCAATCATTAGGTATGGAGTTTGTTTCATCGCGATAGATCAACCCTAAAAAATAAAAATAGATTTTTTTTAATATTTTTTCCGTTTGTCAAATTAAGCCTAGAATCCCTCATTTCGATATGTGCACATTATGAAGAATCACACTGTATAAAAAAAAAGCAAGCATTTATCTTGTTAGGATAAAAAATCAGAAAGCTTAAAAAATATGTCACCGTTAAACTTCTGTACCTCCTCTGTCATATGTCCCATACAATAATACATTATTATGTTATACAAATATACACCGCATTAAGCAAAGCATTTGATTTGACAAACCAACAAACACTTCGACGTTTCTGATCAAAACATCAACATGTTTGAAGATGGTTCAAGAAGCTGTCTCATTAGGACATGTGTAGAATGATGAGGCATCTGAATGCACCTTTAATTCCCAAGCTTTTTAGGTGTGAAGGATAAATATTTTGGTTAAAAACCGGTTGTAATCAATCTTCACCGTGTAAATGTGAGCTGTGATGAATCAATCTTTTGATTGAGAGTTGATTGGTTTGATACAGCTGCGTGGGATCATGGGAACTAAGGACTTTGATGAGTCTTGATATAGAGAGAAATATTAAACAGTAGAGACTCGCCCCTCCTTCGAACGGTTTTTACAACTTGAAAAGACATAGAGATTTGACATAAAACATTAATTTACAAATAAGCCAAAACCCTCGTATTCAATTTTAAAAAGTAATAAAAAAATTACCAATTTTGTCTTTTGCTTGATGTCAGGGCAAGAGACCAAAGACAATTTACATTGCTTATCTGAGGCTTATTGCGGAATGTGTTGCAACAATAGCTAATTACATCAAACAATCAAAATATACTTATACAAAATGCCGATTGCAGAGAGGAAAAATACGATAATTAAGCTGTCTGTGCAAGAATAGATTGCTCAGCAAAATGCAGTAACTTAGCCTTTGTATTTGGAGTCCGCTGCTCAGACATACCTAGGCATTTCCTAAAGCTCATTGTAATACTATCTCGACAGGCATCCAGTCACCCAATTCCAGTAATTCTAATGGCACTCACATCCTCATTAAATGGCGCTCCACTGCAAACAACCTTCTAGCTTAATCACTAAGCTAAAAATAAATCGCGTAGGCTATAATTAAATAGTCTTATCTCCAGCAAACGTGTCAAGTCTAAGTTAAGTTTCCTCTAACTAATGTTTATCTACTTAGTAACTTGTAAATGTGGCATTAAGTATGTAAACGTTAAATTAATTTTAATTACAATGTTTGTACTGTTAGCGTAAAAACCCTTACTTGATAATTATGCTTTAGGTACACATGTGGCGGCATCTACAACGCCAGATGCTAACTACGCATCAAAGTCCCAACGTCACACAAATCCTGCATCGCGCAATTAGAGTTTACCGCGCGATCAACATAAGTATATAAGACTTCCTGATATCAATAGTTGGGCAGTTGCCCGCCAGTTAAAACAGTTTTTATTTTTCTCTATTTAGTTGTGGTACCTACCTCGCGCACATTTTAAAACCATCCCTTTGGAAGTCGGTTAAAAATAATGTCAAACTGCAATATTTTTTGCTTTATAAAAGTATAACTATTGATATAAAAACGAATAAATAAGAATTTACTTTTTTAATAGCGCGTACTTACCTACTTTAAAAAATCGCTTAGTAACTACAACCAGTTAATTTTCTGTTTATCAGGTTTCTAGGGTAACTTTTGTCCAAACTTTTTAAGGCTGTCCAGAAGTAGGTAAATGGATAACCCGGCTATAACTCGAAATTGAACTGCCCTGTGAATGGTTTTCGTCGAGAATTCGAGACCTAAACTAGTTTTCCCGAAAATATAGGGCAATGGGGTACCCTAAAAAACTCTGAAGCAAAAGTAGTACATATAATTTTCTATTTAGAAATTATTTACGATCCAGAACTCACGAGTTCTAGGCTACCCCGGGAAAGCCTATTGGATTAAATATATTGTTACATTTCATACCTGTTTTGATATGCTGTTGTTATTAATATCATCCAAACACATCACATCAGATTATTTATTATTTGTTAAAGTTATTTTTCACTTTGTAGCGTTTTTTTTTGGAATTCGGTTGGTTTTTTTTGTCTAAGTTTTTATTTGAGTTGGTAAGGCATTCAGAATCAGAAATTCCCTGAAAACAAAGTGCACACACACACTCTCACACACAAACCACACACTCTCTCACTAAAAACCATTGCCCTTGAATGTATCTTCTTTCTTCTATCTATCTTCCTAAGTAGGTATTATTATTATTAAGTAATATGAATATCATAAGTGTATAACCAAACCTAGATATCAATTACTTAATAATAATATCGTCCCAACGGTATAAACGACAGAGCCACAGAGGAAGTTACGTCACAGAATTGCATATAGGCTAATTTTTATTCCAAACAGCTGTAACATTATATCCCATGGGTTATTTGAAGGATCATTATTCATACAGACTGAATAGACTTAGGGTTTTGGCCATTGGTATGAAAATAATATTATTTTTACGCTCGATAGTCACTCAAAAAAAAACAAGCAAATTCAGTCACTAGTCATACCCATAATAGACATAAAAACAGGTCACACTAAATAGGTTCTGTGATTGGGAACATTTATGATACCTACGGTTAAGTCCTCAACATTTTTTTTCAAGTCAGCACACTAATTGCGTAATATACGATCAATCACAATTTGAATCGTTTTGAAACCGATTGCTAATCCATTGCTTAATAAGTTCAAAAAAAAAATTTGCTCAGCAACGTAAATGACGCAATGAATGTTGTTGAACTGTCAAAATGAAACAGATTAGTCTTAATGTGTTGCGTAATTAGATAGCAGTAGTGCATGGTCAATCATTGTGTTGCAGGTGTCCAGTTCTTAAGCCACTTCCTGGACACCTGCAAACCCAAAGCGATAGCCAACACCCAGTGGTTACCACCGTAACCACTTTGCATTAGGTGGGTCGTCAGCCGCTTTGGCAGCTTATAACATTCCTAAGTAAAATCCCTGCATAATTTTGGCATACAATCCTAGAACAGACTTTAATTGACTAAACGATTATTTTATATAACAACACTGGCTTTAGCTCGTGACTTCTACTGCGTCTATTGAGTATTTGTTGTTTGTGTTGATGTTTTTATACAAATATCATCTGGGATGAAAGCTGACAGTCGTTATGGTTAGTCAGTAGCCCGAAAGTCTGACAACCAGTCTTACCAACCAAGGGGTATCGTATTAACCAGTAATTGGTTTATGGACGTCAGAAAGGCAGTCGCTATTCGGCTGCATCGGGTTAGACTGGAAGCCGACCCCAACATAGTTGAGAAAAGGCTAGGCTGATATGATGATGATCTACGTCCGTTGCCTACGTCCTCCTACAGATCTCAAGCTGCCTATCGTCAAAATTTGAATTATCAAATCATCTTACGACACATACAAAAATCAAAGTTCAAAGTCCGACACACTTAACTTGTCCGACAACCTGATCCCACTCACTCAATGCTACATTCTTGCAGTCCCCAAAATAGCTTCTCCCTTTATAGGTCTCAGGAAATGCCATATTAGTGGTAATTATTTATGGCTTGATGTAACCGGCGCAGGCGCCTGCAGACGGTCAGAATTAATGATGATAGGCAGATGTCTGTCCAAGGTCGGTGCAAGGCAATTAGCAAGGAGGGTTATTAAGAATGTGCAATTATTGAGAATAGTATGGAGAATAATGGTGGAAATATCATCATACCAGCACGCATAACATGACCAAGGAAGAATAGAATAGAATACTCTTTATTGTACACCATAAAAATTACAGACGTAATTTAAGGACGATAAGAATAATAAACGAAGAATAGATGATACGATAGAAGTTTTGTCGACGGAAGAATAGACAAAATGACAGATAAACAATCACAATTTGTCATTTTGTCTATTCTTCCGTCGACAAAACTCGTAGAAAACCCGTTTCTATGGTTGTCATGCTATGCGTGCTGTAAGTGCAGCAACCAATTGTTTTATAAATAAATAAAGTAACATTCTATCAGCGATAACGATGATGGAAAACTTTATGGTCGTCACATTAGTTACCGTCACGTTATCCTGTGTGGAAAATGTTAGAAATACAAAACGATTTCAAAGTAATTGTCACTTGACTAGGCCCTCTGGTGACATTAGTTAGAGCTACCTTAGTGCCTGGAGATTACCGCAAGATTTAAAATTTTACCTGCGACATACTGTTAGCACAGTGTACCTACTTTCACAACGGATAGGTATTTACGTACATTTACATGGGCATAAAACCTAACTTATATACCTACTACTTAAACCTACTCTAATAAACAATACAAAACGCTTAGCTTAAAAGATACAATATTAAAAATAAAACAACAACTTTATTTAGTTTTTTTTTTATAATACATATGTTGTATTATAAAAAAAAAACTAAATAAATCATAAATATGTATTTACCCTATTTACCCTTATTACAATCAAAAAAAATATTGTAGTGTTTAAAAAAGGGGATTATCATGTCTAATAACAAACATGATAGAAACATGATAAAATGAAAAAAATCTTATGTAATGATATCGGTAATCGATTTTTTTCATTTTGCACACTTCCGAAAAAATGCAGTCTCCCTTCATACTTCGTCCGTATGTCATAATGTGCAAAGAAACGTAAACTTCAGTAATAAAAGTCGTATACTGCCCATACAGAAGTGGTTTCCACGCATTAAACTTCAAAGTGAGTTCACTTCTAACTGGCGCCTGCAACAACTAAATTACAAAACAAATATAATGTAACTGCATGAAGGTGGACACAGAAGGCCCAACGTCTAAACGCTCGAAGTAAATCATTTCTTCCTAGGTCTAGTGGTCGCTAACTCTACTGCTGAGCATTAACTCCTGGTTTCCATTCCCTGGTCGGGCAAAGTCAGCGTCATGTTATGTTATGTTACGTAAATTATTTCCTTTAATCTTAGTTCAAAATTATTTAATTGAATTCCCATAACCACATAATTTGCTGATTATGTGGTTATGGGAATTTGACGATCTACATTTTTCTATAAATAGGTTTAATAACTTAGGCACACCATAAAATTGGCAAAAAAAGGACTTGCTCAAAACAAATTTGGAATTTTCATGATTTTGTTTCATATCCATTTATCCATACCCATTTATGGTTTTACAGCTGGTACCTATTCTTCCTCTATATTTTTTCAAGCATTGTTCCGACTGGAGTTTCTGTCAAGCCCAACCTACTTGTATCATACTACCTACCTCACACTCAATGCCACAGTTTAGTAAACTACTAAAAGCTGGTTATAAAACAATTTGTGTAAATAAGTACGTGTGTCGCCTAGCCAATCAGGTGCGTTGTCTGAATGCAAAGCGCAGTAAATGAAGAATTTAGGGCAGCTGTTTAGGTTCTTCTAATTGTTTAAACGTGATGGGAGTTCGAGTGTCATTATTGTGACATGGTATGTAATAGTCGGCTTTATATGTGTTTTACTGAAGTACCGGAGTTTTGTGTTGCATTAATAAGGCGGCATTCGGCTAAGCTTTTGTTACCAACCTAAGCCAGGCAATTTTAATCTTTTTTTTATAGCTGTCGATTTAGAAGATGGGTGAACTTAGTCCAATCTTACTACTTGTTATTTGTGTTATGTTCTGTTTTCATTCTTCAGCAGTTTTTACCGATTAAAACACAATCAGATACTTTTAACTAGGCTTCTAAATGCTACATACATTTGAGAACCAAATTTTAATCTGCTTTTGGGCTTTAGCAGGATAGGGTATCACAACTATGACCATGATAAAGTAATGCTTTCTTATAAACTTCTGATCAGGGGCCTAAGTCTACTAATTTATAAACGTTACAATGGTCTCTCAATGGTGAGTTTTTGACAGTTTTTGTATGGCAAATCTGTCAAAAACTCAACATTGTAGACTTAGGCCCCAGGACTTCCGCATGCCAGCTTTATTTCCCAAGTGTTTAAAAGTAACAGGACCAGGACAAGGTATTAGCATACGTTATTCAATTATGTGACAAGGAAGCCCCACTTGTGCCTAATACCGGCTTACTTAACTGCAGGTTTGAAGGGGCTTAGCAACAGCGGTTTTGTTCACAAGACAGATACTTAGCCCCCTTCACAACTGACCGTAACCATAATAAGACTTCTTTAAATTAAAAGCCCTATAATTCTTGGAGCTTTCATTAAAAAGTCCCAGTTTTAGAAAGTCGATTCAATCTAATATTAGGTATGTATAAAGGCTCGTGGATGCTGGCGTGACACCGTGTTATTCAACCATGAAGTTTTCTTAGAAATTGTGTTGTTAAAGTCGCGTTGCGCTGTCGCGTCGCGCCTGTTTGCGGGAGCCTTAAGGGCTTCGAACCTACGACTGTAAGTCGAGGCCGTTACCACTGGGCCGCCCTGGAAGGACATCGGGTGCCATTTTATGAACACGAGCAATACTTTCGGAAAAGGCTCTCATTGCAAAAACATCGTAGAGTAAACGTTATGTTTTCAAGATGGTATATTCCATACACAAACAAGAAACCATTACAATTCAATACCCCTGTCGTAACTCGTAAACCACGAATAAACTTTAAATATAAACCAGTACATTCGCGCTCATAATTGTCCAATAACATTATAGTAACGGTTATTACAACTTCAAAGTGTTTCTTATCGTTTATTCACGAGAACATAAATAACAGAGGTCGAAGGTGAACGAGACTTCGCTTTGTGTGACTGTACTCGCAAGTTCAATTTTGTAGTGTAGCAGTCTTCTATTCATTTTAGGGCGAATTTCATGAATTAAACTGAATTCGATCAGCACATCTAAACCTCGATCAACATGTATCTATGTCATGATTGTTGCGGCATAAATATTAACACTGACAGCTTTTAAACGCGGTTTCACGATCACGTTCATTGGTGAAATTAGACCTTAGTAGTAATTAATAGAGCTCTTTTTAAAGGACCTCAACCGGGAAAGTACTACTACCGAACCTGTTTCTGCCACCAAGTAGCGACTCTGTAGCTTGTGGTACGGTTTTAAGGGTATCTCTCTACATGAGCCATTTCAGCTTCGTTTCAGGGATGGTTACGCACTTGCGATACCTCTGCCATTGCAGATTTATTATCATTAAGGGGCGCTGCGGTAACCACTGACCATCACGTGGTACGCCATCCAATATCTAAAATAAACAGTTTAGAATGCGACTGTACTTTGTTTTTTATAGCTTTGCACGGACTTGAACTTACATTACTTACGCAACTGTTAAGTAATATTCTGGAGCCGGTTTTGATAAAAGAATATTTTAAGAAGAATCATACATAATGATGAATGTAATTGCTGCTTCTAATTTGAGGCAAGTTAGAAAAGCGAATCGAATTTAATTATTCCTAGTCTGGTGAACGGGCTAAAGACTGACCAATTAGTAAAGGCTAATTTTGACAACAATGACACCTACACCAAACATCTGAGAGGACGAGTTCAAGGATTAATGCCTCATAGTAATGCTAAAGGCTTTTAAACTTAATAATGTGGCAATACGGAGAGGTGGACAAATACAAAAACAAAATGTTTATTTCTGTACCTTGGAGCCTCCTTTTACATGATGACGGCTGTGTTAGGAGACTCCGCACTTCCCTAGCTTTGGCTGTTTGTACAACTTACAAAATGATCTTTATTTTTTAGTTTTAAGAATTTCATTTTTTTTTTCTGAGTTTTTTTTTAGCAGTAGGAGTCCTTAGAGTGAAATTATGATGATGCTGATGATGAACGCTTCCATCTTTTGTCCTAAAGATGCCTTCAACCAAACAGCTCAGGCTATCGCAGTCCACTGGAAATAGGCCTCTCTCAAGCTGCGCCACAACACCCTGCCCTCAGACCATCCCAGACAACTTTTAAAGGTCTTTGGCAACTCTTTACCAGAATTAAATACCGTAATGACTTATCATCTATGCACCAGCCTATCCGTTAGAATACGACACTTCCCACGTGCCAGCTATTCAAACGTCAATCGTCGTACATGCAAATATTCAGTATTCTATTACATTGTCTAACCTAAATACTGTGGCTAAGTAGATGGCGCCTGCGCCGGCGACGCGACGGTTTGAAAGCGTTTCGCTAATAGACTCATTAGTCTAGTGAGTGGTTTCTTCCTGAGTTTTTGCTGGTCAGTGCCAGGTTTTATGGAGAAAGGCCGTTGTGGAGAGCAGGAATTTAATTCAAGAGTAGAAATGGATTTTTTTGGAACTGTGTTAGCTATTGTTGTATAAAATGTGGAGACGATAATACAACAATAAATGAAAACACTGGCAACATTAATACATAGGAGTACTTCCTATTTAGGAGATACTTCCTAAATAGGAAGTATCAAATAAATCCTAACATTGAAATTAAAAAGTGATTTTTTCTAGCGAATTAAATATTAGTGAGTGAGACTATGGGTGTTGCCAGTCTTTGGCTAGCTATACTGACTAAGCTATTGGATATATTTGATTGAATTTTCGTATGTAGACTAGGAACGTCATCAGACGGGCAATTCCCGTATTTTTAAGAACGTTCGCATTCGCATCTCATTCGCAATCTGTCAAAAATACAATCAATTTACCAACATTTTTGACAAGTTTGACAGATTGCGACTTGAATGTGAACGTTTTTTAAGGACGAGAATTGGCCTTCTGATATACGCAGTTTAATTTATTGTTTGTCTCGTTATTATCGTCTCCACCTTGTATATTGTGTGGTCCAATTTTTCTTTCTTTCTTTGTCAACGAACTGTCTGCCACTCGAAGGTGTCGCAAAATATCGTCGGTTGAGTCCAGCGGATTGGCAGAAGTGTTGTCTGCTAATAAGTCTTCTTCTACTAGTGCTACTCCAAGAATTGAAGGATTATCATCAACCTTTGCAAGGTAGACCAGTTCAGCAGTACTCGTGACTGTGGTTGACTCAGATTACCTCATCTAGGATTTATCTTTTACTCAGTAGAAAGTGTTTTCCATGATCGATCCATCAGGTTAAGCTGCGCTTGCCGGGGTTGGTCCATGGATGGGTGACCATCTATACATACCGAGACTCCTCCGTGCTTCGGAACACGTTAAGCTGTTGGTTCCAGCTGTCATTCGTGGATCTTTGACAGTCGTTACGAGTCGTCAGAAGCCCGAAAGTCTGACAACCAGTCTAACCAAGGTGTATCGTATTACCCAGTAACTGGGTTGTGGAGGTCAGATAGGCAGTCGCTCCATGTAAAATATTGGTATTCAGCTGCATCCGGTTAGACTGGAAGCCGACCCCAACATGATTGGGAAAAGTGTAGGCAGAATGATGGTAGGGAAAGCTGTAAGCAATTTACTTTAATTACGTAATATGAATATTAAAGTCGCAGCTGTGAGAAAATGGAGAAATTTTCAAGCTGCTGCGTTATTGTTATAGAGAAATTGCAATAAATGTAGCAGCGTGTTACCTAACATATATTTGTAGAAGTTCCACTGAGAATAGGATAAGACTTTTAACGAGAAACGACAGTGAGTTTAGCCTCATGCATACTGGCGCGACGCGACTTTAACAATACAATGTCTACGAAAACTTCACTGTAGAACAATTACCGGTGTCCGTCGCGCCAGTCTGCACGAAGCTTTATTCGGAAGGGTAGTTAATGAAAAAAACACTGAAACTTCAACGCAGAGAAATAAATGTTTCTTTTTAAAAGGTCATAATAACTCTCAAGTCGGCTTGATTTCTTTTTCATCAGCTATGAGGTCATTATCAAAGTCAAAATCTTCCTAATGCGATCCCAAACTACTAAATAAGGTCTAAATCCATAGTCCCACATCACAGAACGATTTATGAATATGTCTGGGTTTCAGGGGATAAGAAACCCCAGACATATTCATAAACCGTTGTTCATTTGTTACTCCATCCTGTAGCTTGACTTCTGCATCTTATTCCATGGTGTCCATAGCAGCTTTCAATCGTTTTTTACGGTGTATTAGGGCATTTGGCACGTGCAAGATCATGGCAGACCGTTATAGCGCTTGGATTTGCGCTTTCCAATCATATCTACTCAATATTGAATGTTTTCAAGGAGCTGGCGCCATTTGTCCGGCAGTAAATTTTAACGATTTGATACCTTGTCAGCTTAGTATTAGTAGATTCTGTGGGCTTAGTGTTGATTCTGTGATATTACACAACATTACGCCTGTAATCCCCAAAGGGTTAGGCAGAAGTGTACATAAAGTACACCCACATTTCGCCAGTTCTGTTTAAGTCCCATGTAATAGGGGGCGAGCTTCTTGCCATTAACCGGGCACAAATCCAGACTGAGCTGCTACTGAGATTCCAGATAGAAAACCCAATGACACTAAGCCCGACCCGGGAATCGAACACTGGACGTCATGCTCAGCAGTAGTGCTCGCGACCACTACGCCAACGAGGCATATATGGTAGTGTTGTGAAAGAAATAGTAGAGGAACAGCTTTTTACTTGTTATCATCTTAGTGATGTATGTAATCATCATCTAAAAAGAGTTCATAGAATCATTCAAATAAAGTAAAAACATGATTTATTTCACGTATTCTCAATAAAAGGGAAGTCTTCTATAATTCCAGGAACTCTTAAAATATCATTCTCATTCATAGAAACATGGCTTCCATGAACGCAATAAATCTCACCCGCCACTATTATTTCCTTTAAAAAAACGAAGATATCAATAGAACGAAACGGACAAACCAAGAATCAAGCTGTATTTTTTTGTATCAATATTGAATCCTTTTTGTTGACCACTGCAAAGCAAAGCATCCTTTTCTTTTGATGTTTTTTTGTATCATTTATTTTACTCCTCGTAGTCTCGAACACGGAAATATCATTGGTGCCGATTCCCTTGTTCACAAACCAAACTAAATTTAAGTTCAGTGCAACTTTTTCTTTGTATTTCATTAAGAAGAGTACAGAAGAAGAAAAATAGTTTAGTCCTGTGAAACCTGTCACTACTCCATACAAGTTTAGACGTGATTAAAAACTTGCCTACTAACGTCAATTTACGTCAGGCGCTGATTTATATGACAGGATTAAACTAAAATTTATAATCTGTCCTTTTCTTAATGAAATAGAAAGAAAAAGATGCACCGAACTTAAACTTAGTTTAGTTTGTGAACAAGTGAATCGGCACTATTATCGCTCTCCGCTATTTAATTTATAACAACCGTTAACATTTACCAGCTAAAAATAAGCACACCAATCGTTACCGTTAAACAAATCGCTTGCAAAAACTGCGCAGGATTAACATTAACATTGAATGGAAGTGAACTTGTTATACTTAACGGTTCTCTATAACTTATCTACATAAACACATACATAACATCACGCCTCTAATCCCCGAAGGGTTATCCAGAAGTATACCTATAGTACATCCACATTTCGCCAGGTATGTTTAAGTCCCATGTAATAGGGGGCGAGCTTTTTGCCATCAATCGGGCACAAATCCAGACTGAGAAATTACAGATGGATAACATATTCTAGATGAATAGGTTAAATAAGCTGTTTGAACTAACTGTGCCTGTGGCCCTGCCTGCATCAATCAATCTGCCTAGCCTTTTCCCAACTATTTTGGGGTCGGTTTCCAATCTAACTGGATGCAGCTGTATACCAGTATTTTATATTTATAGAGCGACTGCCTATCTGACCTTCTACAACCCAGTTACTGGGTAATACGATACCCCTTGGTAAGACTGGTTGTCAGACTTTCGAGCTTCTGACGACTCGTAACGACTGTCAAAGATACACGAATGACCGCCGGGGCCAACGGCTTAACGTGCTTTCCGAGGAGGAGTATATGTGTATATGTAAAGATGGTCACCCATCCGCGGACCAAACTCCGGCAAGCGTAACTTAACCCGACGGATCGACCCGTGCGGCTGTTATTACTTAGCCACAGCTGGTCCTGCCTGATATTTAATTATTTATCGTCATCAGCATCATCATTAAGAGCCCTTTTATAACATTAGGAGGGCTGGGTGCAGTACGCATGATTTGTCTGAATCCTAGGTCACTTTCATTCAAGTTTAACCTGCGATTTTAACAATATTCACATTCTATTCTCTCAGTCTTAGGAGAGCAGTGGTACCCCAATGGTTACAGCCCTAACTTAAAAGGTAGAAGTCCAAGGTCCGTCATAATTATCATTACCATGCCTTTTGATACTTACCCGTAGCTTATCAATAATTTTATAAACTTCAAGTACAAAATTAATCCGTCATACAAATAATTTTATCTTTAATTCATAGTTCCTTCCAGGTCATTCAAATGTATTCACATTTCACGCCAGCTTATTTGCGTAGGTCTTCTAGTAATCCTTGAAAACACGAATTAGAAATAAGTAGGCCAAAAGTTCCATAGGTGCACCGTCAATTGCTATGTAACTGCTGATACCTAAGCCACAGAATAGTACAGAAGAACGAGCGGAAACAGACGCACGAACACACAGACGCGTCGCGTACCCATGGCGATCTCAAACAAATGCTAGTCGCGAGTACGCTTGCACTCGCCGTACGTGAAGCCTGCCTCTGTGTGCGTGCCTTTTCGCCCATTGTATGGAACCGACCTTCTGAACCTATAAATTTTGTGCTCAAGCATTAACATAGAAATGTGAACCCACGCCTGGCGCCAATGTTGGGGAGTTGGGGCCAATATTTGAATGCATGCCAGGATTAAAGACGAGACAATTATTTACATAGGAAAGTGTGCAAATTGTTTGGTTGCATCTATTGGGTTCTAAGTGTAGTTTCGGTTTCGTACAAGCAATAGAATTAAACATGATCTTAGTAGTATTCAAGACGTAGTAAGAGCTGTCAAAGAAACTTGAGATAACTTTTTTATGGAATTTAAATGAAAGATAAATTAATTATTGATTATTTAATGATAATTGAACTAAGGGCTTGATTCAGAAAGCAGTACACGGGACGCATAGTGAGGAGGTTCCTCTCTCTAGAGCCATGACCACCGGCAGCCTGGAGCCCGTTCCCGATGCCGATGGACCACTATTTTTTATATATTTGAATGTTTTTTTTAATGAAAATATTTAAAAATGTAAAGAATATGTTTAAAAATGTAATAAAAGAATTGAACTTAAGTTATTAATTAAATCGTTTCGGTATAATAGTTGAATCAGTTGGTTATGCCCTGATTCTCGAGTTTTACGATTGGTGTAGAAAAATAGATAAGTATACCTACTTTACAATGCTGTAGTTATTTTATTTCAATAAATAGTATCTGCATGAACAATACCTACTCTACTCATATATAATTAATTGGATTTATCATTATTGACAACATAATTCGTTAAATTATTAAATTACTCAAGCAATAATGTATTGCTTTAGTACTTAATTTAAGTATCTACTATTAATTATGCGATCGCTAATGCGTAGTTTATGCCTTTATCGTAAAATCTTGTATAGGTACCTTATTTCGTGACTATAAAAGAATAATATTACATAGACACGTTCAAAAATACAAGCATTTACCATAAATCAATAAAGTTGAGAAAAGTCAAAAGTAATTTATTCAAACTAGGCTGAGAATCTGCACTTTATAAACATCAAAATTACATAAGACAATCCCCCAAAACGCCCACCCTTCACCACAGAGAAGTGGCGCAACAAACTCCTCAGCAGCGTCTGTTCAGTTAGAAGAACAAGATAATAATCAAGCTGTTAAAGATATTTAAGAATACCTACTTACATAAGACAAAGGGAGAATATCTATACTTACAGAAAACAATTAAACATACCGACTAAAACAATCATAAATAAAAGGAAAAATTCATAAACTTCTCAAAACAATAAAACCCTGATTAAAACACACAAATAATAACTTACCTACTTATAACACGTTCCTATGCCCATCCCATAATTACTCAGCAATGTTAGATCAAACGTTTGACCAAATGTTGGCCCTAAATGACAGTTATACGAGTTACTACTAGATTAATATTAAAGGCTGAACACAAAGATTGGCTCGATACCAAAGTTAATAAAACAATTGTTTTGACTGAGAAATCTGCGAAACTTCACCATTTGAATAGTAATTTCTATTGGGATTGCTTTGCTTGGGTTTTACTGCAAATTATGTCAAAGTCAAATGACTTTATGCTTGCCAAAGACACCTGTTAACCTGTAAAGGCCTGCGCCAACTGGCGGCACGGCACGGCAAATGGATTTTTATGCGACGAATAGGAATATACCTAACTTAATCGTATGACAATAAAATTGAAATTTCAATGATGATGCCTAAGGACATGGCCGCGGCATGCCTTAGAATACCGCGGCATCGTTTCCGTCAGAATGCGCTCAAATGTAATGGTGCCGCTAGTGGGCGCAGGCCCTAAGTGTCTGGGAAAGCAAAATATTTCGTTTACGATGCTTTTCTCTGCCAAGTTCTGGTGGTAAAGTTGCCATATTAATTTAGGAGAGATACTTACTGTCTCTGATTTTGTTGATGACTTTTCCTATAAGTTACGACAAAGTTGTATTGGATTTATAGCAATATTTGACCCAATGTTGGACATAACAAAGATGCGCAACCTGTCAATTCACATTTTAAAGTTATTTTAGAAAATAAAATAACTTCAAAAGGTTAAATTGACAGGTAGCTATTTTTATATATTTATTGATTTTACTGCTGCCGTCGATATGAACGCTGCGCGTGATCAAAAGCCGTTAATAACATTATATGACACAACTTCCTCCAAAACCGGCGCAGGAGCGATTCTAAGTTAAAACTGCTTAGTTCCGTGATTACGATAGACGAAAATACAAATCTTTCAGTCTAGTTTTGATTTCCTATAGCCCATAAACTCACGCCATCTTCCTGTGGGGGCTAGGCAGAAACTACAGAAAGACACCTGGTACGATCTTAACATACTCCTTTTGCTTCGTTTACGTTCATACATCTGGTAGGTATACACGCCCGCCGGTTGCGAGTACTACACTCCTGACCTTTCTGAAGAACATCACCAATAAAGTCACTATAATTATGTTCTTCCATCTAGGGTGTCCCCCTCTCAGCGTTTCCATTCACATCTGCCATGTAAATTGATTTCTTAAGAGACAAACAAAAATATATCTGTCTGGCACCTAAAATATGTGACATCAATAAAATAGAAGTCTCAGTGATTAACACATTACAATTTGATTAGAAATGAATTGAATTTTAATTAACATTTAATGTAACAAAACATTTATTTGAAGAATCGAACATAACTAATACCTGTTTTATTTTTTTCCGTCGGTTAGTTCAAAGTGTAATCAATAACCGATAAAAATCTACCTACAGATCATAAAGTAATTAGGTACTCATTTAAACACCAGTACAAAACAGTTAGAATATTTTTATTATTAATCTAACAAACGTAATTAAGGCATGCGTTTGCGCAGCTCAAAGTCAATGACAGTTTGACAGCGCACCAAATATGGCACTGATGGGTACTGTCAACCGATCCCCGGCTATAGGGCTGTCAAAATTAAAATATTCTTTTATTTTGTGACAAGATGGATGACGGAAAAAAATGTTTCTTTTATGGTATTTCGATGCTACTTTAAAAGAAAAACAAAACTTAATTGATGTGTTATTTTGGAGAAAAATAAAAACGTTGAGATCAAAGTTGTTTAAGAATTCTACGTCTGCTTTGTATTTTTTTTATTTCAAAATCAAAAGACATTTATTCAAACTAGGCTGAGAATCAGGACTTTTCGAACGTCAAATTTACATAAGACAGTCCCCCAAAACGCCACCGCCCTTCAGTACTTCCTAGTGCTTTAGCTGCGAAGAAGATGTGGCGCAACAGACTGCCCAATTGAATTTATTCGGTATGTTATGTGTCCTTTTCCTACTCTGCACTAAAAGCCTTTGCAATGCAGAGGGATAGTTAGATACTAATCTATACATAATATTATTGTAAGTACTCAATCTACAATACTCTCCGGGACTTAGATCGATTCGTCCCCTATTACATGGGACTTAAACATAACTGGCGAAATGTGGATGTACTATAATAAATCATTGTACACCTCTGTCTCACCCTTCGAGGCAAATAGGCGTAATGTTATGTAATGCGTGTGTTAGATCGGTTTTTCTATGAAATAATTAGGCATAATTAATTGGAAATAACGAACAGGATGCTATGTTTTAAGTTCCTTTTTTAGATAAAAGAAATCACATTCACACTGCAATTTTTCTTGCAGCCTGAAAGGAATTAGTACCTATTGCCTGTAACTAGATAGTTCAGCGTAAGGCTGCGGACACGAAGTTAGCGGGCGCGGGGCGGCGCCGGCGGCGGCAGCGGCGCGGGGAGCGACGATAGTTCCATATAAAACTATGCATTTGAACGCGCCCGAACGAAACGCTCACGCGCCGCTGCTGCCGCTGCTATATTAAAAATAGTAGGCCACCGGTATCGGGAACAGGGTCCAAGCTACCGGTGGTCAGGGCTCCAGAAAGAGGAACCTTATTATTATTATAAAGAGGTGTCAAGAAAATGAATTAAAAACAAAACAAAAAAAAAACGTGGGGGTATTCTGGTCATCAAACAAAGGATTAACCTCATTGATGTGACGTTAATTTAAATTGATGTCAATCGTCAATCACGAATTGGATTTCTAGTTCGTCAACCCTACCGTTACGCCCATACCTGACAGCAAATCGCAAATTATCGATACATCAGCCGATTGTTATTCTATAATGACCTCACAGCGATGACCATAGAATAAATATTTTTAATAGACATTACATCTAGACAATAGCCCCTTAGTCATTAAACTATTATCTTTAGCCCCCGTTATAATCGGTCTTGTTAAACGATTGTTAATTTTAAATCTAACCACGTACACTAACAACCCGTTAATCATGGTTTTAAAAACACCGGTGTTTTCGTTTATGGGGTAGGCTGTGGCTTTAAGAAATACGTGGTCCGCTGATATTCAATTGTTTATAGTCATAGGCCTACAGGAACCTTTCTATGACTTATTTATAGTAACGTAGGTCACTGTGCGTCATTCAATAAAAAAGTTGACCAGAAATAGACATATCAATTCTATTTAATAGACTCTGTACAGAAATAGATGGATACGATACCATAAATAAGGCTGAGTATACCTTATAGAGTTAAACAATGATTTAATCTGCTGGTTTTGATTAGCGTCAACAAGAGACTTCAAATGTTATAAACTAGGTTATTGACACTAGCTTAGTCAGTTTATTTTGTACCTGAGCTTGATTTATTCCTGTCCAAGTGATTTGTTGCCTTTATTATGACCACTTCAGTAGTTTAGTGCCATTCAGGTTTGCAACGGATCTACTGGTTGTTAGTATTATTAGGTTCAATACGAATAGATTAGAATCAGCGGTTCTATTGCTGCACATTTTATAGCATAAAATATAATTTAACCTGCTTGTGTTTTAATCAAAATACCTACCTACAGTAAATTTAGAATTTAATCTTTATTAACCTATGATAACATTCTAATAACATTCTAATGTTAAGTCCTAGCTTGAGGGGAATGCTTGCACATCAACCATATTTTTAGACATGTCCGTCCCAACTTTTAAACTATTTGTGTTAACTGGAGTTAACGTTTGAAGAGTTAATCTGGGTTTACGATGGGCCGCGACGAATTCGTTTGTTATAGTGCAACCTACCCAATGTTGCTAGCACTTAATATTGTTAAAAGCTACTTTTTCTTAGCAACAAGCTTTAGAGCTTTAGACTAACAGCATTCTAGATTCCAAAGCTAAATGGGTTTCTAGCGGGAAGTGTTTTCTTCCAATGATAACTTGGTAAACTGTTCCTTTGTCTGAGATCTTTAAAGACTGCAAAAGTTACTCAAAAGCTGTCGCTATTATGCAGCTGTTAGCTACTAATCAATCTGACTAGCCTTTTCCCAACTATGTTGGGGTCGGCTAACAGTCTAACCGGATGCAGCTGAATACCAGTATTTTACCTGGATCAATCTCCACAACCCAGTAACTGGGTAATACGATACCCCTTGGTAAGACTGGTTGTCAGACTTTCGGTCGTCTGACGACTGTCAAAGATCCACGAATGACAGCCGGGACAAACGGCTTAACGTGCTTTCCAAGGTGCGGAGGAGTCTCGGTACCTATCTAAAGGTCACCCATCAATGGACCAACCCCGGCAAGCGCAGCTTAACCTGATGGATCGACCCGAGCGGCTGTTATTACTTAGCCACGAGCTCCTCTTATTACCTACTAATCTATCCTAATATTTTAAAGAGGTAAAACTGAGTTTGCATGTAAATACTTAGGAACTACTGATTTGATTCCCTTCTTTACTCATGAAAACCTTCAATACCTATTGCAGAGTGTCATAATATTTATGTACTGTAGATAAAGAAACACGCGGATGAATTCGCGGCCAGAACCAAGTAAAATCTATTTGTATGCCAAAAAGTCGACTATTTTCTTTACAGTTAGAACTGGCTGCAGGCTCAATGCTCAATTAATTTGACAGAATAAAAAAAAGTTTATTTGCTGCCTGAGGCTGCCTGACTAGTCTCTCTCTGTCACCTAAACAAAAATTGGAAAGAGTTTTTTTAACGTTTTTTGGAAGTTTTTAAAGGGTAATCTTTTGGAATAGGTACGAATGCGAATTGCGTACCCAAGTAGGTCGCTACCGATGCATCCAAAACCCAGTGCAAGTTTGTTACTACTGAATAAACCTCAGGAATAGACAATGTCCCATCTGCTAGTGTTCCAAATATCCGTTCACCTGCACCCTTGACGATTTGAACAACTCCTGTGACACTGCCATAAACTTGGCCATCTATTGGGCCAAAACAGTATACTATAGATGTACCGTTCAATGAAGAACATTCACCAATGGAAGGCCACACTTTTCGTGAGTGACTTAGGATAATATTAATTCCAAAAAAATGCACGCCTCATAGTAAATGGGTATTTCGATACGTTTGAAGTGGCGGGGCATTGTAGCCAGTGATGACTTTATTAATACGATATCATCATCATCAAGCCCAGAATATAGGCCTCCCCCCTTTTGTGCCATGCAGCCCTGGTCTGTGCAAGTCTTATCCAGGTCTTCCCCGTGATCTCTGTTGGTCGTCCACATCTGGCCATTGGTCTGCCAACGCTCCTTCCGGCAACCATGCCGTTATGACTCTGCTGCCATTGCCAAGTCTAGCCAATTATCCTGCCCATCTAAATAAAATTTCTCTATACCTTAATATCTTAATAGACTGCTAAGGATCGTAGCAGGTGGAGTTCTGTAGTTTCTGCCTACCGCAATGGGAAGAAGGCTGATTGACTTAGGTACTGATTTTTTAAGTTATTGTTGTTTTTAACTGTGCTAATGATATTGTTCTTTTGGTTACAGACAGCATCGGAGCAGCGAGCGTCCGCCCCTGAGGAGATGCAGGCGCGGCACAGCATACTGTGGCACCTGCTTATTGACCTGCCTATATTGTTATTAGGTAAGTGCTCCAATATCATTAACATAATGTTTTGTAGAGGTATACGGACTCCTGGCGTTTTCCTCCAGTCCATGGTGTGCTATATAACTAATGTGGCAGCTTGTCAAGAGGTCTGACAGGTTGACACATATGACATGAGATCGCCAGGAGGCCCCGAAATGGGCACGTTGCGTTATAAAACTTATGGCCAAAATATAAAAAAAATACCCTCAAGAGAAGCCTTTTCAGTAACCCGACCCACCCCGACCACAGTTTATAATCATTTAGTTTTAGCAGGTCCTGTCGGATTCGGATCAAGCCTGATCAATTCTCTGACCTTATTTAACTACTGTAGTTTATATCTAGGACCTTATTATATGTAGTAGAAATTGGTAATAAACTAAAGCACCGTTCATAATATGAAAGGGACTTTCGAATCGAAGATTTCGAATCGTAGATTTGCCCTGTCGCGTCAAAAGATGAAGTCCTTTCTGTTCCATTTCGACACACAGTGCGCAGACTTGGATGTGATTGTCATGGAAACGCCATTGTTAGTGTGTGAGCTTGCTCTCCTCAATAGGGACACTTTTTCATGCGGCATAGTACGGTGAGGGCAAATCTACGATTTATATCGTTGTTTCGAGTCATCTAAGTCAAAGACATTTTCTTCTGGGTGTAGGATAATACAGGACTAGTCGCGATACATAGGAGTATCTATGTATCGCCACTAGTCCTGCAGTGTGGCGAAATAACCATGAACTCAACAGAATGTAATGCAGCATCAGATCAAGAGCAATAAACGTTAATCAAAATAATAATTACAAACAAACGCTCCATTGAATACGATTATTACTGTGCATCTCACACGGCTCATTGCAGATCATGATTTGTGAGGTGCTTATCAGTTTAGTTTGGAATTCTCTATCGGTCTATTTTTAAATCTAGTACGGTGGAATTGGAAACATAAGTTGACCAGATATAAAATGCTTTTCATTCCACTTCATCATTATTACCCTCAGCCCATCTTCACCCACTGCTGGTCATGGGCCTCTCTTTTTTTGTGCCAACCGCCACGCTCCTGTGTCACCACAGTAACTGCGTAAAAACGATCAATCCTTTTTAAGGCTATTGTTAATCCATTGTTCATATGTTCGACAAAGTCTGCTCAGAAACGAAAATAATGCAATGAATGTTGTTGAATTGTCAAAATGAAACAGATTGTGATTGATCGTGTGTTATGCAATAAAGGTGCAAGTTCCACCTGCGATGGTAACAGTTTCGTCCGTCCATCTCTCCGCCGGACAACCAACACTTCGTCTTCCAGTCCTTGGACGCGACTCGGTCACTACCTTCCTTCTCCTGTCATCACTGCACCTTGCCAGGTGTCCTGCCCAACTCTATTTAAGTTCTTGTACCTACACTCTCTATTTGAACACTATCAAAGGTCAGCTTTTCGTCACATCTAAACTAATATTATAAAGTGGTAAAATTTGTTTGCTTGTTTGTATGTAGGTGTTAAGCTCCGGAACTACCAGTCGGATTTGCTTTGGATAGCCCAATATTTGAGTGGCTGTAGCATCACGCTACGATTCTTAGGAGCCGTGCAAAAAGAAAAAAGTCAGAAAGAACGCTAAGCGAAGTAATAGCGCGGGTGGGCCATGCGCCGTAATTTCATGCGGAATTGCGGACGAAGTCGTGCGCAGAAGCTAGTATCTCTATAATGTTATCATTTCAAAATGATGATGCCTTAGTAATGTACATTATTTAATGCCCGGTTATATATGGGGCACTTTTAGCTGTTTAAAGGACCGTTTCCTTATCATGGATATTTTATTATTTTATGACTGCGATGTCTAACGGTATTAAAGTTACCGTTTGAGTGTAATAAACAGTGTATAGCCCATGGATACTAGTGAACATACACCACTCTCTGAAGCGCATACAGGACGATACATCTTATGAGCGTAAAATAACTATAAAATATTCATATTCTTCTAGATGACTCGCTGATCTTCGAACCACGTGGAACAAAATTTCGATATTTTAGATTTTTCGGCTGTTCCTTTGAGTTTTTCCGAATTTTCCATTTTCATAAGCCACACCAGGATTCAGGCGAAAAAAAAAAAAAAAAAATGTGCAGCCGTTGAGTTTTTGCGAGCCTAACCCACGGCAATCGATTTCTATAAAGATAGATGATACTCATAAATGATATCTATAGGAGCCGAGTTGATATCTGACTTTCATAACAATTCTTAAATGTTCTGAAAATCTAGCAGGCCGTCCTGCCAATCCAGAATGGTATGCCAAGGGATGGTTTGCCTTTATTTATTATCACAGTACCCAGATGGATTGTCGATTATACCAACTTTTAGAGGTATGAGAAACAGGGTGTTAAGTTCACTCATCCTCTATAGAAAAGGGAGGATCCTCCGACCAGACGGGCGTTGTGTCTGGCGGGCACCTGGCCAACGATTGATGTCGGGAAGTCTTATATATGTGATAAACTTTAATTGCTCGATGCAGGATTTGTGTGACCTCAGGTCTTTTTGATGCGTAGTTCGCATGTGGCGTTATTGATGCCACTACAAAGTTATCAAATAGAAAAATACTTTCTTATTCGCTTTTTACATTCCATTTGGCTTTATTCAAGTTAGGGATACCCCAAGGTTCCCTATAAATTAATTAATTCTGTGATCTGCATCAACACCATTGTACTTAAGAGCATACACAACCTCAGGTTTTTATCTCGCTCGCACCATGCTACTCGCGGACTGTGAGCGAGCGAGACGGAGGCGGCTCCAAAGCGGGAATAGTTTAGGTAAGTAATTGCTTTTACGGCGAAAATTATGGTAATTAAAAAAAAAAACATAATCGCTGCTTTATAGTTAGTTCAGTTAGTATGCAAAGTTTCCTGATCTAATTTGAAGTATTTTTTGAATAGCAGTGGTCTATTGTTCGGTTTGGAGGTAACTTTGGTTTTTTTTTATTTAAATCGTGTTTTCGGCTAACAAAGTCCTTAACATTAATCCTCAACTTTAACATATATTTATTTCAAAATTAATGCTTCAGAACTTTCGATATAACGGCGGATCTTGCTAAGCAATTTGAGGTAACATAGGCTCTTAATTCATAAGGTAATCAAACGATCTCCATGCTGTCTACCAGGTCCGTTAAATTAGTCATATCAGGGTTCCATGTTCTGTAATGAACGTCTACCGCTATTTATGTCACGCAAATGACACTTTAACATCCTTGTAACTAATTATCCACCTTAAAATGTTAGAAGATAACTCCAGGCTTATCAAGTTATTACACTTAACGGGCGCACACATTAGGCCACCCTCTTGATACTTACACCAAAGATTATGTATCGTAATGGATACTTAGCTTGGTACACTTGTCAATTGAGGTATGCACAATACCTATATGCAAAACGGTTGTTTTTGCACGATTCAAATCGTGTTTAACAAAACAGCAAGGGATAAGGTAATAAAACCTTCAGAATTTGAAAGTTCATCTTCAAAGTTCAAATACAGATCTTTTATCAACCGATTACATATCACATGGGAATTAAACTTAATTAGAGAAATGTGGGTTTACTATAGCTTACACCTCTGCCTTACCCTTTGGGGATTACAGGCGTGATGTTATGTTTAAGAACACATATTTAACGGTTCAATAAATGTTGGTAAACAAAGTCTTAATTGAATGAAGCAGGAAAAGTTACGCGGATAAACACGTTTTCTTTCATGTTCATTTGATTAGAAATCTACATTGACTGGGAAACACCGTTTACGACTACATTAAAGTCATTTGAAATGAAACGTAAACAAGCGGTAGTGTGTTCCTACAGTTGGAACGGAAATAAGTTAAGTATCTTTTCTGTATCTCATCTGTGACGGCATTAGTTGGATTTATAGTACCTACCTAAAGCAGGGAGATTTATTGGTTTTTAAGGATGCTGACTCAAAATAAAGACAGGTCAAGAAATGTTTGTAAATAAATAAATCCGTTTTATGTAAGAGGGAATTCTGAAAGGCTTTTTATGGCTATTAAGAAATGGTGCCCCGTTATGCATACTCACGCTGCGATTTAAAAAAAAATTATAAATACTTCCTGCTCACATCGGCAAAATGACACTGCCGGAAATACCTCAAAAACTAGATCTACTAAATCGTTCAATTCGTTTATTTTTAAATGTAAAATCTAAATTGTTGTTGAGTTTCTACACGCTCTACATGCAGACAAAATTCGACTTTTTCTAAATAAATTATGTGTTGAAAAATTATAGGTTTAGTAACTTTCAATTTAATATTATGAAACCTAGTTCACAACCCAAACATAAACAAACATATTCAATTTATAAAGCCTAGTTCTCACGTCTCTATTACATCGTCGGACTAACGGGTCAGCGTGTTCTGGGAACCGCTTTTTGTCCGACTGTTAGACCACGGCCTTAACTGGCTCAGAATTCGGATTATCGGACATGGTACACCGATAATTGTCGATTAATGTGATATAAATATCCGTGTGGTATCTAATGGTGCTATAAAACAGTTAAAGTGGAGTTATGGGTTTCGGAACTGGTTTGGAACTGACGCCTTAAGACATATAGTTAGTTTTTAAGCGCAGATTAGCATTTCTATGTGAACAGTTTCAGTGATTAACATTCAAAACAACTCTAAAATCGCCATGCAGTCTAAACAACTGACCAGTTGCCTTTAGTCTACCACCACCTTTAGACTAACCTTTCCCCGACTATGTTTTTCGGCTTAGGGCAAATTCGACCAAACACGAATAAATTTTATCCGCGGAATAAGATTTACTCTCACAGTTTTCGTATGGAGAAACTGTCAAAAACGTTACTCGGAAGAGAAGGCATATTTCGCGGATAAAATTTATTCCTGTTTGGTCGAATCCAGCCTTAAACGCAAACGAAATTTCGAATACAGTATTCTCTAGTAGGTGGTAGGGACCGAAAACTTTATAAGTTACGGTACAGGTATCGAAGAATTTTGGTTAATTCTACGACTAAGGTTAACGCTATCTGGGTAACCGAAGAAGAACATGTTACCTCTTTTAGGTAACCGTTTGAATACCGGTTACACAGGCGATGCGCGCCCTTGACTAATGCCGACGGCACGGGTAAGATACAGGTATTTTTTATGTCGGTAACCGGTATTAATACTGGTGGTATTTAAGGTAACATTTAAAAATACCTGTAAAAAATATAAATGTTGTAACCAAATAATAGCCGTATTGATCATACCTACTGGAGATTAAGCACCTCAACTCTGATATCCTAAAGTAACCTTCTTCTTTGGAAAGAGCAGGTGAAGATCGCGAGGATTAAATGGAGACAGCCCTTTGCGCACGAGTGTGGCAGAACAGGCAAACAAAATAATACCATATCTATTGAACAGTCTGCCACCTGCCATAAATAAATCGAACAAAAATAGTTTTAAAAATAAATTTAAAAAATATTATTTAGAAATATGTTAAAGTGCTACCTACCCATAATAATAATAATTTGTTTTAAGTACAAACTTTATTGAGTGTATAGAGACTCATCGACCCCGCAGTCAAACCACTACTACGGTTTTGTGGGGCTTAGTTTATAAGTTAAACTTACCTTATGTGAATATAAATAAATAAATTAAAAAACCCCTTTGTTTTTTTTTTAATATTGAAAAAAAAAAAAAGATATTTTAGATTTTTTTTTTTAAATATAAAATGAGATAATATTGCATCTATCTGCGTCATTGACTTCTCAGATATCCCTTTATTTATGGCGTACTTAATTCGAAAGGGATCAAATGAAACAGACCTGTAACTCAATGCTTATCCAACCGATTTGGGTGCAGTCAGCTATTTAACGTGACGTGTTACGTGGGTACAGCCTTGTCATTTGATACACAACCAAATCAATCATCAATGACTTGCAAGGTTTCTAAGACAGGGCTCTAGTGTGATGCTGCCCTTTGATTAAAAAGTAAACTTAAACGATTGTGTATTTTTTACATTACAAAAAGTCTGGATATAAAAATATGGATGTAACTTAACTGGGACTGTCATTTGTCATATCAATTCAAAGTATCTAAGCTATCGTTTATCTCTATATAATATAATTTTTATTTACGTGCGTTTGTCACTGAACACGATTGACTTGTCACGAACCAGAACACGACGTGTTGCCACGCCGAGCGCTGGCCGTCCTGCGGATGCCTCGTTGAGAGGTGAAACAGGTGTCGATTTCTTACAGGTTTTTTTAGGAATAGTTAAGCGGAATAGGTTACTGAATATAATTATTTACGTCTATTATATTTTAGCAGTGTTGTTAAAGACCCTTTTAATGAATCCTTCTAAACTTTCTCATTCTTTTTTGCGTCAGTTTTTCATTATTAATAACTCGTTTATAGTTTGCATTTGAAAAAGAACCACTCAATGTCAAAATACTCGAAATTACCTACCGAGGAGACTGACGCAAAAATAAAACGCAATACCTACCTTCTTTTTTACTATAACTGCCATAGTGAGGTTAATAAACTACGCACAATTTTTCAGTACAATACTATTTCATCATGAATCAAGCTGAATCAAATTACACGAAGTCATCGAAGTGTTTTAGTAAACACGCTCTGTGAGAACTCGAGTACAGTCTCGACCAGTGGCTCTCAAAGTCTGTGTACTTAGAATTTTGTAACAAAGTTCCTTATCGCATGTTGTACTTAGCCCACTTGGCGAGAGAAAATTAGCCCGAAAAAATGTGTAACATTTTGACTATCACGACACGAATATGCCTACAATGATTTTTTCTGTCAGTGAGGGAAACCATTGCCTAATAAGCTATTTATTATGATTCTGGCTAACTAATTTCATAACAAAAGGTTGTCTTTTCGAGCTTGCGTGGAAAAAAATATGTAATTCAAGTTTCAGAATCACTGTCTTAAACTATAACTTTACAGATTCGTGTGAACACACACCATTATATTATACATGTGTGGGTGTATTCTACACGTGTATGTGTAATTAGAGAGCATTGTTTTTGAACGCATCGCCCGGAAAGAATGTCAACATCATTGTAGGTTCAACCAGAGTCCTCGTGATCTACATGCTTTGCGATTCTTTGAAGTAGACCACCGTGGTTTTGTTTACAAGTAGCTTAGTTTACAAGTACGGAAGTGTAGTTGAAGCAAAAATATGTTGTGCTGAATGTAAACTTAGGGGTTTGTGACGTCTGAGAAAAAAAGAGGTTTATTCTGCAAAATCTTTTTGTCAGTTCTGTGGTGAATTGTGTGCAAAATCTTCTTGTCACTTCTGTGGACTAAGTTGTGAAAACGGGGTATTGTTTATTATACTTGTCTTACGTAAAAAAAACAATTATTGAAAACCGTTTTTTTCTATTACTTACCTACACAATTTAAATGGAAAAAGTACGTTGTTACATTGTGCAGGTAAGTAATAGAAAAAAACGGTTTTCAGCAATTGTTTTTTTTTTGTTTCCTTTCCAACAAGGTGCAGTAGGACGGTAAATTCCTCACAATCATCACGATTGTCTCAACAGTTTCTCACACAACTACTATATTTGTCCAACTCCGAACACACGTCAAATGCTATTTGTCTTGACGCCTAACGAGTATATTCACGCTATTTCTATTTTTTTCTAAAGTTACTTCGCTAGCTGGGTGGTCAGTAGTGACATGTGATACCTGACACTGTTGACACAGCGGTGACATTGCCTTGACACCAGTCACGAGGTATGATCGCCCACACAAGTGCATTTAGGTATAATATGTCAATGTAGGTTTATTGATGTTGTGGCATTTTTTGTTTTTTTTTTTTTGTTGAAAACAAAATAAACGGTTAGTTGGTTCCATTGAAAAATTAATTCTAAATAAATTGATTTAAATCGGTTACTTGCTTTACTTAAACTAATTGCGTAAACTTGAAATATTAATTAATAACCATAATAATGTCGCCTATATTTGAATTAATTTATTCAACAGCCTACAAAATAATTAGAATCATAATTCGTTATCTCATAATAATTATTAAAATAATTGCGTAAGACTAATTAACTTTACGTAGTTATGTAAATAATAATAATACAAAATGCTATAATTTTATGGCTATGATAATATGTATTTACTGTCTGGCATAATATGCACGCTTTGCTTTTATTAGGTTCAGATCATTGGTCAACGGTCAGGTAAACATTACGATAATTTATTAATTACATAATTTTATTTTATTACTAATCTTGTACAACTGTGCAATTACATAGTCTTGTCACCTGATGGACAAAAACAAAACATCAACATCTATGTTCCCCGAAGGGTTAGGCAGGTGTAGATATAGATACCTGTAGTACTCCCACATTTCACCAGAGGGGGCGAACCTAATGCCATCAACCGGGCACAAATCCAGACTCCGAACTGCTACTGAGAAATTCTAGATGGAAAAACCCATTAACACTTAGCCCGACCTGGGAATCGAACCCAGGACCTCATCCTCAGCAGTAGCTCTTGCGACCACTAGACCAACGAAGCAGTCAACAACTGGAATGAAAATTAAATAATGAAAGGAAATTAAACAGACATACAAAACATCATCTCTAGTCTTTGACCCACATTATTCTCAAATGGTCTCTACAACTTTCAAGTTGTGCAGTTCTTTCGTTGCCTTGTTAAACCCTTTAACAGAAAATACATCGAACTTCCAATACAATCAATTAATTAACTCCGTTCCAATTTATAAATTCCTTTTGCTTCAACTAAAATAACGGTTCAACCTTATTCTCTAAAATTAATGTACAGTGGCCAGCACATCAAGCTACTAAAATCTGTCAAATTTCTTTAGTAGATTTTAAACTTTATCGCTAGAGCATTAGGTTCAAGTTTGATTGGGAAAGTTTGACAGTTTTATAGAATTTTCTTGACTTATTTATGTTATGTAGTAACATAAATAAGTCAAGAAAATTCTATAAAACTATAAAGTACCTTATCTGCCCAATCCGGTGTCACATGACAAATTTCATTGCATATTTTGGTCAAGGATTTTCTTTAAAAGCCCTTTTAGATGGTTTTATAGAATGTTAAAAGGAATTTTGTTTACCATAAACATAGTTTTATTGACCTAGTTTTTCTCAAGATGGATGTAGTAGTAGTAGTCATACTATTTCCCGTTACGGTGTGGGCAGATCTAAACGACGACACGCGTTGTCTCTGTGTTGTCCCCAAAAGTTGAATAATTTTTTTCAATTAATTTACAAGATTGTATTATTTTAAGGAAAGAGACTAAGATTCTTTATTTTTTTATTTACTTAGGAATTGATTGTTGCTGATTGTTTGTTTCAATTTTCTTATTTTGGACTTTCATATTTATTCATCAAGTTAAACTTTGCAGGTACTAATTTTATACGGCTATAGAATAACACAGACTCATAAAATTCATGATTAACTACACTGCACCATGTATTTAATTTTAAAAAACAAAAGCACCTTTATCAGTGACTGTACACAACGAAGCTACTCACGCATTTATAAAGCTCTGTGTACAAGTGCGTACACAATGTTATCGGCCACTTTATCGGACACGTAACATCCGATACCCGATCTTCAATAATGTCAGTATTTTTTTCTCTAGAACTTACAATGTCAATGATAACGATATCTTCTTGCTTGAGAAAAAAACATTGTGGTAGATTGGTATCATCATGCCTGAACATTTTTAACACGCTTCATGTTAAGGCGTGGGATATATTTTGTTAGTAATCATAGTTTGTGTTTCTCACAGGGAAATGGAAGAATACTATTTGCTTGGTTAAATATTAGTCCAAAAAGGTTTTCAGCTAGAATTTACGGGGTTCATGAGGGCAGGATAGGAGGTTGAACATAGCGCCACAGTAAAAACCCTTCATCGCATGCATGTCAGTGAACCTAAAATATAATAAACATAACATCACGCCTGTATTCACCGAAGGGTTAGGCAGAGGTGTACCTTTTTTAATGCACACACATTTGCCAGTTATGTTTAAGTCCCACGTAATAGTGGGCGAGCCTATTGCCGTTAACCGGGCACAAATCCAGAATCCGGGCTGCTACTAAGAAATTCCAGATGGAAAACTCATGAACAATTTGCTCGCTCAGCAGTCGCATTTGCGACCATTAGACCTACGACTAGTCAAAAATAAGTCAGTCCAAAATATAATTATAGTATTCTAAAAGTTTCTTTCTATATTTTCTAAACAAATATATTATTAGAAATTATTTATTTGTTTTTAAGAGATTACTAAAAAAAATCTTGCGTTGATGAAGTCGTAGAGCAGAAGGATATCCCTTGTAAAAGATACTATTACTGCTGTTGCCAAACAAAGTTATAGGTGCCATGATACATGTGCTGTATATCCGTTTCCTCAAAACACCATACTAACCCATATCTGAACTAAACCGGAGTAGGCTACATCCACGTAAACTTTACGACGATAGACTTTATAGCCGGGTTGCGACAGTTCATACGCTAGTGCAGTTCTGGCCTTATTTATTAACCCTTTTATACCGGGTGTTGAAGGAAGTGGCGGCTACGGTTGTGTTGCAATAGGGCCGGTGAAAAAGGGGTTATTGGAACTTGGTGATAGGATCGGATGAAGACTAACTAAAGATTTCTGCTTTGTCAATCTGCCTAGCCTTTTCCCAACTATGTTGGAGTCGGCTCCCAGTCTAGCCGGATGCACCTGAATACCAGTATTTTACATGGAGCGACTGCCTATCTGACCTCCACAACCCAGTAACTCTGTAATACGATACCTCTTGGTAAGAATGGTTGTCACGTTCGGGCCTCTGAA
The DNA here is from genome assembly GCA_914767815.1 of Eupsilia transversa. NCBI lineage: Eukaryota > Metazoa > Arthropoda > Insecta > Lepidoptera > Noctuidae > Eupsilia > Eupsilia transversa. The sequence continues at coordinate 12,173,482 of OU611889.1, read as the reverse complement.
GACCCGTAACGACTGTCAAAGATCCACGAATGACAACCGGGACCAACAGTTTATCGTGGTTTCCGAGGCACGGAAGGGTCTCGATATGTAAAGATGGTCACCCATCCACGGACCAACCCCGGGAAGCGTAGCTTAACCTGATGGATCGACTCATGCGGCTGTTATTACTTAACCACGAGCTCCTCAATGAATGCTCTTTTGTACTGTGTAGGAATTGTTGACAAAGAAATGGGGCTATTAGGACTAGTGGTGTCATCATCAATTTATTTGGCTGGCATAACAATAGAATTGGTTCATTGGCAGAGTTTTTGGCTTTCGACGAACTGCGACGCAAGAGCGAAATCCGGACGAAATAAGTGGCCTTTAGATCATTTTATTCTTCCTTGGAATATAAAGAAAATACTTTATTCTTCTGAAGGTGTAGATTCTCATGGAAAAGACGGTAAGTAAATAAATATTCAATACCTACTGAATCATTTATTGCATTCCACAATGTGTACAACGACAACAATGCTGACACTTATTTAATGAGATCTGAAGGGCAATTCTCGTACTTAAAAAACGTTCACATTCAAGTCGCCATCTGTCAAACTAGTCAAAAATGTTGGTAAATTGATCGTATTTTTGACAGATTGCGATTATTGCGAATGAGATGCGAATGCGAACGTTCTTAAAATTAATTCTTGGGTCAATTTAATCTTCGTACAAAATCATCCATGATTTCCGACATCAAAATCGACTTTAATAAAATCATAATGCGAATACCAGTAAGTTTCACCACTCCTCAGGTGACAGTTGCTAGGCGCCCTACCGGAAACTCTCCATAATCATGAATGAATGTGCGCCTGCGCTTGCTAATCGTATGCTTGCCTAAACGGTCAGCCATTGAGCAAAAGGGATAGGTAGTTCCTTCATATAGGCAGGGAAAATTATGCTAGATACTTATGAAAGAAAAGTTGTACCTAGGTATCATGATCGCAATGACATCACGACCATGACACAATAATTATGTTTAAAAGACGATTCATAAAATATCTATTGTAATTTTCGAACAATCGTCTGATTGTCCTAAAATACGGAATCACCCGATTCGGGTGATTCCATGTTATCGTAAATGAAAAGTCACCGTGCTTCTGTTTTCGCGCCATCATGTGTCAGTCGTCAATGTCAATGTAAAAACAAGGTACCTACATAATTTATCTTTTTTCTCCTTTATTCATTCAGAACACTTCTGTATCACATTTTTAAATATTGGAATAGTAGCCCACCAGTATCGGGAACAGCGTCCATGTTCAAAAAAACAAAAAAATATTAAAAAAATAGTGGTCCATCGGCATCAGGAATCGGGTCCAGGCAGCCGGTGACACGGCACTATGCGTTCCGTGTCCAGGGGTACTGCTTTCTAAATCAAGCCCTTGACCCAGCCCCGCAATGAGAGCCTCCTGAGTTGCCATTATTTTTATTATTAGTGATACAAAAATCTGACTACTGTTAGTGCAAGTTGGAAATAAATAAATAAAAATGAGCTTGCCATCATGTTTTGACCGAAAGTGAATAAACGTATGCGCAGTAATTTAGAATCAAAACATTAATTAATCACATTATCGTCTTGGGTCATCTTGTAACTTGCTGTCCTTATAAACGTATTTAACGATGTGCATAAATATCTTTTAATCATACTTAACTGTTTATGGGAAAATTACAAAAGCCAAGTAGTTTTAATTTGTGGAGATTATTCTAAGTGTTATTTATTAGACCCCTTATAGACGCAATTGACAGATAATTAAATCAACACATTTGTTCGTTTTTTTCAAAACAAAACTTATAATTACAGTGACATCGTTTTTATTTTCCGTCCGTGTGTCCACACCCTTATACGAATACCTACCTAATTTTTTTCTTACTTTTCTATGACGTCAGCATTGATGCACTTGGTACCTTTAGAGTTAGAATAACGTCATACTATTTCTTTTTAAGAATATTTTATCGCAGTGTGAACGTTTCCTATCGTTGTCGCGATATCCGGCCTACTGTTATAGTGTGGAACGAGCCTTTGTAATGTAGTTACTGCATTCCCTTGTAAGGATTCTCCTATTGGTAGGAGGGCCTTACTCAATAATAATGTCACCATAGGATCTGCTAATTACAATAACAATATCCGTGAAAATTAAGGGAAATTGCGACATTTGGATCGCTCATTGAAAGGACCATAAGATAAGATATTATTTTATTTGCATAAAACATGGTATACAAGGTGTTATACAAAATATTAGATCGAGCATGTTTTGCTTAAAACTTGAGCATGCAAAATTACTTACTAAAAATACATTATGACATTGAAATATTGCATTGAAATTCAAATGAAGATGATATAGAAATTATTAGAATAGAGCCATTTATATAATTGGATTTTGCCATCTTTGGCATCGAAGACTATCTTAAATATCCATCTCATTAAAATCATCCACAATATCCTAATTAGAATTTCAGCACTTCAAAATTCCTTATTTGTGTCAACTAATTGCCACGATTAGTACTCACCAAATTCGCGTCACCTACCGTCCGCGGTCACTAACCTTTTTTACGCCATATTGCAAAATATATATGTTCCAATGCCTGAACACCTGTATTTGCAAAAACCAATTCCAACAATACAGCACCGTTATAATATTTCATTAGATTTTAACATAAACATAATATCACGCCTTGCCTCCCCGAAGGGTTGGGCAGAGGTGTGCCTTGCATTAGATTGAATTTAGATTTTATTGGTTACTAGCTGCCCGTCCTAGCTTCGCTCGGGTAGCACTAACTACTTATCTACGGCGTACCTACTTACCTACCCTACCCTACCCTACCCTACCTACCTACCTACCTCTCTACCTACCTACCCTATGTCCGTCTCCTGGTTCTAAGCTACCTCCCCACCAATTTTCAGCCAAATCGGTTCAGCCGTTCTTGGGTTATAAATAGTGTAACTAACAGACTTTCTTTTATAAATATAGATTTCCACCTTTTCTATCTATTTCGAGTCAGAAACTAAATTATCTTATTCGCTATGTGATTTAACCGATAATGGAGATGGAAGGAGGGTAATGCGTTTGTGTAGGAGTGTTATTCTCAAACCTGCTTCATATAACTTTTACTGGCCTTCGATAAAACAAGAATGGATTTGAATCAAACAGAACAACATAATTTGATACTATTCAAGCATTTTAGAACGTAAACAAATGGTCTCGGCAATAAAATAATCATAATATTCATTCAGGAACACCGATCAGATTGGACCTGGTATGTTGAAACCTAGCTCAAGGCATGCAAATAATGTACTACTATTACTTTAAAACGGAAATCAGACAAGAACACTGCATGTTACAAAACTTACTAAGACAGGGCTTATAAATTATATGTCCAAGTAAATATAATTTACTAAGAAGATGGAAATTATGGTTGTATTTGCTGAGATTTGTAATAATCAGCTTCTATAATAAATCTATAGTAACTCGTGATTTGCAAGACCTCCCGGTTTCTCAAAGATTGTACAAGAGTTTGATTTAAATCTGCTGTTATATCTCAGTATAACAGCAGTTTCACCAATACAAACTGAACACGATCAGCACATAAACCAAGTTTAAGAGCTGTCAGTGTCACTATTTTCTTGGGAATATTGACACTGATAGTTCTTGAACTCGGTTTATATGTGCTGATCGCGTTCAGTTTCATTGGTGAAATTCGCACTAAATTGGTTGGAACTTTTCAATTATTTTTAACGTAATCTTAAACTTCACTCCAGGCTAAGTCCTAAGTCTGCCGGGGTTGTGGGAAAGTACCGTGGCCCCTGGCCATACAGGCAACTGAAGGAACACGAGTGGGTTTTAGTCAGTAAGAGTCTGACACGCTAGTTAAGTTATTTGATGATTTCCCACCCAAAAAAAAAAGGCTAAGACCTAGGACTTCACTACATTTTACTTTAAAAGTAGGTACATCGAACTCCACCTGTCCATTGTTATTTATAAGGTTCTTGTTCATTAAAACTAGAAATATTGTTGAAAGGCTTAGCCTGGAGCGGAACAAGCATTGTTGAGTTATTACCAAAGATGTAAAGACGTGGTTCCATCAGTGTGCGGCACAGTGCGACACAGTGCGACACTGTCTTCAGCACAAATGTTTCTTTCGATGGAATCACTCAAGTAAACATTTACTAATGTGCTACACTGTAGGTACGCTTACAAAAGTTACGTACAGCTTTGCTAGTAAAAACAGAGACTAACGGATCTGCAGCTCAGTACTGCACTGTTGGAGTTCTAAACATATTGTTTGTGAACAAATGTGCTGAACACTATTTTGGTGTAATTTAGGTCAGACAAGCTTAGGGCGACGTGCCCTAACTAGATTCATGATTATAATCATTGTTTGCAACATAAATCTGGCTACTAAGGCACTACTCACACTTATTCAGCTCTATTCAGCGTTTGCCCATAGAAAACTACGATTTTGCGCGCGTTTTCTATGAGCAAACGCTGAATAGAGCTGAATAAATGTGAGTAGTCCTTAATATTGAAGAAATAACATGGAAATTACTAGAAAGTAATATATAAGATTATAAAAGAAATAACTGAAATGATAAAATAATAACAGCCTGGAGTCTGAATTTGTGCCCGGTTGGTGGCAATAGGCTTGCCCCCTATTACATGGGACTTAAACATAACGGGCGCAATGTGGGTGTACTTGAGAAACCTACACGTCTGCCTAACCTTTCGATGATTACAGGCGTGATCTAATGTTATTTTGTAGATTAACAATAATAACGAAACGTTTGATACAAAAATGCGTCAATTTTGAAATATCGATAAAAATCAACATCCTTCACGTGCAGGAAGTGACAGTGGATATCCATAAACAATACCTGCCTAACTATCGATTAAATTGAGGATGTTTAAAATCATAATAATATGCGTGCCAATACGTTTAAAAAAATTAAAGTAAAAATAAAGTCGAGTTGGAAGGAGTAGTCTATCAGTAACGGGCGTCTACTCTCTATAATAATATCGCGACCGAAAGTAGTTGCTGTCAGAACAAGTGCCAAATTCAATTTTTCGGACGGGAAACAACGCATGTGGAGTAGGGAAAAAATCAAATCGTGTTGTCTTTCTTTCACATTACGTACACAAAGTTATATTTAATCTAATCTAATCTAATTTTTAATATTGTAATTAATTATTAACAGCTTCACTCACGAATCGTGATCAAGAACCTTCCAGAATCCATTTCAAGTACAAAGCTACAGTTCTAAATCCAACTCAAATAGTACTAAACCTAGCTGTCTATGTGCAATGACCCCAAAGTCGCTAATTACTCTGAACGACGCACTACCAACATAACAATACCGTCGCATACACCTTATGTCTTGGGAATAAGGTAGGTATTTGTGATGGTGAGGGAGGATATAAGTTGGTGGGCCAGAATAGGGTCAGTGGATGCAGTATGCTAATTTAATAAAAACGGCGTTGTTTTATGTTTGTATGTAATATTTATGTTTGTATGTGTGAATGGTCTTTGTGCAGCCCAAAATTAGTTATGCGGTCTAATAATTTTTATGGAGTCAGTAATGCCCAAATTGCGAACCTTTTGGTGTGATTTTCTTCTAAAGAAATAGTTTTTCGTTTATTTTAGCGAATGTGACGTAAAAGTCTATGACAACCAATGACAACAAAAAGTCTGTGTTTTGTAGGGATGTTTGGGATTTCTTGTTTGTTTGTTGTCATCGTTGTTATAAACTATGACGACACACCAAGCGCGCCAAAATGGAGGGCGTCTATTATGGTGATGTCGGTTTTTTTTTTCTTTCCCTTGCTTTTTTGGCGTTGATTTTTTTTTAACTATTATTTTTCAATGTAAAGTATCGAATAAAAATTTATAAAAAATACATGCATAGATTATATTATAAGTGTATATAATATACTTATTCCATGTAACTACCTATCCAACGAGAGCTACTACTCTATAGTTACCAGGTGGGTATATTTAACGAAGCTATCTATTATAAAAACCTTATGCAAATGATCATGCGACGGGACATCAAACTGTCAATTCACAGGAAACGACTAATGGCCGCCAGTTTTTCAAACTGGCAACCCTTACAATAAGAACTTATTGCAATATTACGTGTATATTTCTGCATGCAACACTGCGCAACACGCGATGTGACCGTTATATAAATGAAAAAGAAACTGTTTAGAAAAAGAACAGTTAGTACTTGTTAGTTAATGTTTCTTAAAATATAATGACATAGTTTTGTCGCCAGCCAGGTCAAAGTTCTTAACCTGTTTAAAATGGACTTAGGCTAAAGTGTGGCCGTTTCCTTTCTCTATAATTATTAGCAGGCAGGCAATTTTGGTTACTTCTACGACTAAGCTTACCGCGATCTGGGTAGCCCAAGAAGAAGAAACAAGTTACCTCTTTTAGGTTACCGGTTACACACGCACAGGTGATGCGCGCCCATTGACTAATGCCGACGGCACGTGTAAGATAGAGGTAATTATTATCATTTCAGTAACCGGTTTACTACTGGTTGTATTAAATTTAAGGTAACCTTTAAAAATACCTGTAAAAATAGAAATGTTGTTACTGAAAAATACCCGTCAAATCATACCGGTTTCGGTCCGGGATTATTAGTATTGCCAACCTGGCCTTACTGCATGGAACATCGAGAAAATGCCATATATCAAAGAAGAAACTTACCTACCTATAATTTTTAACAGCTGGATTGATCACATCAATATACTTAGACAGAAACAAAAGATGAGCTCACTAAAGAAATTAATTAAATTTTACCTTCTCTGTGGTCTAGTGGTTAGACCACCTGTCTCAGACCCAAAGGTCCCGGGTTCGATTCCCAGTGGGGGCAAAATTTTCTGCTCGGTTTGGTTGGTGGTAGGGCTTGTTTTAAGTCCGCCTGGCTAGCTACCACCATCATTATGTAAGTCTGTCGCCATAACAACAATGGTAACAGCATTGTTGTGTTTCGGCAGTTAGAGATAAGATAGCCAGTTCGTCTGTGGTTGGATTCCGGGTGAAGCTCGCTTCCACTTTCGACCTGATCATCACTGACCATCAGGTGAGATTCAGGCCAAGAGCTTCCCCGTTTCACCCACAACCTAGTAAAAAAAAGTGGGTTTGAAAACCCACATGCCACCACACCAATTTATTAAAGATTTTCTTTAAATTCATGGTATCCATCTTCTTTCCAATTTAAAAACCGCACCTATGTCCCAAGTAGCTTACTGCTACTGACAAATGCCTCTATTTATCATAAATATCTGATAAATCGGTCAGACAGAGATACAATACTAATGCAAATGTATTAACCAAAGTGTTTTATGTGACAGTATCCATAAATGACAAATTGATATACACTGTACCCAGTTTAAGTCAAATTATATAGCCATTTAGATCTTGATCAGTGATACTACCAGTTATCACGGCAACTTTCACCTTTAGTACATTAATATAAGTAATTTAATATGTTAAGTATAGAGTGAAGATAAAAAGGGATTGCTAATTATATGCTGCCCTATCTATTATAGGGAACTTATTGGTGTACCACTATCGTATTTTATTAGTGTCGCCAACACCTGAATACTAGAACAAGAAATTCGGTTTTCCTTCGTAACGCCTACAAAGGTGTGGGACAGTTGCCTTGCGGTAGAGAAGCGAGGTAACATTTTGGTGTACTCAGTAGGAACAAGCTTTATTTAAGTTCTTAGTTGAGCTCCACGATTACTGACAAATGCTTGCACTGACTGGATAGGTCCACTCAAATCTGTGTGGTTCTTTCCTCAAAAGACCATTTCAGACACTAATCTACATGGTCCTCCTCATATGGCCTGACCAAGATTATGTCTGGACTTTAAAAGAGAGTGCGACCTCTGAGTTTGTTTCGGCCTTTCAGAGTAGTCAGTCAGGAAACGCGGTCGACCTCATCTAGCTTATTTTTTAAAAAAAATTATTTGACGTGTAAAAGTGATTCCGGTATCCTATTTACAGATTTTAAAAAAATCATTTCATTTCATTTAGGCTATCTACGAGAACATGTAGAAAAAAATGCAATGCAATGTTCACGTTCCATCTCTTTACAACGTATAAAACCTTATCATCAAAGAACATTGTATTTATGGCAGAACAAACTCCATTATCATTCGATATCGGGTCGGCGCAACATGTCCCTTTCTTCCATACTTCTCCATTAGTCGTCATCTGGGTAGTCATCCCCTTTCTAGCCATTATCATTTCACACAGCACATCCATCGTTTCTTTGTCTTCCCCTACTTTTATGGCCATCGACATTCATACTCTTAACTTTCCTTACGTGATATTCCTCATTCTGAACGAACTCCTAATAAATATCAAAATTGCTTGCAATTTTTCTTGTGAGAATGGCATCTCGCTGGTCAACCTAGGAGGTTGCCAGCTGCTTATCCGAGCTATCCTGTGAATGCCTTAATAAATTGAGGCCTCCAGCCAGGCCATAAGATAGGCTTGCATTTCTACTATCTCACTTTTATTAATTGGTTGTCGGTAGATCTTTCACACTTGATCCATGAATGTCAATCCCTGTGCGGTCGCATTCCGTCTCGCATAACCTTTATTCTGTCATTGATAGACTATCATGCGCCTTACGATAACCGGAGTTTAACCAGCCTAGAGGTCAAAGCATTATCTACTGCACTGGATAACCATCAATTTCCTAATAGGCTGACATACGGGAAGATTTTATGGAAGGTTCCGCGACATTACGGGCAAAAACGCTGCCTTTTTGTCCCAAGTGATTTTTTTGTATCGGTACGTCACCTCATCGATTTCTTTATTAGTGATCAATGATCTATCGATCACTTATATATAAGAGATCGATGAGGTAGAGGTACCCGTTCAATGCATTTTGAAAGAATTTAGTTCTCGTTGTTTTTATTAGATTTTTATTTCCTTGTTAGTTTATGTTATCACGTTACTAATTTAAAACTAAGTTAGGCAAACCATCTGTCGCAAGTAGGAGTAAAAGAAAATGCTCACATAAATATTCCAAATGGTTGCTCATATTCAATTTAACTTACCTAAATCTAAAATGTCTCTCATTTAATTATGCGTTAGATAAATTATGTTTTGTATTGATTTATGTCACCAAAAACAAGAAATATTTGTCAGATTTAGATAAACTTTCACCTGAACTTGAGTCATCTGTCTCCAAATTTGGTTTTTATTTGCATAGAAAATGAGCAAGCGCCATCAATGGCTCTTGTTTCACACTATATTTGGTAAGACAACTTGTGTAGGTATGGGACTTTTATGGTGTTTGTCTATAATCAATAATGTTTATAGGGGCGTTTATTTATATTTTTGTCATTTATAGAACGGTAACTTTTTCATGGGAGTTCTCTCGCAGTAGTCCGGTTTTTTCGTAATGGTCCAGTGAATCTAATGCGATCGGCTGTGCCATAAATAAGTCAATTTTATGGTTGAGATATTGACTAAATATTAAAATTTACATTGTGCGTTTCCGTATTGTTAATAAAAAAGAATCCCGTTAGGAATCACTATTCTTATGTAAAAACTTTGGTGTTTAAATTAAGATGTTAGCCCAGCAACTACATATCAATTTAATCAATAACCAGCACCCGTCCCTGCTTCGAACGGTTTTTACGATTTTACAAAACATAGAGATTCCTCTATTAAAATAATATCTACTGTATTATACACATAAACCTTCCCAAATAAATTCTCTTGCGTAGTTTAGAAGAATAATGCGGTCACACAGACAAACATAAAAACAAACTTCAATTTATCATAGGTACCTACTTATAGTAGTTAACAAGTAAGATATTTTAGGATGTGTATTAAACTTTAAAACCAATAATAATGTTGAATTGTTATTTTTTTATATATAAGGTGCTATAAAAATATCTGCCACGGCTGCAATGGGAGATAGTATTGTGTTTATAGATTACAATAGTAAAGATAAATTATTGATCATGTGTCATATTTTTTTTCATACAAAAAATTGTACGTATAAATTTGCAAGTGACAAACTAGTCAGCTGATTTCAGTTTTCATTCGCAGAACAGATGGAAAGAGATAGCAGTTGTTTTCATTGACGAAGTGCACTTCGCGCGTAATTTGTGAACCACGTTATGCAGAGTAGAGTCAATGTTTATTTAACTACTTTATTTTCTCAAATTGATTTAACTGTGCCGGGGTACGAAATTTCTTCACTATTGTTATCTTTAAACACAATACTACCTCTCATTAAAGCCGTGGCAGATATTTTTATAGCACCTTATATACACACAAAATAATTTATTATGTCTAGTAGCAAAATGGTGTCTAGTTTTTGTAAAACCCCTATTGACTTATGTTTTATTAAGTTCATTATTTAGCTCATGTAAGTGAATTATTGCATTCTTATGGGAAGAAATTTATCTCAAACCTCAATATTAATATAATATTTCTCATGAAATTGTAATATTCGTCCAAACGGGCCCGTTTATGTTTCACCCCCGTATGTTTCAAGCGCCAACATCAATTGCCCAGTCAAATGCAATTGCAGTTACAATTGCGCTGGCCTAGTTTAGTATCATTTGCATTCTACGGGAAAATGTTCTAGATATCAAAAACAGTATTTCCGGAAGATGAATTATCAAGAATTTGACAAGTTTCATCATTTCATGCCATGCTTTTGCTGTCAAAACGTTGATTTTATATCTTGCTATACTATTGATAAAGGTTCTCCGAAATTGAGCCATCAAAATCTATATTTCGACCTTCTTCATAGATACCTACCCTACCATATTTTTCCTCCAATTGTTCAATCGATTGATATTGTATTAAAAAAAAAACTGACGGATTTTGATTATTAAACACAAGTACATTGTCTTTAGATAGTAGAGGTAGGCACTGTTATGACATGAGGTTCATGTTTGATTAGTTCGATACAGGTAGGTCCTGCTGTAGGTAATTTCTAGGTGGTTTACAGAACCTCCTGTAGAGACTCGATAACCTTCATATCGTTACTTTTACACTGGATATCATTCTGCCTAGCCTTTTCCCAATAATGTTGGGGTCAGCTTCCAGTCTAACCGGATGCAGCTGAATATCAGTATTTAACATGGAGCGACTGCCTATCTGACCTCCACAACTCAGTAACTGGGTAATACGATACCCCTTGGTAAGACTGGTTGTCAGACTTTCGGGCTTCTGACGACTCGTTACGGCTGACAAAGATCAACGAATGACAGCCGGGACCAACGGCTTAACGTACTTTCCGAAGCACGGAGGAGTCTCGGTATGTAAAGATGGTCACCTATCCGCGGACCAACCCCGGCAAGCGCAGCACACACGCACGCACACTGGATATGAACGTCCGCATATCAGCAACAATGCAAAAAAACAAACATAGTACCTACGCTAAACGACATCCAATGTGTACGACTCGCTTTACACTTTCCTGCACATCTAATCAGCTTATATAAGTATCTCGATAATATTCGATTCACAGCATTTTCTCACCGGTTGTATAGTACCCACCTCTAACAAGCCTTCAATGGCCTTTCCCCACATTCCAACACAAACCCTTGACACTAAAATGCATCAACTAATCCGAAGAATATCCACTTGTATGCAAATCCCTTAGTGAAACCTCTACGTTAAATTAATATACCGATAAAATCAATTAACCATAAAATTTAATGACAATTAACATAATTTATACCGAATTTTCTTTGCTTGTCAACTTATTGTGAGATAGAGATGAATGTATCCAATGTTGTATAGCATCATCTCTCTCTCACACTATATAATAGTCAAGTAGCAGCGCTTCATTTGTCGTTAATTTTAAAATTAAACACTTTATAAGCAAGATTATTTAAGTTCCTATAAAAGTATTATCTGATGTGTCAAGTCCATAAAGTTTATGAATGGAAAATGCTTCTGTAGCTTGCATTCACTATTCCTAGAAAATTGTTTAACAGGTTTTTATAATGACATCAATTAAATATGATGAGCCGGACTGACGAGAGAGGTCGTGGGTTTGAAACTTTACCCCTAACCGTTACACTAATGTTGTGAACTTACCTAATTACAAACATGTTTGGCGTAATATTTATGTTCAATTTAAAACTGAGATCTGATGGAAAAATGAAACCTCGCCGGACATCCCAATCCACAACCGACATCCACAATCGTGGCAAGATCTTGCATTGCTGCAGTCTTCTAACTTGTGGTATCTTAGAAAGGTCCATCATCATCTTCCTATCCTAGTTTAAAAACAATTTATTTAGGGTTTACGCATCATGTCTTTTTTTCCATGTATCTCTATTATTTCCGTCATCTCAGACTTCACTCCCGAGTCGTTGTAAGTTAAGGCTTTTATTGACTATCACAACTAATTTGTAGGTGAATACTTGGCCGTATTTCATTTTCCTTCGTTTCTCATCTTCTTCTTTAAATATTTGCTAAAGCAGTTGAATACCAGAATTGTACATGGACATGAACTGCCTATCTTGACTCCACGATCAAATTACTAGAACTTTCGGGCTTCTGACTCCCTATAAGGACTGCCAAAGCTTTACGAATGACAGCCGGGACCAGAATTAAGTACATATTATGAGAAATAGCTCATGCCTTGTCATAACCAACCTAGCCATAATGTTCCCACTGCTAAAACACAAGCCTCATCCCGGTGAGAGGACCATGGGGGACCGTAATCCACCACACGGGCCCAGTGCGGGTTGGTAGGCGTCACATGCCTTGGTTAAAGATTACACAGTCAGCAATGTTGGAGCTGACTGTTCACTCGTTGAGGTTATTTTAATTAAATCACTACTAATTTATCCTTCTCAAATGGTAAATGGTTCTTGTTCTAATATACCAAGACAAGTACAAGAATTAAATTTAGCTATTATGTCCGCAAATACTATGATTTATATACACACTGTCAGTATAAACGAGTGACATTCTGTTATCGACCTATCTAGGCTTACTTCGACGTAGCCCGTGTACTATTTAGATAAATTTAGAATATGTAGAACTTAACAGATGTTAATATTGTTCATAACTTTTATCGCTAGCGTGGAATAATCATATTACTGTCATATTCTTTTTGATATCTGTTCTACGCTTTGCATTTGTCGATCTTAAAATCAAATCATTTATTATTTGGCTAAGAATCAGCAGTTTTTGGACGTTATAATTGAGATAGTCCCCAAAACGCTTCCCTTCACCACTTCCCAGTTGATTTAGCTGGTAGGAAGAAGTGGCGCAACAAACTCCACAGCAACATTATGTGTCTGAAACGGAGTTAGAGGCCGGACAAGTTCTAAATGCACCCTATTCTCAGCCCTCCGCGTCCAGTCTCTCGCAGCCCCCCAGCTGCCTCCCATTTTACCTACTCCTTTACTCGAGGAATTGTCTGTTCCGATGGCTATCCGTCCGTCGTCGACAGACTTGGCCAGTCTGCGTCTGCAGCTCATTTACCTACCTCTGCAAGCTATGTCAGTAACTTTGTTGATGTAACAGTTCATGTAAAACATGTAAACTTGATTTTAATTATTTGACTTTGTTTCTTCCTCCATAATGAGGTTTACTGGCTTAATGCCAGTATCAGCATTTTTAAAGGACGTTTATTTAATTAGAATCTACGTGATTTATATTTCAATTTATATCACAAATTCTTAACTATTATACTTATTGCAATTTGTGATGAATTTAGAAAAGTCGCAGTTTCCCTACAACTCTTCGCCTTCTAAGATTTACAGTAAACGACTATGTTTAGCCCACAAACCAAAGCAGAACTTGACAGATTGTAAAACATTGAACACCTCTTATTGAAAACACCTACACGTCATATTTTAATCAGAAAATTGGAAATATACCCAATATCTAGCGGAGATATTATTATATACCTACTTATTATGTATTGTCTGAATTGAGGACGTAAAGATTGTGCTATATAGCACAGATATAGATATGGTTAAGCGCTAAAAATAAACAGCTATGAACAGTATAAGATTAAAGGTGCAACAAGTTTAATATATACATACTAACATGATTATTATACTTAATTCAATTCACAAATGCGGTTGCATTTCCGGAAATTGAAATAAAAAATACTACTAAATCAAAGTATCTCAATATTTTTCTCAAAAAATATCTCTCATAAAATTTACTAGTAAGTTAGTAAGTAGTAAAAGTTTACTAGTAGGTACGCTACAAAGTATTTCCTTAATCATAATTTTACAACTCAAAACTTATCGTAAACTTAATTTTATTAAGTTAAACCACAATACAAAGTATTTGTTGTACACACTAAACAACTTGTGGCTTCAGCCCAGGTCAATTGAAAACCACCGTGTTACCTTGAACAAGATTCTACAGACATTGTGATATTATTTACTCAACTTACGAGAAGCTTCACCGTGAATAAATCATATAAGTGACAGAATTCTTCAGTGTTCACATCGACTGCCAATAAACATAGTAGGTATATACAGTTCGATTCAAACTTAATGGCGGCTCGGAACATAAGACGAGTCGCTGCGCAGTAACAATTTCATGTGTCAGCGGGGGTGAGGGGTGGGTCACTGCGCAGCGAGTAGCTAACTTCAGAGCCGCCATAACGCCATTGATTTTGAATCGAACTGTAGGTTCCTCAGACGGTCAAAGTCTGTCTGTCGCTAAGAATCAACGATGACATAAAACTGGTGTTGGTACTTAATATCTTCTAAGAGATCCCTTCATAGAGCCTATTTATCATTGACGGTTCCAAGAATCTTTGAAAGTAGTATTTCTGGTAATGAATGTTGTACAACAGAAATTAATCATAATTTTCTTTTTTTCTTTTGCACCTATACAGATGTTATAAAAAAGAAAAGAAACGCCATATTCTACTCCTAATGAACTACAGACCGTCCACTATAACTTGGCCCTTGCCGTCATGTTGGCCTTGGCACCGTTGCTTGTCAAGTTTAGTTTCAATACTGGTAAGAGTTCAAAATGGCGACTGACAGAACAGTGCTACCAATCGCGTCACGGGACAAGTCCTAATGAACGCATAGTAATTCTGGATTTAACAGATAAAAAATATCCAGTTCCATAGATTAAAAGATAAACTCCCCTATCTATAATTTTTCACGTTAATCTATAAATTAAATAAGTACCAGCTTCTTATCATAGACAAGATGTAGCTGTCAGATGCAACCGGTTGTCTGTGGTGATTGGAGTGCCATGCATAATTATGATGTTTTAATTCTATATCTTATTGCGGGAGATTCTTATGGTAAAATGCTGGTTTCCCTAAGCCTCGGAATGGTCAGACAGACAGACTAACTGGAAATTAGTCATATCTTGAAGTGCATTGATCCTACGCATATAAATTTGCAGGATTGCGATAGGACAAGTAAAGGAGAATGGGCATGGATGCTAGGAACTTGGTCCAAGAGCCTCCAGTAATGAGACTTAGGGGAAATGCAAGTACTTATATGTCTTATGATCCTGGCAAAATTCTATGAGATTCTGCCCCGGGGTTATATTGTTATGGTCATGTTTATATGCTGAATATAAATAATTATGATTTTAAGTTAAATGCCTCGTTGGTCTAGTGGTCGCAAGCGCTACTGCTGAGCATAAGGTCCTGGGTTCGATTCCCGGGTCGGGCAAACTGTTATTGGGTTTTTACCCGACTACGGCGAAACAAAAAGGAGGGTTATGATTTTAACCGGTATGTTTTCACAAGTGGGGCATCGTTGGAAGCGTCTCGGTCGTCCGCTAGTTATAAGCTATGTGACGTCACACTAAATTAACTATATCGCCCTCTAGAGAGGACAAAAAGTCTAAAAAAAGAACTAAAAAAAAATGTTTTTTTAATGGTGCCATGTTGGGTATCAAATGAAAGGGCTTAATTAGCACATTTCAAAAGTATATATATAATTACCCCAAAATTATTTAAATAAAAGTAACTATAAAAACTACTACGCCATATAGTCAACTAAAAAGGTATAAACAAGTCATCTCAGATAGACAAATTAAAAATTCGCTGTCACACGTTATTTATTCGAATTATCCCCTTACACGTGTGACTCCGGATTTTTATTTGTCTGTCTGAGATGACTTGTTTATACCTTTTTAGTTAACTTTTTTTCCGTAGTTGGGTTTTAGTTTTTATACTTAGTTTTATTTTTATTCTATCTGGAATTTCTCAGTAGCAGCCCGGCGTCTAGATTTGTGCCCGGTTGATGGCAATAGGCTCGCCGTCTATTACATGGGAATTATATTATGGGAATTATTTCGCCAGTTATGTTATAACTACGGATAGGTACACCTCTGCACAACCCTTCGGGGAAACAAGGCGTGATTTTATGTTGTTGTGATTAAGCATAGCGATGCAATGCGAATCATAATAAGCTCAACGTAGGTAGTTGCTAGATAAAATAAAACAAGATAGTGGAGGAACAAATAACATTTATTTTTTCCTTTATTTTATTTTCAATACTGTTTATTTGGTCGAGGCTTTCCGCTATTAGGCCATTAAACGTAACGATTATCAGTACAATGATTGCAGAGTCCACGTCCAACAGCTTTCACGAGATTGTCGTCAAGATTGAAGGTCAGCGATATCGTCGGTCTATCACCACAATTTCAGGCTTCACAATTGGCTAAAATAGTCCTGTCAGTGATGATAGATCAGTACCAGTACAATGTGGTATAACCATTCTCGAAAACTGGGTCGGACACATACCTGTAGTATGGTACTTCGGACTCGGCCGTGCAGTACAACCTTGTTGTACTGCACGGCAAAGGTTGTACTGCACGGCAAGTTGCTGGTGGATAATCCAAGCCACTAGATTGTGTCTGTGCAAGTCATCATCCATTTGTTCGAGATTTTCAAAATCATTTCTTTTTCTACTATCTGCAACTTGTTTCACCACGTTAATAATTTCAGTTATTTGTTCACTATTAAAACTGTGACTAATATTTGGTGCTCCTAATAATTCTTCCCAAACATTTGCTTCTAAGTGAAACTGACACACTCTTGCAACAGGGAACATAATAGTTGTTATCCATCAGCAATCGTTTTTTTGTAGCGTCTGAATGGCGACGGCGAGTTCTATGGCGGCAACCAAAAAACATACAAGCATTCGACGTATTTGGTGGCCGGGAATAAGTAGGTAGCTCTATCACTGGAGTTGCTTCCTGATGTTGATCATTTTGATAAGTATCAACAAGTGGAGGGTCGGCGATGTTTTCAACATTTGGTGGTTGTTCTATGTCACGTTGCTGATGAAGGCATCCTAAAACTCCTACCCAGCAAGGTCTACAAATGTATTCAGCGTTATTAAATAACATCTGAAACAAAAAAAAAACAAGTCGTAGTAGTAAATAGTTTAAACATTGCCGTGGTTTAAAATGCATAGATTTACCGTTAATTATTAGTAGAGTCTGTTCGGAAAGAGAGCCGCTCACTCACATTCATTCAGTATTATTTTCTTTTTTATTAATGATTATTATTGACTGCCTCGTAAGACTAGTGGTCGCAAGCGCTACTGCGGAGCATGAGGTCTTGGGTTCGTTTCCTGGGTCGGGCAAAGTTTTATTTGATTTTCCATCTGGAATAGCTCAGTAGCAGCCAGGAGTCTGGTCTTGTGCCCGATTGATGCCAATAGGCTCGCCCCATATTAAATGGGACTTAAACACTGGAGAAATGTGGGTGAACTATAGGTACTAGGATATTTCTGCCTAACCCTTCGGGGACCAAAGGCGTGATGTTATGTTATGTAATAATGATTATTCTCCATACCTGATATGGTTGCAGATTTTCTGTGATAATCACAGCAGCTCCTGGATTTTCATCAAAAAGCGTTTGGGTAATTGTCATTTGTGTTTTACGTAACACAGAATGGTTACACAGTAGACAAAGAACTTCCGCTTAAGGTCGAAACATATTGATAATTATTCACTCACTATAACCAATCACAATGAAAAAATTATCCGTTGAAATCGGTTATAAAGACAAAAATCAAGTCCCGTCAAAAGCAAATGTCGGTATTTTCAAAAATCGAAGATTACAACACAAACATTTTTTTATTTTTTATTTATGGCATTTCGCAGGTCAACCTTGGAGGTTGTCGGCTGCTTAACCGGCCTTTCTTTTTACGCAAAATCATATTATTTATAGTCAGGACAAACATGACCATAACAATAGAACCCCGGGTCAGAATCTAATAAACTTTTGCCAAATTCATAAGAAAAATAAGCACTTCCATTTCCTCTAAGTCTCATCAGTGGAGGCTCTTGGACCACTTTCGCCCATTCTTCTTTACAGATATCAATGGATGCGCCAATAATTCCGGTGAATTTTAATTTATTATAATGAATAGCTGTACTGGCAGGCTTCGCTCACTGAGTATTCTTTTGGCACTGGCACTATAAAAAGTCATGCTTATTACCTACCTATATTCACAAGAAAATTTTTAACCGATTGTGAATTTTGATAATTTAAACTAAAACTTGTAAAATTAGGTACCTAAGTAGACCTATAAAGAAAACTCCTCGATAAACTGAAGATAAGGACTGCATGTGGTTTTCATTTTATAATAACTCAATCTATATCAATCTTTTAGAGTGGCTAATCTACAATCTACAAACAGTTGAGCCAGACTTGATCATACTCCACGAAGATATCATCAAAATTCAAAATCCGTCAAAGTCTCCCATTCAAGACAGCCAAACCAGCAATAATTAAACCAAGAATGCTATACAACGCGATAAACTTCCTACACTGGACAACTCAATGTCCACGCGTCACCTACGCCAGCTTTCTCTTCCGAATTGACTGACCAATGTCTTACACTAATAAATTCACAGTTTGTAATTATGCCTCTTTGTTGTCCACAGCTGGTATTTATGATTTGTTTATAAGTTATGGCAACACGTGTGGCCACCTACTGGTTGTGATTATAAGTAGGAGGATTTTTTTTGTTTATGGTTGCAATATGTCGGGGCTTGGAAAGCTATTGATTTTAGGTTAGTACATACACAGTGGATCTTGTAGGTAGTATTAAATTGTTATTGTGTGCAATTGGGGCACTTTTAGACTAACATTATGTTGAAAACGTTATTACAAAGTTCAATTACGAAAATATTTACAAAGAAAAATCGTGACTGTCATGATGTAAGAAAAATGGTTCTAAAAATACTAGTTCTGTGCTCAAGCATTTAACTAGGTAACTATGGAGGATGGTGGTGGTAAATGCTGGAAGATTAGATTCTAGAAGAACTAACTAACTGGACCCAGTCTAGTAAAATTTCAAGATAAAAAAGCTTTGATTCTATTCGTTCTCGAGTTTCTTGCCCGTTCTTCTCCATAGGAACCTACTACGCTTTGGAATGGGCAACATCATCTATTTTCATATTTCTGACTCACCGACACCCCTTCTCAATTCAAAAGTGCCTGTAATTGGTTTATTTGAAATAAAATGCTTTGAGTTTAAGTTCTCGCTCCCTGCCCAGCTATATCATATAACATTTGGGCTCTTTCATGCTTTTCTAGATGCGTCGTGAAGCTGTAATTCTAATAAACAATTTAAATTACTTTTACAATCTTCTCTATTTTTTACTATCTTCTCTCCTCTACCTGTCTTTTGCACAAATTCAATAAAGAAAGATTATCAATTGACACCACGAGACATCTAAAGGCTCCCGCAGACAGACGCGACGCGACGGCGCGCCGCGATTTTGATGCAACAATTACTATGAAAACTTCACGGGAATTGTTCTACCGGTGTCATGTCGCGCCTCTCTGCGGGAACCTTAATATTGTCCCCAAAGCCTGGTTTCTCTCTATACGGAAATCGAAAGTGGCACACTATGATTACTTGTCCTATTACGTCACTATCGATTTCTATTTTAACTAAATACTTTTAATTAAAAGGGAAATTAATTATCTTTGGATTCTCACGCCCTGAAAATATTTGTCTTGTGTATTTATTGCCATATTTGTTAGATTACTAGACTAACGCACCAAATTCCTATTGTATCGTTAGTGTTCCATAACTTTATCGAAGAGTATTTTTGAAGCAACTTTGAACTTCATGAAATAATGATTAGCTTTGCCCCCATCGCATTATGGTCTTATGGTACACTAGGCCGCACATCAGCGCGCCATATATAAGCTGGCCAAACCAGTATAAACTGGCCGCGCATTCCATGGTGAAACTCCGTACTACGCTAAGTACACTAAGCCAGCTGAAAGTCAAAGCTTCATCACTTCACAAACATTATTTATTTAAGACGAGCAGCTTTAACTCCACCCCAAACTATCGCTAACACCGCTTACATTTTAAATGTGATTCCAAAAATAACTTCAAAGTGCTAGTGAATATTTTACAACCCTACTTTATAATTCTGTTCATACCCACACCTGAAGATGCCGCCCACATAACAAAAGACCCAAACAAAACTGAAGTCCTTGAACTTTCGTAATTACTGGTCACTAGAAAACTTTCCGTCACCTTCGACCTTCAGCTTCCGAAGGTTGTTTATCCCTACCTGACCTTGCAAGGCCTCAAGGTCTCCGAAACTGAAACACGCGACCAAGTTAAGGACCTTTCATTTTCAGGGCCGGTTGAGCTTTCTTCAAGGATGGGAAGTAATTCATCATGATGGTGACAGCTTTTACAGGGGTTTTGCCTTAAAAGGACTATAGGTTAGAGTCAACTTTCTTGCTAAAATGATTGTCATTTTAGCTTAATTTTTTTTTTTTTTTTGTAAGCTTTCTTTTTTTCTTTATTTGTTTTTTTACATAAACAATGGTCAATTATTATGTAATGTTGACATTAGTATTCTGATTGATTACTAACAAAAATATTGGTATTGTCACCGTCTTCAAGCCCAAGCTTAGGTACTCTCTATAGTTCGTCAACGAAGATACCAGCCCGTCCAAAAGTAGTGCGAAACTTGGAGTGAACCCCCACACCCGATTAATTAACTTTTTCGGACGAGTAAAATAAAAACATAACTATCGGAAGTAAACTGTCAAACGTGGTGTCATTAATGCATAGGTCGGGCCCCGAACTAATCTTATTTCCGTAGGTATAAAGGTGTAGGAATCCCCCGTAACTTCGGCTGAAATTACGCATATCGGGATCAAGGGCCTCCTGCTTCGCCCGGTTTTAAACAACTCGACAAAACATGAAGATTGGTTTATTATTTCCAATTGAAATATTAATGTATTATACACATAAAGTTTCCGGGATAAATTCTCTAAATGATGTTGAAAACCGCATCAAAAACCGTTGCGTAGTTTAGAAGAACAACGCGGTCACACAGACAGACATAAAAAGCGACTTCAATTTATAATATCTACCGGACCGTCATTTTTTCTCTCATTATTGGCTTTCGTATTAACCGCTATTTTTACCCGACTTCGGCGAAGCAGAAAGGAGGGTTATGATTTTGACCGGTATGTATGTATATTTATATTTGTTATAGATTTTGTTGCCTTTAAAATATGCCAGATTATATCTTTTTCTTTCGCCTTAACTCAAACAATATAATCTAGCTTTCTCTTGACTTCATTTACAGTGTTGACGAATTCCTTGACGACTTATTTTGGTTCTTCTAGCTTAAGTATAACAGCAGTCATTCATAAGATTACTTCTTTGATCCCATTACCGTCAAAATGTAATCTTTAGTGAGGTTTCATGTCCATAGATCTTTTTTGTTAGTGTTTTAATTTGTTCAAAAATGTGGTCCTTGCATGACTACTTTGCCAAATGAAAGTTTTTCTTTCTTTCTTTCATAGCTGGCCATTAGCCTCTCTGGTACCTACTCATTTCCCAAAGCCTACAAACAAGCCGCTTCACCATCCCATGTCTTACATAACCATCAATTACTTCAACATTTGCTCAAACAC
Source organism: Eupsilia transversa (assembly GCA_914767815.1). Taxonomy (NCBI): domain Eukaryota; kingdom Metazoa; phylum Arthropoda; class Insecta; order Lepidoptera; family Noctuidae; genus Eupsilia; species Eupsilia transversa. The sequence goes on along the minus strand of OU611889.1, from coordinate 12,151,527 downwards.
CGACACCTCCCAAACCATGGTCTATAAATAACATTATGATTACCCAATCGACTTCCAATCATTACGTGGCTACTGTCTCACTAATTAATTTCAAGGCGCCATGACACTTTCGTTATCGACTGACGTTTTCCGTGTGTCAATTAACATGGAAATCTCTCAGAGATTAGTGATGCGCATGCTATACTTGCATTGGCGAGTATTGAGTTTTTTGGTGACGCATTTTTTTGGGTGTCTTTAAAAAAAATATGATTTCGTTGTCAGCTGATTTGCTTAGTGGGTAATGGGTTTGCGTTGACCCACGGAAAGAAACTGATGTTTTAGAAGTTATTCTTCATCCCAAATAAAGTTTATACTTAAATAACTGTTATTTTTGTTGAAATTCCAGATGCATGAAAGACATTGTTAGATTTTTAAATTCCTGCACCTTGTCTGTACTTTCCTAAATGAACATCAGCCTTTCTTAATTCTTGTTGGGATAAATATGTCTGGTTAATCTTGATCCTGGATCCTCTTAGCTATGTTTTATTACTTCTTCAAGTATCTGCAAATATTTCTCCCTCATCTGCAGTAATCCTGCAAATAGTTTTTCTATAGGTTGGAGCAAAGGTATATGTGCCTTGTCTAGGCCTTATAAATCGTCGCAATTACTAGCCTCTTCAAATACCACACTGATTTGACAAAGCACCTCATTATGTTGTCTCAGTCGATGAACGTTAATTGCAGAATGATTGCTAATAGTTCTACTATTAAGAATGCATTTGTTGAATGTTTCTATAATCGTTATAACACGACCTAATCGTCTGGCTGGCGCCTTCTTGAGTATTTGAGGCTGTAGTCTAAGCAAAAGCGGTTGAAGTTTAAGGTTTTTAAAAGCTAGCCAGTGAAATCCTGCCATATGCCATTGTTGAGTTCACCACATGGATTTAACTCACCTTCTGAGTAAATCTGAGATCAATATCGGACTTCTACCAACTAACCCAGTACACAAAACAACCACACTACCACAGTGTATTCATCAATATCATAAGAATGCTTTAAAAAAGTCTTCTTGAGTGAAAAAAGTTCAGTAAGTCGGACGTATCTGTCTCGTTACCACTTTTGTTTACTGACCATAATTTGGTTGTACCAAAGCCTCACCCAGTGTCGCATAGCTGCCGGATTAATTCAAATTCCCATATTTGTTTCGGCTTCTAAAGTACATAAAATATGTCGACCGCCAACGTATTTACACTAGACGTCGAAAGTTTCCTCCACTAGTAAAGTCATCTACATAAAATCGAAATCGACTTTTCCTAACAGTTGTCAATTAATTATCGCATTATTAGTCGATTTATGAGATAAATCCCATCTCTATTAGAGATCGCGTAGAAAACCGGTCAATGACGGGCCGGGAATTGAGAGATTGGTCGGGCGGAGTAGTGATAAGGGCCGGCCTGGGTACATAGAAATGTTTATATAAGACAGTTATTTATTATTCGCATGTTTTATGCAAGGCTGTTTGCTAGGTTGGTTAGTGGCGGCGCCACTGGTACGTTCTGTGCTCCGTTCAAAATATCCTTAAAAATACTAATAGTGTGTAAAAGTGAATAAAAACCTTGCGAACTTATAAAATATTGACTAATAACTAAGTGACAATGTTATCTAAATGTTATCTAAAAGTTTAACATAAAAACTGTGAAAATAACACAAAAAACAAAAAAACAACTTAAAATTCTTTAAGTGTTCCAAAACAATAACACAAAGTGACTTAACTCACAATAAACAATTAAAATTAAACCCGCTACAACGTTATTTTACCCAAACATCACAAAAAAAGTTATATAAACAATAACAATTAAAACAAAGTGAAAAAGTGACTCATACAGTGATTTAAATTCTCAACGGTCACATAGTAATTTTGAACAGTCATTGTGGTTCTATCCAGTGATCTTGATTTTCCCGCAACTAGTTAATAAATTCAGCTTGCCTCATAACTGTTCAAGTGGCGCAAAGGTTTAAGGCGCTCCCTACTTTTGCCGTTCAAGCACCGATCAAATGGTCGCGAGTTCAAACCTCAGTGCTAACACACTTTTCGGGAGTCTCGAATTGATTCTTCCGGTTCCATCTACATTGGCTGTCCAGTTGTAAGTTTGCAATAATAGCAAAAGCGTCCGCAAGATGGCACCACTGGTAAGATGTCATAAATGTAAAAAAGATGTGAACATAAAAAGTACTGCTTTGTGCTCCGCCTGTGATAACAGATATGAGTTTGATTGCGATGGTTATCCAGAACCTACTTATCGACTCAAAGATGCAGAAGCGAAAAAAAAATGGAGATGCAAGGTATGTATCAGAAATAAAAAATATGCTAATACCGACGGAGCATCCAATATTACCGTACGAAAGAAGCAGAATTATATTAAAACCCCGTCGCCAATAAAACAAACATCAAAGACAAAGAAAGGTCTAGTCGATGATACGTCGAAACGTCTGTCTTCAATTCAAAGTAGTACAAAATTATTTGATTCTCACATACTTACCGACTGCGAATCACCTGATGAGTCATATACTACTTCCAATAAACTATCAAGAAGTGTAGACAGAACTGTAACTGACTTGGTATCAGTCTCAGAAATGAAGGAAACAATAGCCCAACTTACACTTCAGTTAGAAAGTACAGAAAATGAACTAGGAAACATATTACTAGAAAATACCGAACTACATAAACAAATAAAAAAGTTGTGTACAGAAAATAATACTTTGAAATCCTTGTGTCATTCTTCCTCTATGTTCGGATATCTGGATACAAGCTCTAAGAAAAAGAAGCAAGCCCAGTCACAACAACACTACGTGCATTCTACGCCATCCTCTCCATTGTCATCCACATTGAACGTCGAAGTTACTGATCACGTAAATATATTACGCCTGCAACAGGAAATCCTAACCCTGCAACAGCAATTAAGGACTGCAGAAAAGGAAATTCTAACCCTTACAGACCGTATTACAATATTGATACAGGCTCAGAATACCTGCGAACTCTCCATTCAAGAACCGAAACGAAATACGGATAGTGTTAAAACTTGCACTGCCAAGCAAGAACAAAATCTGATTTCTGGGAAGAAAATACATATTTTCGGTACTCAACGTTGCGTTGGCTTAGCAGCCGCCTTATCACACTCAAGAGCAAATACACAGTATGAAAAATATCAACTCGTTGCTCAAACTAAACCAAATGCACCATGTAACGAAGTAACATCCAACTGCAGAAATGTAAAATTAACAACAGACGATAAAGTTGTAATTTGTATAGGTGAAAATGACCATAGCATAAATATTATCTTGTCTCAATTGAAAAATATATTGGATATATTTAGCAGTAACACTATAATTGTATTAAATGTCGTAAATAACGTATTCCTGAATGTCAATAAATTAAACAATTCTATAAAAAATGTATGTAGTAAGTATGAAAAATGTCACTTTGTAAAACAAATAAGCACCGAATTGTCTGATATTTGTAAGTCAATTAATTTTGTTATAGATTGTAATGACTATAATGATAAATATTTGAACCCTAGTGAAATTCGAAAGAGAATAGCAAGTGGCAAATCAAGTCTCAAATTGAGCATTGGTATACATGAATCAAAAAAAGGGACAATTCCCTACTACTTTAAAAAACAAAGTCGCATTGAAACTGTTAAGCAGCCTAAAAGCAATAACTTAGCGGAACCCAATACAAAGGTTAGGAAAGGAACTATACCGTACTATTTTCCTGTTTTAAATAAGAGCGACTCATTTTTTCGTAACGAAAGCCAACAAAACGAACCATTTTAAAATATTTCATCAAAATATTGCCAGTGTTCTATCCAAACAAGAACTATTAGAACTAACCATTCAAGAACTAAAGGACGATAATAATGACCCAGATGTAATATGCCTATCTGAAACTTTTATAAAAAAAGGTTTTGACAATTATGTAAAAATATATAACTATGTAATGGCTACTAATTTTTGTAGAGAACAACAAAGGGGTGGCACTTGTATATTAGTAAAAAAAGAACTAAATTATAAAGAATTGTCATTAGTTAAAAACTACGCAACTCAAAATACGTTTGAAGCCTGTGGAATAGAATTAATGTGTGGTAAATTAGTTATTATATGTGTTTATCGCACTCCTCAATCTGATCCAACACAGTTTTTATTAAAATTACACAAACTTTTGCACGATTTAATAAATAAACACAAGTCTAAAGTTAATATAGTTATAGCTGGTGATTTGAATATAAATACACTGAAAAAAGGTAATATCACAAATCAGTTACAAGACTTATCCAATAATTATAATTTGAAAATCCACATAAATGTTCCCACACGTAAATTGGCTTGTATTGATCATATTTTGAGCAACATTTCCAATGCTACTGCAACCGTACTACCTTTACATCTCTCAGATCATGACACAGCACAAATGCTTAGCTTTCCTTCTCAAAACGTACCACAAAAAGCATCAATACACTACGTTTATAAAAGAGATTACAACCTAGATAATATCCGGAAATTCCGGGAATGCTTACAAAGTCTTTACTGGTCTGATATATATACAAACACAGATTCAAATTCTGCCTTTAATGATTTTCATGATCTATGGTGCCTTTTATACAATCTCTGTTTTCCCAAGGTAAGAGTCAGGGTCAACAGTACCGCTAAAAACACGCAAAAGTGGGTAAGTAAAGGTCTTAGACAAAGTTGCAAAACTAAGCGAAAATTACGTTATGAATATTATAAAAACAAAAATAATTCTAATAAATTAGAATATAAAAAATATTCCTATTTGCTTAAAAAATGTATTTACAGCTCAAAAAAGAATGCGAACATAAAATATATTGAAACACAAGATAACAAATGTAAAGCTACTTGGACTGTCATCAAAAATGAAATAAATAAAAATACCACCCCTAAAGACAACATAGATGCAATAAAATTTAATGGTACTGTAGTTACAGACCCTGTAGAAATAGCTTCTACATTCAATAATTATTACGTGAATTTAACGCACACGTCACCGCAAAATCCAGCTGTTCAAAATTATAGGCAAAATAGATATGTCAACTCAATGTTTCTTAAACCAATGTCAGAAAACGAAGTGCGCTATGAAATAATGTCCCTGTCCAACACTAGATCAGAGGGCTATGACGAAATTAGTACTAAAATCATAAAATCTTGCTGTAACGAATTGACTGGTATTTTAACCCATCTAATAAACATGTCTTTTGCAGCAGGAACATTTCCTGATAGGTTAAAATTATCAATTATTAAGCCGTTATTCAAAAAAGGAGATAAAAGCGATATTAGTAATTACCGCCCAATTACATTGATACCTATTTTTTCAAAAATTTATGAGAAATGTATGTATAAAAGGCTAATTGACTTTTGCAATAAATTCCAAATAATAAGTACTGAACAGTTTGGATTTCAAAAAAAGAAATCCACATCATTAGCCATTTACTCTCTTATGAAGGCAATACTTTCAAATATTAATAATAATCATCTTACTACTGGACTTTTTTTTGACTTATCAAAAGCCTTCGATTTTGTGTCACACAGCATATTGTTGGATAAACTAGAGACTATTGGGATTAGAGGACCTGCACTCGAATGGATATCATCCTATTTAGGCAATAGACAGCAACGTGTCATTATTAGTAAAATAAACAGTAATAGAGATATGATACCGTACTCATCAGAATATAAGCAAAATAAATATGGCGTTCCGCAAGGAAGCGTGCTTGGTCCAATATTGTTTCTTTTATATATTAATGATATCATAAAAATAACCAATTATAAATGCATATTATTTGCCGACGATATATCAATCATAGTGACATCAGATAAAAAGAAAAATAAGACTGACCATGAGTTTGACATAAATAATACAATAGACAAATTACTGCTTTGGCTTGACATGAATAATTTAAAAATAAATTTAGATAAATCTGTTTACATCCAATTCAATCAATCAAATAACAATAAAAACAATATAAAACTTAATATAAATAAAATCGAAGAGGTAACCCATACAAGGTTTTTAGGCGTAATAATAGACAAAGATATTAACTGGAAAGAACATATAGATAATGTAAGCACACGAATCAATAAATTTGCATACGCACTGAAACAAGTTAAAAACATAACTAACATAAAAACTGCAATTATGTCATATTACGCCTATGTTGAGTCGATACTGCGATATGGTCTCGTAATGTGGGGTAACGGTACCAATATGGATAGAGCATTTATCGCACAAAAAAAGTGCATCAGAGCAATAAGTGGTCTTCAACCTGATGACTCATGTAGACCAATGTTCAAGAGGTTTGGTCTGCTACCTCTACCGTGTCTGTATATATATGAGGTATGTGTATTTGTAGTTAACAACAAACATTTATTTAAATCAGCAAATGATGTAATTCCCAGAAACAGACGAGATCCTCATAAACTGGTATTAAGCGATTTGCCAAGACTTGCCAAATACAATAAAAACTGCCTAGCAATGTGCGTACGTACTTTTAACAAAATACCAAGTCGCTTTAAAATATTGAACTCTAGGAAATTTAAGATAGAATTACACAAGTGGCTTAATGAATGTAATTTTTACAGTTTAAAAGATTTTATGGATGTGAGATGTTGATTCCTTTTGTCAAAATAGAAATTTTTTGCATGCTATGTTATATCTTAGCGAAACATGTTGAGCTACTGTAATAATATTAACATCAATGTATACCATGTTTTACGCAAATAAATGATTTACTTACTTACTTACTTACTAAGAAATGTCGTGATATCTTATCAGGTAAAAAATGGTGCTGAGACAACTGATTTGACGTGGGTTTCCTCAATCTTGAAACCATATATTTAAAACTTGTAGGGAACACTGCGGGGCCCATTCATTTGTTTCTTGACTTATATAGGCCCTAAGGGCCTGTTCAGACGACACGCGCACGCCGAGCGCATCAGCACCCGCGTCTAACTCGCTTTGAAATTTGTTGTAGATAATTTGAGTCTTATGACACGTCAATAGATCTCAAATTGCACGCCACCTTTAGATGCCGCAGTCTCATCTGATATACATAATTATCTTTAATTTGTAGCTGTTGTGTCTTTCATAAAATGATTTGATAACTAAGATTAAAAAATTGTTGCAATATTGTATAAATTACCGATCATGCTAGACACTACCTATAGTCTGATCCAAAGGTATAATTATGATGATGGTATAAACAAATTCTGTTCAGGATAAATTCTTACGCAATCGCTCACTAAAGGGAATTTATAACACATTCATCCATATTTCAACTTTATAATCTCACCACTTTTTCAAACAATAATTATTGTTTGAATAACATGATAAAAATGCAAATGAAAAATCATTGCCGAAAATTGAAGTTATAAAATTAACCTCAGAATTTAAATTAAATTAAAGTACCTACTCAATTTGTAAGTGGAATCCAGAGATACCTTTCCTATCAATTTGTTTTACATTTTCATCAGATACTGTTGGGATAGACCATAGAAATCAAGCATTCAATCAAGCTCATCATACCGTAGTTCACGTCCAAACATAGCCCTCTCCAAAGCAACAATAAATATGTCCACAAATTATTTTGACCTAGGTACTTACAGACAACCGCCAACATTTTGAATTCGACAGCCTTTATTTTTTAGCAGTTCATAGCGGTTTCGTAGCTCAAGTAACTAATGACGTGGAGTTGACCGTACCTGCGAAAAATCTAGATCTCACACATATTTAATGATCTACCATCGATATGTTATCCTTTTATGGACACCCAACCAATATGGCGCGGGTCCATTGAGGTCACACATGACAGTATCGACTTAAAATATTGCCATAATAATGCGCAAGCGCATGCGATGACAGATTGATAGGTTTTGTTATAAACAATAGAGTCATTGGTTCTTTACTGGAATTGTATGGGTCAAAATATATCATGGTTAAAGAATTTATAATATTTTACTTAACTTTGTCGTCAAACACGAAACGTATGAAACGTAGGTTATTATAAAACGTAGTGTAGTATAGGTAGTAAGGTAGTACGCTCTCATGCCAGGTGGAGTGGTGATCTTTCCAGGGTGGCTGGTAGCATCTAGATGAGAGTTACCGAAGATCGAGGAAAATATCGTGCAATTGGAGCTGTTGATGCTCATGAAACACTCGATAAGGAATAAAATGACGTGTAATTATGAATGATGTGCACACTATGGTAGATACCTACAAGAAAATATAAGTATGCAGGTCAAACAATCGTCTATGCAATAAGTAGGTACGCACAGGCAACTCATTGATATTAAGTGCGCAATAATTTTTAATACTCATTATTCTACTCTCGTATGGGCACGAGTTATATGATATTCGCCTTTCTAAGCTTACGGCATATGCCATGAAACGATAAAACCTAGCTGTTTTAATACATTCCCAATAGTTAGGTTCTTAAGAAGAAACACGGTCACGTGGTCATTGGCGTTCAATCCATACATGACCATATTAATGTAAGTACCATAATATTCTGACAAATAATGATTATGATTACAAACGTATTCCTTAATTAAGAGCCTATGCTACCTCAAATTTCGAATCTACTGCAGCATTCATTTTGAAATAAATATATATTAAAGTTGAGGATTAATTTTAGCGACTATGTTAGCCAAAAACACGATTTTATTTTAAAAAAACGATAGAAAAAAAATCCAAAGTTACCTCCAAACCGAACAATAAACCGCTCTTATTAAAAAAATACTTCAATTTAGATCATGAAACTTGGCACACTAGCTGAACTAACTATAAAGCAGCAACTATGTTTTCATTTTTTTTGAAATTCCCAGTATTGTCGCCGTAAAAAGCAAATACCTAAAGTTTTTCCGATTTGTTGCCGCCTCCATCTCGCTCGCACTCAGTCCGCGAGCAGTATGGTGCGAGTGAGGTAAAAACCTGAGGGTGGGTTGCTCTTAATGATAATGAAGCAAAAATTGCGTTATTATCATTAATTAGGAAGATATTATATTTAGTAACTATTCCGCTTAACTTTTCCTAAAGAGTCATAAAAAACCCTGTAATGGCATCCCACCATTACCACGCCGAGTGCTGGACGCTGAGCGTTCAGCGCTTGGCGTGGTAACACGTCGTGTTCGGGTTCGTGACAAGTCATCCTGAACATGCCTCGTTGAGAGGTGAGACACGAATCGATTTCTTACAGGGTTTTTTAAGACTCTTTAGGAAAAGTTAAGCGGAATACTTACTAAATATATCTACGTCTATTGTATTTTACGAAAAGAAATAATAATATTATGTCCTTTTTCACCACTGCACTGTCTTTTGTCTATTTAGCTGACAGCGAAAATTTCATTACCTACCTTCCCCTAAAGCCGTATAAAGTTATGACAAACGCAACCATTGTACTAATAACATTGTAATTAAATACAATCATTGTAATATTGAGTTGCACGCGGTTTCACACCTGTGTTTGTAATCAAACGACCACAACTAGATCAATAATCGTAAGGAATACCTATGAGCTAATGATTCATTGATACCTACTTATAGTAATTATTAATCTAGGTAACTTAGTCAATGTAAGTTGAAAGTGGTGCCGATTCCCTTGTCCACAAACAAAACTAATTTTAAGTTCAGTGCATCTTTTTCTTTGTATTTCAATAAGAAGAGGACAGAAGATAAATTTTAGTTTAGTCTTGTCAAATTAACAAGCGCCTGTCACTACTCCATACAAGTTTATACGTGATTAAAAACTTGCCTACTAAAATTACGTCAATTTACGTCAGGCGCTGATTAATTTGACAGGAATAAACTAAAATTTATCTTCTGTCCTTTTCTTAATGAAATAGAAAGAAAAAGATGCACTGAACTTAAATTTAGTTTAGTCTGTGAACTAGGGAATCGGCACCAATATACTGCAATATAGAGTAAAAAAAACAAGAGGTGTCCTGTGACACTCGGTTGGAACGAAAGTCACTTTTTAACGGACTTCCAAAAAGGAGGAGGTTCTTATTAACTTTGCTTGGGTACTTTTTGAGTATTACGTATTTTTCCCACTAAGCCTCTGTGGATCATGTTCTAATAAGTTCCTGTAACTGTTATTTACATAGCAGGCAGGCCATGGTGAAGGGTGGGCGTTTTGGGGGACTGTCTTATGTAATTTTGACGTTCGAAAAGTGCTGATTCTCAACCTAGTTCGAATAAAATGACTTTTGATTTTGATTCGAATTTGTGTGAGGTAGATACCAAAACTAAAAAGTGAAAAATAAAAACTTGTGAAAAGTTTTGTTACGTAACAAAAGTGTCTGCCGAAATCTGAATTGAAATCCTTCTTCGTATCGATGATTCCATTTCCATATTTTATAGTTATAAGCTTCAGCCACGTTGACAGCGTCAGCGCTCGCCTAGTAAAGGCTTTCCAGAGTGCAGGTGTTATTGCAGTTGCACAGAGAGAACGCATGAGTGAGGCATCGTCAGTGATGTGACTCAGCCGTATTGTGGCTCACCGGAATACTCTGACTATGCAGCGATCCACCTGGCTTCGTAGTAGGTATGGAAGTGTCCAGGTGCATGTCAGCATCATTTCAACCGAAAAACTACCATTGAAGCTGCCCATAGGCTTCTTTAGTCCTCCATAAATCGTCACAACGACCGGTCGAATTCAAAGCTAAGATCCATAGCACTAAATAAAGCAAAAGCCTTACAAAGAAAATGAGTAATGAACACGTTAATTACTCGAAGTCTTTCACCATCATGGCGGTCTCACGGCAGACAATAAACTTCATACAATGTTGCCAGATTAGATCATTAAGTACGCACTCACATTTTATGAGGCTTTCACAACAAACTACTAGTCTAGGCTAAGATGCGTCTGGAGTAACTGTGGACTTAACTACGGAAACATCCTTTATTTACTTTCCTTTTACCCTTCTCAGAATATTTTCACCAAACGGCTCGCATCGCATCGGATCGGAAAGAATACGAACGCATACGATCGGCTCTGTACCTACCATCGCTTGCGAACGTATCCGTTTCTGCGCCTAGTCAAATAGTTTCATTCCTACCGTGTTGCAGCCGAAAGGATCCGATCGGCTACGACGACAGGCGAACGGTGCCGATCGCTCGTCGCGGAAGACGCCCGCGGTCGAGCTGCTGTGCGCGGCTTGGTAATATAGACTTTAAATACTGTGTACACGATTTGATATCATTTAAAGGTTGTAAAATCCGTTCCGATCCGATGTGATGCGAGCCGTTTGGTGGGCATCATCTTTTAGAGTAATTTTAACACCTGGAAGGGTAGCGGCAAATGGCCCAGCTGATATTAACAAGAGGTCATCTTTTTATTTATTTTTCCTAGCCTACTCTGTCCCCCCTCCTGGGCAAAGGCCTCCCTTCTCCTCCTCCTCCTCCTTCATTCTTTCACGAGCCCGCGCGTCCTCTATTCATCTTTGACGGAACTTAACCAATTCTACGTGATCTGCCGCGACCCTGACGCACCAGCTCTGTGCTTTTTATGCCCACAGCTTCTCCGGCATGCGACAGACATGTCCTGCCCAGTCCCCATTTGAGTTGAGCAGCCTTTTCAGCCGCGTCAGCTATGTTATTTTTAGGGCTTATTAATTACCACAGTTTGAAAAAAAAAATTAATTGGTCCGTCACCTATTAGTTGAAAGGTCTTTTGGTTTGCCTTAGTTCTTCACTAGTACTTCGCATTCGAACGCCTCGTACCTACTTAAAAAAACGTTCAAATCAAATCTCAATCTCATCTTAATGTAAAAAACTGGTCAACAATTATGGAGGTAGAGTTGTTTTAAATTTGTCTGAACATTACCTGGATAAATGACAGCTGCACACCGGGGCGGTCTTAAACCTGCAACTAAAGTACATGTAGTAAAACAGATGCCATTCGGTCATGACTCACTCATATAGGCAATAAACAGCAGCATGACTTGTAAACCTACTGAGGGAAATTGATTTCTTGTCGGCACGACTGTACTGTTTTATTACCGCTTCGTTCTAGACATAATCACTGCTTATGGCACCGCTTAGATGTCTGCTAACCCCTAAAAATGTAATATGGTACATGATTTTCATTTACAACACAAAGTAATTTGACGATTTATTGTAATATTCAAGATAGTCGATTTTGTTACCTGTTTAAGCAATATTTGGACTAATTAAATGCAACTTTAAAAGGCTATAATTAAGGCTAGGACACACTATCAATTACTTGTCAATTTTACAGATTTTCACAAGAATGTGCAAAATCATGTATCATTATTATTTAAATTATAGACTTAAAGGAAATAGGTCGACAGACTATAAAGGCTGGTCCACATCAACGCAGTCATAACAACATAGTAATTATTTGTACATTGTTATTGTTTACAACAACGCTGAAGAGCTAAAATAACAATAAAGATCTTTTACAGCCACTCGTAATAAACATTTACTACAAGAATATTGTTATTACGGCATTGTGTTAAAACATTCATCGATTTATTGATTACTAAAAGAAATTGCCAACATTTTATAACTTTAGAGATGGATTCTGCTATGTTTTCTAACATAATGGATCTTCGTAACGATTTATAATATCTTTTGTCTTTTACGCACATGCTCATTTATCAAAGGTGACAAAATAACGGAGATTGATGTAGGTACAATTCAACTAAACTGTTATTTATGTTTGCTGTTTATAACAAATTGACAACAACCGTTTATTTGTGGAAAAGACAGAACAAGTATAAATTAAATAAACCATGTACCACAGACGTCTTATAATTTTCTATAGTTATGCATCTTTGATGACATGTCCGCCATCTTGTTCAAATGACTTTTATAGCCTGACAATAATATGGGCTTGCCTTTACCGCCCGCACAGAATGATACATCATTATGCCTAGAGCAGTAGCTGTCAAATTAGAGATTTGTATCGCTCGTACTAAATAGATGATAAGTTGCCCACCTGGATATGAGTCATGAGTCGTGACAGCTACTGTCAAATTATGTGACGTGAATACCAAGCTTTATAAGGTCGGAAGTGTATCTGCTGGTTATGGTAATGGTAGATTGGGTTATGGATTTGGTTTAGACAATGATCATAGAAATTGTGAATAGTTTGTTGAAATAAAAATTATGAGCGGAATATGCTGCAATATTACGTGTATTCCGGTTCGTCCCACTGCCGTCGTCCCACTGGTGGGACGAACGAGAATTTAAAAAATAACATTAAATTCATTCCCGTTCGTCCCACTATACTAATTTTATGATTTTTCTTTAGAATTATTATTTAAATACCCAAATCCAAAACATTTTTTTATAAATCTCTATACTTAAATAAATTATTCATGGCAAAAAAAAACTGTAAAAAATATTAATAAACATTACTTAATTATAGTTTAGAGAATAATTGTAAATTAATTTACACAGCAGTACACTTTACTACTATAATTTAACAGTCATATTTATTTCCAAACATAAAAGTTATTGATCATTTATCATATTTTTTTGTAACTGTGAAACAATTAATGGCGTATTGAAAAACCGGAAATTACCAAATGCCTGAATATTTTAACCCTGCTCCCACAAAAACAATATAAATCAGTGCACTTAATTTATTAACACCTTCGTAAGAAAAGTCCTTAATTTTATGACCGTCAATAAAATATATACTATTTATTATACTAATAATTTTTCGTGTTCCAATAACCGATAAAATCTTTTTAGGGTTACGTACCCAATGTATGCCGAAAGACCCTACTAAGGCTCCGCTGTCCGTCCGTCCGTTCGTTCGTCTGTCACAGGGCTGTATCTTTTGAACCGTAATAGGTAGATACTGGAAATTTTCAGAGTGTATATATAATACAACCACGGCCGCTATAATAACAAATAATAAAAATAACATAAACTTAATAATTAAAGGGGACCAACCATACACGAAATCTGTTTTTTTCGGCGTTTGTAGAAAACATTGTACGGTGGTGTGGTGGAAGGCACCACACCCCCCTTGGGTGTGGTGCCTTCCTGTGCGAGTCCGACTCGCACTTAGCCGGTTTTGTGTAAAACGATATAATTGGATTCTATTGTTAAAAGTTTATAGGGCATAAAATAAAGCCTTTTATACTTAACAAGCTGATTATCATGTCAACGATTATACTCGTACCTGACACGGTCACGAGGTGCTAAATATTATTGTAACGGTCTTTTTATGGTTGTCAGTTTAAATAATAAGGGATGAATCATAATAAAAACTGTTTACAAAAAAAAATAACAGACTTCCAAAAAAAACACTACAAAGTGAAACATAACTTTAATTTCGGAAGTCGGTAAAAAACGAACATTCAAAACCAAAGACACCGACTTCCAAAATTAAAGTCGAAAGTCGGTTGTTTTAGCGTTTGGAAAAAGGTATTTATTTCTAACTTTTTAGTTGTGGTACCTAACCCACACAAATCCGATTATCACGACCTGAACAGAGACTGGAACATCTTGGAGACTTAAGGCTCGTTCACACCGGCGCGACATGTCGCGCGACGCGACACCGGCAATTGTTCAATCGTGAAGTTTTATTAGAAATTGTATTGTTAAAGTCGCGTCGCGCGACAAGTCGCGCCGGTGTGAACGAGCCTTTATATTTACCCAATAAAAAAGAATCGTTCAAATCGAACTACTCTGTAAAAAGATAAAGCGTGGTCACACACAAAAAAAAAAAACAAAAATTGACTGCGTTGTGGTAAAGTCACGAAATTGTGACGAACTAGTGGCGCCCCGCAGTTTCACCCGCATGCGTCTCGATTCCTTGGGAATAACGGGATAAAAAGTATTATATGTCCTATTTCACGCCATGGTCTACCCATGTGCCAAATTTCATCTAAATCGGTTCGGTTTAAAGACATTTATTTCTCAAAAAAAACGTTACAGTACACTTAAACATATTGAGAAAAGTAAAATAAAAATAAAAGTTAGTGCGATTATCTGTGTTCACTATAAAGAGGATGATGTGTTAACACTAATACCTACAAAGCAATTATCTAAAGGGTACATTCAAACCGAGGTATGCCTTCGCGAATTCTTGTCATCGCAAATGTCAGGCACGTTCACGGCACGCATAGTGTTGCATTTGTGTCGCGTGCCTCATTCCGTCTGTATACGCCTTAATACCTGTGCTACATAATCCGAATATCAGCACAGGCTGCTCTTTGAGCATTACAAGGTTTCCAAACTGGAAACTCGTGGTCTGGAAGAGATCGCCGAATTGCAATTAGATCATTCATGCTTAGTTTCTAAGGAGCTCATAATAATAGCCGCACGGTCGAACCATCAGGTTAAGCTACGCTAGCCGGAGCTGGTCCGCGGATGGGTGACCCTCTTTACGTATAGAGACTCCTCCGTGCCTCGGAAAGCACGTTAAGCCGTTGGTCCCGGCTGTATTCGTGGATCTTGTGACAGTCGTTACTGGTCGTCAGAAACCTGAAAGTCTTGACAACCAGTCTTACCAAGGGGTATCGTATTACCCAGTTACTAGGTTGTGGAGGTCAGATAGGCAGTCGCTCCATGTAAAATACTGGTATTCAGCTGCATGCAGTTAGACTGGAAGCCGACCCCAACATAGTTGGGAAAACGCTAGGCAGAGATATTTATGCTTAGATTCTGAGGTCCTTATCTATCTAAATTTAGTGCGAATTTCATCCATAATAAGGTCTTCGTGAATGCGATATCGAACAACAGCACTATCTTATTCATTAATTCATTTGCAACCCACTATTGTATTGGGGTCATCCTGTAAAGATAGTGTGTGTAGAGGAACAACACCAGGGGAGGTTAAATAGTTCTAAGTCAGCTATCTTATTTTGACAGTTCAATAACATTCATTGCGTTATTTACGTTGTCGAGCAGTTTTTAAAAAATCATCTGTTAAAAAATAAAATTGGATTAGCAATGGATTAGCAAACTGTTTCAAAACGATGCAGGATTCTGATTGATTGTGTATTACCCAATTAGGGTGCTGGATTTGATAAATAAAAATGTACTAAATAAATAATGTCTTAGCCTCCCAACTATTAATGTGTCCATATTTTGACAACTGTCCCATTCCCCGTTCAATAAAAGCGTCTCTCTTCAAAGTTCTAACCGTTGAGAATTTCTTCGGCCTTAAACTGCAATGTTCAAGTAAAGACATGTTAAAAAGCCTTTTACAAGTTAATTATAGCTCAGTTATCTTGTGAACAAACGTTTTGACGGCGGTACTAACAGATTAGATTGTGGAGATAATTACAGTCTGCCTGGAACTCAGTCTGACTAGAAAGTGTTAACTCTAGCAATTGTCTGCGGCCGCGCCTGTGTGAAAATAGCTGCGAAAATTATAAATCGCCGCCTTAGTGAAAGCTCGGGAATGCACTTTTGGTTAGGTATATTTTATTTTCTACATTTTTGGAAAGAAAACCTCGTTTCTCACAAAAAAGTTTAGTAGCCTGTAACGCCATCTATGACGAGTTTGAAAAACTTGCAAACGAACTAAAGTGGTTTTACCAACACTTCTTTTCTTTTAAATAATAAATATGTTTAGGAGTTTTTGATGATTATTTTCCAGAAACTTCATGTGTTACTTATTATTATAAGATAAAGTTATCTAAGGCAACGAAATAAAACGGATTAAAAAAGTAAGTTCGATTTTTATTCTGTAATATTTCATTGATAGATTTATAATTGCCACCAGCAAACCATGTATGTTTTATTAATAGCTTGCAAGTAGCATTGTATGACAATACAATGATATATTAATTTATCTTATGCATTTGGAAACGTATCCAAATTGTACACTCAAAGACTTATAAATATTTGAAGAAGCCGCAAATAAAATTTTACAGGGCGCAGTTTTTTCTCCCCCCTTTAAAGTTGCCTTTTTCGCATATACCTACGCGGTTTTCACTCTAACACGGTAATTGAAAATTAAAAAGTTTGACATTTGTGAAAATGTAGTTGGGAGTGGTTGTGTCCTTAGCAAACAGATCGCCAATAACACCGTTGGGACATCTTACCCTAGCTCTAAGTGGAAAGATGACAAATGAAGATCACAAACCTTTTCTGTGTAGAATAGCTTGTCAGGTCTTCGATTTTGCACGGAAACCAAGACGACTAATTTTATTCACAAAATTTATTTAAAAAAAAAGAAAACTTAAAATTGGTATTAGCGCCATCTATATTTTATTTTACACTACCGTAGTACTACGCGAATCCACAAGTTTACCCGTTACCAAAAATCGCTCAATGCGCTAACTTTACACTTCATTATCAGGGCGGAATTTAAAACTTCCAACAAGTGCATCCAACTTGCTGTTTAATGGAACATGAGTATCGATATTTTATTGCGAAAATTTCAACAATCTTTCAACCCATTGCATTTATGACTTGTTATCGCCACATCTCTCATTTTCAATATTGAACGTTGGTCGTGTCTCACAAACTGCTGCCATTCATCCAACGTTAATGAGTTTCCGGTAAAAGCTTAGCAAGCATTGAATAACTTGACCTTTATCCCTTCGGTACTAGTTTCTAGACGTTAAGTATAGGCTATCTTTAGAAGTTTTCAATAATATTAATATCATAAGTTATGGCATGCTCATGTTCCTGCTGCCTGATCTCCGTGTGTATCGTCAGATTGCGATGTCAGACCATTTTGACCGGCATTTGATGATCTCTCGTTCTTTTCATTTTTCTTTGGTGGTTAATGGATTCAGACGTAACTTGGCGGAAATTCATTATGAAATACAATAGACATAGATATGTTTAGTAACCTATTCCGCTTAACTATTCCTAAAGAGTGATAAAAAACTCTGTAAGAAATCGACACGTGTTTCACCTCTCAACGATGCATCCTCAGAATGACGATTGACTTGTCGTGAACCTGAACACGACGTGTTACCGATGTGTGTTGGTGTGCAACAAATGTATTATGTCAAGTTTCAATCCTGATTCAGAATCTCAAGCTACCACCACCTGAAGGTGCGCTTATCAACTCAGCCTATCGCAGTGCACTGCTGGAAATAGGTCACTCCAAATCTCCGCCACAGCACCCTATCCTCCGTCTTCCGCAACCAGTCCAGATGCTGCACTTACCAATGCAATTAATTGCGCAATTATTGGCAACTGCGGTTAAATAAGACGTCTCTGCAATTCCAAGCAATTTACGGCAATCTAACCTCACCATTAGTAACTTAATTTACCTCATCATGGTTGATCAGTTGTCAATTCAATTTGCGTGGGCTATAAAATTTACGATACGATGCATTAACTGCTACAGCCTACCAGCCATAATCTGACTTGTCATCTATAGAAAAATGAACATATACTACCAGCGTGTAACTATCCCATTGCAGGGAAAGGCATCTTCTTATACAGAGAAGCCACGAGAGCTGATCAAGACGGGTTGGCGATTCCAGACTTATTTCGACTAAAACTCCAGATTTCCTCACGATGCTAGCCATCACCGATGTCAGTAAACTCCAAGATAAACTCAGAAAAAATAAAGGCTATTTCGAATAGCGTGCAAATATCCTATTACCACAAGCCTGCAGCAATTTGTGCAACCTATTGCAAGGATTGCAATAATGCAGAAGTAATTACAGGTTGCCAACCTTTTACCTAACAACGCTGTTACTACCAGTACTTAGCTATTATTAATGCCACAGGATGATAAGAAGCAGTATATCATTTCTAGGTAGGCTATAATTTCTTGGATAGCCTTTTATGTTAGATTTTACATGCAATGGCTGTAAGAGATCGAATGGTCTGGGAAAGGATACATTTGCTTAATCATAAAATATTCATTAAATGCTCGTAAGCAAGAATTCCAAGAGCCCTGTGAATTTTATACAGCCTCGTAATTCATCCTAGATCGTGATTAAGTGGTTTATCTCTTTCAAATTGTCGGTGTGACTCTGTACGAATAAATAATGTTCTCTAAGTGAATTCACAAGGAATGCATTGGTTATAACTAGTTATAGCTGTTTGTACATATTTTAAGTAGGTAAATAAATAAATGTTACACATTGGAGAACTGTACCTAAAATATAAGTAAATCGATGGTGTTCATCGTTTCCTCTTTTCTCCAAAAGTGACTTTCGACAGTTCAAAGTATCGCCAAAATGATGCTGAGTGTTCCTGGCCTAGGTCCATGTGAGATTTGCGCAATATCCGCGTACCGTTAGGCAGAGTGTGTAGCCCCCCACAAGGTTGGCCAACGACCTGGTGAAGGTCGTGGGTATTACTGAATGCGGGAAGTATAGGACGGGACTTGTTGTGGCTTATGGCAATGCTTGGGGGAGCCCTATGTCCAGCAGTGGACATCTTTTGACTGAAAGATGATGATGACGAAAATAACAGTTTAAGGACCTGAATCCTAAAAGAACCGACTTTCTATCTATACTAATATTATAAATACGAAAGTAACTCTGTCTGTCTGTGGCTTACCTTTTCACGCCTTAACGGCTGAATGGATTTTGATAAAAGTTTGTACTTAGATAGACGATGAACTAGGTTAGGATATCGGCTACTTTTTATCCCGGTAGTTCGTTATCATGGGATAATTTCCGAAGTCCACGCAGGCGAAGCAACTTGCAAAAAGCTAGTTTCTTCTATATATTCTAATCTTCTCTTGTCTTTTTCAACAGTGGCGGCAGTATGTATCCTGCTGGAAGTGGGCGCACTGCCGAGCCGGAGAGCTGGCTTCACCTGCAACGACCCAGCGCTGTCATACCCTCACACAGGAGACACCTTCTCCATATCACTGGTGGCAGCCATCACTGTCATCGTGCCTTATTTAGTGGTAAGTATTTTTGCCAAACATGCTGACGTCTGACTGCCCTATTGATGGAAGTTGTTCGTCCCGGAAAGTACCTCCACCAATTATTGCCGCCAACCGTTGCTGTGTTGCAGTCTGAAGGGGAATGGGTGCCGGTGTATTTGCGGGGACATGAGATATTTCAGCGTCGTCTAGTGTCATACTTACAGAATATAAAAATGCTGACTTCTGACGGCCCATCTCATTTCATGTTGAAATCAGCACTGCCGCATTCAAAGGGTTTGCCAATTAAAGAGGTATAATGAGTTCGTAGATTCACCGAAGAAAAATCTTTTCCAATGGCAGATGCCCGTCGCTTGGTATTCAAATATTATAAGACACCTAGTAGACTGAATCTGGTACAAGTTGAGCATTTTTTTTTTCGAACTTTTGAAGCAAGGGATTAGCAATCTGCTTCAAAACGATTCGGATTGTGACCGATCGTGTATTACGCAATTAGGGTTCTGATTCTTAAGCTTCTAATTTTTCCAATGTCTAAGCTACATATCCTGTTTTCCTTATTTACTCATATGCCATCAGTATGGCGGCAGCTACTGCATAAAATCTGAAACTATTGTTAAGGAAACACTATTGTAGTGGCCTCAATTACTAATTTACACAGGTGCATTTTAGTATACACAAGCTGATGTACCTCTACAGTCTATGACAATACACCTAACGTCATACAATGCAGGTGCAATGCAAATGAAGCAAAAGTACAAGTTTCTAGAGATTTTCATGAAAATTTTAAATTTCAATATTGGAACTAAGGGAACTTAAATATTTAAAGGAAAGAAAACTGTGTGTGACTTTTCCTGGTGTAGTTATATCTACTACAAGATATTATCTAAACTTGTGAACGTATCGTCGTATCTTAAATAAAATTTTCATTAGGTATTGGACATTTTGCGCATACTACTAAGACTTAACGGTGATTCTGTACAAAAACGCACAGTAATGTTAACAAACATATTTTAGATAGTTAATTATTGATTCAGTCGTGACTCGACGGAAATCCATAAAAATACAATAGACGTAGATATATTTAGTAACCTATTCCGCTTAAATATTCCAAAAGAGCCATATAAAAAAATCTACAGGGTTTTTTATGACTCTTTAGGAATAGTTAAGCATAATAGGTTACTAAATAAGTCTACGTCTATTGTATTTTTTAAGGATATTAACCAAGATGTTTAACTTACTGTGACTCGCTGACTACTCTTAACAAATGACGATCAGCACTTGCTCACAATCAGATAGTTTTGAAGGATATTGCTAATCCATTGCTTCATAGGTTTGAAAAATACAGCTGCTCAACAACGTAAATAACGCAATGGACGTGGGTGAACCGTCAAACCACAAAATGAAACCCATTGCGATCAATTGTCATTTTATGTGTGTTACGTAATACCCCGCTGCATTTTAAAAGTTTGACGTTGACGTTGTGATTATACACGTTTAAAACAATTTGACACACGCTGACACTATTGTTGTTGAAATAATTAGTTGTCCAGTAGTTTTAAGGGTATCCTCGACAGGTTTTTGAAACACGTTGACAAGAAGTTGTTATTATGATGCCTCTGCTTCTTAATTAACAGCTTGTCCATCACAATTACAACGTCATCTGTCTACCATTATGTGTCCATTTTAATATATTGCGCTGTCATAACGACATGATATACAACGTGTAACGGAAAGGTATAAGTACCTACATATCAAGTGCACGGCTTCTTTGGATGATAACAAACTATGTGGCAAGGGTTTTAAAATCTTATTTCTCCATGTTACGAACATGATGAGAAATTACAGTACATGATACCAACCGCTCGGTACTATTATGTACTCTGTGCCGCTCGCGCTTCTCCGTATTTTCAGCTTGTTCGATCCCGTCTGATCCTCGTAATGCGGTGACACGTTTGTTATGACTTGACAATCAATTTTTCATTCACAATTCAATAAACTTACGAAACCTAAAATTTTGTATAAATTCTTAGAGTAATTTATTTTGAGCTGAAACTTTGCAACAAGATTCTATACCTAATGTTATCTTCACCCCTTCTTTTGGATAGATATACCCATTCCATTACACGTTGTATACATGTGAAGATGTATGTATAACTTGACGATCAAAGATTTTCAGGTGACAAAACTGTCCTAGTGTCTTTATCATCATTATCGAAATCATTGTCTTTCTTGACCTACTGTCTTCTTTTTGTTTTAGGTTTTTTTCTTGTTGAGTCTTGTCATCAATAATAAAGGATTAGGTATGATTAGCACCAGACTTACGATCAACGTTCGGTTTAGAACAAACAAGCAAATGGATATTCTATTCCCACTCTACTAAATTATTATTTTTAAACAGGGATACAGCATTCTTTCGGTGGTTTATCAATACTAAAATGTCAAGAATATCAAGCAAAAAATGCTCTTGCTCCATGTTCTTTAGGTCTAAACCCACCTTTATGTAAAACTTTCGTAAAGGATCCACCTAAAAGCAAATTAAACTCTCACTCCTTTTAAATAAGACCAAAATTCCCTTCTCCAAGTTCAACACCACCTTTCTTTCCAGCTATGGGTAGTAGAAACAACGCTCCAACGAGAAGACGAATACAACCTCAAGAAGAGTAAACTCCTCGACAGTGCCAAGACAGCTGCGTTCTTATACCGGGACTACATCTACGGGTCGGTGGTCAACCTGACCATATTGGAGGTCGTGAAGTGTGTGGTCGGGTCACCAAGGCCTACCTTCTTTGATCTGTGCCAGCCTGACAAGGCTAGCACTTGCAATGAGTGAGTATAAATATACTGCAGTGTATAAATCCGTCTAAAATCTGGGCCGACTCAATCTAAATTTGTATTGACACGCAAAAAATATTTTTTTGTCATACTGGGAGGGGAACTGAATAAATTTTTAAGATTGAATGAACACACACAACAACACAAAAGGAAGATAAAATCAGAATCTGAAGGGTCATTATGTAAGGTGGGGTACTAAGTAAAACTGGAGTTTATTTGGTTCGTTAACCAAGTGATTTGGTAAATTGATGAGCTTGAGACTATAAACTGTTGCTTACTAGTGGTAAAGCTAGTACGGCTAAATCATGCAGCATATTTTGAGGTTTTAGTATATTACTGTACGTACCTAATCAACCCTTATATTAAACATATCTTCTCTCCTACAGTTCGGAATACGTCAGCACCTACCGCTGCACGTCAACGAATTACTCTCGCTACCTGCAGATTGACTCCAGTCGCAGCTTCCCTTCTGCACACGCGTCGCTCTCTATCTACTGCGGATTATTTTTGGCTGTAAGTTCCTTTTATTCTAAGTTTTTTATAGACACTTACCATACTTGTACACTGGTTTAAAAACTTGACTGCCGAAATTGCTTTAAATGTAATCAATAGGATTGCGGAAGGCCACTACAAAGCACTTTAAAGCACTTTTGTTCCAGTCCTAAGGACCAGGGGCCTAAGTCTACTAATTTATAAACCTTACAATGGTCTCTCAATGGTGAGTTTTTGACAGTTTTTGTATGGCCAATCTGTCAAAAACTCACCATTGTAACTTTTATAAATTAGTAGACTTAGGCCCCTGATGTAGTGGCTATTCCAACAGGCCGTTAAACCATCCATATTCATTATGTAAAAATATATAAACTAACAAACTTTCCCCCCACAGTGGTACCTCCAAAGGCGAGCATTCAGCTGGCACAACCGCTCGGTCCTTCTGGTACCTCTGCTGCAAGTCCTCTGCATCGTGTACGCCGCCGTGTGCTCGCTGAGCCGGCTCAGCGATCACCGGCATCACTGGTGGGACGTGCTGGTTGGCGGAGCGATGGGAGTCCTTAGTGTTTTGTACACAGTAAGTTCTACTCTTGACTTTTTTTTATTGAGATCTTGCGACTCATATTCCAGGTGCGACAAAGTCTGTCTGTTTGTTTCGCATGGTTTTACTCCTTCACCGCTGATATCATTTTGGTGGGTATAAACTGGAGAAGGGCAAAGGGAAACTTAAAAAGAAATCCCAATGGTGTGAAACGGAGTTTGGAGTTTGTATGGGAAGATCCGGAAGCCTAGCAGTGGAAGTCGCGGGCAAAGTGCTAAAAGATTGACCACTTTGCCCATTAGTGGTAACTAGAGAAATATCCTACTAGCTTAAGCGGTCGCTAGTCAAGTAATGAAATGAATTGAAATTGTTTATTCTGTAAATAGGATATCGCGATCACTTGTACACGTCATATAAAAAATAAGCTAGGTAGTTAAGGTCGGCGATTCCTGGCTGACTACTCTGAGAATAAAGGCCGAAACAAATAGTTACAAAGTCATTACTTTCCATATTTGTACAAAAAATCCTTAAAAATAATTGCTGCGAAGTCTCCACACCTACAATTAAAACCACTGAATTCAAATAACAAACCATGTTCTCTGTCCTAACGAATTGTATTTAAATAAAGATTTTAATCAACTGTGTTGACATCACCTGCCAGTATTTTATTCCAATCTCGCCAGTGATTTATGTGTAGGCAATAAACCTCATTATAGTATATGTAAATGTGTGCAAGGTGCACCCATGATGGAATCAAATTTTATAGCAGCAAGGGATTACCACGACAGTCATGTTTACGTGGGATGTGCTTTATTATTTTAATGTGATTAGTTTTAATCAAGACAGCTGCCCAGGCATTTAAGTATTTACCTCATTATACAGCCGTTTGCGGCTTCGATTTAGGCCACATGGTATAGTTCACCTGATCTTTGTGGCTTTGTGGCTGTCGTTACTCAAAAGCCCAAAAAGTCTGACAACCAGTCTTATCAAGGGGTATCTGTTATCCAGTAAGTATGTTGTGGAGGTTACATAGGCACTCGCTCCATGTAAAATACTGGTATTCAGCTGCATGTGATTAGAATGGAAGCCGATCCCAACATAGTTCTATAAATGAATTTTGGCTAATCCATTCCAGCAGGACCAGATTTTACAATTTGGATCAGCCAAAAAGTACCTACTCCTGGGTTTTCTTTTTATACAACTACTAGAGGTCCATTATATTCGATGGCACAAATATAAATACTACAAGCTCCTTTTCCTTTCTAGGTCCTAGTTCTCTGCAAGAACTTCTCGCAACCAGCCGTAGTCAGCACAAGCGACATTTCGAGCAGCGATGGCAACAACCACCACTCTGTGCGACGGTTACTGTCCAGTGAAACCCACGTGGTCGTCCCTTAGCCTCAAGCTGTGTAAGCGAACGCTTACGTGGTTACAAACTCTTGAAGTGAAGTGAGGTGGTCCTGTGGTACGAAATCCGGGTATGGATCTATGAACCTCATTTAGATCTAGATGTAGTCTTAGATTTCGAGGTCTGAATCTCATTTGCTTTTAAAATATTGTAGTTGATGATCTGTTTTCATTGGTTTCTGAAATGTAGATATTGTCTTCTGCAAAATGCAGTTTTGTCAATTGCTTAGAAATAATTATCAGCTTTTTAGCAGATTTGAAATTATGGAGATATTATTCATTTTAAGATCGTTTCTTAAGAAGCTGAACTTGACGTGGTAGTCTTTATCTTGAACAGTGTAAGCGTCGAGCTTACTTGATTTTAAAGTGGACGAGTCAAAATCTTGAAGAATTGTGTTTTATTGCGATGACTGAGCATCAGATATTTTTTAGATCGTTTGATGATTGGTACATAGGTTGCAGTGCAATTTCAGTGTGTCTTACAAAATTGTATGGATATTTAGATACACAAAATTCTGAAATGATATTCTTTATTTGAAGAAGAGTCAAAAATATGATTTACGTTTAGAGCGTTCATTCTACAAGTTGTCAACGTCGCATATAGTTATCAAATATTTACCTGATTTGATTAATTTGGCAATGTTACTGTATGGAAATATGAAATATCGGTAACTAGTAAACCGGAATGTTAATAATGAATTGCAATTATAGCACTGAATTTGATGTTGTAGGTGTAAAAAGGTTTTAGGTGTAAAAAAGGCATTTAGAAAGTTTGCAAATACTTTTTTACATCTAAAACTAAATATTCGGTGTTACGATATTAATTGTTGCATTTCATAATCAATTTTAGTTCACTACTTAGCGATATTTCATATTTTCATACAGGAATGTTGCCAAATTAATCAAAACAGCGAAACATTTGACATCTATTTGCGACGTTGCCCACTTTCAGAATGCACGCTCTTAATTAAGTGCGTAGGAAAAGAGTCTTAGAGTAAAATGTAGGGTTATTTTAACGAATAATAAGATTATTATAGGTGAGGGAAAGATTTAGTTAGCTTAGAATTATGAGCATTGTTCAAATTAATTTTTTAGTGATACAAAATTGATTTAATTTTAATAATGTGACGAGAAAATGAATTGTGTTGAATTGTAAATAAAAGTAGTTTTAAATTATTAGTATTTAGTGCGAGTGAACTCAGAATATGACCTTACAGTAGAAATTAAATTGAATTTAGAATTTATTTTTAATGATATTTCAAAGTTTAATGTTTAGTACACACTATAGCACTTTATAACGACTATGAATTAACACTACTGCTGAGCATGAGGTCCTGGGTTCAATTTCCGGGCCGGGCAAAATGTTATTGGGTTTGTTCATCTGATGGAATTTCTGCCCGGAGACTGGATTTGTGCCCGTTTGGTGGCAATATACTCATCACATGAGACTTAAACATAACTGGCGAAATGTGGTTGTACTATAGGTACACCTCTGCTGCGCTATGTAATCCCCGAAGGGTTGGCCTTCGGGGATTACATTACCGGCGTGATGTTATCTGTTATGTGAATTTACATAAAACTTGTCAAGAAATAATAGCATGGCAGCTCATACAAAAAACTTTTCACGCTTTTAAAAGCTGAGATCAAAAATAACTTCACTTATTTAACTCACTAAATAAAACTCATTAAATAAAAATAACGAGTGTGCGTACAAAGTGATGATAGATGGTAACATAGAAATTCACTTACCGACGAACCCCATGAGATATCTTTCATCCTAATTCCCCCTTCTTTTAAAAGAAAGGGGATGTCCAATGTTTTCTTTGAAGCTTCATATTTAAAAGGGGAATAGCCTTCTGTATATAACTT
Source organism: Eupsilia transversa (assembly GCA_914767815.1). NCBI lineage: Eukaryota > Metazoa > Arthropoda > Insecta > Lepidoptera > Noctuidae > Eupsilia > Eupsilia transversa. The sequence goes on along the minus strand of OU611889.1, from coordinate 12,124,539 downwards.
TGTTTACAATGACAAATGGAATTAGTCAATCATTTTTCTGAACAGAACCCCTCACTCTTTGAAAGGGACGGTATTTTTACAGAGAAAACGTTTTACAGACTTTGCCATTTATTTGAAATATTGTTTGTTTCGAAAACCTATACGATAATAAGGTATTGGTTTGTGAATGAAATAGAAAAGTTGAGTCGAAATTGATGAGAACATAATTACTTACCTAGTCGTAAAATATTTTGATCTCGTCGGTTTCTAACATTTTTGAGATTACCTGGCGAAATGTGAGTGTACTATTATCACTCACACCTCCGTCTCCGCGTGAGTGTTTACTAACACCTTTGACTAACCGTTCGGGAATTGCAGGCATGATGTGTACCTATGTAATCCCGGAACTCTTTCAAATCAATACTTAAATTCAAAACGGTTTTATTAAGAGTTAATAGATAATTTGCGCCTAATTATAAATAACACAATTAGTCATTCGTAGTTGTATTATATTTCATTACTAGCTGCTGCCCGCGGCTTCGCCCGCGTGAGTGTCGGAAATTACCCCATACAACCCTATGGGTTTTAAGTATAAATATTGCGTTTCGAGTTAATCGGAAAGCTCGTTAAAATTCTTCCATACAAACACTGACACCCCCAACCCCCCTTTAGGGGGTAATTTAGAAAAACTACAAACTTTATAATTTATTTAGATAACTATTCGTGCGAAGTTTCATGTTTATAACCTCAAGGAATAAGATTTTTCATACAAACTTGCATCCCTTATTTTACCCCCTTAGGGGTTGAATTTCGAAAAATCCTGATACACGTTATTCTTAATTTTTGGGTTTAAGTATAAATATTGAGTTTCGAATTAATCGGACAGCGCGTTAAAATTCTTCCATACAAACTTTGACACCCCCCAACTCCCTTTTAGGGGGTAATTTAGAAAAACAACAAATTACAAACTTTTTCATTTATTTTGAGAATTATTCGTGCGGAGTTTCATGTTTATTACCTCAAGGAATAAGATTTTTCATACAAACTTTCATCCCCTATTTGACCCCCTTAGGGGTTGAATTTCGCTTAATGCTTCCTTATTCCTTGCCTACATTATAAAGGGAACCTCTGTGCAAAATTTCAGCTTTCTAGGTCCAAGGGTTTGGGCTGGGCGTTGATGAGTCAGTCAGTCAGGACTTGTCTTTTTATTAATAGGTATAGATATAGATAGTAGGATAGGATACTTTTTCGGGATAAAAAGTACCCAGTGTGGTGCGCAGGATAATAAATAATAATTATACTAAGTTTCATCGTAATCGAACCGGTAGTTTTTGCGTGATGCCTGAACAAACAGACAGACAGACAGACAGACAGACAGACAGACAAAAAATTTTTTAATCAAATTTTTGGGTTCGGTGTCGGTCTAGTAACACCCCCTGCCATTTATTTTTTTGATATTTTCAATGTACAGAATTTTCACTTCTACAGATTTATTATAAGTATAGATAAGTTAATCTATACTTATAATAAATCTGTAGAAGTGAAAATTCTGTACATTGAAGATATCAAAAAAATAAATGGCAGGGGGTGTTACTAGACCGACACCGAACACAAAAATTTGATTAAAAAAATTTTTGTCTGTCTGTCTGTCTGTCTGTCTGTCTGTCTGTCTGTCTGTTTGTTCAGGCATCACGCAAAAACTACCGGTTCGATTACGATGAAACTTGGTATAATTATTCTTTAATATCCTGGGCACCACACTGGGTACTTTTTATCCCGGAAAAGTATCCTATCCTACGGTTGGGGGGTGTCAAAGTTTGTATGGAAGAATTTTAACGCGCTGTCCGATTAACTCGAAACTCATTATTTATACTTAAACCCAAAAATTAAGAATAACGTGTATCAGGATTTTTCGAAATTCAACCCCTAAGGGGGTAAAATAAGGGATGAAAGTTTGTATGAAAAATCTTATTCCTTGAGGTAATAAACATGAAACTTCGCACGAATAGTTATCTAAATAAATTATAAAGTTTGTAGTTTTTTGTTTTTCTAAATTACCCCCTAAAAGGTTGGGGGGTGTCAATGTTTGTATGGAAGAATTTTAACGCGCTGTCCGATTAACTCGAAACTCAATATTTATACTTTAAACCCATGGGGATGTATGGGGTAATTTCCGACACTCACGCGGGCGAAGCCGCGGGCAGCAGCTAGTTATAAATAATACCAGTGATATTGTAGTGCTGATTTAAAAGATTAATTATGGATATTTTTTTTAATAGGTATTCGGATCGTTCTGTCCTCAAAATTAAATGAGATTTACTAAACCTGGAATAGGAAGAGAGCTTTTTGTTTTTCATAATTACCATGGATTTGTGCAAAAATATTCTTATAAGTTAATTAATATTGTAGATTACAGCAACATTTATTAAATAAAACATAAAGTAATAGAATGGTTTCACGGCGTAACTCTACTTACTAATTTATTAATTAGTTGTATTATTAAAAATATTATTAAAATACATTTAAAATAATAACAACATTTGACAGTATTCACTGCTTAGTACCTGTCTAGTCGTAAGGTTATTAAAAAATATATTTATTGTTAACATTTTTCATGAAACCATGAGTAAAACCACCCACCTGTATTTATAAATAATATTAAAAACACATTAAGTACTCTTTTTTTGGTTTCTACCGTAGTTGGGTAAAATTAATTTCACATATCAAAATTATTGTAGAAGAAATGAATGTTTTTTCTTTTTAATTAAAATGATTTCTGTATTTTTTTTTAAGAATTTGACATTCCTGTGCATTTAGTATACTATTAATTTTAGTTTTTTTTATCTGAAAATTGTAAATATTCTGTTTAAGGTGTAGATGTGTGACTGTGACTGTATGTATGTAAACTTGTATAAAATAAATAAATTAAACAACTTTTAATTCAGTGGTTTTATTCTTACACCTTTGTTTATCATTGAAAGAAAGATAGTGGTCGTTCTTCAAGATTTTTTAAAGCCATACATATTTCAATAAATTATGATGGTTTTATTTTTGAACGAAATCGCGCCTGCCCGGCGAGACGGGGGAGAGGGCAGTGCAGGCCGCTCATTCGTCAACGCTCACGGCATTGCGCCCCCCGCCTCCCCACCTCTCCGCGCATTCCTAAGGTGTGGTACAGATCAAACTATAGTCCGAAACTTTAAACGGTAATTAAATAATGGCATTGTTAATTCCCTGAGGAACGTTTTTCAAACAATCAGTGTTGGTTCATCAAATCATCAACTACTTACATTTCATTCAATTAGGTACAAAGTTTTTATCACCATTTAAAAATAGCACTAGTCACGAGCGAAAGTAGCATTAAGATAAACAAATAATTTGATGAATAAAACTTCTAATTGGTTTGTTTCTGATAAAACTAAAAGGGAAAGATTTTTATTGGCTTGTAATTATACACGCAGCTTGGATTATGGTAATTCTCTTATGGAACGTCAATTTGACGTAATAAAATCTTTATTTTAGAATATTTGAATGACTTTTAGTTCCGTACTAAGTGCACTTGGCTAGCTACCACCATCTTATCCTGTCTGTCGCCATAACAACAATGTTAACAGCATTGTTGTTTTTCGGCAGTTAGAGGTAGGTAAGATATTTGGAGTCGGCGCAACATGGCAACTATCTACATACATATAATTATACACCATTTTATTATAACATTAGACCTACAAATACCGGTTAACATCCTTTCGTTATTTCGATATAAACGTATTATAAACTCCGTTATTTCACGATAACTACAAAGCATTGTAATCTTAAATCTTTAATCTTAATAAAACTTTTAATGTAAATAACATTAAAAGTATAATTCTAAAGTGCAGTCACTTCAATCATATGGCACAATAACTGTCGATATAAAGCCGTTATTTGTCTAATGCTAAAATAAATTTAGTATAGTATATGCTACGTTGTGGCGATAATTCGTCTTTATTCACCTGGCCCAAAGGTCATAGACCTCTTGCAGGTATATGTGAACCCCGGGGTCCAGTGTACAATACTTTGAGAATTACTGGTCGAGCCTTTCTAGCAAACCGAATCAATTATCATGATAATGATTATATTACGATATAATACTGTTTTTTACCATTATGATTGTAAGTTATACAGCTTATTCACTTTATGGGAGATTTATAGTTTAAATTGATGTGTTGATGTGTTAACTGTTATTTAATTTAGCATTAAGTATACGTTATGTTGTATTCTTGTCGTACCCCGGAAGAGCTATAAATATACACGCGATGACAACTCTAAAGCATCAATTTTATGATATTTTATAAAGTAGAAGAATGGTGCTACGCCATGCTATTTTGATATTATTCATAACAATAACAAACCTGCATTCCTTGCGAGTTATTTCTGTAAAGTGTGACAACACTATAAAAGATTTCTGTTCGGTTAGGTACTTACTACACTTGGAATTTAGGAATACTAGATAGATATAATATTCGAATTTATTATTAAATAGATTTATTAAAATTGAGAGCTCGTGGCTAAGTAATAACAGCCGCACGGGTCGATCCATCAGGTTAAGCTGCGCTTGCCGGGGTTGGTCCGTGGATGGGTGACCATCTTTACATACCGAGACTCCTCCGTGCTTCGGAAAGCACGTTAAGCCGTTGGTCCCGGCTGTCATTCGGGGATCTTTGACAGTCGTTACGAGTCGTCAGAAGCCCGAAAGTCTGACAATCAGTCTTACCAAGGGGTATCGTATTACCCAGTTACTGGGTTGCGGAGGTCAGATAGGCAGTCGCTCCATGTAAAATACTGGTATTCAGCTGCATCCGGTTAGACTGGAAGCCGACCCCAACATGATTAGGAAAAGGCTAGGCAGAATGAATGATGATTTATTAAAATTAATCACTTCACAAAGCTTCACATAGAAACATAGGGACAAGCATTAAATAAAGCGTTTGAAAAAAAATGCATAAAATAAATTTACAATAAATAAATAATGATATAAACCATGTATCAGAAAGGTGTAATCATATTTAATGGTTTAGTACAGACCATAAAACTGAACAACTTTCTCCATGGGACCAGCAATCGCGAAAAAAATATCAACTATCCCATAAAAAACATCAATAAATAATCGACAAAAAAAAACAAAAGTCATTTATTGAAACTAGACTGAAAATCAGCACTTTTCGAACGTTAAAATTACGACAGTCCCCCAAAACGTCCACCCTTCATTCACCACTTCCTACTGCTTTAGCTGGGAAGAAGAAGTGGCGCAACAAACTCCCCAGCAGACACAATGGGACATGGGACGTTTGTTTTTTTTTTGGTTAGCATGGTCCCATGGAGAAAGTTTTATGGTATGTACCACACACCCTCTATTATGACCTTTCTGATAAATGCTTTAAATCTTAATTTATTTATTTTATGCATTTTTTTCAAACGCTATAGGTAATGCTTGTCGCTATGTTTCTATGTGAATCTTTGTGAAGAGATTAATTTTATTATATCTATAATTAGATTATTATTATTATATCTATCTAGCATTCCTAAATTCCTTGGTTTGTACCACACCCTTAAATATATCGGGCATATCGCGCATGTCTCAGAAATACAATTTGAAAGACGACTCAGTAAGCCCGCATCTTTCTTAACATGTTTCGAATTGACTTTGTTAAATTAAATAGCCACAAGGGGTCTTCAAAAGACTTTTTAACTTCTAAAATGTACTTAATGTAAAATATATTTTGTAATGAATACTTGCTGTGCTCATTAAAAATTAAATTAATGTGAAGTATTTTGAATAATTCTATTTCATTAATCACCATTTTTGAATGGTTATCGTTAGGATAACTAGAAAGTTAGATTATTTTGTTTGTGAATGGGTTTTAGAATTAAATTTAAATGTACCTAGTGATTAAAATGTAAATTAATTGTTAACGAAGACTTTCTGGTGAAGTGCCACCTGTTGGGAATAAACTGTTACTGATTTATTAGTTTTAAGTGGAAATACTGGTACCTTCTTAAATAACTCTCTAGTTTTCATAATTCAAAGGGGAGGTAGACAGGTTGGACGGCAAGGGAATAAATCTTTTAATATTTTAGATAGATACGTTAAAAAGTTTTAAAAATGAAGGGAACCTTCGCCTTCTTAACAACTGGCAACTAATGGCAGAAATCATCGTCATCTGCCCAGCCTTTTCCAACTATTTGAGGGTCGGCTTCCAGTCTAACCAGATGTAACTGCCAGTATTTTACATGCGACTGACTATCTGACGTTCACATCCCAGTAACTGGGTAATACGATAACCTTGGTACGACTGGTAGTCAGACTTTCGGGCTTCTGACGGCTCGTAACGACTGTCAAAGATCCATTGAATGACAACCGAGACTAACGGCTGCTTTCCGAGGCACGGAGGAGTCTCGGTATGTACAGGTCACCGATCCACGAACCAACCCTGGCAAGTGTAGCTTAACCTGATGGATCGACCCGTGCGGCTGTTATTACTTAGCCACGAGTTTCTCCTGTTACCTAATAATCTATTATAACTTAAGGACAGACGCTATTAATTGTCTCTCATCACGGACTTATGGACGAGAACATCATCATCATCACCTGGACTACATATAGTCTGAAATCATCAGCACCCAGTAAGAATTGAATAGAATAGAAATACTCTTTATTATGTACACCATAAAAATTACAGACATAAATTTGGACATTTTACAATGGGCGGTAAGCAACATTCGTTCTCTGTAATTCTGTATGAGAGGCAAATGCCCTGCAGTAGGATAAGGGGCAGTAACCAACTGGTTCTGATATACTACTGCATAGATTTTTGCAGCCAACGATAAAAAATTAAGTAGAATTGTGACTAAAGGTATACCTTCGTGTGTTTTGCATGTAAAGTGCTCAGCGCCGGGGACATAAATTAGTGAATGTTTTACAAGGTAAGGGTTGCCACGAAAGCAAACAGACTAGGTATGCACATAGTATATAATGTATGTATCCAGGGTTGGGCAGTATTTGAATAACTTGTAATTACATAATTGAAATACAAATCCATAGTTGGTATTTGTAATTCAATTACTTCTTAAAAATATAATTTTTTATTGGTATTTCAAATACCTGTAGGTATTTTGTACTAAGTATTTCATATATGGCTCCAAAATACATTTGAACATAAAAACATTTCAGCGATCTTAGGAATAGGTGCGTTCTGCAGAAAATAGACCTCAAGTAATCGATTTGAGTGTGACAAGTTGTTAGTTTTTGGCTTTTCAGAAACGAATGTTAAGATTTCAGGACGAAATTAAAATTAAGAGGAGGTCCTGAGTTCGATTCCCGGGTCGGGCAAAGTGTATTGGGTTTTGCAATCTGGAATTTCTCAGTAGCATCTCGGCGTATGGATTTGTTCCCAGTTGATGGCAATAGGCTCGCCTCCAATTACATGGAACTCAAATATAAAACTGCCGAAATGTGGGTGTACCTACTATAGGTACACCTCAGCCTAACACTTCGGGGAATACAGGCGTGATGTTAAAATTAAGAGAACAAACATTCCCATCTATTTTGCTTTCAAATAGGTAACTTATAAAGTCAAATAATAAAGTCGTGAATAAAGATAAAGATACTGCAATAATAAGTACTACTGCACGATAATATTAATAATCAGTTTCTTATAATTAACAGCAATAGAACAGTATAAAAGTATTATATTATGCCCCTTGGGATTTCTCGTTGTTTATGACGGCACTAACAGTTTCTTATAAATGTGTTAACAGAGAAAGTTAAGCATTCGATGAAGAAAACATATACTTACTTAGATTTATAAAGATACCCTGGTTCGTAGATACAATACTGATGAACTTAAAAAACTTTACCTGTACGCGCTCGCAGATATTTCAGGGAAATTATATTTTCAGTATAATGTATGAGGTGAGCACAAGCATAGCATATAATCAGCCTATAATTTTCTCAGTGCTGGGACACAGGCCTTCTCTTAGAAAGAGGGAGTTGGCCATAATCCACCACGTGGGCCCAGTGCGGGTTGGTAGATGTCACATGTCTTCGAACTTTTGGGTCTAGGGCAGCCGGTTCCTTCACCATTTTATACAAAGTAAAGCGTCTCTCAGGGTTCGAACCTACGAGCGTAACTAAGTCATGGCCGTGACCACTGGGCCACCACTGATCTCAGTGCTGAGCAGTTATTTATAACAATTACGTGCAAACCCCTGTAAAAAACTGTCAGATTGAGATATCAAGAGTTCCTGTCACTCATAATTTTCCACCCCTATCGTATGTGCGAGCTATTCATCTATTTAATTGGACACTAGGTCAAATGTGGCAGGAAACGATCAGTTTGGAACTCTTACCATACTTGTAAATTAGACATCTGAAAATCGAACTAAAATAACTATGCCCCAATGCATAATTTTAGCTTTATCCGCGCCGTGCCAACCCTAGCACCAGCAAAAACATGCACCTATCCTGCTCAACGTAAAATAGTGAATAAAAATAAACGAAGAAGCAACAATCACGAATACTGGAGGATATAAATTTTGTCGTGACTAAGGACGCCTACAGACGGACGATACTATGCCTGACGATGTATCCCAAATGTTGCACCTTGAACAATAAGTTGTTAAGGTGGATGCTCCAAGGTAGCCCAGGAAGTTCAAATTTTCTTAAATTTTTTGCAATTTACAGTTCAGTGTCAAATTGTATGTTGAATAAAATATGATTCGCGACCGTAACAAATATGGCTTTACAGAATTATAATCATTAGAATCAGCAATACAACTCCTTAAGTTAGAATAATCTTCAAATGTCATGATTTCTTGAAATAGTCATTCAATAGGATTATATGAACTTAGAGAGTTGTATTGATGATTTTTATGACTATAATTCTATACATAAATATCTGATACGGCCGCGAATCATATTTAGATCAATTTACTTACAACCTGATTCTACCTGCAAATTGCAAAACTCGAAAATTTGAATTTCGCGGGCTACCTTGAGCATCCACCTTAAATAAAATAAATAATACGTATCCTCCTACGCCATTGCCAATCTGGGATCCTGAGAAATACTGACCGCACAAAAGCAACATATCTCTTGAGTTATTAATAAGTATCTGGTTTTTTGTTGTGCTTTAATGTCCATTTGTCTACTCTTTGCAGATTTGCTTTGACAGGCGAAAGGAAGCAACAGACAGATTTGTCACTCCCGCTGATCGTTATTTTACAAAAATCAGCTGCCTAAGTTATCTTAACAGGATAAGCGACAAAACTTAAACAAATAATAAACGATTGAATTGCATTGATCACGTCTTGAATTTTGAATCATTTCTTCGCAAGCAACAATGTGAAACTGGGTACAACTTTATAGTTGCATTCGCACGAGGATACCCAGCAGAGTAACTGTTGCACTAATACCCCATGTGCCACCTAAACCTGTAAAATTGCATTGGACTTGCAAGATGTCACTGCATGGGATATATATCACATTTATCAGGCAAATGTCTTAAAATAAAATAAAACAGCTGTTAATGGCTCCAATCCATTACAATTTAAACACAGCAAGATTTTTTATGAAGTCTTACATTATTTGATAAGAAACTTTAACCAGATTTTTATGTTTTCAGATGATAATAAATTCAAATACATTCGACAGTTAGAGATACAGACGGCAATTTTTTGCCTCGTGTGGGTGTTGTAAGATGCAAACAGTAATAACAATAACTTTAAAAAAGCACATTACTGTTACTTATCTAATGTATAAGTAACGGGAAAAATAATTATTCATGACGTGGTGAGAATATTTGCCAATGAGCAAGGTTCGTAGCAATCAATAGTTGACAAGTCAGGGTGCATCGGAAGAATTTAAGGTTGTATAGTCCTTTTATAAACCGACTTCCAAAAAGGAGGAGGTTATATATGTTCGTAGCGTAAGTATGTTTTTTTTTATGTATGTCCGTCGATATTTTCGGGAGTTTGAAGATACATTTCATAACCAAAGACACCGAATTCCGAAATTAAAGTTATTTTTCACTTTGTAATGTTTAAAAGTCAGTTGTTTTTTTTTGTAATTTTTTTTTTATTCCATCCCATTGTAAACAGAGCACCTTTAAATTGGTGCTGTCAATTCAGGACACTTTTTTGAAATTCGAACTGACGTAACTTTTTATGCAATAGTTGAGAACCTCTGACGTTGTCTTAAGATAAATACAGAGATGTGTGTGCCCGATAGGTCTGAAGATAAGGATCTGAACACATTCGTCCGGTAGCCTGTCTTCCTTGCTCGGCGTGACACTGTCTTTGTACATTGTGTAAGACTTACTTTGAACTTTCTGTTTTTGTAGGAAGTTTCTTTTGTTGACTTTTTTGTAAGTTTTGGTTCAATAGCCTCTGTGGTCCTTTGATAGCCTCTGTGGTTAAGAACGAGACTCAAATTATTGATCTGTCAATGTCAATGAAAATAAGTTTGAGATTGATTGATGTAACTGATCGCCAGAAGATTTTCGTCATAGAATACAGACCAAAATATGCCTTTTCAATCCTCAATAATTTATTACCATTCCAGAATGTCAATTTAGGTGGTAGCTAGCTATACAAAGACACAACCATTGTGGACATAGTAGCAGCGAGAAAGAAGGCTTTCGCTAGATCGACGTGCGAAAAGAGCTAATATTTCTGTTACCCGAACTCGACGTGTTGCCACGCCGAGTGCTGACTCAGCGTCCAGCACTCGGAATGGCAACACGTCGGGTTCGGGGTCGCGACAAGTCAATCGTCATCCTGAGGATGCCTCGTTGAGAGGTGAAACACGTGTCGATTTCTTACAGGGTTTTTTATGACTCTTTAGGAATAGTTAAGCGGAATAGTTACTACATATATCTACGTCTATTGTATTTTCGTATGAACTTCCGCCAAGTCACGCCGGTATCAATTAACTTTCTGGTATGAAGGTGCAGGAATCTGTTTTATGAAAATACACCAGGAATTCCATTAAAAAACGTTATTTTTTCTGTAATTTGTAGCTGGACAATCTTCGACATTTAGAACAAAAAATCAATTTTCATCTACTGAAAATATCAAAATATTTATCTGCCAAAGAAAATCTGATAAGAAAATACTAGTTATATAGTAACCATCTCACAGTTTATAGCCATGTATAATAAATAATATTAATGCAGTTACTTTGTACTTGTTATGTTTAATGCGTTTGGAAAGGGAACAGATGGCGCCACTAATCACTGAACATGGTCTTCTACCGTGCAAAATGAAGATCTTTCCGATACTTATAAGTTAGTAGGACCAGTAATGGACTATACGCGGTAATAGAAACTAATATAAAGGCAGGCTTGATTTTGTAGAATCGTAAACACGTACAGTAGTTCCTTCAACTTGTATAATAACTAACATAAAAACAGTTGAAAGTTGAATCTAGGAAACTACTTACTTTGATTGTGCAATTTCAGTTACGCATCCAGCTTACACTTTAGAAAGAAAAGAATAATATAATATTTATAATAAATAAAAAAATATAGTAAATTATGTATGTATGTGTATTATAACTCTAATCGTACCTATTTTATTTGTAATGAATTTAGATACATTTTTAATTTTAAAAAAACTCTTTTTTCCTCTGTAACAGAGCACCTGCCATCTAATTTCTTCACAATCCTTGGTTGACTGGTAGAGAATGCCCAAGGCATTAAGTCCGCCATTGTACCTTTTTAAAGTGCGAAAAGTTTAAACATAAATATATAAATAAAAGTCAGATTAATTGGCACAGGCATACATTCGATTTACATTTGACTGTAGGTACTGTACAGGTTCTATGCGAAAGGCGACTCTTTATCGTACAGGCTGGTAAACATATATGGTTTCATTCGAACATTTGAGCAAATTATATTTGAATAAAAAATAATTAGGTTTTTGTTTGATGAAGGCGACAGTGCAAGAGTACCTGTCTAAAACTATAGTCATTTATGAAACAATCTGATTATTATAAAAAAAGTTATCAAGTATTACGCCCCCACATACATATACGTTCTAGCGCTACAGTACTCATTGCAAGTCATCTGAGAGAGCCGATGGGCTTACGTCATAAGGACCATGGTGAGAAAGGAAAGCAAAAGAAACAAAACACTTCCGTAACATCCACATGATGGATCTCTAGCAAGTCGTCAGAAACGAAGTGGTCAAATACGTATTTCGTCAGAAACGCATGTTGACAGAAACGCATCTCGTCAAAAACGCAACTGGACAGATTAATCAGCCGATAAAGATGTTCCCTGCACTGCTGGAACACAGGCGTCCTCTCTTTGACATGGAGTGACTGTAGGTGTGTATCACACGTGGGAACGTTATAAATAAATAAATAAAATTTATTCATAAATAAAATTTATTCAAAAATAATATTTATTCAAAAATATAATTTATTCAAAAATAAAATTTATTCAAAAATAAAATTTATTCAAAAATAAAATTGGTAAAATAAAGTATAAATCAGATAAAAGCTTATTATTAGCTGTCGCAGGCGCAAGAATCCAATAAACGCGGGAAGAACCGGTCGAAGATCCTCGACGTCGATACCTTCGAAGTGTTCAGCTGAAATGATAATGACTATGATGAGCTGTCGTTGTCTCCTCTTGAAACAATCTTATACATAGTAAGTAGCCTGATCATATAAGGGCACAGCTGTGTGGCACATTCTTTCTCATGAATCACACATTTGTCTGCATCAGTAAGTTTGTAGGTGCCAAACATTTCTCCGATCACCATATTAAATGAAAACAGCAAACTGTGAAGCTGTACCGTTATAACCTTCTAACCCAAATGCTAGAAAGGGCCCAGTTTGCTCTCCTAGTAATACAATCAAATCTTGATAAACATCTTTAATTGCTATTAATTGCATTTCTCCGGCCATTTTGTTTGTTTAATTACTGATAGTTGCGTAATTACTACATGCATACGGTATTAGCAGAAGTGTTTTTAGGTTAATTAGATAGGCTGTATAAAGTTTTCTCCTAAGTACAGATATTTACACAAACTTCTAAGAGTTATTTTGTTATAGGAAGTGTAACTAAGAAATTTTAATATTACTAATAATTTCTTAATAACTTGAGAAGCTCGTGGCTAGGTAATAACAGCCGCACGGGTCGATTCATCAGGTTAAGCTACGCTTGCCAGGTTGAGGTTGGTCCGTGGATGGGGGACCATCATTACTCACCGAGACTCCCCCGTACTTTGGAAAGCAAGTTGAGTCGTTGGTCCCGGGTGTCAGTCGTAGATCTTTGACAGTCGTTACGTCTAAGTATTCACAGTTACTAAGGGGTATCATATTACCCAGTTACTGGGTTGTGGAGGTCAGATAGGCAGTCGTTCCATGTGAAATACTAGTATTCAGTAGCATGCGGTTAGACTGGAAGCCGACCCCAATATAGTTGGAAAAAAGCTAGGCAGATTGAATTTCTTAATAACTTCTCTTTTCAAGATTTTCCCATTTTTCTGCAACCACTAAATGCACTCAAAATAAACTCGACTAAACGAGGCAATAAAATCGAATTGTGATCGATTTTATATCTCGTTGCGATCTCAGATTGATATCAATTAACAACCTCGTTACCATGGCAACAATGTTTACGGACAATAATAATAAAGACTCTATCCCTTTTCTTTTCATTTAATTTTCGACCTAATCAATGCCACATAAAACCCAAAATAGTTTGCATACCAAAAGTAAACGTTACAAATATTTTAGTCCCCATGCACGCTATTGTATTTCTTAAATCGTTGGTGATACAGATCAAATTCCCCTATAAATACACGTTTAATAGTAAACTTGAGGACAGTGCGTGTTTTATAACTATAAGATTCATTTAACGGTATCTGATGTTGCATTTCGTAACCCAAAAGGGTCAAATGACATCCCTACAGGCTTTTGAATCGTTAACGGCTCGTACACACTGGCGCGATGTCGCGGGCCTGACAGGCAGCGCTATCCTTGTCGCGCCCGCGATATCTCGCCAGTGTGCACGAGCCTTAAAACTTTGTTTTCCTGTATGTACCACATTAAGGGTATTCGTACTCATAATACTTAACTGGAAAAATATTTTTTTAAAATAAATATGAAGCATCCAATAAATACCTTAGGCATAATAAATATTAATTACATCTATATCTATACTTATAATAAATCTGTAGAAGTGAAAATTCTGTACATTGAAAATATCAAAAAAATAAATGGCAGGGGGTGTTACTAGACCGACACCGAACCCAAAAATTTGATTAAAATTTTTTTTGTCTGTCTGTCTGTTTGTTCAGGCATCACGCAAAAACTACCGGTTCGATTACGATGAAACTTGGTATAATTATTCTTTATTATCCTGGGCACCACACTGGGTACTTTTTATCCCGGAAAAGTATCCTATCCTACTATCTATATCTATACCTATTAATAAAAAGACAAGTCCTGACTGACTGACTCATCAACGCCCAGCCCAAACCCTTGGACCTAGAAAGCTGAAATTTTGCACTGAGGTTTCCTTTTTAATGTAGGCAAGGAATAAGGAAGCATTTTTCGAAATTCAACCCCTAAGGGGGTCAAATAGGGGATGAAAGTTTGTATGAAAAATCTTAATCCTTGAGGTAATAAACATGAAACTCCGCACGAATAATGATCAAAATAAATGAAAAAGTTTGTAATTTGTTGTTTTTCTAAATTACCCCCTAGAGGGGGGTTGGGGGGTGTCAAAGTTTGTATGGAAGAAATTTAACGCGCTGTCCGATTAACTCGAAACTTAATATTTATACTTAAACCCAAAAATTAAGGATAACGTGTATCAGGATTTTTCGAAATTCTTCCCCTAAGGGGGTAAAATAAAGGATTAAAGTTTGTATGAAAAATCTTATTTCTTGAGGTAATAAACATGAAACTTCGCACGAATAGTTATCTAAATAAATTATAAAGTTTGTAGTTTTTTGTTTCTCTAAATTAACGGAACGCGGAACTATCCACCTGTTTTTCTAAACGGTGTTCCACTCGAAAGGGTTAATCAATTTAAGTACCTAGGGCATTTAGTTGCGACCGACCTCAAGGACAATGCGGACATGGAGCGGGAACGGAGGGCTCTATCGGTGCGGGCGAACATGCTCGCACGCAGGTTTGTGCGCTGTTCGAGGGAGGTGAAAATAACGCTCTTTAGGGCGTACTGCACGTCTTTCTACACTTGCAGTCTGTGGGCAGGGTACACGTGTGCGTCATACGGAGCCCTTCGCGTCCAGTTCAACAATGCGTTCAGGGCTGTATTGGGGCTGCCTCGCTACTGCAGCGCCTCAGGTATGTTCGCTGAGGCGCGTATCGATAGCTTCCATGCGACCATGAGAAAGCGGGGCGCGTCCCTGGTGCGTAGGGTGTGGGGTAGCACCAATGCCGTCCTGGCGATGATTGCCGATCGGATGGACTGCTCATACATACGGCACTGCTGTGATAGGCATGTTGCCGTCAGCAGGGCCGGTTAGATTTTAAGTGGTCTAGTCTGTTTTATTCTTATTATTTGTGGTGTCATAATATGAGTTAAAGTTGCTCGAAATAAATGTATTTTATTTTATTTATTTATAAATTACCCCCTAAAGGGGGTTGGGGGGTGTCAGTGTTTATATGGAAGAATTTTAACGCGCTGTCCGATTAACTCGAAACTCAATATTTATACTTAAAACCCATGGGGATGTATGGGGTAATTTCCGACACTCACGCGGGCGAAACCGCGGGCAGCAGCTAGTACCTAATAAATAAAAATAATAATTAGTAAATAAATAAATATTTAATAATTTAAAAAATAAATGTTTTTTTACAATGTTATTTATTAAATAAATGTATAAAATTTATTAATTTATTGACACACCAACGACTTATTCACTAAATCATTACATTAAAAAAATATTGTATTTCGACAGTTTTGCGGTGAATTCGTCACTTATAGGCGTGTACAGCACTTGTCTAATCAATAAATTATTAGACTGAAATGGAATTATAATTATGATAATAACAAAATTAAAATTTGCATTACATTGAATTTAAATAAAACAATAAATATAGTTCTTAAATTCAATTCTGTATTAATAAAACAGTATAACTTACTAACTACTTAACTAATAATACAATTTATAACATTGAACACCCTTTGTTCTTCCTCCTCTCTTGATCTATGCTCTACACGGTCCATAATTGCATAATGACTAATTTTAAATTATTTCCCTACCCCCTCCCTACAACTATATACATTATGGTACGCAATAAAGAATTAACGAAAAAAAAAAAAATTAACAACTACCAAAACATTATCTTGTGGAATCTAATCGCCACTTTCCACTGTCATTATTTTTTTCGTGCACTATTTTGTGTAGAATTGTTTTAGGGTACGAACATTTTGTTTTTTTATCAAATAATACACGCGATGTCGGGGTGAGATTAAATATAAACGCAAGACCGCGCGGTCAACAACCGGTCTCAGTAAAAATGAAACCGTGAAAACTTAAGGGTGATTTCCACTAAACCGGAATCCCGGATCCGGATCGGAAAGGATACGAATGAATGCGGCAACAGCCGATCGTGTTCGGCAGGATGTCGACACATACGATCGACTCCGTACCGTCACTCGCGAACGTATCCGTTTCATCATAGTTACATTCACACCGTGTTTCAGCCGAAAGGATCCGATCAGATACGACGACAGGAGTCTGACAACCAGTCTTACCAAGGGGTTTCTTATTACCCAGTTACTGGATTGTGGAGGTCAGATAGGCAGTCGCTTTATGTAAAATACTAGTATTCAGCTGCATCCGGTTAGACTGGAAGCCGACTCCAACATAGTTTGGAAAAGGCTAGGCAGATTATTTTTATTTTTTTTATTTTTTATCCACAACGGGGAAGCTCTTGGCCAGAATCACACCTGATGGAAAGTGATGATCAGGCCGAAGGTGGAAGCGAGCAAATATAAAAGCGAATCCCTTTAATATATATATCTCTATAGTTTATTATTATGACAGTGAATCACTCGTTCTAGTGATACCTACCTACCTAGTAACTACGCAGTGTTATGTAGGTCGGGAGACTATTTCTATTCATTTTGTTTGGACGTAATTAACTGTCTCGTGTCCAAGTAATGAGTTAACGGCGGGTTTATTTATGAAGCGTTTAATTTATGAAGACGAGAATAGTCCGTCTGGGGAAGGTGCAATTAACGCCGCGTACTTACAAAGCGTAGAAATTTTATCAATAATTTTAGTGCGATTGGGATTGTTAGTTTAGCAGTTAGGTAGGTATTTTTTTGTCATATATTTTAGCAGAGACCGAAACCGGTATGATGAATACGGGTATTTTTTCGGTTACATTTCTATTTTTTACAGGTATTTTTAAAGGTTACCTTAAATTGAAGACAACCAGTACCTATTAACACCGGTTACCGAAATAAAAAACCTCACTCCTCCACCTTACCTCTATCTTACACGTGCCTCATTAGTCACAGGGCGCGCATCGCCTGTGTTTGTGTAACCGGTATTAAAACGTTAACCTAAAAGAGGTAACATATTTATTCTTCTTGGTTTACCCAGATAGCGCTAACCTTAGTCGTAAAAGTAACCAAAATTATTCGATATCTGGCTCGTAATTTATAAAGGTTTTCGGTCCCAGTCTTTTAGAAATAAAGTTGAAAATAATAATAAAATTTTAAAGATCTCATCAACGCTCGAGTTCGGTACGAAACGCAGAATAGGTAAGCGCCTAAACACTGCACCGATCAAGATCTTCCCAAATTTTCTTCTCATGGTTTTCTTTAGGTCACCCTTCTGATAACTATCACTGTATTGTAATTATTATTCGTAGACCGTACACGGAAGTATTCAAAGCTTCTAACAAGTCGCTAAGTGCTCGTGCTTTTAATCAGTAAAGCACGAGCGCTTAGCGTTTTATTAAAACCTTCATCTTGTATCTTGGACCACAGAAAAACAATAAAACACGGCAAGATACCTAAGTAACATTTTCTATGATTTACCATCGAGTTAAAAAGTTGTAAGTAACAAAATAAACTTTATTGTGCAACATATTATTATTTATATTGATTCGTGCAATAATATATTATTACGACTATTAAGATAGGAGGTTGAAATTTTATATTTTTACATTTTCTTGCTTATTTATGTATAGCTTGATAAAGCTATGTAGCGGTCTGATTTAATTTTATGGTTTTCACACAAAGGGCTATGTTTACTGTTTACCATACTTTGGAGTAAATTGATACATTTCCATGATAATAGAATTTATTATACCGAATAAATTGGTGTTCATAAGAAGAACGGTGTGAAGATCTCGGTAACAAATATGTAGGTTTTCCTAAAGTTCGTTTTTCAATCCCAGATAGTAATTTGACATTTCAAATCTTATTCTATTCTTATTCTTTATTCTATTCAAATCTTTGTTGTTTTTTTTTTTACTATTTGGAGTTTGACATTTGCACCTGTCAAATTACTATCTAGGATTAATAAACGAACTTTACCAACGAGGTTACAGCTTTATGGCATTTTGGTGTTCTTGTGCCATTGGATTTATTTGGTTTTATTATATCCATTTGTAACTAGGAAGTTATAAATAGGTGTATATAAGTTTTTTCTGTGAGGCTGAAGGAACAAAGGGGATTGATAGAATATTTTGCAGAAAAAAACAATAAAATATTGAAGAGCAATGAAATGAATGATGATGTTACACAATATTGTGGTGCGGAATAGCATCCATTTTCAAGATCAGAAGAAAGCCCTTCTTTAGGGTACTTCTGCGGTCTACCTATAACTAACCTAGGCTATTCAGGTCAGTATCTTATTCTATTGCCCAAGAAGTATACTCTTGTAACTTCGCAACACTATTATCATCATCTGGCTGTCATTACTCCGGAATGAAGATTGCACCACGATTGCACACCATTTATCCGACTGCGCGGGAGTGCGTAATGCGTTTCAAATGGTCGTGGGAAAGTGTCGTGATATATGTAATAGTAGTGCTAACGATCCTGGATTTATTGTGGAAGGGGATTCTTGCTACAATTTGTTATGCTGCATTTAAAATTGTATTAAACGACACGTGTGACTCCTGAAGAAATGCTGCGGCAAAGAGATTACTTCTACTAGTAGGTCACCATGCTGGTAGGTGAGCTAGGTAATTAATTCAGGCGTGACTTGGCGGAAATCCATTATAAAATACAAAAGACGTAGATATTTAGTAACCAATTTGCACTGCGTCCGGCGCTCGGCGTGGCAACACGTCATGTTCGTATTCGCGATATGTCAATCGTCATCCTGAGGATGCCTCGTTGAGAGGTGAAACAAGTGTCGATTTTTTACAGGATTTTTTAAGACCTCTTCAGGAAGAGTTAAGCGGAATAGGTTACTAAATATATCTACGTCTATTGTTTTTTTTTTTGTATATAGTTGTGCTGACTATATCTCGTCATTTGAGAACGCTCTTTTAACCGCCTTGCTGGCTAGTCAAATTTTTCTTGTACCGACGAATTATTTTCTTTTTAGATTTTTTTAAATCTACACTTTCTTCGTAGATAGGCAATGGGAATGGTTTACAAGCAAAATAAAGTACATACTCAAGTGGTAATTCATGAACTTTACACCAACTTTGTAATTCAATTTCCCAATAAATAAATACTTAAATGTTATGTTTGGATATAAAATTATCCATACTTATCTCGGATGTCATTTTTGTGGGTCCCACCAGCTAAGTAAATAGTGGGCACTTAGATGTAGGTAAGTATGGTGTGCTTGATGTTTTGTGAGCTTGTGCAATGGTTAATAATATGCTAATCAGTTAGAGGGATTGAGAAACTTTGTATGTTGTACTGGTGGGATCAGAAGTGGTATTTAGTATTCGATCAGAGGGTCATCCCATATTTTTATGTACGTTCACGTTCTAATCTCAGTTCAATCTGTCAAAAATACCTGTAATAAAACCTCCATTGTTGACAAGTTTAGGACATCTTATATCAGCGTCATCGCGCTGAGATGAGATGCTAGTTTGTATGCTAGTTTATAGTCAAGTTTTTTTTTAAAACGAAAACCTGCATGAGGCCTTTCAGTGCTGTACAATTCACTCATCATTCTGCGTAGCATTTTCCCAATCAGGTTGGGGTCGGCTTCCAGTCTAACCGGATGCAGCTGAATACCAGTATTTTACATGGAGCGACTGCCTATCTGACCTCCACAACCCAGTAACTGGGTACTTAATACGATACCCCTTGGTAAGACGGGTTGTCAGACTTTCGGGCTTCTGACAACTCATAACGACTGTCAAAGATCCACGAATGACAGCCGGGACCAACTGCTTAACGTGCTTTCCGAAGCACAGAGGAGTCTCGGTGTGTAAAGATGGACACCCATCCACGGACCAACCCTGGCAAGCGCAGCTTAACCTGATAGATCGACCCGTGCGGCTGTTATTACTTAGCCACGAGCTCCTCCTGCACAATTCACTATACCTATATATTAAAATATTTTTATTTCAGAAATCAAAATGCAACAGCTTTGCAGTAGAGTTTAACAACTTAGTTTTTGGTAATTTCCATTCACTTTCGATATTTAACAAAATAAAAATATTCCAACATTCAAACTGGTAAAAACACTTTCGTCACCACCTGTACTTACCTTTCAATCGCTCTCGTAAATGGAGGAAGAGGTTTCAATGCAGTAACAGATACCTACCGGTGCAACTATTGATAAAACACATAATATAAAGATAAGATAGTCACCTTAACTTATGCCCTTGTGGGATCTTGATACACAGGGTCACGGCTCGTACACACAGTCAGCGCTACCTTGTCGCACCCGCGATATCGCGCCAGTGTGTACGAGCCTTAACGCAACTGAGTTCGCCTGCGAACATTTCTTTATAATTTTCTCATATTTTTTTTTACGATTCTGCCGCACAATATGGACAAGAAAATCCCAAAAAAGTTGAGGGAAGACAACCAACGGGTTCATTAGCTTCGTTACCTAATTAAGCGTTGGAGCCTACCAAAATCCAAAATACAAAAATATTTTAACCGCCGCTATATAATTACTATAAAATAAATGTAACTATTTTCCTCCAATACCTATACAACAGCCATCTTTACATACCGAGACCCCTCCGTGCCTCGGAAAGCACGTTAAGCCGTTGGTCCCGGCTGCCATTATTGGATCTTTGACAATCGAACCGGGGGCCTAAGTCAACTAATTTATAAACGTTACAATGGTCTCTCAATGGTAAGTTTTTGGCAGTTTTTGTATGGCAAATCTGTCAAAAACTCACCATTGAGACCATTAGAACGTGTATAAATTAGTAGACTTAGGCCCCGGGTCGTTCGTTTATGAGACTGGAGACTGTAAACCTAGATTTTTTTAATTTTTTTCGGCCCTTGGGTTCAAATGTAACTTTAACCAACTTCGCGTCAGTCAAAATTAGAACTTGACTCATCTTTCCTGGTAGGTACTCTCCAATCCAATCTAGTTCAACATGAATTTAGTCCTAAATCCAAGGTTCAAACACCTGATGCATCGATACCATAACAATACCTTTTACGGCTTTGTTTACAGTTCCTCAATCTTGGCGCCGCACATTCCTGTATTTCCTACCATTCTACCAATGTAAGCGTTGTGTCAGTCAATGCGCGCACGCAGCTCCGAACACTTAGGTACAGTCAGCCCCAAAAAGATGTATATTTATGGAGTATCTTGCCCGTTCTTCCCCATAGGATAGGAACCTCATCTTTCTGACTGACCGATTCCTTGACAATTCAAAAGTTCCTGATGAAAAATTTTAATTGAAATAAATGCTTTGACTTCGAGTTTGTATATCGATGGCAATTCATTTAATTTACAATATTTTTGTATCATAATATTACACCAACGTATAACAAAATACATATAACGCTAAACTATAGTTATAGGTACTTCATTACAGCATTAGCATATGCATAGATACATATTCAGCCTATAATGTTCCCCCTGTTGGGCCATAGGCCTCCTCTCTGTGAGAGGGGGGAGACGGCATTATGGAGCACGAATTGTAGACCTTCAAATGAATTTTTGTCGATGTATGCATATTTTTGTGGCTGACTGTACCTCCAGTTCAAATGTAAACAATAGCAATAAATAAATACTCTAGTTTATGGTATATTAAACTACAGAAGGAATCTTGCCGAATTTGGATCCATTTGTTATAATTTAATAAACAATGTATGGAGCAAGTTGGAATAACACTTGGGGGCTTGGGGGTGAAATCTCCCATAAAGTATGACCATATCCATAGATGTTGGTTGGTCTATAGACCAGTTGAATTATATTTTCTCAAACTTTTGTGGTATTCTCAAGTTAAATTGTTGTTCAAATTCAGAGTTTAGTTTACCCTAGCCCTGTGTTCCCTTTTTGTGACATCCACGACATCCTGTGGCGGCATCTACATCACCAATGTGAACCACACTGACGTCACGCAAAAATCCTGCATCGCACAAGTAAAGTTTACCGCGCGAATGGCATACCTACAACGTCCCGACAACAATCGTCGTGCAGTAAGCCCACCAAATACAATAGAAGTCTGATCGGAGGATCCTCCCTTTTCTATAGAGCATGAGTGCTGAACTTCCCTGTTCCTCATACCTCTATAACCCTATATAAATCTTTTTCTCACCTGTCGTGAACACGAGGTGTTAGAATCCTCGCCAAAGTACTACACTCTTACTTTGTAATTGTCTGTTATTCATGAAAAGTGCTATAGAATTTCTTCAGTTTCATATCGACGTCAATGATCGCTGAAGGATTCCTGGAGCTGCAGTCTCGACATACATAGCGTTCGCTTTAAGGCTCGTACACACTGGTGCGATATCGAATCTTTCAGCGTCCAGCGAATCTTTCATTTTTTGTCGTTGATCGTGTTTATTTTTTATATCTATGTCAAGACTCGTGACCGTCTCGAGTCCGAGACTCGAGACTGCAACCCCTGTATAAATATATTCTAAGTAGGTACTTACATACTACTTAGTCTTTGAGCATTCGTTCAAGTTTACATGACAATGCTGTTGACCACGGAAGACATAAAGTTCAAGTCCGACGCAGGCGCCACGAAAGTCCGCGTTGTGTCAGTCACCGGCGCAGGCGCAGCTTACGTCCACAGCGGTATGTAAACAGACAGACGTACGGTTTCACCGCTAACGCTAATCTACTGTGTTTGTATTGTTTCGTTTTTTTAACTCCGACGTACGCGTGTTGCGGACAAAGGTGAATAAGGAGGTTTTGGGGAGTTCCCAATTCTAATAAAAAACACAATTTTTCAAAATGAAGGGTCTTAACTTTCACTTAACTACTTACTGCGAATGGTCAATCTACCTAGCCTTTTCCCAACTATGTTGGGGTCGGTTTCCAGTCTTACCGGATGCAGCTGAGTACCAGTATTTTACATAGAGCGACTGCCTATCTGACCTCCACAACCCAGTAACGGGTAATACTGTATACCCCTTGGTAAGACTGGTTGTCAGACTTTCGGGCTTCTGACGACTCGTAACGACTGTCAAAGATCCACGAATGACAACCCGGACCAACGGCTTAACGTGCTTTCCGAGGCACGGAGGAGTCTCGGTATGTAAAGAGCAAGCGTGCAAAATTACAGCTAAGTAAAAGATATGGGTCTACGGATGTAGGTATGCTTGAGTATTTAAACTCATAAAATTACCGCTAGGTACCTAGTTACCTACCTTCTTCCTCGAACAATTCCAATATTGACTTAAGAAACCCTATTAACCCTTTAACTACTAAAACCTAGAATAGAATAGAATATTTATTTATTTGCTCGGAATGTAGGTATTTACAATAAGATGGTTACAGTCATATTACAGAATCCTAGTACATTCTACCATTTAGGCATGCAAACATTGATGCAGTGCAGCATCAAAACAATACAAACTTACAACTAAATTAAAAACATTCAAACATTAATACACAACTAAAATGTATCAGCTACAAAATCCGATACAGAGTAGTAACATTTATTTAATAGAAGAGCTGTTACTAACCCATATACTTGTACATACTATAGATTGTATATTTTAATGTTAGCTTGTAATTAAGGTTTATTAACCCTTTTAACAATTAATTTTAGAGCAAACTCCAATCCATCCACAGTGGCATTTTGTCTTGCCTACCTTGCATGATCAAGAATGGATGATGCACTAAGTCTTTTTAGGTTTTCGTTATAAATTATAGATAAATTGCAATTGAAACGATAAATCCATGACACACTTGAAATGAATGTCTCAAATACGGTCATCATTTAAAAAAAAACAAAAACCCCACTGCAAAAAACGTATACCAAAATTCTATAGATTATAATGCTTGTTTTATAGAGTCCGTGCCACGAAAGAAGTCTGGCAGACGTGGTGCGATACATAATATATAATGTGAGTCAGCGTACCAGAAACCATTACTAACTCAAATTCTGACCTAGTTGGAAAATGTCCTGGCTGGAAAATGACGTACATGGAATCTGACCTTCTTGGAATCTGACGTCCATTACCGCTTTCGTTTTTGCAGTCGGGGTTATTTTTTTAAAATAATTATTGACGAATTTATTTTAAACTTTTTAGTTTTACTACTCTTTTCTACAAAGAAACTAAGTACTTACAGTTTCCTAAAAGTCCAATTTCGTAACAACACCACAACATATTACTACGCACATAATTAGACATACAAACAAAAAGCACGGAAGTACAAACAAAGCATGTTTTTAAAACATATGATTTTAACTAAAACCGGTTAATCTTAGTCAGGAACAATTAAATAATAAACAAATATAGAAATAACTTTCATTTCTCACGTAATAATTGGTTGTTGTGACGATCTTGAGCGGTCAATGTTATTAGTGTTATGGCAATATTGAAAAGCTGGTGGAAATTGACGTCTAAACATAGTGAAAATATCCTGGTGCGATTATTATTATGATGCTGTACTGAATGATTAAGAATAAACCTAGGAATTTGTCGTTGTTCGAGTCGTGTTTCGAGGAGGCGAAACGCCGGGGCGTAACAGAGATCCGGCGGGATCTCATGGCGGCATGGAGATTGCGATTGTCGCAACCCAGCGCCGGGCACGCCACAATTGCGGCGATAAGTCCCCTCTTTGAGGAGTAGCTAGAGAGGCGCCACGGCGTCCTCACCTTCCGCCTGACGCAGGTCCTCACCGGACACGGTTGCTTCGGGAGGTTCCTGTTCCGGATAAGGCGGGAGGTATCACCACTGTGTTGATCGCCCGGAGGACACAGTGGAGCATACGGTGGGGGTCTGCCCGGCTTGGGCAGAGCACCGCCGTGTCCTCGTGGAGGCGATTGGCGGTGGAGATCTCTCGCGTCCGGCCCTGTTCCAGGCCATGGTACGGAGCGAGAGGGCATGGGGAGCCGTCACCTCCTTCTGCGAAGCAGTAATGCTCGCAAAGGAGGAGGCGGAGCGCGTGAGGGAGAGGCAAATTTCGCGCCCTCATGCCCTGTATGTACCCGATGGGTACGTGGGGCGACGGAGGCGACCGCCGCTGCTGTAGGTGCCGTCCGCTCGCACCAACCTGCTGCAGCACGCGCCGCTGACGCGCGCCCTTCATACACTCAATAAGGTGTCAACCGATAAGTCTAGTCTACAGTAGGTACAATAGTAGATACATGGGTTCTTGTTGTTTTAGGAGCCTTGTTTTAGGAGCCGATGCAGAGGTGTGGCTATTTAACATAAGCGAATCTTGACTGTCTTTATAAATATATTTTTTCTGTACCTACGTGAGTTTGACACCTAACTCCTTCTAAACGGCTGGACCGATTTGGATGACATAATAAGTATATAATTATTCTGCGTTAATTTTGTCACTTCAGCTGAACCGCTTTTGATGAAATTTTGTGTGTATATTTGAGTGTATCCCTGGATAGTTTAGATTCACAATTGGACCCGGTAGGTGGCACTGTGATCGAGTTCTAGGAAACAGGACGTCTGTCCGGTCAGCTGGTAAGATAATAAAAATCTTGCAGAAGAAATTAATTAGCAGCTTTTTATGGCCTGCCGCGTCGTAATCTAATCAACCTTCTTTCTCTGCGAAGGCGTCAAAATACAAACCAGTAGCATATGAAGTGTCGTGCAATGATTATCATTGAGAACATGTCCGCCCACAGGGCTAGAAATAAATTCAACACTTTACTAAGACACCAGACATTAATTGGCTATTTAGACCACTTAATTCTAAACTTTTCTTCAATAAAATGCAACCATATAAGTAACTCCATATCGATAACAGCTTTTCGAAACTGAGATTAACTAAATCCTATTGCGAAAGAAACATAAAAACGTTATCACATAAAACTCTTGGTAAACTAGGCTTCATTAATAGTAATCCAAAGTGGCCCATATTATCTATGGTGGTTATAAATTAAGTGCCTGAGGTTAGCCAACATCCCGACTTGGACTTATAAAGAGTTGCCGTGGCCACACACGGTGCAGGAATAAAAAAGTTTGTTGACGCATCGTGTGTTGTCTATACCCGTACTCTTTTGTCCTGAGATAAAAATTAAGCTTTAATGTATTCATTTCAATCATGCTGCGAGGATTTTTATTTAGATAACATTTATGAATTGAGGAGGCTATTAAGATTATGGTGGAGACAAATTGAGGGCACCTTACATCTTTAAAAATGGATGCTTTGACAAGATAAACATGGTCAAGGGTGTATATTCAATGAAGAAACATTGAAGTACAGAAACCAGTTGCTTGTTTTTGTTTTATTTAAGTACTTACCTATTTATCTCATGAAACAATATAAACTTTGAGCTACGTAATTATAAGTGGGTATAATATTTTAATAACAAAGTCGGAATTTCAACAATTTACTCAAAAATTTAATCAAAATACCTAGTGGTAAATGCCATTAAAATGAATGGATTAAATCAATAGTTTTCTACGCTATGGTCCCTTGGGCGTCATAAGTGGCGACTAAGATAATCAAAATCAAAAGTAATTTATTCAAACTAGACTGAGAATCAGCATTTTACCCGACTACGGCGAAGCAAAAAGGAGGGTTATGATTTTGATGTAGGTACGTATGTTCATCTGTTCCCTCATAAAGTCATCACTTCTAAACTACTCATCATAATTTGACAAATGAGGTAGCGTCGTAAGCTTCCGCTGGCTATGTGACAACACAAATTGAATATGGCGTCTTCTAGAGGAAATAAAATCATGGGCTAAAAAAAATCTTTCAATTATATCATGTTGGGTATAAAATGGAAGGGCTAATTAGCACATTTAATAAATGTATAGGTACCTAATATTACAACCCCAAAAATAAAAGTTATAAAAATAACTTAATACAGACAGACAAATTAAAAATCCGTCACACGTAATCTGTTCGATTTATGCCCTTACGTGTTGCTCCGGATTTTTTAATTGTCTGTCTGTGATGTCTTGAGTACACCTTTTTAGTTGACTTTTTAAACCCTGAACTTATAAAGTACCTAATGGATTAGCAAGGTTTTGAAACAGATTGCTAATCCATTGCTTCATAAAATCGAAAAAAAAAAATATGCTCAACAACGTAGGTAAATAACGCAATGAATGTTGATAAACTGTCAAAATGAAACAGATTAGTATCTACTGGGCATGGAAAACTTTTATCCCGGTATTACGTTACGAGATAATTCCCGACTCCCACGCGAGCGAAACCGTGGGCAAAAGCTAGTTGTTCATAATTAGGTAGGTACCTATGTTTATTGTGGCAGTACGTAGGAAGGATCCATTACTTTTTCAGTTCATTTACCATTGCAGTACATAAAAACAGGCCGGTTCTCGAAACTTGTTTTACAGGAAGTTTACAGCTCGCCCTGTCGTAACACAGCAAGGTAGATATGTAAACAATCGACTATTGTTTCCTCTACAATTCGTGTTTAAAGGCTTATGTAAAGGTTAAAGGGTTCGTAGTGTTGTTGTGCTTTTTGCAATGAGCAGTTAGAACAGACTTTAGTTTGACATGTCTATGGTATTTGAAAAGAGAATTCAAGGAGTAGAGTAGCGTTAGATTCAGAGTTCAAATTACCGTATTTTCAGATTTCTCGTGAGTTCAGTAGGTTTATTATCCGACAAGGACATGGCATCTGCATGGTTGAAGACTAAAGATGACCAAATGTCATACCTAAGGTTATTTCAGAGTTCAGGTAGGTACTTATCTTTCCTGTCGAACCTAAAGAACATGGAAGTATTTACATTTGGTTATTAATAGGTCAAACGAAACGACAAATGAATATATTGTAGTTTGAATAAGCAACAGGTTGCTTGTATGAAACATGCAGGCACACTAATTTGAACACTGTAAAAGTATGAACTTACAAAAAAAAAAATCGTTTTCTGTCCAGAAATGGACAGTGGAAAATTCAAATGTTCATAGGTTTTTTTGCAATTTACAGGTCAGTATCAGGTTCTATGTTGGTCTAAGTATGATTCGCGGCCGTATTAGATATTTATTTATAGAATTATAATCATAAAAATCATCAATACAACTCCCTAAGTTTATATACCTAATGCTATTGAATGACTATTTCATGAAATCATGACATTTGAGGATTATTCTAAGGAGTTGTATTGCTGATTCTAGTGATTATAATTCCGTTAGGCCATATTTTTTACGGTCGCGACTCGCGAATCATATTTGAATCAACATACAACCAGACACTGACCTGCAAATTGCAAAAAACGTAAGAAAAAGTGAATTTGGCGGGTGACCTTGGCGCATCCCCCATATGAAAAGTTTTTTTATGATGCCACAGCGCACACTCGTACAGGTCCCACAGACAGGCGCGACGCGATTCTAGTGTAACAATTTGTATGATGAGAACTTCAAGGAAATTGTTCTCCCGGTGTCGCGTCGTGCCTGTCAGGAGGAGACTTTATTCCTTACCATTCCTTAGGTACTAACGAGTCAGTGGGCAAGAGGTATGGATAGGGACAATTCTTCCTTTGTATTATTAGCAAATCCAAACAATAGCATACCTACTTAGATAATGCTCATAACTCATGAATAAATGTATTTAATAAATCTAATAGTTACCTTCTCCCTTCTAAGTTGTATTTACATAGAAATATTAGGTGTATAATAATCCACTAGTAGGGGATTTCATATTTCCATAATAATTGTCTTAACTACACTACACCTAGGATAATGAACGAACAAAATATCACTTGTTTACTACTTTGTAACTACGGCAAAGCCAAAAGGAAGGGATATTAGCAATTTAAGTATTATTATTTTTTCCTTTTCTTTATGGCATGAGCTATCCGGATATCAAAAAATACTTGGCCTAGGTCTCAAGGGGGAGGCATGAAAATTGATTCGCTGTTACAATGTATGATAGATTATAATTTTGTACCTAGTGTTTTTCAATACGTTGTATGTTTCTAGCCCAATAAGGGTAATAAGCATTGGCACCTTCATGGTTTCCTCTACTTTATTTACAATGAAGAACTGTTCCATCCGCTCACTATAATCTTTGAAATGCTGTTTTTCTGCATTGTTCAATGTTCCCTATTAACGCCATGTTAATCCTCGTCGCCAATAATATATTTTAATAATACCACTTTATTTGCTATCTTAAATATCTGTTTATTCTCTACAATTCACATCAACACAATGGCGCTTTTCCTTATGACAGTTTTCAAACATACTACATTTTGGCGGGACTAATGTTGCCATCAATACATAACACCTGCCACGCCCATGGTATACAGGCATGCGATCACGACTCTAACTTGACCACTTTTGTACCTACGTCTTGATTTCTGTCGGATATAATTATTCTCTTGTTTCGTACTTACTTTTATTTTTCCGATTTTTTTTTTATTTACTTTTTTTTTCTCATTTACTGGGACCTTCTGGTTAGTCAGCACGTCTTAGATGCCTAACAAAAAGGGATAGGCAGACTACGCATCCGCATCGCACCTCTGCCTAAGTTTTTAGGGAAGTTACATTATTAGGTATGTATGTTTAAATTTACAAGGTAAAGTACCTAATACCTAGGTTAGCACATACTTCATAAAATAAGTAATATTAGACGACGGAGCCATCTTTTACTGTCACATTAAATTATTATCCATCCTCATGATTTTACAAGAAAAGAAATTTCCATAAACAACAATGCCATGCATTATAACGATGTTATGAATAACTTATTTGTTTTAAAAATATCATAATTATTAAGTATTGCTTGTTAGAACGAAGAATATCGTTAGACTGTGGCTTAAATTGTGATTTGTGAGACAGCTAACAAGCCTGCATAGCCATTTTGTAAGCAAACGCACATTTGATTATATTTTATTGACAAAAAGAAACGGTAAATAAACAATCTTTAGGTACCTACTTACAGTAAAAAATGAATAATATTATGTCAGTTCATTCACAATGTTAAGTTAAGTAGGTTATTTAATGTTAAGTAAACAAAATGCAAAAAATGTCAATTTCACAGTGTTCTCAAGCGGTCACCCATCTAAATACTGACCGCGCCTGACGCTGCTTATGATCAACGTGGTATGTATGGTGGTGAAAAAATGGCAAACAAATTGGTGGACCACGGGACTTCTGAAGTTTAGGACTTATCACTTACCTATTACAATATTCCACCGAATTACATCGTCATCATTACCAAGTCTGATAGAAATCATTAAAAAAAACTTCCATTCAGCCTTTAACAATGTAGTTTCCTGGTTCATAGCTTTCTTTATTAACGCTCCTCTGACATAATGGTGTATTGTCGCCGGTTCGTGGGCGATGCGCCTGACATCAGATTTTGTCCGTAACCACCACAATAATAAAGATATCTAAACATCTTAATTCTCGTTTGTGAAATAGAAATGTCAGACTACTTTTGCCGTAGGCGTTCCTTGTATTGTGAAAGAGTGACTAATAGATTTAAGATACCTTTTCTTTGTACCTACTCAATTCAATCAACTTACACCGTAGGTACAGTCGCCAGCACATGAAGCTACTAAAATCTGTCAAATTTCTTCAGTAGATTTTAAACTTTATCGCTAAAGCATTAGGTTCAAGTTTGATTGGGAAAGTTTGACAGTTTTGGGTAGCTTGATGTGCTGGTGACTGTACATTATTAGTATTACCGATTAGTTTCGAACTCCATCGGAGCTTCTACACGTGAGTTACTCTAGCAGCGATGCATAACGAGCAATAGCCTATGGCCGGCCCTGTTTCAGCTGTTTGTTGTGTGCTGTCTGTAGATACTCGATCGTCTTCGGTGATCGTCGTGTCGTGTTCCTGCATTCCTGTGGATATTACAGACTAGCTTTTTGAGGCTTCGCCCACGTGGACGTCGAGAATTATTCCATGGGAACGTACTGTTGGGTGCTAACCCAGATCATGGTCTACCTTAACCTGTGCACCAAATTTCATTGAAATTCGTGCAACCTATGGTGAAAGCGTCAGGTTAGCCCCAAAAGTAAGAAAATTTGAATTTCGCGGGGTTAACAGACAGACAGAGTCGCATTATGTACTTTATATAATAACTATGTAAATACATTTTGTAAGATAAAAAGTATGAATTTCGGGTGCATGCGACACAAACTGCGGGGAAGTTAGCTTCTCGCTGCGCGGTACCCCACCTTCGCTGACCCATGAAATTGTTACTGCGCAGTGACTCGCCTCATGTTGCGAGACGCCAGTTTGAATCGAAATACTTGAACCATAGACTACTTAGTGTATGTACATACTACGCCTAAATAATTGTGGTTATTCAAATCCATTGATAAAATAAAATGGCGTCTTCCGTCCCTGGTTATGTAGACTATAAATTAGGGCTCCCTCAAGTCCAACGCAAAAAGTCGCGTGAGTATTATCCAACAAAAAAAAGAAAAAAGTTGTGGTTATTGTTAAAGCGGATTGTTGTTTGAAACAAACTTCGTAAATGCGTCTTCTATGTCACTGTCAGTTTGGCTGTCAGTGACAGTTTCGTTCAAAATTAAAGAATAATTTTCTGTGTGATTGATTTCAGCAGTTTTTTTTGTTTCTAGATACTCTACTTTCAATTCAAGTGCCATGCATAATTTACATTTATCTCAGGATATTCAGTACTATAAAGACACTTAAAACAAATATAATAATATAGATTTTTAATTTATGTTTGTGAAACTCATTCCGAACTGTTGTTATGAATGTCACAGTCATTCATTTCGTAAACGGTTTCGGGGTTTCCTCCAGATTACAGTTACCTATAGCGGCCACTTATAGCACTAATTTTGCTCGCTAATTTCAGTTCAGTGTTGTTCTTTATTGATTTATGTTTATTAAAATTGTATCACGATAAGCAGCTATTTCAAGGTTATATTGCCTATGTAAGATAAGAGATAAGACAGACATTCACAGTCAGTTTCCTTTGCTTACTCGAAAGAAAGAAACGTGTATTGAGCGCGCGTCTAAAAAATTACGACTATTAAAAACTACGAAACTGAGTCATGAAATAAATGATTTCACGTGCGTGAAACCATGTACTAACGAGTGTTCTAATCAAATAGACTTTGTTTTACCATTGAAAAAGACGTGCGAAATTTCGAATATGATGGATAAAATTAAGTTACTGTGGTCAAAAACCAACCGCTGGCACAGAGGTTTGTACAGTATTTTATAGATCATAAATTTGATTCAAGCGTATAAGCTTTATAGCTTGATTAATTACTTGGCTGTATACATTGTATTTTTATTGCAGTAACCTTAGTGTTGTGTTCAATTGGATATTAGATAATGTTATCAAAACCTACTACTTTAGTGTCGCTAGCTGTATCAAAAATTGGTGGCCAGTGTTATTACATGTATCAATAATCGGCATATATTCCCAATTTTAGTAGATAATATTTTTTTTTCCTTTAATCGTTTTCTGTATGGAATAAACTGTTTCGGGTTGGTACCTACTTACTTGTTTCCATTGTTTACTTTCATAATGCTGCCTTCTCTACCTTTATTTACATAGAACACTCAGTAATTTTAATACTTACATAACTTAAAATTTACATATTTAAGTATTATAACAAACACAACTATATTTATTCACATAATGGCATTAAAACTAATAAATATGTATGTTAATGATTATGTACTTATTTCATATTGAGCATAGTCATTATAGATTTTTTAACAAAACAAATATTTAAGTATTACTTATTACATAAGTCCTTACTTACAAGAAGTGTACAATTGACATTTTTGTGTGCATGTCTTTATTCTCAAAAATTTGTAAACATACAATAACAATAATGATAAAAAGTTCCTAATTTTGGAAACACTAATGGCAAAACATAACAAATATTTAACACTACCCAATGGTAACTTTGTAAACTTTGCACACCATCAACAGATGTGCCTATGGCCTAAATAAATTATATTATTTTGTAAGCCAGTAAGTCACAGGCTACGCTCCAAAGCAAAATATTAAGCTTTAAAGTGCTAATTTTTGTTAAAGTCAAGTGTTAGTTTAAATAACGAAATTAAAAGGAAAACTATCACAGCTAAGTAGACTCTACAAGTTAACGAGTAATTATCAACCAACTTACATTTGCAGTTGCAAAACCATGTTCTCCCATACATTTTTTATGGGAGAACATGTTTTTCAACTACAATGTTAAGTTTGTTCTTGGGATAAATTCATCCCAGCTACGGAACCCTTCATTGTGCGAGGTCTGACACGCACTTGGTCGGGTTTTGAAAATAACTTTGCACTGTCACTGGTTGGAGTTCTGTTACCTGTGTAGATTTTTTATTAAACTAGTAGGGCTACTATTAGGAGAATATAAAGTATCCGGGTTTAATCCCTGAGCAGTACTAACCGTTTTTCCTTTTCTTTTTGTATTTTATTTGTTATTTCATAATGAATACACAAGAACTTTTATCATTACTTAAATCTTTCAAATAATTCAGATTGAATACCTAAATTTTCGCTTACTCATTGTGACTATGAATATAATAGATAGTGTGTAGGTATGTAGAAACATACAGCTGAGTCATTCATATTGCAAAATATAATCCTGCCAGTGCAAAAACCATTAAGTTTTTTTTTTCTTTTTATAAAATAACAAATCAGAAAAGTCAAACTAGATATTGCATGGAGGAAACGTTATTGACTGATAAGGTACGCTAAACTACAATGACATATATTATAGCTCTTTAATAAGTTATGCCTCTTGACTGATAAATGATTATTATTCTCTGCATAAAATCTGTAAAATACCATATTTCAGGCAAATAAATGAATCTATCTATCTAACTATGTTTAGTCAACGATAAGATAAAACTGCTGAGGTCCAGATTACATAATTATGTCATGATTGTGAATGAATGAAGTATTATCACTGTTTTAGTTTATTTCAAGTAGCTGTTGCTGGCAATTTCACTCCAATCCTTATAGAACTTCTACCTGAACCTGTTCAACAAAGTGTATATCTAAGACTTTGTCTATCTGCTTAGTCAAGTTTCATCCAAATCTGTTCAGCTGTTTATGAGTTATACTCTTACAAACTTTTACAAATTTATATGGATTTAAAAAGATAATTTGAAAATTAACATAGATAATCAAGGTATTTAATCAAATTGATTAATCTTTATCATGCACACTGCATTGCCTCTATGCCAAATGCCTGTAATTTTTTAAATCATCAGTTTCTTCCTACTTTAGATATTGGCCGAAAAGTTACTCTTACTTATCTTTTTCACGCTAAAATAAAAAGTCATTTAAGTATTTAAATATGTGAGAATCAGGACTCATCAGGATCAGGACAATCTTCCAAAAGTTTCAAAACGCCCATCACTTCCTAGTGCTTTACCTGGGAAAAACAGGCGCAGCTGGTCCGTAGGAAAATTGAGCCCTTTCAGAAAGATCTGCAATAAGATTAAAATATCCGTTACCTACTCCGGTAGCAGGAAACATTATCTTCTCATTCAAAGTTCATAACAGATGTCATGGCATTAGTAATACGTCCTTATAAATAACTGAATGACATAATATATTCAAGATGCCTGGGTCTTTATGACGTAAAGAATAGTTAATAGGCTGCAAGGCTATCTAGATTAAAGGATGAATTCCACCAAACGGCTCGCATCGTATCGGATCGGAACGGATTTTACAATCTTTAAACGATATTAAATCGTGTACACAGTGTTTAAAGTCTATATTACCAAGCCGCGCACAGCAGCTTGACCGTGGGCGTCTTCCGCGACACGCGATCGTAGCCGAAACTATGCTGCGACTCGCGTTCGGCTCCGTTCGCCTGTCGTCGATCGGTCGTCTTTCGGCTGCAACACGGTATGAATGAAACTATTTGACTAGGTTCAAAAACGGATACGGTACGGAGCCGGAGCCGATCGTAGGCGTCGACATCCTGCTGGACGCCGCATCCGTTCGTATCCCTTCCGATCCGACGCGATGCGACCCGTTTAGTGGAAATCATCCTTTCATGTACTTACACATATTCATGGTGGGTTAATGTGTTATTTCTTATTATCATGTAAGTAATAGATATGACGATTAGTTTATACCTAACTGTTATTGAGTTTAAAGTCCAACCTCTTTAGATCTGCCTAAAAAATCGTTAATGCATGTAGTAGTTTAAAAAAAAATAGGAAGTTACCGTTTGATCTTCAGAGGGTACAGAGGCCTTAGTGTAAGTTTGCAAGCGAGTAAACGTAACTATCGCGTTTGCGTTAAAATTTGACTGATAGATCTTATTGATAAGAATATAAGGGTGAGAATAAAAATCTTCACGCAAACGCGATAGTTACGTTTACTCACAAACTTACACTAAGGCCTCTGTCATCTTCTACTATACATTGTAACAGCGATTTTCTTCTATTCATTGTAAAAGAGAACCAATTTTCACGCCTCCCCTACGACATAGGCGAGTTTTTTATATTTTATTCCTATAGATAGGTAGAATATGAATTTAAAATCTCGACTCATTATAAAGTTATGCAACAACGGGAAATTTCGCGGGTTTTCTGGTGATGTAATAATAAGAAGTTTCGAAAGATATATCAACACAATCTTTACGCTTTGGAAGCGTGGTTCTTGAAGCGTAACCACAGACGTACCTAACAATACACAAGTGCAGTTCAAGCTAGTACCTAAACATTGTTTAGTACCTAACTACGTCTTTCTAGATCGTTCATTTAGGTACATAAACTTGTATACTTAATTTATTATAAACTCAGACACAAAGCATTTATTTCAATTAAACCAATTACAGGCATTTTTGAATTGTCAGAGCTCAGAGGGGTCGGAAAGATGAAGCTAGTTTCCCATTCCAAAGCGTAGTAGGTATAGAGGAGAACGGGCAAGAAACTCCACGGACTTAAATTAAAATATGGTTACAAAATATTGGTTAAACGTTACGTAACGACGATGCAGAACGTTAAAAGCGTCCTTAATAAAAACATAAAAAAGCAACAATTCAAAAATTAACACGTTGACTGCCAATCTACGAGTATACTCGTAGTACAAGATCTGGGCCTCACTGCCAACTACGAATATTCTCGTAGTAGATTATATGCGATAGCTCAAACCTATTGTTATTTAAACCTAACCCAGTGC
The DNA here is from genome assembly GCA_914767815.1 of Eupsilia transversa. Lineage (NCBI taxonomy): Eukaryota > Metazoa > Arthropoda > Insecta > Lepidoptera > Noctuidae > Eupsilia > Eupsilia transversa. The sequence continues at coordinate 12,087,857 of OU611889.1, read as the reverse complement.
CTTTGGATAGGGCAGTCCGATCTGGCAGCAATCATTTTCAGGATACCGTTACGAGTGTTACACAGGCGTTTTAGTAAGGAAGCCGCTTTCTTACGCATGATGGCGAAAAAGAAATTACCCCGCAGACCTTAATCACTGCCCCATCACGAATTTGGATCATTCAACATTACTTTCCATCTGTTCCAGTGTTCTTCATCTTTGTCGTGGTAGAATTGAGGCTTATACCCGGGGGACAGTTGGGGTTCCAGTGCAATGACCCCGCGCTCTCACATCCCTTTAATGGGGACACGATCAGCTTCAAACTGCTTCTGGCTACCACTGTGCTGTTACCGTTAGCTGTTGTAAGTACTATCAAAATACTATACACTGAAACAGATGTTAGTCGCTGGTTTTTCAACTCTCCGCGCTGAGCCGAACGTTGAGATTCCAACAGTGCAATCCATACTTCCATACTACACTATATACTATAGGTACTATACTTAATATACTTAATAATATTATAATATAATATTATAAATTCGAAAGTAACTCTGTCTGTCTGTCTGTATGTTACCTTTTCACGCCTAAACCACTGGACGGATTTCGATAAAATTTGACAAGGAGACAGATGGCATCCCGGGGAAGAACATAGACTACTTTTTGTCTCAAAAATAACCCTAAAGGGGCGGATATAGGGGATGAAAGTTTGTATGGGAAACCTATCATTTCTTAAGTTAGTGCTATGAAAATTTAAATTTATGCTTTTGGTAACAAATAAAGAATTACGTATTTTGCCGTTTTTCAAAAATCATCCCTCAAGAGGGTAGAATGGGGGATGATTTTAAAATTCATATGTAATATTGACATTTTTCAGTGATTCTTTTCAAGAGATTTAAGGGTTTGACAATATAGTGATAGTCCGTATCTTGAGGTTACATTTAGTGTTTATTTCATTAAAATCGGTCCACCCGGTCAAAAGCTATTACTACCTGGCTTGAAACGCATGGGAGGGATGGTGGTATTGATAGCCGGAGACTTTAGACAGACTCTGCCGGTAATAACTAGGGGATCACCGGCAGATGAAATAAGTGCATGTCTAAACACGTCGACATTATGGGGGCATATAAAAAAGTTTTGTTGAACTACAATTATACGAGTACAACTGCACAATGATATAGAATCGGGGCAATATGCGGCAGCACTTCTGAAAATTGGCGATGACCGAATGGTAACAGTTGGTAACGGCATGATTACATTAATCCGAAAATTCTGTAATATTGTTCATATCAACAACGTGGATAAACGTTGTTTTTCAGATAATCTGAGCGATCTGCAAACTAATATGGAGAATAGAGAATGGTTGTGTGAAAGGACAATTTTGGCACCGGCGAATGAAACTGTGGGAAAGATTAATGAAAACATTAAGTCACATGTGGAAGGTGATGTTGTGGAGTATCTCTCGGTACACCTACACAATGTCATGGACACCGAACAAGTAACATCACCCTGTTGAATTTCTCAACTCTTTAGAGTTATCAGGAGTGCCTTCGCATACGGTGAGGCTGAAAGTGGGTTGTTCCAGTTCTGTTAATGCGTAATCTTGATACGCCAAGATAATGTAATGACACACGGTTACAAATTACTCACCTGAGGCGGAATATTGTAAAAGCAATAATCATGTCAGGAATAGTAAAAAAAAAAAATGTTAATATTCCCCGTATTCCATTAATTCCGACAGATTACGAGTATCCAGACCACAAAATCTACGTTTAAGCAAAAAATAGGAAAACCAAAAAATGTTGATAAGATATTCCAGTTTTATTCACAATTCTTTACAGATTGGGATAGACGTTGTTCACCTTCCACAGGCAAATGTGTCATATTTTTTTCATAAGACTTTTACACAGTTTCATACTTCCGTCCATACTATCCACACTAATATTATACGTACGAAAGTTACTGGCTGTCTCATGTCTGTAACCTTTCTGTAACACCTAGATAGACCATGACATAGGTTATGGGATCTAGGATATATTTTTATCCCGGTAGGTAGTACGTTCCCGAGGGATAATTTCCGACCTCCACGCGGGCGAAGCCGCGGGCAAAAGCTAGTAATATTATAAGCGGTGATTTAGGTGCTAACTAATTTTAGTGAAAACAGCTAAGTACTTATTACATTTAAAAAAAGAAGGAATTCTGTCGCTCGCAAACATCCATACTAGCGCGAGGAAACCTGCTTGGTTGCTAGCATCCGCGTTTTTTGGCGCCAACAGACCGATCCAGTGGCTGCTTCTTTCTTGCTCTAATAAATAATGTTTCCAAGCGACAGAAAGGGATAGAGTTAATGAAATTTCGGGCGAATAGGTCTGGCTCAGTTGAACAACAACAACAACAACAAACAATTGAATCCCAGTGGAGGAAAATTTCTATTACGGTTTTGTTACAAAACGAGTTCTAACTCTAGTCCAAACCTTACAGCAAGTTATTGTATTCTGAACTTTATTCCGACGAATGTAAAGTTATAGTTAGTCTATATTGTCAGTTTTCTATTAAGAACTTTACTCTAGTAGGAATAAAGTTCAAAATACAATAACTGTCTCGAAGGTTTAGGCTTGTGTAAGGATGTTAGTACCCAGTTCTCACCAATTATAATGTTATTCTTACTTTTCCAGATGTTACTAGTAGAGAGAATATACCACAATGACAAGACAGTGAAACACAAGCAAGCAATATGTTGGTTCAAAGAGTTCCTATTTGGGGTCATGGTGAACCTCATCATAGTGCAGACCTTGAAACTCATCGTGGGGTCGCCGAGACCTCACTTCTTTGATACGTGCAGCCCTAAGGAGGCGCTGACTTGTAAAGGGTGAGAATTTATTTGGGTTTTTTTTTTCACTTATTGATCGGAAAACTGGAAGGCGCCCTCTGTCGGCGCTACGACGCGTCCGGAACGCGTGTTCACCGAACAAAAAGTGACATATGCACGTGACGATCGATTATTCGTGCGTAGATCGCTTTCTATTAGGACGCGCCCATATTCATATAAATAATAACAATAATAACTCTGCAACCCTTACCACCGGTAGCTTGGACCCGGCTCCCGACACCAGCGGAACACTATTTTTTATATTTTTAATTTTATAAATAGTTTTTTAAGAAATATTTAAAAATGTATTTAATATGTATAAAGATTTAATAAACGAAATAATAATTCATTTTATTTTCAGAAAATTCCATTACATTACAGTAAAAACATTTACACACACAATAAAAATAAAAATATATCAAATCAAATACAATTTATTAAAATACACACACAATGACAATCAAATCAAAATAATATAAAATACATAAAGATGCAATTAAAACACAAAAAAAGCATAATACGAGGGGAGGCGCTACAATGAAGCTGCCAGTTGCCCATTCCAAATCGTAGTAGGTACCTATGGAGAAGAACGGGCAAGAAACTTCACGGACACTCTTAAATAAAAAAATTGTTACAATGAATTGGTTACATCATTCATGTTGAAATTATACATGTGAGAACAACTTAGAAAGACGTGCATGATAAAAGCGTCCGCAATAAAAAATAAAAAAATAAGCCATATTGACGGTAGTATCTCTTTTCCAGGACTGAATACGTATCAAGTTACACATGTACTAAGGCGCACTGGTTGAATCAGTCAGACAGGAGTTTTCCTTCAGGGCACACGTCGCTTGGAGTGCACACAGGACTGTTCCTAGCTGTAAGTATTATTATTCACCTGAAAATGGGCGTATTTAAAAAATAACCTTAAGAAATGGCTCTATAATACACTCATCATGGCTCTCATGGCTCTATTCTACACTATACGTAAATTCTTAAATTATCTTCCAAATCATCGCACCTACCACAAATATCACCGTACCTTATAATATTTTAATTTTAAAGTATTTTTTGATCACATGATCTCAGTAGTTAACTAACAATTGAATTAATTTGTTGTTCATAATTTTATTGTTGTATGCTAAAATATGTGAAACTATGTATAAGTAGGTACTTGATATTTTATTTACCATATTTTATGCAAAATAAAGATACTATTATGTATTAATATATATTATATTATATTCTATTCTGAATCAATGGGGTATTATCTTCATTTTGAACACGTTTGGATTCAGAAGCTTTAATACGTACCTACTATTCTTTTTCAACAATCATCTAAAACGAACGATAATACCTTTTTTAAGGAAGTACTTTGAAACCTTGAAATAAAGTAACAGTTAATGAATGTATCATGTTCTTGTTAAAAAAATAACTTAAATGATAGAGTAAACAAAAAATGCCTCAAGGTTATTGTTAGTTTTCAGATCAAATACAATCACTTTGATCACATGACAAAGAATCAGATAGTTATATTAAATTAAATTAAAATCATCAGTTATTTATTGAAACTAGGCTGAGAATCAGCACTTTTCGAACGTCAAAATTACATAAGACAGTCCCCCAAAACGCCCACCCTTCACCACTTCCTAGTGCTTTAGCTGGGAAAAAGAATTGGCGCAACAAACCCCAGCAGCACAGCTGTCTGTTCAGTTAGAAAAACTAGGAAAATCAGTCGTAAACAAAAAAAAAAGTACTACATTGTTCAAGTTATGTTTCTGAGCTTTTTACTTTTACCAGATTTAAAATACAAACTTACTGCTGAGCTTGAAGTCCTGGGTTCGATTCCCAGGGCGGGTAGAGTGTAATTGGGTTTTTCCATCAGGGATTTCACAGTAGCAGTCCGTAGTCTGAATTTGTGCCCGGTTGATGGCAATAAGCTCGCCCGGTTTTATATGGGACTTAAAAATAACTGGCGAAATGTGTGTACTTCACACCTCTGCCTATCCCTTCGGGGATTACAGGGTATTATGTTATGTAACTATACGGTTGCTTAAAACGCCATAAACCTTCGCTTAATATGATTCCTATCACCAATATTAAATAAATTTTAATCAAAATATATAAAATTAATTAATTAATTATAATAATATTTATTATTATTAATTACATTATAAATCATTTCAAATATTTATCCCCTAATTCTCGCTATTGCACCTACCACTGTTTGTCTCTGCATCACCCAAAGGTTGACTGGTAGAAAATGCCTATGGCATTAAGTCCGCCTCGTGCTTGAAGTATTAAATTTATAAATATTATATCCAAATTATATTTCATTTCAGTACTACCTCCATCGCCGAACAAGCTGTCCCGCCTCCAGTAAGATAATCATCATCCAAGTGCTCTGCGTGGCTGCAGCGGTAATATGCGGCGTGTCTCGCATGACGGACCACCGGCATCACTGGTGGGACGTGCTGGCGGGAGCCGTCATAGCGGCGCCCGTCTTGTTGTGGACTGTGAGTAGCTATCTAGCTTTTGTCACGATAAAAACTCGTTCTAATGTCAGAATAACTAGTTATACAGGGTGGCAGGGACATCGACGCGAAAACGGTTACCACGTATTCAGTACATCATTCGGTTATTAAAACAAAAATCTGCAGTTTCCTACAATAGTGCAATACCTACACGGTCAAAATGTATGGAACAGCAGTAACCAATGAAAAATTTCTATGTAGGGGGCTCAGAATGATGTACTGAATACGTGGTAACCGTTTTCGCATAATGGGACATTTATTTATGAAAAAATGACAAAATTGACGCTTTTTTACGACATGTGCTGTACCGCTTTTTGATAAAGCAGAAAAATATGAAATAAACGTAAAATTGACGAATTATCGCTTGTTACTTGTCACCGGTCAGTTTTTAGTAAATAGGACCCAGATGTAACTTGTTCGTTCGGTTTACTATTCGAAATCATTACATTGAGATTTCACGAAGTGAAATATTTACTACTTTCCGTTATATAGAAGCTTTCCGCACGCGTAGCATGACTGCCATAGGTTTTGTCGACAGAAGAATAGACAAAAATGACAGATAAACAATCACAATCTGTCATTTTGTCTATTCTTCCATCGACAAAACACGTTTCTTTTGTGGACACGCTAAGCGTGCAGGCGCAGAGCAACGTTTTACAGCTGAAAACCGTCGTATCAAGTTGAATAATATTTAAAAAAAATCTACAACCAAAAGTTGAATATTATTTCTTTTTTCTCAGATAAACTCCCTGTGCGGTAACTTTGAATGCGCCAACAAGACGTCATCAACTGACGACCCGACTAGTATCGGTACGGGTGTCGCCAAAGTGCCCCTTATCAACAAGGAAACGTAACTAACTGATTGTAGTATTATTAGTAATAACGCTAGCTAGCTTTAATTGTTACGTGAAACACCACTGCGTTTATGTGCACCGATATATCTAAAATAGCGGAATATTTAAGATATTGGGATCTAAAATACTGGTATATTCAAGATAGTGATATAAAAAATACTGGCATATTTAAGATAGTGGTATCAAAAGCACTTATATATTCCAATGTTACGGTATTTTCAAAATAATGGCATACAAAATACTGATATTCAAAATACTGGTATAGCCAAGTACAAGATACTACTATTTAAATTTCCAAAACATATACTTATACAACATCTGGTACACACGGCTACATATCAAGCTATACATTACCAGTATAAGCTGATTTCTCATGGTTTGGATATCCGATACAATGCGAGATCAGCCTATACTGGAAATGTATAGCTTGATATGTAGCCGTGTGTACATCCAAGATACTGTCATACCTTCAGAAAAGCTTCTGAGTCTTAAATGGAATTGCTGTAAATTAAGTTGATATTGAGAAAACGGTTTTAGAATAAGATATAATAACATTTTTATACCATAGCCACTGCCTTAAAAAGTACTGATGACGAATTTAAAACTGGATAATAATTAAATCACATAAGTCTAATTACAACAATTATACTGATTATTATTAATTATACAGATGCAATAGAAATTATTTAGTTACAATTTTTACACGCATGTTCTTGCAATTACTATTAAAATGTTCTAACAAAAATTGTGAAACGTATAGGTACGTAAAATTATTAAAAACTGTGATTTTTAACATGTATGAATAATACACTAAAAACACCAAATATTTTAATGTAATAAAACATAAAGATATAAAGTATTAACTAGATTATTAAGGGCGGATTCACCAAACAGGAATAAATTTTATCCGCGGAATAAGCCTTCGCTTCCGAATAAATTTTGATTTTTTGACAGTTTCTCCATACGAAAACTTGCGGAAGTAAATCTTATTTTATTTCATCCGCGGATAAAATTTATTCCTGTTTGGTCGAATCCGACCTAAAACGGTTACAACAATAGAATTATTCTAAGAATGACTAAGAAAAAGTTAACTGCTGGCAGAAGTGTAGAGAAGTGAAGAGTAGTTCACAAACACACTACGGGTTCACTTAGCAAGATGCTTATTAATGCAATTGCTTTTCCATACAGCACCTAGTATAATCACTTCGCACACTTCTTCTGCTTTATACGTTGCGATTTATAAGTTGTTATAAGTTATATGATATAACTAATATTATAAATGTGAAAGTGAGTTTGTCTGTTTGTTAAGCATTGACGCTAAAATGGCTAAACGGATTCGGATGAAATTTAGCACATGGGTAGACATGACCTGGAGAAGGACATAGGATACTTTTCATCCTGAATCGCATACGAACTCGTGGGGAATAGCTAGTTATTTATAAATTGAAGAAACAACAAATGTTTTAATTTTATTTTATGGCACTGGCAAGAAACTTGCAACGTGTAAATGCCTTTCGTATGGATGGATTCAACATTTACCATCTCACGTCTGGACAAGGGCACAGGAAATTGAGTCAGTGCGAAAGTTATAGCGCTATACGGCTTTTGTAGCTCCCTCTCTTTTTCACACAATATTGACGATTTTGACACTTCCCTATGAGGTATCCGTTTACATAATGATTGGCAGTGAAGCATGAAAGACAGGAGAACAGAGAGAGAATGAAAAAGATATTTACCGTGCAATGCTGGTCATTGTATTCATGATGTAGTAAAATTCATAAGTAGATAAATAATAATACATTAGGGTAATTTATTTATGTTTATTTATAAGCATTTGCTGGTATTATTTTGTGATCATAAAACTTGGTTTTCAGAGATTTATTAATATATTGAATACATTAAATGTAAAATGTGGGTACGAATATTTATTTTAATTAAGAAAATAGTGCACGCAATAATTCTTACTGCTAAACATTTTTTTTAAGTCTTGACAACACTGGGGCCGTCTGAGGCATCTGGGGCACTGCAGATGGCATCGATATTTAAATCAATAAATTAGGGTACATACATTTTATAAAAGCAAAGATATTGTACAAAATAAAAATTGTATAATATAAAAATAATAATTGTAATAAATAAATAATAAAGAGAAAGTATGATACTTATTACAATAAAATTCCATAAAGCAAGTTATATGGTTTATTTATAAACGTTTGCTATTAGGGTTACGAGACGCGTAATAGTAAAAAAAGAACATTACTTATCTATTTATAAACGTTACGTAACAACTTTTATAAATTAAACCTTAAGAGCCTATGCTACCTCAAATTGCTTAGCAAGATCCGTCGTCATGTCGAAACTACTGCAGCATTAATTTTGAAATAAATATATGTTAAAGTTGAGGATTTAATGTTAGCGACTATGTTAGCCGAAAACACGATTTCATAACATTTTCTCGATAGAAAAAAAATCCAAAGTTACCTCCAAACCGAACAATAAACCGCTGCTATTCAAAAAATACTTCAAATTAGATCATGAAACTTGGCACACTAACTGAACTAACTATAAAGCAGCGACTGTTTTTTATTTTTTTGAAATTCCCATTATTTTCGCCGTAAAAAGCAATTACCTAAAGTTTTTCCGATTTGTTGCCGCCTCCGTCTCGCTCGCACTCAGTCCGCGAGCAGTATGGTGCGAGTGAGATAAAAACCTGAGGGTGGGTAGGCTCTTAAGTTCTCACCAGAAACATTAATTGTTCTACATCTGGCTGAGATCCACAAAAGCTAACTAAACGATATTATTATAAAAACCTCTTTTCAACTGCCAAAAAGTCCGCATGTAGCATTTCTATCCTGCAAGTAGTGTGACTGCACCTTGTTTGTAAACTTGCAGGATTGTAAGTTGCTTGCATGCAAGCTCTACTTGTGCAAGTAGAAGAAACGAAGTTACTGCTAGTATAATTGTAACCGCGCCAAATAGTACATTCAATATTTTGTATGAGATAATTGAGATGTATTAATTTATTTTTTATCATGTGTATTAAAGGTGGTTTATTTTTAAGAGCTGTGTTTTACTTCACCTAATACATTATACCCACAGATAAATAGACCTTAGAATAGATAGATAGACCTAGATAACGCAAGTATCGCGATCTATATGAAAAACAAGCGTACCATTTTGTGACTACCTACTATGACGTCACACGCACTATTTAGTGCTGGGAACATTAAATCGATTCAAAGACCCCCCAGCGCCAGCGCTCACCCAGCCAGCAGTACCTACGCTGAAAGTCTTCTTAGCAGTATCCTTAAGTAGTCTGTGCTTCGTAGTGAGAGGTTGCGTGCTCGAGCGATCGCGTTCCGTCGACGGGCTAGTTTTTGGATACCTTTGCCATAATTTCAAGTAAGTTTACCTATTCAAATTAGTTCTAGTGTTTACAAAAAGCAACGGGATTCTACCCATTTTCATCTCTTTCTATCGCTCAAAGATTTAAATGCTGGGTGAAAACTCAATTTTGAATAAAGTTCGCCTTTGTTTATATACCATTTCTCAAAATTGTGTACAGTAAAGAATTACCTATTAAGAATCGTTTAGCAACACAAAGAACTGCATAGAACCTAATGACGTCTTCCGTAATATTAGATGCTTTTGTGTAGTCCAAAGAAACGCAGACGAACTTATAGTCAACAATGAATATTTTGTAATGGGGTGTGTATAGTTTTAATAAATAAAACAAATATAGGTGCGAAAGGATAATTTTATTGTACAAAGCTAGGTTTTAAACATTTTAAATGCTTATTCATAAACCTAAACCGCACATAAAAGCGAGTTGCACACCGAAACAGCTATACCTTCCTTTTATAACCTGGCAACATTTTTTCATACGAATATAGAAGCACTGGAATATTAGACTGAAGGACGAATTGCGCCTGTACCAATTCGTCGATTTATTGCAGTGAGCAAGAAAGTCAATAAATAATTCGGAATTTTTATAGTTTATAACTAAGAACTTTAAAAATGAATGTTTAAAAAATATAATACTAGTACTCAAGGTGTTTGTTTCTAGTGTTACCAAGTAATTAGCAAGTACTTTCGTCGCTGACTACCTGAAGTAGATAATTTCACCCCAATGGTCTAGTTTTTTTTAAATTCAGGTTGTAGTTTCGGTGTGCCATACATATTTTAGAACTTGAAGTTGACAAGCTTAAGTTTACTACTCAAATAAATTACTACGTGATGGAAAGGTACCGAAAGTGTTCATACTTTATAATAATATCTCACAGGTATAACGCCTAGCTTGGAAGCTAGAACTTAACTTCACTCATAATAAAAAGTTTTTAACCTAGTTACCCACTGCTTGGCAAAGCATTTCCCTTATATTTTGGTAGAAAAAGGAGTTTCCTACCAATATGGTAAAAAATTCAAAACTTTAGGCGACGCAACACCAACAAATAAAAATTATGTTTTTTTTTAAAATAATGTTTCACATAAAAAATACTAGGTCTTAATGGAATAATTTGCCCAGCAATAGGATGTCAAATGCCAACTTACCAATAAAACTGAAATTCCGTGACTTACAGCCTATTTAAAACTAACGTAGACCCACATAAGAATCTAGCGTTCTAAATAAATAATTGAAAACAATTCAGATAGTGTACACCACTTAATGTTGGAACAATACTTTTAATTCTCTTCCTGTTAATTTATTTTCTATTCTAAAGTGTAATTTTTAAATCGTTCATAAAGTCATCTTTAATAAGGTCCTTTGAAATTGTATTTATCTAATATAGGTCTCAGATTTAGATAATCAATTATAATATCTTTTCAATTTAATATAAACCAATCAAAATTTTAAATAAAATAATTATAATACAAGGAAGTTTAATTAGTTACATTCACATTTTCTTCCCTAGATTTCCTCACAATTTTTCGATGACGAAATTTCAGGAGCCCACAGATTTTTATTACACTATGAAATTATATAGACCTACTCACACAGCGTAGTGTAATTATGTGAGGCCCTGTACCACCCCCAGACAGGCATATTCACCAGGTAAGTACAAAAACAGTGGTATTTTTATGACATTATCTACCTACAGAGGCAAACATGACGTCGCAGCCGCACCGCCATTTTGTTTATACCGGCAAAGCACCGCCGCTATGACGTAATATGTCACAAGCTCCGCACTCCCCGCGGCGCGCGCCAGCTGTACGGCTACTTCACTACAGTTTTTATTGCTTCTAGTCCCTTATCGTAAAATGTTTTTGGTTCTTGAATAAACAGACCATAATATAAAATGTAAACAATATTACGAGAGTTATAATTATAAACAAATGATGTTATCAGAAGTATGTTTGTTCTCTTGTTATGTCGATTTCTGATAAAACAACTGTATCAATTTATACGAAATGTTGTAGGTTACATTATGAATTGATAAGCTATCTAATAACAACACGTTTTTCACAAACAAAAAATAACAAAAAAATACGATTTGCAAGTATTGAACTAACGGCTTTTTGCGTAAGTTTTCTTGGTCCAAAAATAACGTCGGTTTGTAATACTTTTTTTTTTTTTTGTAAAAGTTAACATCATAAGGTATATCAATATTATAATGAAAAGCAGACGTCTTTACAGTTTCGTTGGCAATGCTTTACCGACCTGTTATCGTTGCTATACTATTTTACACAAAAATGCGCTGCGGCGCCGGTGCGACTGCCGCGTCATGTACAACAAGCCTTACTTTGGACATTATGAACGATTCAAAAACCGAACCCTTTCAATTGCTATCTATAGCTGAACAAGGATCACTTGACGCGTGGCCATAATCGGAACTAACTAACCGTCTTGTTTTTTTAATACAGTTTCTGTGACAATTCAACAAATGTCTACCAACAACGCCCCCCTGTCAATGTCATTCAGGCGCCAAAAGATCCTTGCAGCGCTTTACTTGGGTAGTTCGCTATCTTCAGACAATGTCTTCTCCTTGACCAGCGTGTTGAGATGGTCGATGAGGCCCTGTACCGACATCTCGCCGTGCACCTTGTTGTCGCGCGTGCGCACGTTTACAGTGCCGGATGACTTCTCGCGATCGCCAACCACTGCGGATAGAAATGTAAGAGTTTATAAAGGTATGAGGAACAGGGTGGGTGGGTTCACTCCATAGAAAGGGGATAATCCTTCGACCAGGATCCAGGACCCGGAGGTGTTGGGTCTGGTGGGCAACTGCCCGATGATCGATGTCGGAAAGTTACAGTAGTAAGTTATATATGCTGGACACGCGGTAATCTCTACTTGGGCGATGCAAGATTTTGCGTGACGCCGGTATGATGCGTTCGCATGTGGCGATGTAGATGCCGCCACAAGTTGTACAAGAAAAAGTAAAAAAGCACTAAGTGAGATAAAAAACCATGACAAAATCAAAATTCATTGATTCGACTAGTCTGACAATCAGCACGTTTCGAACGTCAAAATTACTTAAGACAGTTCCCCGGCTAACTACTATACCTCACCTTTTTTTTTGGGTGGAAAATTATCAAATAACTTATCCCGCTCTGGCCGGAGCGGTAGGGCGTGTCAGACTTTTACTGACTAAAACCCACCCGAGTTCCTTCAGTTGCCTGTGTTACCAGGGCCACGGTATCCCTTTCGCACTTCCCCGCAGCCCCCGCAGGCATCGCCCCTAGCGGGCCTGCGGTGCTGACATCTCTTAGAGCCGCGCGTGACACACTACGCGGCGTGCCCTACGGGCGAGCTACCCCTAGCTCACCAACCATATCTCACCTAAGATGTAGTTAAACTGCGCGAGCTGCGCGTTCCTAACTTTCTTGTTGAGCGTGTCGCCGGCGTCTGTGTCCACTTCCGACATGAAACCTGCTGCGAACAGCTTCTCGTTCACCTGCAAGTCAAGGTCGCAAGTTAGAGACTGCAGTACATAATATGGCCTTAGAGTTAAAACACATACACACGATACGTAGCATCGTGGTACGATGCACGTCGTCATGTCGTGAAAACTGACGATGCAATCCTGCGCCGGTGCCGCATTTGATGTTTAATTGTCAAAAGCTGGGTACTCACTTAGCAGTGTAGCACGTAACGTATCAGATACGGTATCAACCTGCAAGTGGGTACGGCTCGTTCACGGTCCTCCGCGTATCTAGCTACGAGCTGCCGGATCCGCAGTGCTCGCAACGACGTCACGCCGACAACATGTCTCATTTGTGAAAAATATTAATAAACGTTTCATACCTTCACCAGTTCCATTACTTTTTTTTATTTTCATTCTCTCTCTCCTGTAGCAAGACAATAAAGTGATCATCTTGTTTTTACAGTTTTCTCCCGACGTACCTATAGCTTGTCCAATAGTTTCCCAAGCATCCACTTTTAGATGTTTTTTGTAATAATTTTTATTTTTAGGGTCCCACAGTACTGGAGTATTCTGGTAAACCTCAATTAGATTTAACACTTTTTTTTCAGTCCACTCCATAATTAATAATTGAATACGTAAGTCCGTTTGAAGCTCGCGCGTACGTACTCACTACACAAGCGGTCGTGACGCCGTCCACGAGCACACTGCGAGCCGCCTTTGTGTTCGCAGTGAAACCGCCACTCGGCGGGTCACTGCGAGCTTACAGCGCTCCACGCGCGAGCGGCTCGCAGCGGGCTCGTGCCTACGTACTCACTTGATACCGTATCTGATACGTTACGTGCTACACTGCTAAGTGAGTACCCAGCTAAATATCAATTAATATACCTAGTGGAAGAGCATACCGTGCTATGGACGTGCGTTATCTTTGACTTCTCTCTCATCTATGTTTGGCTTCGGAAATCTTCGTGTTTCCGAATTAGCACGAACATCGCGCCACAGTGAAACCCTATACAGCGGCAATGTTTCTGAAAGTTTTTTACTACTAGGTGCACCTACCATTGCGCGGTCTCTGATGGGTTACTTACTATTGTCTCAGATTGTCATTGTTTTTTTTAGAATTGCATAAAGTTGTTTATCTATAATTTTGTAAACATGGTAATACAAAATAGACAAGTAATTCTATGGTAATACCAGCTCTGTATTATATCGTATCATCGCACGTTCGTATTTCCGAGAACAGACGATGATTGCCGAAGCGCATACTTTTCTTTTTAAAGCTGTTATTACCTGCTTGGCATAGTCGTCGAAGTGCGGCCCGACAGGCACGACGCAGACCTGGCGCGGACTGAGCCAGAAGGGCCACTTGCCCGCGTACGACTCGCTGAGGATGGCGATCATTCGCTCCACTGAGCCAAGGATGGCGCGGTGGATTATTACTGGACGCTTCTTGTCGCCGCTCTCACTGGAAAACAAGTTCAATAAGTGGATAAATGTGGGTGTATTTTTAAACCAAGACCTACCCCTCGAAGGTTCGGAGGAACTAAAGAGGTAACATAAAAAATATAAATAAAAATAAAAAAACGCAACATATACAAGATGTTGCCAATAGAATTCAGAAGCATAAACTTATTTAAAAATAAAAGACATATTTATTGAGGAAGGGTTATTACGATATTGATGAATTCATATATTATGACAAACGAAATCCACTATTAAATTATTTGTGAATTATTATCTGTTGTTTTTTTTTAATACTGCGTAAAGAATTTTGAATTTAAATGCAATTTTGGTGATCATTTAATTCCTTTATTTCATTTTTAAACATATAGTTTAGATTTTTAAATATTAGTTTATAAAAATTATTTAATTTTTCGTTTATTTATTTTTCATACTTATTTTATACATTTTTAAATATTTCTTAAAAAAAATATATAAAAAAAACATTTAAAAATATAAAAAAAAAAAATTAATTTATTGTTAAGTACTGAATTTTTGATATAAAATATTTATTAGTGATATCGATACATTTTAAATGCGTAATGAAGTTTAAATATGAACGTAATGTTTTCTTTTTTATCATCACTGTAATATTTTCACCAGAATTTCGTTATGAAATAAATGACTCGACTTTTTAGGAACGTAGATGTTAAATATTGCTATATTTATCTCACCTGACATAAGTAAGGTTGAATCTCTCCGGCAGCTGGAAGTCCAGCTGTATGGTAGCACATTGGTGCGACCTTCGGAGCGCGTCCTGTATGGTGATGTCTATCTTGGGTCCGTAGAACGCGCCGTCGCCCGGGTTCAGTTGCCATGGTTGCCCGAATTTGTTTAGGGAGTCGGCTAACGCCTGGAAAGGAGAAAGTTATTATAATTATTTTATTTATGTTTGGATTTCTACGGCCGACTTGCACCACATCATACTAAATGCATTGAATGCTAAACGTATTTAAAACCTCATTGCATTGATTTGTGGTGTAATCGGACCTAAGAGGAGACCAAAAGAGCTCCATTTCCTACGTAATTTTGCGAATTATTATAATGTTTATAATATGTTTTCCCATGTTGGTCTTATTTGTTTTAGAATATTTATGTGTATTTATTTGTTTAAATATAAATATTTATACAGGGTGTTTGGCAGAACGTTGAACATACGAAAATGGTGGATAGGTGGGGTCATCTGCTACTTACTCAGCCCTAATTTATTTGGCCCTGGCCCACGGGATATTTTTTTTATTTTTTTGTCTTTCTTCTTGTTTCACCACTTTCTTAACTTTAAAGTGTAATTTTTATTAAAAATGGGTAAAACAGGCAATATTTAGTATTTTTGCCTGTTTTACCCATTTTTAATAAAAATTACACTTTTTCATTTTTAAAAAAAAATTGGGCTGAGTAAGTAGCAGATGACCCCACCTATCCACCATTTTCGTATGTTCAACGTTCTGCCAAACACCCTGTATACAGGGTGGATTTTTGAGATGGGGCAGCAATGGCAGCTACCTTAATCGTTGTAGCTACAGGAAAATGGTCTTAGGAGACTGTCCTTAACTTTTTGAGAAATGTTGATCTGCATTCACAGATTTTGAAAAAAATGTACAGTCAGCAAGAAAATGGGCCGTTTTCACAAAAACTTTTTTTGATGCCAATCCATTCTGTTTCTTATAAGGATCAAAAACCTCTATTGGACGAACTGGGCTTTGAGTACTAGAAAAGTCAGAAATCACAAAAAACTTTTCCCATACATTTCGTAGGCAATGAGACTCCAACTTACATTTTATACCATCGATGGTGATGATCGTGGTTGAATTCCAAAGCTAAAAATGTTATCATGTATGTATGTATCATGTGTTAAATGTTATGTTGTGAGAAGGTTATTATTCGTCCGGATTTTTGGCCGAACTTTTAGACGAAAGGAGACTTTTGAACAAAATAAAAAAGTTTTACATTAAATATTCTTTCTGAAAAAGTAAATTGTCCGGACTTTCATGCAATCGTCATAACTTTTCAAAAGAACAGTTAGTATACCTTCTCAGCCTGGTCCCACGTCGCCAGTTCTCCGAGGAACTTCTCGGGTCGCGTGGACAACTTCAGTTGGAACGTGAAGCCGAACGTTGTGTATACGCAGTTCAGAAACTCCAGACACGACAGCTGAGGACAAACAAGATGTGTTTAAGTGTTTGTAGCGATTAATGTGGGTGTCAGTTTGACATGAAATGTGGCTGTAATGTAACAGACTGTTTTCTTCAAGCTTATCACTAATGTCTGCCATCGGCCATCCAATGAAGTTCATTATTCGACGCCACTACTTTTGTTTTGTTTGGAGGGCTGATTGATAACTTTTGAAGCTTTTGTGGTTCTACTCATGAAATACGTCTATCAATCATTATTCTAATCCAGATATGACTGAATAGAACTTTATGCAGGACTAGCTTCCGCCATCGGCTTCGCTCGCGTGATCATTATCAATTATAGCCTATATTACTCAGTAATAAATATAGTCGGTAGTATGCTCAGTAAGGGTCAGCGCACACCAAGAGCTGACACTGAAAAATGAATCTTATGACAATTCGATAGATTGCAAAATTAAATACACGTCAAGACCATACGCGACCATTTTGCAGTTCGGTGTGCGCTGACCCTAATATAGCATACTACCGGAGAAAGATTTTTTTAAATTGGACTAGTCGTTTTTGAGTTTATTAAACATAGATAAAACTACAAATCTTTTCTCTTTATAATCCATACTAATATTATAAATTCGAAAGTAACTCTGTCTGTCTGTCTGTCTGTATGTTACCTTTTCACGCCTAAACCACTGGACGGATTTCGATAAAATTTGGCAAGGAGATAGATGGCATGTCGGGGAAGAACATAGGCTACTTTTTGTCTCAAAAATAACCCTAAGGGGGCGGATATAGGGGATGAAAGTTTGTATGGGAAACCTATCATTTCTTAAGTTAGGGCTATGAAAATTTAAATGTATGCTTTAGGTAACAAATAAAGAATTACGTATTTCACCGTTTTTCAAAAATCATCCCTCAAGAGGGTAGAATGGGGGATGATTTTAAAATTCACATGTAATATTGACATTTTTCAGTGACTCTTTTCAAGATATTTAAGGGTTTGAGAATATAGTCATAGTCCGTATCTTGAGGTTACATTTAGTGTTTATTTCATTAAAATCGGTCCACCCGGTCAAAAGTTATTACTAACTACTTGGCTTGAAAAGCATGGGAGGGATGGTGGCATTGATAGCCGGAGATTTTAGACAGACTCTGCCGGTAATAGGTAACTAGGGGATCACCGGCAGATGAAATAAATGCATGCCTAAAGACGTCGACATTATGGGGGCATTTAAAAAAGTTTTGTTTGATTACAATTATGTGAGTACAACTGCACATGCATATAGAATCGGGGCAATATGCGGCTGCACTTCTGAAAATTGGCGAAGACCGTATCGTATGGTAACAGTTGGTAACGGCAGGATTACATTAATTCAAAAATTCTGTAATATTGTTCATATCAACAACGTGGATAGACGTTGTTTTTCAGATAATCTGAGCCATCTGCAAACTAATGGAGAATAGAGAATGGTTGTGTGGAAGGACAATTTTGGCACCGGCGAATGAAACTGTGAGAAAGATTAATGAAAACATTATGTCACATATGGAAGGTGACGTTGTGGAGTATCTCTCGGTACACCTACACAATGTCATGGACACCGAACAAGTAACATCACCCTGTTGAATTTCTCAACTCTTTAGAGTTATCAGGAGTGCCTTCGCATTAGCTGAGGCTGAAAGTGGGTGTTCCAGTTCTGTTAATGCGTAATCTTGATGCGCCAAGATAATGTAATGACACACGGTTACAAATTACTCACCTGAGGCGGAATATTTTAAAAGCAATAATCATGTTAGAAATAGTAATTAAAAAAAAAGTTGAGATTCCCCGTATTCCAATAATTCCGACAGATTTGTGGCGGCATCGAAACCGCCACATACGAACTACGCATCAAAGACCTAACGTCACAAGTCCTACATCGCGGTATAAGAGTTTACCGAGCGATTAACATTATACAGGCCGACTTTGAAATCATGCAACAAAATTTAAGGGGGTGTCCTACTCATCAATATGAACCACTTTTACTATGGGACCAAATAAGAATTCACAAAAAAAAACGACCTTTCTGTATAAAGGTATACCCGATTGGAACATTTTGTATAAGAAAATCGTAAAGTCAGCCTGTATAAGACTATCCGACATCAATTCTTGGGCAATTGCCCGCCAGACACAACACCCGTCTGGTCGGACGATCCTCCCTTTTCTATATAGGACGAGTGAACTTTACACCATGTTCCTCATACCCCTAAATTGGTGACCCCGAATATGAACGTCAACGCAGCCTTCGTGCAACTACTTCAGCGTGACGTCATCAACATCATTCCCGCAAGCTTTTGTGAGGCGAGTCACACAGCCAGCCAGCACCCACGGCTTCAACGGGTATCCTGACCACCAGCAAGCAGCGAACGCGCATTCTTGGTCACCACCCTCAGCCTCATCAGCAACCCGGCGCTGTACCACATCCGACGCACTGGATCACAACGCAGCGCCACCCCGACTCACTGGGGAATCACCGCAGACAGTTCCGACCCACTGTGAACTATGCGGCACCCGGTTCCAACTCACTGGAACCTCAACTGGCACTGGCAAGCATCGCAAGATACAAGACTCAGCCCACTATCGACCTCCGGTCTCCGGAGGGGAGTGATGTGGCGGCATCTACACCGCCACATACGAACTGCATCAAAGACCTGACGTCACAAGTCCTACATCGCGGTATAAGAGTTTACCGAGCGATTAACATATATAAGACTATCCGACATCAATCCTTGGGCAATTGCCCGCCAGACCCAACACCCCGTCTGGTCGGAGGATCGTCCCTTTTCCATAGAGTATGAGTAAACTTTACACCCTGTTCCTCATACCCCTAAAGATTTACCATTCCAATTTAAAAAGAGTGCAGCCATTGTATGTGGCGTGCTCACGAGTATCCAGCCCACAAAATCTACATGTTTTAGCAAAAAATGGGAAAACAAAAAATGTTGTTTACAGAAATGTTTTAACATAAGATATTCCAGTTTTATTTATATTACTTTACAGATTGGGATAGACGTTGTTCACCTTCCACAGGCAAATTTGTCATATTTTTTAAATAAGACTTTCACACAGTTTCATACTTCCGTCCATAACCTTTCCGTAACGCCTAGATAGACCATGTTCCCATAATTTCCGACCTCCACGCGGGCGAAGCCGCGGGCAAAAGCTAGTATTATATAAAAATACATACTATCTCCTGCTCGATATGCTGCGGCGTACAGAATATATGCGCGTCGTCTTGCTGGAAGCGCCTCACTCGTGTCAGGCCGGTGAGCGCTCCGCTCAGCTCATTACGATGTAACACACCGAAGTCTGCTAAACGAAGTGGGAGCTCGCGCCACGAACGGATGCGGTTGTCGAAGAGTAGGCTGAGAGAAAATAAAGCGGTATTTATAAAAGAAAACCAAAAATCTATCTGCATTTTCTCAACTATGTTGGGGTCGGATTCCAGTCTAACCGAATGCAGCTGAATACCAGTATTTTACATGGAGTGACTGCCAGTAACTGGGTAATACAATACCCCTTGGTAGGACTGGTTGTCAGACTTTCGGGCTTCTGACGACCCGTAACGACTGAAAAGAAAACTATTAGAGCCAAAATGTCTCACCCGGTTACAGAATCCGTACTAAAGCCATCTCCATGTATTCACCAAACGTAAACAAACAACCTAGCAAATATTTACGAAATGCAGAATTATACAAGTTGTGTAGATCTGTACTTTAATTATAATTATATAATTCGTAAATCGAATATCGGTAATTCGTAATTCGTAGTCGTACTGAACTTTGCCCAAAAGTGTTGTGCACTACAACACTTTTGGGCAAAGGTCAGTACGACTTATTTACTGTAATTCAGCGTCTTGTGGAAAAACGTAGTTTAGCTTTCCAATTTTGTAACAAAGAGCTTTATAAATTAATTAGAAAGGTAAGTTACAAATAAAACGTAATTTTAAACAAGCCAATAACTTGACAATATATAAAATTGCTGGTATTCAGAAATTGTATTGAATAGTTTTATTTTAAATTCAATCTGAATTAAAAAAAACTATCCAAATTGCCAGATAAAAAAAAATGTGCAGATCTACTTTTACTTATTGTTAGCTTATGTATATATCCATCAACTATGACAAATCTTAAAAAGGTGTTAGGACTCACCAATGGCCCGGGCAGTTCATGGGCTTGAGCGCGAAAGTTTCCTTCTCGACGTCGAAAGAGAACATGTTCTCAGCATAGTGCGCCCAGTGGCCTGACGTCTGCCACAGTTTGGCGTTGTACATGTTCGGGGTTACGACTTCTTGGAAGCCGCGCAGTCTGTAGAGGACGATGACGAAGAATATTATTTTAAAAACATTGGATGAGGTGGGGACAGTGTTGCCAGATCAGATTTTTAAATCTGATAGACCCTGAAATGTCTGTAGAAATCCGTAGATTGCCTCAAACTGAAATTCAGAGCATTTATTTCAAATAAACCAATTACAGGCACATTTAAATTGTCAAGGGGTCGGTCAGTCAGGAAGATGAAGCTAGTAGGCTTTAGAAAAATCCGTAGATCCACGGATCCTCCTTTCGAATACAAAAATCCAGTAATTCTCGTATTTAATTGCTGCATCTTATTTTAAGGATCGTAGGAAGAATATTATGAACGGCCCTTTTTTCAAAAGGCATGTGTTGGTCGGTATTATTTATTTACATAATTACTTGACTGTGGTACACTAGGCATTAAAAAATCGTTCTTTACTAACGAGTGAGACTTTTATTTAATTATCAGTATCAAATACCTGTATTGTTCTCTAACAAAGTTGACGAGTGTGTTGTAAATGTGAGCGCCACGTGGCTGGAAGAAGCATGAGCCGGGCGACAACTCGTGGAAGAAGAATAGCTCTTGTTCCTGTAACAAAAGAGGTTCAATTAGCGTGCACACAGATAACAGTAAATACTAAATAAATAAGAGGTTGGTACAGTTTAACCTCATTTCAGATTATATGAATTAGAAGAGTGAGTCTTCAAGTAAAAGAGGGTTTGAATTACTCCAAGTCGACTCCGCTTTCCCACCGAAGGTAGCAAACAACCTAAAGTAATCGCGTCGTAGTTACATGATGACTACCGTTCGCAGCCAAAGTTGACTTTGCAGGTAACTAAAGTTCTCTTAGAAGGCCATAGACGACTCGATGTAGGTGAGCCGTTGTTCTATTTTAATTTATTTTTACCACAATGGGGAATCTCATGGCCTGAATCTCACCTGATGGTAAGTAATGATCAGGACGAAGGTGGAAGCGAGCTTCACCCGGAATCCTCAACCAAAGAAGAACTGGCTATCTTATCTCTAACTGCCGAAACACAACAATGCTGGAAACATTGTTGTTATGGCGACACATAGATAAAAAACAAAAAAAAACACCGTAATCAATGCATTGAAGAATAGACAGACATCAAGAGGAATGTTTTAGAGCTATCCCGCCAAACTGCTCTGCTGCAAAATATCTAAATTCAGTAATGAAGCATCAGTAACATGCTACACATACCCTGCCAATCTTCCTGTGGTCTCTCTTAGCAGCCTCCTCCTGTATGTGCTCCCACTCCTTCAGTTGCTTGGGCTCAGGGAACGACACGCCGTACACGCGTTGCAGGCTCTCTGCGTCTGCCTTACCTTCCCAGTAGGTGGCCGAGTTCTAAAGGAAAGATAAAACAATTAGCAATCTAGCTACATGGCTTCAGGGAAATTGTCTTGCTATACTGAATAACACTTCTGTACAGCTCAATGAGGTCCGAGAAGACTATAGGTTGACCGAAACCGCTGGACCACGCCTTAAGTATGTGTGCTCGGCGCGGGGGTGTCAGTGCAGGCTCATTCGTCAACGCGGTTTCGGTCAAACCACAGAAAACTTTGTGATTCTTAGTTTCTCGAACGAAAATGATAGCTAAATTACTTACATTACATTAAATAAAATACTTGTAATTGTATCATTGACGTTCGACTCTTTTAGGTTACCGTTTTAATATCGGTTACACACACACAGGCGACGTGCGCCCTTTTTAACACGTTTTTATTAGTTACTAATGCTGACGGCACGTGTAAGATAGAGGTAATTTTTATTTCGGTTACCGGTATTAATACTAGTTGTATTCAATTTAAGGTAACCTTTTAAAATACCGGTATTGATTATACCGGTTTCGGTCCCTGCTGCTAAGTATACAAATACAGATTACAAAAGAAAATAAAAAATAAACACACCTTAGTGACCTTCAGCGCCTTAACCTTCCCCGTATGCCTAACATGTGGGCCTCTACACAAATCAATGAGCGGGCCACATCTGTAAACCGTGGTTTTGGGAGTGTTGACCTTTTCGTTCAAAATGCGCACTTTGAACTGGTTGTAGTCAAACATCTCGAGTAATTGCTCCTTCGTTAGCTCCAGGCGTTCAAACGGCTGCTTTTCTTTTGCTATTTTCTTTACTAGACCTTCTAGAACGTGGAAGTCCGTTGATGAAATCTGTTGAAGAAAGTAGTTTGGAAATTGAGGGTCGGCTATAGGAAATCGTGTTATGGGTTTTGGATAAGTTTATATAGAAAACTTAAAGTCTAAACGTCTGGCTAGCTGAAGAGTTTCACCAATCATCATCGTGAATAAATTGGATTGAGGATATAACTTGTACAATTCGCGTCACGTAAAAAGACCGCTGGCCATTACGGACAACTGTAACGTTGTTTAGATCGTGTATAAAAATATTACGTAATATTTACGTAATATAAATTTTTGCTGTGCCCTACAGGGTCCATAATGATCTAAAAATATAGTTACTACTTAAGTACACATTATGGTAAAGCAACAAAGATAATATTGAGTATTGAGTATTAATATGAGCACTGGCCAACCGCACAACCATACCCTACCATTTTTACGTAACGCGAACCGATACAACGTATGGTTTTGCGGTTGGCCAACACGCTTGTTACGTGACACGATCTGTACAACGTTTTAGTTGTGCGGTTGACCAGCGGTCTTTTTACGTGACGCTAACTATAGATATATATTTTTTTTTTAAACACGAAAAACATGCAAAAAACACTGCCGTATTCTCTCTTATTAGATTAGTTATTTCTTCACTGACTAGTGTAACTCTTGAGCTAGTCAGACGTTTTTTTCGTGCCTACTACTTAAGTTTTCTGTAAAAGCTTATCAAAACCCATAACACGATTTCTTAAATTAATTTGTTATTATAAGTTTCTAAAAGCGTGGTCATGTACCTATCTATTAATTTTATGTATGCTGTTATGATTTGGTTTAGTGAGTAATAAAAACCAATCATCGAGTCAAGAAATATACCGGTACAGAAGATTGCTTCAATTCAATGAGCGAAACCCACGCACACAAAAACAAACTGCACGTACAGCAAGTGCAAGCGCAGTCGTGACGATATGTGTTTGAGATCGCCGTACGTACGCGTCTATGTGTGCGTGCGCCTGTTTTTATTGTATGGAGCCGACTTTCTGTACTATTCTGTGATTGAGTTGATATGGCATTTGATAACCGATTAGTTCCATTAAAAGGATGTCCATAATTCTGTCATTTACATGTCAACTTGGTTTGCTTAGTGGCCATTTAGCGACATTGATCAGTAGATAAAAATTACAAGCTGATAATATGATAAATATTAATGCAGGGTTTGAAAAGTCAGTTATTATTTTAGCATAATTATAAATGAAGCCTAGCAGCCAGTAACTGGGTTTGTGGAGGTCAGATAGGCAGTTGCTTTAAGTAAAACCAGAATACCTACCCGCGAAACTTCGCGGTTGCATAATTTTTTTTTTTGTCAATTTTTTTTTTTTCGATATATTTAATACATATTCTTCTTTAGGTCATGAGCTATCCGAAATATTTAGCCTAGGTCTTAAGCGAAAGTTCAAGTTTTTTTTTAAATGTTTTTTGTTTGTTGTCTCCTAATTCAGCAGCATCAGGTTAGACTGGAAGCCAACCCCAACAGAGTTGAGAAAAGACTAGGCAGATGATGATGAATTATAAAAGAAAAACAGTAAATTCTTACCCCCTTTTCCGGATAATACATGTCGTAGTAGAAGCCTTCTTCGATCGGAGGTCCGTAGCATAAACAACCTCCGTACACCTGATGATAAATAACATTAGATACTAAACAATAATAATATTGTATTCTTATGTAAGTACAAGACTTTGATTCAAAACTGCACTATCTGTAAAGAAAGAATGTAAGAAAGAAAGAAAAATATTTTTTTTGGGACACACATAGGAAATACAAACTTAAAAAAGGAGCATTTAAAACTAACAAAATTAACAATTTTTGTCAACGAAAAAAAAGGAAAATAAATTAAAAATAAATATTAACGACCTCTGCGAGGCCAAAACGGCTCCTATCTCAGCATAATGCTGCGATCCATACTGTACCATATAATGTTTTGCACGGGAATCAAACCCACGACACGTTACGTAGCAGCCAATCGCTTAGTTAGACGGTATTTGACCCGAGCCATCATAAAGAAATTCTGTTTTTTTTTTAAGAAACTCAGAACAAAACCATTATTATTTTGAATGATTGCATACAATAACAACAATGGATAATTATGGATAATAAATTTCTTGAATCACCAGAAATAAACAGAATGATAATTCATGAGTAGTAAATTTATATGTTTTTTTTCCCACAGCTGGGAAACTGGCCTCCTCTCTTTGAGGGAGTGGGATGTAAACTACCATGCAGGCCCAGTGCGGGTTGGTAGATGTCACATGTCTTCGAATTTTTGGTTCTAGGACAAGCCGGTTTCATCAGGATGTTTTCCTTCACCATTGTATGTATTTAATAGCTGAGAGCCTTTCAAACTTCATTTTTACAATGGACAGCCCGCAAAATCCTCTTCCTTCAAAACTCAAAACAAAAGACAACGTCACTCACCCGCTCCATAGCTTCTCCCAGCATATGTGCAGAAGAATGCCAGAAGACCGCTTGAGCATCCGTATTGTCCCACCGCAGGAGTTCCAGCTTACAGTCCCCTTCCAGCGGCCTGTCTAGGTCCCAGAGCTCATTGTTCACCCGTGCGATGATGGTGGAATCGGCCAGTCCCTGGCTGTGATGGAGGACAGTCATCATGAGGGTCGGATGTGGAATAGCAGGGTGGAACTGGAGTGGCTTTTGACTGGGATTTGGCTTAGTTCAACCAATATCTAAGTATTTTTAACCAATGTCAAAAAAGGAGGACGTATTGAACGAGTAATTTTCCTTATGCGGTTGTTTGACAATATTATATGGTAGTAAGGTTGTTAATAAATGCTAATGAATAAATAGTATGCTTTGGTAATATCTACCAAGATATGATTACCATAACAACAAGCATTTATAATAAATAATTGTATTATAAACACCAAAAAAGCGAGTTTAAGTATATTATAGAAACATGCTGCACATAGTGCACACATAGCCAAGTACATTGTTTTTAAGCATGCTTGAAATAATACCCTCGTACATTTTCTTCAAAATGCTTGCTTACAGAGCCTTCCGATTACTGTAATACCCCATAATTTCATACAGATAGATAATCTTATTTCTTAACATCATACATAACATCAAATTCTCAACATTAACCATGCTTTAAGTTAAGGCGGTATAGACATTAACCAGTTAAAGCCATCTCAACAGTCCACCCTTAAGTAAAGTACTTACTATTCTCTCCACCACTCGCTTGTGTGCAGGTAAATAAGTAATTAGTATTATATACATTGGTCTAGCAATATTCGAACAAAGAGAGCCATTTACACAATGATGTTTTAGTAAACAGATATGTTATGAGCGCGCAAAACGTGAAGACTAGAAAAGTACCCAATTGGGAAATATTGCTTTTAGTCTGAGCCACACACGCTTACGAGTGATACGGTACGCGCTGCGCTCGGCGCGGAACACTTTTTTCTGTTGTTTTGTACGTGTATAACATATCTGTTTTTAGAATATCTAATAAAATAAATACAAATATTGAAATGAGGGTTTTCATGAAAATTCACGCCACCTGGCGCCACTTTCACAAGAGGTTTTCCATTTTGATATCATTCATTCTGCCTAGCCTTTTCTCAATCACGTTGGGGTCGGCTTCCAGTCTAACCGGATGCAGCTGAATACCAGTATTTTACATGGAGCGACTGCCTATCTGACCTCCACAACCAAGTGACTGGGTAATACAATACCCCTTGGTAAGACTGGTTGTCAGACTTTCGGGCTTCTGACGAATCATAACGACTATCCATTTCAACTTGAATATAAAATATATGATGGTGTTCATCATTCAGTCAAGACTAAAGGAAGTATTACGCGCTTTGACACTTTACAGGTGCCCAGACCTAACATCTCAGTGCTGCCACCTGTTAAACGGTATTTAAGAAAACCCTCATTGGACGAGTTCACAAGTGATGCTGGTTTCTAAGGTATTCATAACCATAGTATAAAGATCTAAAAACCCCTATAAAGGCTGACACAGATTTGGGCACCATATTGCAACAATCTTCATACCTTCACTTTCGTACATTTTTTATGAACCATCGCACATTACAGGGGCCATGCGCTTTTTTGTATTGAAATGCGATGCGCTGCGGTCCGGTGCAGCTGTAATGTGCGCTTAGCTTATCTATATAATAGTGGTTGGTTCACTAAAATAATAATGTTGAAAGTTTATCTGACAACCTCAGAAACCGAACAACAAAACAGAACAAAGTATATGTTACATAATGAAGATTTTATCTTGTTGAGATTTTAACAAAAGGAAAATAATATTAGATGTTTGTTAATTATTCTTATAATTTTTAGAATAATTGTTAAGAATTTATTGTATTATTTTCATGCAACTACAACCAGTACCACCAAGGTAATTGTAAAAATATGAAACTATTTTTATCATTTTTATTTCACTTTCTAGTCGAAGAACTGTTGTCTAGATTATTTAGAATATCAGTCTTATCAAGAATAAATTAACTGTAAAGGAAGTCGACTGCACATTTGATTGGAATCATCAATTAATTATTAGTTACAATATCTTGAGGAAAATGCTAATACAAAATAGCATGACTCCATGACTCATTTCCTATGAGTTTGCATGATGACATAAAGGCACACTATTACAAGAAAATACTTAGGAATTAAGACCATTACAAACATTGTGCAGTTGTTTGCAGAACCAATACTCGGGATGAAGTTAATGTACAGTTTGTTTAGTAGTATATGGTGATCTTTTATAATTAAGACTTATGGGCTTGTTATTAGTAATGAAATAGTTGTCATCTTGCCGACCGCAAAAGGCGCGATTGTGCCTCTTAAATAATATTGAAAAGTGGTTGACTGAGGACTTTCGAAAAGTCAAATCAGTCAAAAGTTAAAATTGAAGCATTTGCTGACTAATTCATCCTGAATTATATTTTGCTGAGGGCTTATTTTTTACTCTTTAATACAATATTCATGATCAAAAATAAAAATAATACAAAATATTCTTATAACTCACCTAATTCCCTTAGCAACATCATACGGACTAGTTTTCCATGCTTTTGCTTCTACGGTTTTGCCATCGGGTAGCGTAACCACTATGCTCAAGTCTGGTTTGCTTGCTATTTCTTCCGCATACTGGAGTTTGTACTTATCCCAGAGGTCAATGCGTTTCTGGATGAATTCAGGCCAGGGGTTCAATTCAGCAGCTCCTCCGGAACCCTCGTCAGGTTTTTTCTTTTTTTCCTTCATTGCTTTGGTCTTTGACTGCAAAGAGAATTTCTAAGTTAGTACCTACCCAACATTATGGAACTATTATTGATTGAATTTTGTTTTATTAAAATTGGTAATCATTTCTATTGTTAGGATATTTATTTATATTGCCCTAGTAACGAAATACTGCAATCACAAGTATGGTGGTCAAGTGTGGGTGATTATGCGAATAAT
Organism: Eupsilia transversa; assembly: GCA_914767815.1. Classification (NCBI taxonomy): domain Eukaryota; kingdom Metazoa; phylum Arthropoda; class Insecta; order Lepidoptera; family Noctuidae; genus Eupsilia; species Eupsilia transversa. The sequence goes on along the minus strand of OU611889.1, from coordinate 12,059,169 downwards.
CTTTCACAATAAAATTGATATTTCTGAAGAGGTTAGTAAATAATAACAGGGAGATAAGATGTGTGATAGTGCGATTTATTTATAGTTTCATTAACAATGACACATCATTGTTGCTATCATATTCTGATGATTGAATACCAATGTATTACAAGGACACCTAAATCAATATTGTTTGAGGTTCTTAATTACGTAAAATCAAATTAATTGCACAGGTGTGTGACAATCAAGTTTGTTTCACTTTAATAACCTATTGTATACTTTCTAATAAGTTTTATATGACCTAGGTCCCATAGAAACACAAATCACAGTTTCTGACATGAGTTACAAGTTCTTATAGACAAAAATATCAACAAATATCAATGGCTACGATACAGAAAAAAAGAAATATAGTAGCAAATGAAACCGCATGATATCATTCCAGCTAAAAACGCTGATGAAAGTCCTACAGACCCATGTGGCATATGCGTAGTCCTTGCAGCGGACCACACAGCCTCCACGGATGCCAATAAACTTTATCATGACTTACATAACATACAAATAAACTTTCTCAAACTAAATTATAATGTATAAAACCCTGCCTTTGCGTCAATGTTTAGTTTTGGGATTTCTTCAGCCACAGTGTCAACCATTGCAGAACGTGTATCTTTCGAATTTGACAGCCGAACAATGATGTTGCAAGCGTGGAACGAAAATAATTTCCATTTCTGTTTTCCGTTTCACGTGCCATGCAAGTAATATAAAATAAAATAAATAAATTGTACAAAAAAAAATATTTATTTCAGTGCCGTTCTAGTACAGTACAAACTGTAAATATTTCTATTTTGTTTGCTTGATTGATATGGTAGCCTTAATTTGCCAATAAATAAGTACATCAATGCCCTTGAATGATTGAGGTAGCCAGAAGCCGCAATTAAGCCGAATGCTACGATTTTTATTACAGGCGCTAGATTTTGACGCTTCCTTACAAGTTGGCTTGAGAATGAACATGTCCAAGACGAAGGTGATGTTAGGTGTCCCCGATGACTCGGTTTCAGCTATTATGGTCGGAAACGAGTGTCTGTCTGGAGATAGTTGACCATTACGTTTATTTGAGACATGGGATTTCCAGGAGAATACAGCTTGGGTGGGCGGCATTTGGTAAGCTAGAACGTATTTTTCGATCCAAAAACCTCCCACAGTGCCTAAAAACCCGCCTTTTCAACCAATGTCCTGCCAACCTAGGGCGCCGAGACATGGGCGTTCACAAAGGAGACTGTACACCCATAACGAGTAGCCCAAAGGGCCATGGAGCGAGCCATGCTTGGCGTAACCCTACTAGACCGAGTGCGTAACACCGAAATCCGTCGGCGGTCGAAAGTATACGACGTGGGGGACAGGGCGACGCGCCTTAGTGGAATTGGACACGACATCTAGTTAGACGCGGAGATGGTCGATGGAGTAGAGCTGTGACCGAATGGCGTCCAAGATTCGGTCAAAGAAACCAGGGCCATCCAAAAGCGCGTTGGGTTGATGATATCGTCAAAGTCGCGGGAAACACCTGGATGAGGGACGCATGGAACCGGGACGTATGGCAGAAAAAAGGGGAGGCCTGGCCTATACCCAGCAGTGGGTGGTTCCGAGCTGAAATGATGATGATGATGATGCTAGATTTTGATGGTTCTCTCTATAGTCGTCAATAATATAATTAATCCTTTACTTACAAATCTTTTACAAAAATTGTGCAAAGACTATTTTTAATGGAGAAGCTATCTCCATTCGGAGGGTATTTTGGAAGAAGCCTCTAAAATTTATTCCAGATGAACTCTTGCATTAGATGTATTTAGGCTGACATTCCACCGAGGTAGTGCCAGGAAAAGTTAAATACCTAAATAATATCTAGGTTAACTGGTCTACGGTAAGCCATTTGTTAACATAACTCCGCCTCGTTGACTATGGAAGGAGTTTATCCATAGTAGGTTGGTACCTACTTATAATATTAGCAACCCGAGCACAGAACACAAATTACCTGGCCATGGTCCATGTGTCACAAAATGACAATTTTGAGTAGGTAAAACCATAGACCAGTATTGGGTAAAACAAAATTCAAAACAACAGCGTATTAAGTAATAATTACATTGGTATTTTAATTTTCTAGTGTAATCCAGAATCGGAATTTAAAATGTGTGCACATAAAACTCGTCCGATCGACGCTTTTCAGCGCATCATGACGTCCTTCAAGAATTTTGAAAATAAACTGGACAAGTTACAGGAAGATGTGAATAATCATGGACAGACCCTTTCAGAACTTCGTAACATGGTAACAAATCTTTCAGGGGGGACAATACTTTCTGAGGATAGCAAAACCGAAGCTATAAGGCGCCCAGGCGCTCTTATCAAAACATCGGGGATTGAACACGAGAGTATGGCAAATTATTTGGATGAATCTAAAATAAAAAGGAAGAGTTCTGTTCAGCCCTTGCCCCCGGCGTTAAAAGTGAAAAGTAACCAATGTCAGAAATCTAAAGTCTCTCCTCAAACTTCACCTTTTCAAGTTCACGGTAACAAATTGGAATTAGGACCCAAAGGCATTAGCCCGAAGCACGCCCAAAGACACAGAAAAGCGGACGCTCAACGGAAAACAAATACATTGAGGAACCCAAAATTGACAGGAAAGAAACGAGTTAGACCGGCAAAGTAGGTATAGGCTTTAAACATCGTTCACTAATAAAGGTTTATACTAGAAAATTGAAAGTTTTCTCGTTTGGATTGCTTTTAATGTAAATTTTTGTTACGTGTGGGACTTAGGTAAAGTAATCTACTGGAAATAAAACAAAACATAAAATACGTCTATTTATTCGCTTAATAAGTAATCAATTTTCAACGTCCAAATCTAATAAACCAAGGGGTAATTGCGTAACACACATCAATGACAATTGATCGCAATGGGTTTCATTTTGACACCCACGTTTATTGCGACATTGGTGCCGATTCCCTTGTTCACAAACTAAACTAAATTTAAGTTCAGTGCATCTTTTTCTTTCTATTTCATTAAGCAAAGGACAGAAGATAAATTTTAGTTTAGTCCCGTCAAATTAATCAGCGGGAACAAGGGAACACGAACAGGGGAACAAGGGAATCGGCACCATTGTTGAACAAATGAATTTTTCAATATCCTTAAAACACTCGGATTTTGATTGAAAGTGTATTTCGTAATTAGGGTGCTGGTTACAATCACTGCAAGTAGCCCTTCAAATTGTTGACGCGATGATATCGCCGTGTGGAGATTGATTCATAGTGTTTCTATTTTGTTTAATGGAACAGCAAGAATATCCCCGTGATTTTTTCGACCGTGGAGATCGCGTCTAAAGTTATATTGGTATCTAGATACCTAAAGACGCGGTTACCTATGTTTTCTAACTTCTATTTCATCAAATAATCTACTAGGCAATTATGTATAGGATACAATACCCTCTCCTCGCCCCTATTACATGGGACTTAAACATAACTGGCGAAATGTGGGTGTAATATAGGCACACCTCTGCCTAACCCTTCGATAAATACAGGCGTGATGTTTTCTATGACCTATATCTATTATACATTGTAGGTAACAGCAAATCAATTTTCACGCCTCCCCAGTCCCCCATAAGACCTAGGCCACATATTATTTTTTGTTATTCGGATAGCTCATGAGTACTCATGGCCTAAAGAGGTGTCATTAAGAATAAGAATTAAAAAAAAAAAACATTCGCGGGAATTCTGGTTTGTTACAATACAATAGTAAGATTGCAGTGCAAACGAAAAGTCGTCAACCAAAGTGAGGGTAGCAGAAAGCAGCACCATTAACGTAAGGTCTTGATCATTTGCACTTTTGAGATCCTCTTGTGTCGAGTCATTCTGAAACAAAGAATTTATAGAAAAAAAATATATAAAAAAACCATGACATTTTATAGGCAAAAAGTCTTTTCTCCACACAGTTCTGCGTCAGGCCCTCGCAGGCTGAGGGCTCTCTAAGTTAAGGGTCAAATTAAATTAGCTAGCCAAACTAGGTAAAAAAGTATTTGGAAACTTTCCAAATGACTTTTTTACATCTAAAACTAAATATTCGGTGATAAGATATTTATTATTGCATTTCATAGTCAATATTCTAGTTCACTAATTGACCATATTTCATATTTTCATACAGGAATATTGCCAAATTAATCAAAACAGCGATATATTTGACAACTATTTGCGACATTCCCAACTTTCCGAATGCACCCTCTTAAGAGATTTCTTGTATGAAAAGATACACCTCATACAATGGTATCTTAAGTAATAATAAAATTATGAACAGAAAAAAAAAAACGCTTGAACGGCGTCTTAAAAAGTGGTATGATGGTATCATAAACTCACAGTTTATGCACAACTATTTCCCCGACTGCGATAGTCACAGCGACGGCGACGCCATACAGCATGAGGATCAGTACAGGACGCATATCCATCAGACCGACGCTGCTGAATGAGGACATCTTGGTGATGCAGTGGGGCTTGGAGACTAGGAACCGTTTGCGGATTGCAGATTGGATACCGGACTCTCGAATTTGCTTGTGGCTGTAAATCAGGAGAGCTAATTTGGTTCTCTAAAGATTACACTGGCTGGATCATATTGACAGGATCTTCTTCGCTCAAGGAAGAATATCCTGTCAATGTCTGGAGTATTGTGCGATGAGTGTATGTCTGTCGAGTAGTTGTTTATGTAGGTACTTTAGTTATTGTACTTAATTTAACTAATGTAATTGGCCTTGGCCGTTGTATGTTGAATGAATAAACAAATTGATGACCATAGACGACAGTTTTTCTAAAAGTTTAAGGTATTTTTGTTTCTTTTATTAAAGGAGAATCGGCAAATATATAGGGAAGCTGGTCTAGGTAAGCACCAATAGCGACCACACATATCTCATTAATAATGGCTATATTTAAACGGAAATGTCCTCAGATAGCAATATGTACAAAGCAAAAACTGACACAACTCTTATCAGCTCCAAATAAGGGGATCCCTTCCTGACAGGAGTGAATGAGTCGAAGGTCACGAGGTAGTCCACTGTTGCGATGTCACACTTCTCGCTCTCTAGGAATGTGGCTTCGATCTGACGGTACACTGGCTCAGCCACTGAATGGAGGGCGAATAGACCCTAGAAAGGAAGGCAGGATTATTTTGTTTGTTAACTTTAATGTTATGTTGTCATTGTTGTATCTTGTGTTGTTGTTGTTTTTTTTTTATGTTGTCCGAGGAACTACCTATATTAGGCCCTTTGTACACACTTTTTTCTTGCCGTGAAAAACTACGGTTTATTTGTCGCATGTAGGCACAGTCGTGATGTATGGATCACTATGGAAGCTACAGGGTGTCTCAGACGTAGAGGTACAAAGGAAAATGAGGTAAAGCGAAGGTGTCCACCAATCATTAAAAAATTGGGATATTCTGATCAGATCAGAAAATTACGCTATTATTATTTTCAAGAAATTTTACACTTTTAGTTCAAATCTGACTGCAAGATGCCTTGCCAGGCAGCCAGATTTGAACTCGTTACGTCGAAAATTATGTTCAGGGTGGAAAAATCCAAGTGTAGTGGAAGTGTAAATTTCTTGAAAATAATAATAGCGAAATTTTCTGAACTGTTTAGAATATCCCAGTTTAATTTTTTTTTAATGATACTTGGACCCCTTCGCTTTGCTTCATTAACATTACCTAATTTGCCTTTGGACCACTAAGTTTGTGACACCCTGTATATTGTTGCCAGACACGTTTTTTCTACGGCGTGGTTTATACGCCATACCGTAACGGCTCGTATACACTGGTGCGATATCGCGGGCGCAGCGCTAGCCTTGTCGCGCCCGCGATATCGCGCCAGTGTGTACGAGCCTTTAAGAAACCGTGCCGTTTAATAAGGTCTTACGGTCCATTTTGCCTGTACCTATAAGTCATGTATTTGACAATGCAAAATTTTATGTTTATCGCAAGGTGCAACTTCGAAGCGGTAGTATTAATGGTATGACTGATATGACGCTAATTGCAATAAGTTCAAAATATGATGGTGATATTCATGGAATGGTAAACGCAATAATGAGAATGGAAATGTTACCTTTCGGATTCTTTCAACGCCATCAGCGAGACTGTAAAGTCTTGCTTTACCATGTTCTGGAAAGACTCGGTCACGTATTGAAGTGTGCAGAGGTTCCTTGCTTTGATTCTGGAAACGTTAAAAAATTCAAGTGCCTAATAAAAACTAAAACCCAAACCCAAAAGATATAAAACAAGTCATCTCAGACAGACAAATTAAAAATCCGGAGTCACAAGTGTTAGTGGATAAATTGAATAGATTACGTGTGACTCCGGATTTTAATGTGACGTCACATACCCTATAACCAGCGGACGACCGAGGTGCTTCCAACGATACCCCATTTGACAAATTATGATGAGCAGTTTAGAAGTTATGACGGAATAAATGAACATACATACATAAGTACATACATACATACATACCGGTCAAAATCTTATCCCTCCTTTTTGCTTCGCCGTAGTCAGGTAATATAAGCAACAGGATGCGTAAGTTGACCTAAAATGTCATTCACATAATAGGGTAAAAATGTCTGAGATGATCCACGTACAAAAACGAAATGATTATAATCGACATCGTTGGCTGCGAGCGTGATCTTGGCCCCGGCGAGCTGCGGCAGGCTGCGGATGGAGTCGGACGGCGCCTGCAGCAGCACCACGATGTTGGCCGAGTACGCCGCGTACAGCGCCATCAGCGCCGTGAACAGCACGAACACCATCATGCGACCTGCGCATTGTATTTTATTTTATTTTTATTTTATTTGTTTGGGACAAAAAACAGTTATACGTTACAGCATTGATTTACAAAAAGTAGTTTCATTACAGTCGAAAAAACGTATAACCCACACTATTGTCCACGAAGTGACATCGAAGTATGAAACCGAACGCGTGTTAAATGAAAAGGAAGAAGTACATGTTTAGAAGAAAAACACTATGTACCGACGAATGAAAGGAAGCGGATGACAAGAGCATCCGGCTTATATGCGACTTGCAAGAAATTGTGAAACCATTCTTTTAAATGCTACAGATTAACATAGCTAATGCGTCGCATACAGCGCCATCCTACATCAAGAACAGCAAGAACGCCATGTTTTCTTTTTAGTGTGGCGATGGCAATCTAAAAGGAGTCGAGCCCAAATTCGGCTACGAGTTTGTCGCCATCAGTAGTGTCCATCAGTTCCTGGGGTAGACACCCTCTTTAGACCTCCCTCTCTTAGCTCCGTCAACGAAGATAATGGGCCCGTCGGAAAGTAGTTGATCCGTTAAAACATATTATGTGTCATTTATAGTGTACTAGCTTTTGCTCGCGACTTCGTCTGCAATCCAGGATAAAAAGTAACCTATGTCCTTCTCCAGTCCATGGTCTAACTATATGCCAAACATCCAAATCCATTTTAGCGTGAAAGCGTAACCAAAAAACAATCAAACGAAAAAACAAACGCCCTTTCGCATTTATAATATTAGTTAGGATTATCTATGACACGTGTCACATAAAAAAAATCGGACGGGCAGACACACATCGGGCGTAGCCTGAGGGCGTAGCAGTACAACTGACAAATCGTGTTGTCATTCATTCTCGGTTCGGAAACCGAACTAATCTTATGTCCGTAAGTTAACGGAGAACGAAAAGCCCGTAACTTCGGCCGGAACTCCGGAATTCGTGCTTATATGGAGTAGACCCCCTGTAACGTGCAGACACTGGGGCACACAGGACACGATATTAAGTGTCCTATCGTTTATGGAAACACTAACAGCGACCGAGACAGTACAGTAATACCTGGTGCTCTTCTAGGTTCTATGTAACATCCTTGCTGAGTGACGGCGCTCATCGTCAGCAGCAGAGCGTCACATATTCCTCCATCCAGCTGCTGTTGTGTACCAGCCTAAAGCACAAGTACGCTTTTAAATCACGGAAAAAAGACCGGCTTTGGAAAGTTCTGCTTAAGCTAAGGATCGTACGTTGATTTCCACGCCGGCTGAACGGTCATGCAAGGTACATTTACAATACCCGAGCAATCGTCAGCGGGTACTATTATCTTATAAAATACCTATGCATATAATATGTATGTAGGTACCTATAGGATCTTTAGATGCTGATTACTTACCAAAAAACAGTAATAATTCTGTTTTCAAAACACAGAGTTGCTTAATCTAGAAATCAAAATATTTTATTTCACATAAACTTACATGGGCACATATGAAACGTCAGAAGCTAGGTGCATGTGCAATATTGTGCACATTCTGCTTTCAAATAACCGTTGAGATTGGTTCATTATTTTTGGCTGTAGGTAACATAATAAGTATTATCTCAATAACCACTAACCTTGGTCAAAACCAGTTCTACCTTACTGGCCAGGAACAGAGTAACAGTCGCGATAGCAGTACATACGGCTATCGTAACCCAGACCCTGGTGGAGAAGGGTAGGTAGAACACATTGGCGACGTAGGCCAGGGGAGGCTGTCGGTAGATGAAGAGCATCCGCATGGGAGCCACCAGGTCAGTGTAGGTGACCACATCGTAACGATCGCGGAATATCACGCAGTTGGTGCCTGGGGAAATAAAAGTTTTGTGAGATGTTTCACAAAGTCACTGAATTATTTTTATAAGTCTTAACAATTGAGTCATATAATATCAAAGCCGGCAATCTCCACTTGCCACACATTTGAGTTATCAACGAAAAACGTTTTTTGTTCATAGAAACATTCATGGAGATTGCCGATTTTGTTACCAACACTTTTATTTCGATCGCGTTTTCTATGAGAGAATGCCGCTTTTGAAGTGAATTTTGTTTTACAATATGGAGAATTGACCAAAGAGAAAATGTTTACATTCATAACTTTTTTTTTACCAAAACTGGAGATTGCCGGCTTTGATATTATATGACTCAATTATGCTTATAGGCCATATTTTTAAGCATTCATATTCCTCTCAAAGGGTTGTCACATTCAATTGGGGGATTTATGGTTGTTTTTCATTTTCTCCTTATGGTCATGTGGTAGGGTATTTTATTTTTGGTGACGAATTGAGAATATTGTCTCCTTTCAGAAAATCCATTTCTAAATTATCTTATTATTCCGTAACTGCGCCTGGCAGATATTTTGTAGGCTCTGCTTTGTGATGTTTACTAACACGTATTTTTAAGGACAATGTTACTAACCCTTTATGAGTCTTCGCTCGAATTAAAGATTTTGAATTTGAATTTAATAACAAATGGTTAATTAGTGATGGTTAAGTACTTACTTGAAACTTCTACAAAGTTTTTTCCAAAACATATTGAGTACAAGTACGATTCAAAATTAATGGCGGCTCAGAAGTTAGCTACTCACTGCGCAGTACCCCACCCCTCACCCCCGCGGACACATGAAATTGTTACTGCGCAGCGACTCGCCTCATGTTCCGAGCCGCCATTAACTTTGAATCGAACTGTACGTAATCTGTTTATTTTGTATTACCACTTACCCACATCAGCTTTATTCGCGTATAAATCAGCGATCATGCCAGACCACTGTCCATTCACTTTATACCCGTACCGATAGCTGAAGATATACCGAGCAGTAGCGTTTATCATCTCAAAGCCAATCTTAGCAGCTGACCAGCAGGCTTTAGTGATTGAATCGTATTGGAGCTCTCTGAAAAGTAAGGATATGAATGGGGCTCGGTTTACTTAAGCACTTGAGAATCTAGATATGAATTTAAGGGTATTTGTTTTTGGGTATTTATTTTTCTGATGCCGCTGCCCTTTTCTGTTTGGTGGCAATCAAGCTTGACGATCGTCAAAGCTTGATTAGCTTTAGGCAAGCTCAACTACAAAAAAGTTAATAGAATTTCAAAATCCCAGCTTTTGTCACGGTCCATTATTGTGCAACCACCTAATAAACCAAATTCTTAGGGGGACCGAAAATCATGCTCAACTAGCAAAGTATTTTTAAAGGCTGTTAGAAGACCAACACATTATACATATAATTAAAGGAAGAACAAGATACTACTGTTGGGTGACCAAAAATTTGTCTCTGAGAACCCTGAGAAGAGATACAGAAAAGTGGTAGAAGACTAGAAACCCTTACAGCCGATCCTCCCTGGGTAGATGTAACCGCGTGGTGTTACTATCCTGGATGACGTTCGACATGATGATAGGATGCCCCATCATATTCTTTCGTCTCCGGTACAGCTGTCTGTGAGGACGTACGTCCACCAGGCTTCCGTTGTAGAAGCCACGTAGGGTTGATATCATGGAGCCGTTGAGACCTGGCCTGTGCACTGGAGAAAGGTATTTTCAGAGGTGTAGGTAGGTTATCGGACGAAATCAAATTTAAAGTCGCTCATTAAATAGTTCTTTCGGAACAATAGTTTTGAAACTTTTACAATCTTTTATTTCGTTCGTTTTTTGAAATCGAGAATCGGCGACAGATACAGGCATAGTTGCAGTCCCTCCATTTACATTTTTTTTCAGGTTTACCTAATTAATCTATCAACGGTAATTAATGGTTTTATTAAAAAGTCTTTTTCTTTGCTAGTTAAGTACCTATATAAACTCTGTGTGACGAATTTAGAGATATGAGGAACACGGTGTAAAGTGCTTTCATCCTCTATAGAAAAGGCAGGATCCTCCGACCAGACGGGAGTCGTGTCTGGCGGGCAACTGCCCGACGATTGATGTATACGTAGGATAGTCGCGCGGTAAACTCTAACTGCGCGATGCAGAATTTGTGTGACGTCAGGCCTTTGATGCGTAGTTCGCATGTGGCGTTGTAGATGCCGCCACATTATGTTTATAGAGGTATGAGGAACAGAGTGAAAAATTCTTCATCCTCCACAGAAAAGGGAGGATCGTCCGACCAGACGGGTATTGTGTCTGTTGGATTTCTGCCCGACGGTTGATGTCGGGTCGTCGTTATATGTTGGTTTTCTTAAATTAATAAATAAACTCTACTAGGGATAGAAAAGAGATATTTTAAGTACCAAGCAATAACTCCAAACGTAACTTACTTTCCACCATCTTGAACTGGTTACCATTCCTCTCAGCTAGCACCAGATCACTATCAACCAGGACTGGTCCGTTCTCCATAAGAGTTAGCGTTGACTGCTGCTGCTGAGGAGAAGTGACCAGGACCAGCCAGCGGTATGTGAATTGGAACAGTTCTTTGGACAAGGCCTGTGCAAAATGTTTATTATTCAAAAATTGTACCATATACACTAATTTGCATCGTCACACAGTGGGTACCTGATGACGGGCGTCGTTGCTGGGGCAGGCCCAAAAAAACGCTGGCGTGACGATTTAGACATTTTTGGATTGAAGGATCCGTTTGAGAAATATTAAGCTTTATTTGTTAGAGTCAAGCGTGTCTGCCTGCCAGCTAAATGGTAAGTTCTGGATATGTGCAGAAATTCACAGCAGTAGTATATAATTATAACGAAATTAAAAGGAAAACTATCACAGCTAAGTAGGCTCTACAAGATAACGAGTAATTATCGACTAACTTGTGCCGGACATCTTAGTGCTATTCGTGAAAGCAGCACCCAAAAGTGTTGGAATACCTACTTACATAAGAAATAACAGATTTTGACTGAGCACAGTCCAAATCTGTGAGGTACAATATAGCATGATCTTGATACTTGGACATCGGTTTAAAAGACGCTGATGTTCGCACTCCAATGCTGGACATTTCCATCACAAACTTGTTTATTACGTCTGCAAGATAAAAGGTCCAACTTGTATAGGTGTCGCAGTAAGATTGTTTAGGCCGTGATATAGTTATCATAGTTAAATGAAAGCGGTTCATAACTGCCGGAGTGCCTTAATTTTGTTACTGCAACTAATTTCGACGTAGCGCTCGACGGCCGCTGCTCGCTCAGCTCGCGCGTATTTGGTCACAGTTCTAACTTAACCTATTTGTTCGGAATGCCCTAATAGTTATATTACTAGATCGTGCTCGTATCATAGTTATATTCCTAGTAAGACAGTTATGAAGCGCTTTCATATAACTATATTACGGTTTATACCTATATCCCTAGGTATATAACTATATCACGGCTTCAACCATCTTACTGCGACATAGGCATATAATATATAGCCTATATAAGTTACCCACATAAGACGTACCTTACCTAATAATAACTTGTGATGAAGATGTAAAAAAAATAATTATACCTTTTTATTCGTTTTATATTTTTAATATTCGTGATGATATTTTATGACAAACATCTGAGCAGCTTATTGGTGATTCGCACGAATTTACTCGCGCAAAACGGGCGAATCGACACTTTTAATTTTATTTTTCTTGAGGCGATTCGCACGAAGTTAATTCATTTGTAAGCGAATCGACAAACTAAATAAACAAACTTCTCGGGTGAGTGAATGTGTGCGAATAAATTGAAAAAATTGAATTCAGTTGCCTGTTTTCTTCGCCTGGCTATACCTACCTATACCATCGCACGTTCATATAAAAGATTTCCTAAAAACACTTACTCTTTTTCCAGCACAGTCCTCCATAGATCAAATGTGTAGGTTTTTCATCATTTTGAATGAACAATTTTATAAAATGTATAGTGTCCACGTCTTTTGCGTGAACCAAACTATGTAACAGCAGTAAAAATACAACAGAAATATTCATATTGCTGGGAAGAAGATCAAGGTACCAAAGCAAAATGAAGACTTGGAATATTTCCAGTCGATTTGGTTGGAAAACCTTAGCGTTTTCTAGGTAAAGTCAATAGGTTTTTGTTAGGTTTGAACTAAATGTGATGTCAGCTGTAATTGAGAGCAATTGGAGTTGACAAGTCTTCAAACAAAGACAATTTGAGTCAGCAATACAGTGACTATACATAGAATTGTGGTAAATATGGGTGTCCGTGTATCTGTAGAGCGGTTTTAAAAGAAGATGGAAAATTTTGCTAAGTCACATTGAGACCCATATTCCCCAGACCCACCGCTGTTTTTAGGTACTTTTTTTTTTTTTTTGGGTGGGAAATCATCCAATGACTTCTCCCGCTCTGGGCGGAGCGGGAGCGTGTCAGACTCTTACTGACTAAAACCCACCCGTGTTCCTTCCCTTGCCATGCCAGGGGCCACGGTTTCCCCTTAGGACTACCCGCAACCCCGGCGGGCAACGGTCCTAGCGGACCCCGTCCGTTTTGCTGACATCTCTTTGAGGCGCGCGTGGAACACGACGCGCCGTCGACCCGGGCCTGGTCCTTATCGGGGGCGAGCTACCCATTGCTCACCGCCCGCAAGCCCGCGCCTACGGTGGCCGGGAATCCTCCAAGGAGTCCCGACGCCCAGGGCGTCTCCTACGGCGGCTAGGCGCGTGAGGGCGCGAACTTTGCCTCTCCCTCACGCGCTCCGCCTCCTCCTTCGCGAGCATTACTGCTTCGCAGAAGGAGGTAACTGTTTTTAGGTACTGACTTCTCAATTTTGTTTTTGCAAGTCAGTTTGTAAAACCTTGTCTTACAGTTCAGCAAGACTATGGAGTACCTAGAAATTCTAAACTTTTGCACATATTAAAATACACGTTTATAAACAACTAGCTTTTTCCCGCAGCTTCCCTGCCGTACAATGGAGGTCGGAAATTATCCCACGGAAATATACCACCGGGATAAAACTATTCTATGTTTGAATCCAGCAACCAAATTGCGTAACACTCGATCAATCACAATCTGAATAATTTTGAAAGATATTGCTTATCCATTGCTTCATAAATGTTCGAAAGATTTGTCTGCTCAACAACGTACCTAAATAAAGCAATGAATGTTGTTGAACTGTCAAAATGAAACAGATTATTCAAAGTGTGTTACGCAATTAGATAGAAGTATATCGCATCGTAAACCATTTATGCGTGAAAAGGTAACAGAAAGATTGTCTTAGGGATCTCGCGCACTAGACGGCCGCGAACACGACCAGGTAAACCATAGAAACCGATACGAATCGCCCACTTGGTCGCAACGGCCAACTAGTCGCATATAGCCAACTAGTCGCACCATACAATAACTCTAAACGGCCACGACTGACCGCAGTCGTGGCCGTCTAGTCAGCGACATCCCTTACTTTCGCATTTTTATTTATAGGATCAATACTTTATTGGACCCAAGCTAGATTGAAATAATTTCCAACCCTCGAATAAAAAAAGCTACCCAAAAGCAACCAAAAAAGGAAACATATCCAGGGCACACCACCCTAGTCATCTAACAAAAAAGCGGAGGTTTTTACTAAACATAATAGACCTTATTTACTTAACATTTTCAACTGAATATTACATGACATGCGTCCTTCTGTTTGACGAACCAATTGAAATGGTGACATCAAAAGCAAATGTCTCATTATGTATTAATAGTGTAAACGAAACTGTAGGCTATATTAATAAAACACATGACTTTTATTATCTTTGTCTTTATTGTAAATATCGCTAAGCATCTAATTATTACTTTGAGTGACATTTCGATAATTACTTACCTACATATGTAATGTGGTTTTGTTGCTTCTATTGATATTACAAGCTTAATTATTATACAAGCTCATTATAAATTGAGGCATTTCAACTTTATCTCTCAATACATATTACATAGGCAATCGATATAATCGGGGGTGTGCAGGTCTCCATCCATATCTACCCAGTTCCGTCAGCTGGGACTGTCTATCTGATCTACGCGCTTCTATCTTAGATCTTTTGGTTAACCAATGTCTTTCTGACATGGATCGAAACCCTTTATAAATTACGGTACAGGGGTCGAAGAATTTTGGTTACTTCTACGACTAAGGCTACCGCTATCTGGGTAACCCAAGAAGAAGAAACATGTTACCTCTTTTTGGTTACCGTTTTATTACCGGTTACATAGACACAGGCAGCGATGCACGCCCTTTGGCTAATGCCGACAGCACGTGTAAGTTAGAGGTAATTTTTATTTCGGTAGGATAAACTTTAAAAATACCTATGAAAAATATGAATGAATAAAATATGAAAACCGAAAAAGTACCCGTATTGATTATACCGGTTTCGGTCCCTGCTTGCGTAGCATAACCAAAACCACCACAATAGAAACGGGGTCATGCGTGTAGCAGACATTAATCAAAGACGGACTGCGTCATATAGGTACTTTGAATCACAATCCGACGTTCCGTATTTCCTATTCAAACAACTAACAATTATATTTGGAAAATATGTCTACTCAACAACGTAAATAACGCAATTAATGTTGTTGAACTGTCAAAATGAATGGTATTGGCATTGTAAGTGTATTGTATGTTCGCGGTAACCGATTTCATGCCATCATCCGCAAAAAATCAGCTTCACTCCTGAGCAGAATAAGAGGTAGTCACAATAGTATCCTGTTGCGGCAGATACTTCCTCCGCCTAAGGGACTACTCACACTTATTCAGCTCTATTCAGCGTTTGCCCATAGAAAACTACGATTTTTTATGAGACGTGTACGCGTTTCGCGCATTTTCTATGGGGAAATGCTGAATAGAGCTGAATAAGTGTGAGTAGTCCCTTAATGAGGCAGTTTGTGAGAAGACTTATACCATAGTTTTTAGTAACAATTAACATTAACGCAATTATCCCGCTGTTGTTCTACTCTTCGTGGTTATCTACCTATAGATTCTTTCTCCGCGCCATCCTTGCTACAACTAGGCTGTGAATATCTACTTGGTGCGTAACATCTTGCAAGAACTATTTCGTAATGCTCGTGATATCATATCACGGCACTAAAATTCTTTCTAGAAATCTTAGTCAGTGCCGGAACGGGATGTGGTCATCAGCCACATATCCTCTTTTCTTTTGTCTAATAGTTATCCTGAAACAAAAGAGTCATTTGCTTATAAACGTGAGTTTTTAAGTTAGTGAAGCCGAAAAGCAGTAAAACCAATGAACACAGGAGTAGGACGCTTCTGACGATTTTCTGGGAAGTTTCCATAAAGTGCGAGTGAGAATTGAAGCTTTAGTTTGCTGTGACCTGCAGAAACATGCAGAATTCAGGAAACGGGAGGCTCTGAACATGGTGAACAGAGTAAACAAACGTAAAATTTAAAACAATTATTAGTGCATAAGGAACTCCCAATAAATCTGTTTAGTATATTTTTGCAGGTTAACTTACAATCTTTTATACATGATCTCAACCATCAACACAGCTGGCGCCAGCAGTGATGCCGACACTAATGAAGGTGGACACGTAACCGGAACAGTGCGGGCGAGGTACTGTTAGGCGCTGGTGGACGTTAGCCTGGACTACTACTTACAATCTCTTGTACAGGATCTCAACCACCAACACAGCTGGGGCCAGCAGCATGCCGTACAACGTCATCAGCATGACAGGGTACATATCAGTGATGCCGACACTACTGAAGGTGGACATTTGGCCGGAACAGCGTGGACGAGGCACTGTGAGGCGCTGGTGGACGTTAGCTTGCACTCCTGCCTCACGGATCTTGTGGAAGCTGGAAAAGTTAAGATGGAGTTTCATGACAAATACTAGATTGTAGTACAAGCTAGCCTACGTAAGGACAACAATACTACCAGCCCTTGTTATGAAGGTAGAGGGGGTTCGATACGGACAAGAAATGAAGAGAGAAACTTTGTAAAGTTAGTTTAAAATCGAGACTTCTAACCAGCAGAAAGTATTGTATGGATCGAAATGCTGGGCCATGAAGAAGACGAATGAAAAAAGATTGCATGTAGCGGAGATGAGAATGTCGAGATGGATGCGTGGAGTGATGAAAATGGATAAAGTAAGAAATGAGTATATAAGGGGAAGTTTAAAAGTGGCGCCCGTGACACAAAAATTAAAAGGGCATCGCTTGGCCTGGTATGGGCATGTGGTGATGAGGGAGGAAACGTATGTGACTAAAGAGTGTTGAAGCGGAAGAGCAAGGCTAAAGAAAAGATGGATGGATCGTGTGAGGAATGATATGAAAGAGAAGGGAGTGAATGAAAGCATGACGATTGACAGGGGAGATTGGAAGAAGAAAATGTTGGACCCACCCCAAGTAACATGGGACAAGGGCAGGAAGATGAGGATGAACAGCAGGAAGTAAGTATGCTCAATACCTATGCAAACACACATTGCATCTTGGCAAATAATGTAAAGGCACTTAAGTTTAATTTAGTTTATTATTTGACAAGACTACCATCAGAAACAGTGCGATTGGTATCCTGTGAATATTTCAGTCCGCTACCTTTTGCCGTCACTGTAAATATCCTTTTGCAAATTGCCATAGTGGTATATTGGTTGCAGTAACAGATCTGCATCCATTGTGAAAGGATGAACTATATCCTTCAACTGTGATATCATAATAAGAACTAACTTTATCTTAAACAACTCTTTAAACGGCGACCTCTTCTGCCCCGGCACCCAGGGATCAATCTCGTTGATGTAGTCGATCTCCACCAGGTCACACTTCTCATCTTCTTGGTACGTCTCCTGCATCAGGCGGTAGCCTGGGTTCAGCTCCATGTGGAATGCGAATAGACCCTAGAAGAGATAAACCTTCTAAATAACTGCATTCGATTCGTTTTCAATCTCCGTAAGTATGATCATGTGTCTGCGCATCGATTGCTTTTAAAGTGGTTACCCATACGTCAGCGCAGAGAGTTGCGGGCTCTGTCTATGTTGTACTCTATACTTGACAAACCCACTTCTCCTTCTTACCTGACTTCGCAAGTTCAATACCTATGCTCTGCCCATAGTAAAAATCTTCGTTCCACGAACAATCGTCTTCTACGATGTCCTTCTCACCGCTCTGGTTTTATTCACTCATCTTTCTTTGTCCAGGCAGTATTTCTTTGGAATGCGCTCCCTCTGAACATCAGGATGGCAACCAGTCGGTTAACTTTCAAAGTGAAGGCTCGTGAACACATTCGTAAGAAGTTGGCAGAATCATTGCAGCGCTGATTTGCTGGATTTGTTTTCTCCTCTACCTATCGTTATTTCTCCTGACAAAGTTTATTGTGTTTATATGTATGTATCTATGTATTTATTCTTTTTCAAGTTAGCTATCCCTTATGTTGCACCTGCCATGTTTTGTCTCTGCATCACCCTAAGGTATTAAGTCTGCCTTTGTACAGTATTTTTTTTACTTGTGCATAAAGTTTTAATAAATAAATAAACAGATCGGTGGCATCATATTGCTGACTCATTCTCGTTGTGTCCGATTTCTGAATCGAATCGAATAAGAATTGTTTTTTTTTAAATTGTAATTCATTCGATTCTAATAATTTATTATCAAATCTTACTTGAATAGTATCAATTGAAGACGTCTAGACTTTTTAGATTAATTTACTATTTACCAGATATTAATTAGTAAGTAGGTATCTACCTTCCAACGTATACTAAAACAATTGATTTTATTTGAATTACTTAATTCAATATTCATTGAATTGTTAATTTACTTAAATATTTACGTCAAATGTCGCAAGATGTGTGGCGTTACTGGAACTTTACCTTACACAAAAATAAATTTAAAAAACTATTTAAAAACAGAACTCCTACCACTCTTTTTTAAACTTTTTCACGACAAATAGAAAATTATTATTGTTTAGATATCTTTTAATTATATTATTATGTTTTATGAATTTTATAATAAAAAGTGTCCGACGAGGATGGGATTCGAACCCACGCGTGCAGAGCACATTGGATTAGCAGTCCAACGCCTTAACCTCTCGGCCACCTCGTCTTGTGATGCGATGGACCAAAGGGTGTGGTATAATAAAGTACCTACTTATTGCATTATTTTATCATGAAGTGGAATAGTGTAGCTAATCTGCTAGTTTCTGAAACATATTAGTTATTTAGTTAAAAGCTAACTTTGATTTTATACCGGTTACACATAATTATACAGGCGATGCGCCCCTTTGACTAATGCCAACGGCACGTGTAAGATAGAGGTCATTTTTTTTTAAGTAATCGGTATTAAAGTACTGGTTGTATTCAATTTAAGGTAACCTTTAAACATATAAAAATATAAATGTTATAACCGAAAAATACCCGTATTGGTGGTAGTACTAACCTTCCTAATTCGTTCGACCCCAGTACTAACCTTCCTAATTCGTTCGACTCCAGTACTAACCTTCCTAATTCGTTCGACCCCAGTACTAACCTTCCTAATTCGTTCGACCCCAGTACTAACCTTCCTAATTCGTTCGACCCCATCCTTCATTGAGTAGTAGTTTGGCTTCTTTCCTTTCGGAGCTATTTTCTTCTCGTAAATCGACTTGCGTATTGGATCGTTGAGTTTCTGAAAACCACAATGGAACTTCAGATAGTTTTCATTGAACTAGAGCGGCAATTCTCGTATTTTTAAGAACGTTCGCATTCGCACCTCATTCGCAATCTGTCAAAAATATAATCAACTCACCAACATTTTTGACAAGATTGACAGATTGCGATTTGAATGTGAACGTTTTGTGTAGTGCAAAAATTGGCCTTCAGGTAGTAGAAGGGAAAGTATTTTAATCGTTATTTAGGAAATACAAAATGATACTTATATCAATGTTACACAATGTTATAATTCATAATATTATGAATATCTTTTTCTTGTAACTAGAACCTTCTTTCTAGGTTCAAGGTTTCTAGGTTAGGGGACAAGTTACAATATTCCATTAACAAAAATCATGAACATCAGAGACAAATTTTTCGAACATATTAAGCAATGGATTAGCAATATCATATAAATGATTCAGATTATGATTGATCGTGTGTCACGCAATTAGGGTGCGGGTGCCTTATGATTTTTATTAATTTACGCCGACTTCAATCTACTCCAAAATCTATTTCTGTAAGCAAACAATAGTTTTCATAAGTTACTAAGGTTTCCCCGTCTCCTAAACTCACTTGCAGAATAATAGACAAAATAATAGATTCAAAATAACAATTTGTCATTTTGTCTATTCTTCCGTCGACAAAACCCGTTTCTATGGAGGTCATGGAAAAGATTTATTTAAAAACTAGCTTCCGCCCGCGGCTTCGCCCGTGTTGTATGTCGATAAAAAGTATTCTATATCCTTCCCCAGGGTTCAAAGTTTTCCCGTACCAAATTTCTTCAAAATCCGTTCTACCGTTTTAACGTGATGCGCGATCAAATTAACAGACATACAGATAAACAGACAAAAATTCTAAAAACTGTTGGAACGTGTTCTGTTCTCGATTCTAAGTATCCCGAACCAACTTTTTTTCGAATATCTTTCATGTACAGGCTTTCGACCCTCTTCAGCTTTATTATAATTATGTTTAAATAGATAAGCATTGCCTTTGTACCTATTTTTCTGTTCCTTTCTTCTTGTCTGTTTTTATGTGTGTCCATAAATGGTTAAATAAATAAATTACCTTAAAGAAGTACCGATTATACTCAAAGTCACTGGCCCCCAATTTGAGCGGTGAGTTGAGCAGATCAGGCAGACTCCTGACTGAAGAACTGGGGGCTCGGAGTAGAACCACGATGTTGGCACAGTACGCCGCGTACAGAATCGTCAGAGCCAGGAAGAGGATCAGGGTTACGCAACGACCTGGTGGTTTTAGAGTGGTGTTAGTGGATTTTCTGGATGGGGGAGATTTACGGATTACTCACACTTATTCAGCTCTATTCAGCGTTTGCCCATATAAAACAACGATTTTACGTAGATACGCGTCCTTTTAGCTATCCGCAGCTGAAAGGACGCGTACGCGTCTCATACAAAATCATTGTTTTCTATGGGTAAACGCTGAATAGAGCTGAATAAGTGTGAGTAGTCCCTTAGAGGGACTTTTCTAAGACTTGGTCTATTAAGGGAGGCATATAGGTTATCTTGCGTCAATACGCAAGATTACATCAACATCAATTATGTTCATTAATTTTTAAGTTAGCTTGGTTCAGGGCATAAACAACAGTGACACTCTTTCAGCTGTTTTGATGATCGAAAAAAAAAAGTTGCGCGTACTTGTGCAAGTGAAACTTCTTAAAAAATAAAGAATAAGAGAGATTTAGTGTGAGAGTCAGAGAGCGTTATATCTTTCTTCTCTCTCAGGTAACGAAATGTACCTAAACGTGACGCGTCCTTGAAACACTCTCAATTCGTGTTGACGTAATGGAAAACTGCCTTGACTAACGTCCTCCGGTGTATCACAATGGTTGAGACTAAACTGCTGAATGAGTATAGAATAGTTACAATAATTAATATAATAATATTAGAGTAATTTTATTTAACACATACTCTTGTAACGGTTACCTAAAATAAGTTTACCGAATGTTTCTTGTATGTTCTCATGTAAGTGACTTTTTTGTCTTTATGAGAATAAATGATTTAAACCTATTCTCGTCAAACTAAATATTAAACCAAACAACAACAATAATAACAAACAACAACAAAATAATAAACAACTAACAAACAATAAAACAAATAATGAATAATAAAAAATAAAAAAATATATATTTATTGAATCGCTGCTTTAGACGTTTGACTTTGATTTTTTTTATTTTTTTTTAAATATCGGTCCAAAGCTACAAACCTGCTCCATATCTTGGTTCCTGCGTGCACCCTTGCTGTAAGACTGCTCCAATGATCAGGATCAACACATCAGCCCATGATCCATCCAGTTGGAGCGGATGCTGGAATATTTAGAGAATAGTTACCTGCATGCATAACTGTTTTAGCAGTTGTTATTTATCCATAACTAGAATTAATAAATTAATTAGGGACTCTTAACCCTTTGTCCGATCCGGGAATTGATATACTAATGACCTGACCTGACCTGACAGAGTCCTGAATAAGTGCTATGAAAATGAAGAGAGGAGTCGATTGATTACGGGGTGGTCAGTGGGCAGACCAAGTAAGATTAAATTGAATGATTATGGTGCCGATTCCCTTGTTCACAAACTAAACTAAATTTTAGTTCAGTGCATCTTTTTCTTTCTATTTCATTAAGAAAAGGACAGAAGATACATTTTAGTTTAGTCCTGTCAAATCTGTCACTACTCCATACAAGTTTAGACGTGATTAAAAACTTGCCTATTAAAATTACGTCAATTTACGTCAGGCGCTGATTAATTTGACAGGACTAAACTAAAATATATATCTTCTGTCCTTTTCTTAATGAAATAGAAAGAACAAGATGCACTGAACTTAAATTTAGTTTAGTTTGTGAACAAGGGAATCGGCACCTACGTTACACAAAATATATATTTACCATGCCCATGCTAGCTTCCCACTTCGAAGCTATATACAAGAAGATGGCACATCCCAGCACACAAATAAAGATGGCCAGCCACACGGCTCCAGTAAATGGCAGCGTGAAGATGTTGGATATGTAGGCTAGAGGGGGCTCCCTGAAGACGAAGCGGACAGCCGTGGTACCGACCATGGCGATGTAGTCAATTATTATCACGCGCTCTTGAGTGAAGATTGATAGGGTACCTGGGGTCATGAACATTATACAAATGAAATTATAATAATAACCTGTTCTCGATAAAAACAAAAAAACTTTCAACCATTTCTTTTTTTAAATTTATATTGTTTATATTCAAATACTTGAAAATGTACGTAATTTATAAGTGTATTTATTATAATTTAGCGGTACCGCATGACGAGAACCTCGTGAAAGCTGAAAACGATAAGCTGATTAAGTATTTTGACCTGCCTAGCGAGGTTCTTGGGATGTGAATAAAGCAGGCATTGTGCCAATAGTCATGATCAAGGATTACATCAAGGATCAAGGGGCTTGATCCAGAAAGTGGTAGGTATTTCTGGACATGGCGCGTATCGTTACTTGGTTCTTCTCTCAGGAGCCCTGATCACCGGTAGTTTGGACCCTGTTCCCGATACCGGTGGGCTAGTATTTTTTATATTTATAAATGTATGTAAGGCTGATAAGTTGTTGCTGCCAGCTGTTGCTGTCCTGTTGTTGTGTACTTTCTGCGTCGCAACTAACTCTCCAACTACACGTTTCCGTCTGCCACAGTTATAGATTTAAAAAATAGTACCGCCATCTAAAACTAAATCCCAGAAGATTGTAGGTTATCTCATATGCATAAACATAGCATAATCATCAACAATAATAACCTTCCCACGGCTAAGTAGAATTCGAGTAACAAGCTTCATAGCTGTAACTTTTTTTCTCAACCTGATCAACAGTGTTATTAAAAAACTAGTCCAGCTTAAATATGGTAACAGTTATTTTTATAATACGATTTGACTTGTCACTTCTCTAGTGATTAATCAAATGGCTTAATATGTACTGAAAAAAAAAACGATAGACACCAAATTAACATAAGGTCAATGAACGGTGAGGAATCCTAGATTAAGAGTAAAATTCCTGATACGAACAAAACTATTATTATCAAATAACTCAAACATAATTTGACTAGCTGCGCCCCGCGGTTTCACCCGCATAAGTCTCGAGCCCGTGGGAATATCGGGATAAAACTATCCTATGCATTAATTCAGGTCATGGTCTACCCATGTGCCAAATTTCATTCAAATCCGTTCAGCCGTTTTAGCGTAATAAAAAACCGGGCAGTTGGTCCTGCTGTCATTCGTGGATCTTCGACAGTTGTTACGGGTCGTCAGAAGTCCGAAAGTCTGACAACCAGTCTTACCAAGGGGCATCGTATCATCCAGTTACTGGGTTGCGGAGGTCAGATAGGCAGTCGCTCCATGTAAAATACTGGTATTCAGCTGCAGCCTGTTAGACTGGAAACCGACCCTATCATAGAGAGAATTGATCATGACCGTCTGACCCAAAATTTGGCCCTAGAGACTAATTTATCATATTCTAAAAAAAAATTAAAGATTGTCAATGATGATGCACACAACCATTATCATAGATCACTGAAAAATTAACAACGTTAAATATTACCTAGATCAGCCTCCTTCTTCAGCAACTGGTCGACGATCCCCTGCCACTGCCCGTTCTTGTCCTTATAACCCCAGGTATGCGTGAACACCAACCTCTCGGTCGCGTTCAGCATTTGGAAGCAAACGCTCACTACGGCATACGACATCTTTGCTATGGAATCCTGGTGGAGGTGCCTGGGTGAAAGGAGGAGCTTATTAAGAATATATTTTTTTATTAAAAAAAAAAATATGCGTTGGCTTCGGCCCCTCGTACGCCTTCCAAAGGTCCGGGACCCCAGAGTCCCGACAGAAATGTCAAGAGACGTAATAATAATAATTTTTTAATACTTTTTTTATACTATTTTTTATATTTTTTAATGTTTTTTTATATAATTTTTTAAGAAATATTTAAAAATGTTTAAAATAAGAATGAAAAATAAATGAACGAAATAATAATAATAATTTAAGAATGGAAACAACCCAGTTTGTAAACGTTTTCCTGTGTTTTTTTTTTACCCAGAAATGAAGAGTTTTGTGATCAGGAGAAGCTTGGAGGAATAGGAAGCTTTAAATAATTCTAATACTATTGCGACTTACTACGTCTTTTGGAATCCTAAGGATGCATGAGTGGCAAAACCTGAAATGCAAGTAATTTGCGATAGAGGTGAAGGCTAGGTACCTATAAATAATATAAATACAATTGTATATCACTGCGTTTTAAGTAAATGTGTGGTCCATTAGCATAATATTTATATGCCAATGAATAATGTTTGACCGCTGATATTTTGCAAGACCAAACGAGTAGTTAAATTCATTAGACACATCAGTCTGCCTAGCTTTTTCCCAACTATTTTGGGGTCCCAGTGAGCAATGGTGGCCCAGTGGTAACGGTCGCGAATTACGAGCTGTAAGGTCGTAGGTACGAACTCTGGCAGGCGCTTTACCTTGTGTGTCACATGTGGCCTGAGTGTATTTTCAACCGAACTGTTCAAATCTGTAAGATTTTCAGTAGGTACCTACGTAGTTGAACCATATTATTTACAAATTCTGTAACCTAGAGATTACCCGCACTAATAAATGCATAATAAAGTCTCCTGTATTCGTTCATAACAAACATAATGTGCTTCAATGTGCCTAATCTATTCATCATAGCTACTTGAAACATGACACAATTACAGCTTCTTTGAATCGTGCTGATCAGCACGAGCGATAATGGTTCTTGTCATGTTCACGTCTTCTTATAAAATATTGCATAGAGTTTTATCGAATTTTAATGTTCTGTGTTTCAGGGAAAATTTAATATTATTCGAAAATTGATTTTTTTTTTATACGTTCCTGATTTCATTTCTTTTACAATATTTAAAATAACTAATTCTAGGTTCTAATTTAAAATGAGTAATAACAAACTATACAAATAAATAAATACAAAAACAAAACGTCGAAGTGCTTAAAATGTTAATATGATGAGTCAAAGATCGAAAAAGATTAAGTAAGTACTTATAAAATTATAATATTTTCAAATTATTAGGTTCCAAAATTATATTCTAAGTTACGTCTGGCATTTTTATAAAATGTTGCCTACCTAAAACATATTTTATCAAAATATCGATATCTTTTATAGCATGTGTAGGTATACGATAGGCAACAAATTAATGTAAAATATCATATTTTTATGCAAATTAATAGGTGGGTAACAAAAACTTGAATACCCACTCTAAAGTGTCACGTACTCACGTTATTATGCTGATTAGCATATTAATAGAAGGACTTATATAATAACATTATTGTTAATAACACAATTTTATAAATTCCGTATCAAGTATTTTTCCTTGCTAATTTGAACGCGAATACATCCCACGGAATACATCCGTGCTAATATGCCATTGCAACATTATGGTTGTTTAAAAAAAACAACCTAAAATATAAATTTGTCCTGAGTACAGTTCATTATCATCTGCCTAGCCTTATCCCAATGTTAGAGTCGACTGCCAGTTCAACCGAATGCAGCTGAATACCAGTATTTTACATGGAGCGGCTGCATGGCTATAGTAATATGAGATGCATAGAGTTAAAGCTTAATTAAATAAAATACTTACAATCTATCACTCATATGCAATCTCGTCTCATTGCTGTCAGTGATAACATTCGTCATTGTCAGAATATGTCCATTTAAGTCATGTCGTCTAGAAGACAACACATTGGAACTCCTGTAGTCTTCCATCCACCCGTATTTGGTAACAGTTATTTTTGTCACCGCCTTCTGACCCTCCAGTAGCACAACACTAGTATTTTCAGTATCAAATATCTGGTTCCCGACGGAACTAGTATTCTGAGTATTGTGAACCTGGTTTTTGTTAAATAAACTGGAATCTTCGGTAATGGAATGCTGTTGTGATTTGGTGCTTTTCCATGTTGATCTTTTTGTGTAAATAACTTCGGTGTGTTCTGATATTTTGTATGCTGTAACAAGATATGTTTATTTGAATGTTCTATTTATTGTAAGAGATAGATTGTAAGAGATATTGTGTATTGCCTTGGGGTTTGCCAAAGAGCAATGGAGCGTAGCATTCTGGATGTAAAACGAAGTGACAGATTAAGGAACACCACGCTGCGCTCCAAAACGGGGATCCTTGACGTAGGCAAAAAGGCTGCCAAGCTAAAATGGGATTGGGCGGGCCATGTCAGCCGCATGCACAACGGCCGCTGGGCAACAGTTTCCACACGATGGGTGCCTGGGGATGGACGGCGCCGCCGAGGCCGGCCCAGAAAGAGGTGGCGAGACGACCTAGACGCGTACCGCAACGACTGGATGGAGGTGGCCCTGGATAAGAATACTTGGAAGGATTTGGGGGTGGCCTTTGCTCAGCAGTGGGATAATGAAGGCTAATAAAAAAAAATCTATACTTATAATAAATCTGTAGAAGTGAAAATTCTGTACATTGAAAATATAAAAAAAATAAATGGCAGGGGGTGTTACTAGACCGACACCGAACCCAAAAATGTGATTAAATTTTTTTTTGTCTGTCTGTCTGTCTGTCTGTCTGTCTGTCTGTCTGTCTGTCTGTCTGTTTGTTCAGGTATCACGCAAAAACTACCGGTTCGATTACGATGAAACTTGGTATAATTATTCTTTAATATCCTGGGCACCACACTGGGTACTTTTTATCCCGGAAAAGTATCCTATCCTACGGTTGGGGGGTGTCAAAGTTTGTATGGAAGAATTTTAACGCGCTGTCCGATTAACTCGAAACTCAATATTTATACTTAAACCCAAAAATTAAGAATAACGTGTATCAGGATTTTTCGAAATTCAACCCCTAAGGGGGTAAAATAAGGGATGAAAGTTTGTATGAAAAATCTTATTCCTTGAGGTAATAAACATGAAACTTCGCACGAATAGTTATCTAAATAAATTATAAAGTTTGTAGTTTTTTGTTTTTCTAAATTACCCCCCAAAGGGGGGTTGGGGGGTGTCAGTGTTTGTATGGAAAAATTTTAACGCGCTGTCCGATTAACTCGAAACTCAATATTTATACTTAAAACCCATGGGGATGTATGGGGTAATTTCCGACACTCACGCGGGCGAAGCCGCGGGCAGCAGCTAGTATATAATATATATTGTAAATTTCATTCAGATCATTATAATTGTGTACTATAGTGTCAAATTATTAACTAGTGAAACCTGCTGTAGCTTCAAATTGATGAAATTTCAGGATCGAATCAGTAGTTCCGAAGATTACCCCCTACATACGAACTCACAAATACCTCTTTAAAATATTTTGAAAGATCACTACATAATTATAATAAAACAAACCCCCGCCGTGTCGGGAAGGTTTAGGTGTATAATTCATTAAAATTTTATGTACCTACTGAAAATGACGATAATTGTTGAAAATGTCGAAAAAATCATGCCGAGTTTAGCTTCCTTCGCCGCGAAAACTAATAGAGCTAGGTATATGAAAACAATGTATTACAGAATTATTTCTCTTAAAAAGTACGTTCCCGTGGGATAGTGACGGCACGGTTGGCTTAGTGGTTAAGCGATTGACTGCTACGCTGCGTGTCGCGGGTTCGATTCCCGCACGGAACAAATATTTGTATGACCTACATTTAGTTGTTCCGGGTCTGGCTGTTTGTGTATGTCAGTTTAAATGTTTGTAAACGCACCCACGATACAGGAGAAATTCCTAGTGTGGGGCAACGTTTTAAAAAAAAAAATTAAAAAAAAAAAAAAGAGTTTCCGATCTTCACGCAGGCGAAGCTACGGGAAAAAGCTAGTTGGTATGTATTGTTTGTGGTGATTTAGGTACGTAACTGGTTCTTTAAGGTGCGTGCGTAGGAGATGTTAAAGCCGATTCTACGGTTTCCGCATTGTAGGTAGGTATGGTTTAGAACACCATGAATAAATGAGTGGTAATTTCAAATGGTCACGCACATTCAGGCACCGAAACCGGTTTGATCAATACGGGTATTTTTTCGGTTACAACATTTATATTTTTACCGGTTACCGAAATAATAATTACCTCTATCTTACACGTGCCGTCGGCATTAGTCAAAGGCGCGCTCGCATGTGTGTGTAAGCGGTATTCAACCGGTAACCTAAAATAGGGTAACATGTTAAGTAAACATGTTTCATCTTCATGGGTTATCTAGATAGTGGTAACCTTAGTCGAAGAAGTAATCAAAATTCTTCGATAATACTTTAAAAAAAATAAGCACATCATTCGTTTAACTTCAAAATTACTAAGAGATCAATAAAAATATGCCTCTCAGATCAACCTTTTAAATAAAACTAGTAAATAAAAGTAACTATGTCGCTCATGTCCACTTAGTATTCAATAACCGTAGCACCGTGGTAGTATACACGTTCAGATTAAGGTAAATGCTCCAAGGTAGCCCACGAAATTCATATTTTCTTACGTTTTTTACTGTATCAGGTTGTATGTTGATCTAAATATGATTCGCGATCGTATCAGGTACTTATTTATAGAATTACAGTCATAATAAATATCAATACCACTCTCTAAGTTCATATAATCCAATTGAATGACTATTTCATGAAATCATGACATTTGAGGATTACTCTAACTTACAGAGTTGTATTGCTGATTCTAATGATTATAAATCTGTAAAGCCATATTTGTTACGGTCGCGAATCATATTATAATCAACATACAACCTGACACTGACCTGCAAATTGCAAAAAACGTAAGAAAATTTGAATTTCGCGGGCTACCTCGGAGCATCCACCTTATGGAATTTATGCTTTGACCTACAGGTGACTAACTGTGATGTTTTTTTCATTTAAAAAAGTGGCGGAAAGCCCCTGAACAGATGAAAAGACGACCTAAAAAATTGTGAATAAGTTTGCCAGATATTTTCACAAGGATTAACAATTCTTGGAAAAGTCTATATGAAGATAGCTAAGACTAAAAACAAATAAAAATAACTCGTAAATTATGTACTGAACCATCCGGATCTATGGTTTTGTGAATTGTATATTGTAGCTCAATCTATGCTTACCTCTCCCGAGACTCTTTTCCTCTCTTAAATGGAGTAAAAATTACAAAAAGTTTGTAATAAGTACCTACCTACTAAAATAATGGTCTGGCCATGAATCATTATTTAATTATGTAGGTATGTCTTGAATTCTAGATATGTAGATCAATCATTGCGGATTTTAGCATGCAGTTAAGTGTGACACTAAATTGACTTTCAGAGGTTGATATTCAGCAAAAAATATATAATTTATATTTACATTTCGATTTGAAATTCGTTTACTTTTTGGAATTGTTACATTACAATACATACCTACCTAAGGGATAATTTGATTTGAACCAATTGGCGAGTGATTGAGATGATGTAGGCATAAATGCAAAAACCAGGCAAGTGCGTGTCGGACCTCACACTGAAAGGTTGCGTAGAGAAATGAATCTATTCCAAGAACAAACTTAATTTTTTTTCTTCCATACATTGTTATAGGAATTCTCCAACTGCAAATGTAAGTTCATAATCGCAAAACAAATATTTTTTTATGTGATAAAACTTCAAACTATCGATTTTCGGACTTTTTCCTTTACGTCGTGTCGGCTAGGAGATCTTGCTTCTTGCTAAACATGATTCTATGTCGAAGAGAAGTCCCATATAGATTTTGATTTAATTTTATAATCAAAATAATTATGTCGCTTTATTGGCCGTATTTTTTTATTTCGTTGACTTAGAAGCTTGATTTTTTTAGACTGTCGGCCAACGAAGTAATTCTCTAAGGGTTCCGTTTTTTTTTTGAGGTACGGAACCCCAAAAAAAACGAAAAGGTATCAACTGCGTTTATTTTAGATGTCCTTTCTATGTCCTACGTGACATGAGCGATAACTAGCTACAATTTCAAGGTGATTTTTTGCGTCCGCTGGGATATTCAGTTTTTGTGTCTAGCACTGAATATGCAAACCACGTATTTTATTACAGTTCCTTTGTTTAGATTACCTAACTATCGATGTTAGACTGATGCAGATACTTCGACGTAAGTACTTAATATTATCTACATTATCCTAGACACGCAAAAAAATAATGGGTCTTTGTTCACCGACATCTATTAGGTATACATTGTAACAGCGAATCAATTTTCGGGTATTTAGTCTGAAGGGCCCAAACCAAATGGTCCGCGGGCCAGTCGGCCGCAAAAAAATCGTCTACGTTCCAAAGGACCGGTGATAAAATGATTTCAACATTAATTTAAGGGACAGTCGTATAGTTTACATTTTCATCTAAATAAATAGAATACATCTTCATAACTGGTTGGCACGACTTGAGGTTCAGGCTCAACAATGGTGCCGATTTTGTTGTTCACAAACTAAACTAAATTTAAGTTCAGTGCATCTTTCTCTTTCTATACAGAAGAAATTTTTTAGTTTACTCCTGTCAAATTAATCAGCGCCTGAAGTAAATTGACGTAATTTTAGTAAGCAAGTTTTTAATCACGTCTAAACTTGTATGGAGTAGTGACAGGCGTTGATTAATTTGACAGGACTAAACTAAAATTTATCTTCTGTCCTCTTCTTAATGAAATACAAATAAAAAGATGCCCTGAACTTAAATTTAGTTTAGTTTGTGAACAAGGGAATCGGCACCAATGACCCTTTTCTGTCAACCAATCACAAACAGACAAGAAATACCCACATCGATGATTTATGGACTGACATAAGTTTAGTGAGAAAAATGATGCTTGCGAATAATTTTTTTGGAACGAAATTCCATAACATGGTGGGAATTGACTGGTGAAAATCGTCACGTAAGGAAAAAACGTTAACTCCATGCGACTTTCTCTCTCTCTCTCTGTCTCTTTCTATTATATACGAGTGTGTGTGCGTGGGGAACTTCGTTCCCGATCGGGGTCCCCTGACCGTACACGTTTTTTCCCTCTGATTAACAGTATCAGGAAAACTGCCATTGATCCGTCGGTTGGTTGGTTTTTCTGGGCGTTTTCAGCATGGGTGACTCCTGAGCACGGATTCAGAAGAACACAGAAATTGTCTGTACGCGCTCCATCTCGATGAAAAACCTTACCCCCAACTCCTAAGAAGTTCAACATCTGGAAAAAAGTAGAAGATCTGTGGCGCCCTTACCTTCCATAAACAAGCATTCCTCGTCGCTAATTTTCTTCACCACAACCATATCGCTGTCAACCAAGACATCAACGTTATTCAGTACTGCTGGATCTTCCTCAAAGTTTAGAAGAAGCCAGCGGTATGGCGCCTTGAAGTAGCCTTTTTTACTTGCCTAAAAAAACAAAAGCATTATTATAAATGTGGGGTTTATGGCGATTATATTTATATTTTTTTCTGCTTTCAGAATCTAAAGGCAAGTCAAGATTGTGAAAAAAAAGTTAAAATATTGTAAACATCAACCTCATAATCTTTTCCCGATTTGATTGTGGTCGGTGCTTTGTATATAAATATAGTAAATTACTGTCGCGGCCTGCAACATGGGCATTGATGGACGATCCTATCGCGCCAGTGTGTACGAGCCTTAGCGAGTGTTTTTTTTAGAGGTATACAAATTCAAAAGGAAATAAAACCCCTAAAAATAAATGTTATTATCATGGTATTGGTTTTCTTTAAAAGATATTCTTATGCCATTAGTGCTTCAAAATGATTTCGGGCATATGGGCGCCACGGCTGGCTCGAATGAAGCGTAAGCGTAATTTTCGACCACTTTTTGTGTGAAAAAAACACACCACACCGCATAATTTCGCGTAATGGACCTGTGACCTGGCCTTCACGTTCGTATGATCTCACACCTTTCTATTTTTTGCAAGAAAAGTTGTGGTCCTCAAGTCAAAGTCAAAGTCAAACAATTCAATTGAAATACACATATAAAAGGCACATCAAAATTAAGAGAGAAAAAAAACTAGTCGCCCCTTCCAAAAGGTAGTTTCGTATGGAGAAGAATGGGCAAGAAACTCCACCTTTACTCTTTCAGAATAGAAGTACTTACTTTGATCAAAAACCTGTCGGTCCCAGGACATGCCAAGTCAGCTAGGATCAAAACGTACTGCAAATCATACTCGGTTCTGTTATACTGCAGTGAAGTGGCAGTACTGAAACCAATACTGCACATACTCTTGACCAAGGATTTGAGTGCATCTGAAAAAGATAAACGTAATTTTATTATTATTATATTGTCTCGACGGACTTGTGAAATTCTAGGGCTTCGGACTTACGCTGACTCCAACACAAATGTGGTAACAGCAGAGTTGTAGGCCTATTATCCATAGTCACAAACGACATAATCATATCAATAGTATTATCACCAATACATTTTACTATTAAAACAAATAAAAAACATAATAGAAGTAATATTTTCACGTTCATTTTTCATCGAGTTTTGGTGAAGTAATAGTAAATGGATGAATACCATGTCAGGAGAGGGTATTATATTGGCATTAGCATTTAATATGCAAGTAGGCTTCTTGTATTAATGCGATGGAGGTACAGTCGCGGTCAACAGTAACAACAATATTAACTCCTGTTTTAAAAAAAATTGTGTAATTCTGAACGTTCACATTCAAGTCGCAATCTGTCAAACTTGTCAAAAATGTTGATAAGTTAATTTGTATTTTTGACATGCAAACGTTCTTAAAACTACGGGAATAGAAGATAATCAGGTGATGAGATTCAATAACTATTAAAGTATGCAACCAATCATGTAATCAATCAACTAATTGCATTCTGTTCTGGATGCTTAGAGTTTCAAGAGCCTCATGATTCTGTCATTATTCTACACTACTTAAAGCTCTTTTTGAGAAAGAAAGAATAGTTTATTAGGTAGGTATTTCAAAAGGGCATGGCACAGCGGGTGTAGTTATTTAAAAATCCAAACCTTGGACATAAGGATGATGAATACGTATAGAAGGCATTGTTACTGCTTATGTAAATATCCCAACTAATATTATAAATGCGAAAAGTGAGTTTGTTTGATAGGCTTTCACGCAAAAACGGCTGAACGGATTTGGATGAAATTTGGTAAATTGGTAGACCATGACCTGGATTGGGACATAGGATAATTTTTATCGCGATATTCGGGTGAAACCGCGTGGTACAGCTAGTAATATTACTACTTTCATGCTAAAACGGTACATCGGATTACGATGAAATTAGGCATATGGGTAGATTATGACGTGGGTTAGGACCAAAGCTCATTTTTATCCCGATATTCTCACGGGATGGAGACTTACGCGGAAACCGCGGGGCGCAGCTAGGGCAATTATAATGGTCATCTTTAAGCGCAAAGGGAAAAACGTATCGTCATACTCACGTACCTTATTTATTGCCGTTTAGAATTCTGCTAAATCTGTAGAAAAAAAGTACCTGTTCTAACAGAGTTTTCTGAGCTCATCATCCACGTAGAAGTCTTTTATCATCCATATTATGCTAAGTCATCTATCTATACATAATATAATAAAATAGTAACTTGTTTGTTTGTCTGGATGTATGTTCCCGTTTGGCGCAAAAACGGCGGAACGGATTTGGATGAAATTGGCACACAGATATGTATAAAACCTGGATTTACACATAGGGTACTTTTAATCCCGGTAGTACGTTCCTGTGGGATATTTTCCCACTTCCACGCGAGCGAATCAGCGTGCAAAAGCTATTCACTTTTACTGCATTACAACAATAATAATGCCACATTAAAAAATGGTTACGTTGTTTTGGTGCTTAGTTTTTCTTAGAGCTCAAGGAACTTTTCTTTATTTTTTTTAACCTTGCCTTATTAACGTTGTCTTTAAAATTTTATAAATTAGAAAATTGCTTATTTTATAATCTACTTAATAAAATTCTTAAATTCACTGACATACAACGCACAGCCTAAACTGCTTGGTCTAGAAGCATGGTAATCTTGCACAAGAGTTCCTTATTTAACGAAAATTATCATTAAGGAAGAATTTTTGATCGTTTATAAAGAGGTGGGATGTCTTATAGTGTAATTTCTTATTGCTATGTATTTTCTGGTGTACAATAAAGTATATAAATAAATAAATATGATAGGGGATGAAAGTTTCTTTGGAATTTTGTATTTTTTTCTAATGGGAACACTTAGGACGCACGGCTTGTATTGTTATAATAAAATATACTTTTTCTTTCAGTTTCAGCTGGTCAGCTTTCAGTCCTTTTGCTTTTAAGTAAAAGAAATATTCTATTAGTAAGTTTTGTCAGTAACTGTACGCTGCTCTGGGATATGAAATTATGGCAGGCCTTAATGATACGTTATAGTCTATGATTATCATAATTATTTCAGTTTGTCGTTACACATTCTTACTGTTAACTCGTTAAGTATAGGTATAAAAGATAAATTGATTGTCTAGCTCATTTATTAATCATTTATATAATGGTGGGATTCCGATTTTGCTTTGAAAGACTCTTTTAAAAGATCATTTTTATAGAAACAATTATCTCGTTGTTGAAAAAGAGTTTTTCCCTAATAAAGATATTAAAATCACGCCTGTATCGGCCTAAGGCTTAGGCAGAGGGGTACCTAAAGGTACACCCACATTTCCCCAGTTATTTTTAAGTTCCATGTAATAGGGGGCAATGCTAGTGCCACCAATCGTGCTCAAATCTAGATTCCGGGCTGCTACTGAGCAATCCCAGATGGAAAAACCTAATAACACTTTGTCCCACCAAGGAATCAAACCCAGGACCTCATGCTCAGGAGCATCGCTTGCGACCACTAAACCAACGCGGCAGATACAATAATATACTCGATGATGAAAAATGTATTTTAGAATATATTTATGTATTATATGTATTTTTTGCTATTATGCAAGTAGGTATTATAACTTGCATAGGTAATAGAAAAAAAAAACAAAAAATATATTGACAAATAATATTTTTAACCACGCAAATCGCGTATCGAAAGAAAACATGTGTAATCAAATTCAATTGAACCGGTTTTACGCATTTAATTATAATAATTTACACATCATACAAATATTACTAGCGATAAATATTGAACAAGTTTCCTATGGAACAGGTTTTAAACCAAATATGTCCGTAATAAGAGAATTAATAAACATAGGAACATACAAATGTCTGGAATGTTTAATTAAGGGCCTTTATGACGTCAAATTGCTTAGCAACCGTTATATCGAAACTACAGCAGCATTAATTTTGAAATAAAGATACGTTAAACTTGAGGATTAATGTTAAGTACTATGTTAGCCGAAAATACGATTTCATAAAATCCAAACCGAACAATAAACCGCTGCTATTAAAAAAAATACTTTTTAGATCATGAAACTTTGCATACTAACTGAACTAACTATAAAGCAGCGAATATGCTTTTTTTTTAAATTATTTATTATTTATTATTATTATCATTATTTTCGCCATAAACAGCAATTACCTAAACTATTGCCGCTTTGGTACCGCCTCTGTCTCGCTCGCACTCAGTCCGCGAATAGTAGGTATGGTGCTAGCGAGATAAAAACCTGAGGTTATGTGGGGTCATAAGATTTATAATAATTTTCTGGACCTTAGTGTCGAATCTTTGTCGAATTACACCAAGATTTTTATTAATATCAAACATGTTTTTAGAGAAGCGTACAGAAATACTGAAATTCGAAAAGAAGGGAAAGCATTACCACCATAAAACATGAGCAAATATAAAAAAAGAGGAAGTTTGATGTGAATGAACATAGACTTAAAAGAAAATGCAAGAAAGAAAGAAATTTTGAAAAAATATTTTATTTGGGACACGCACAGGAAATAAAACAATAAAAACAAACACGCTCCTATCTCAGCATAATGCTACGATATTTGAGAAAAAATAAACAAATACCGCAGCGCTGGTATTCTATTCTAGCTGGTATTCTTAAAAGCAAGTGAACAAAAAAAAAATCGTAATCAGCTTTTCAGTTTTGGATGGATGGAACATAAACACTAACCAAGTATACAGGGGGGTGAATTTAGTGACCTGCATCCGTCAAGGGGGTATACCTGTCATACTAAACAACTTTTGCTGTGAAACAAGGAATTAGTAGATTCTAAAGCATTTATCTCAGCGAAGTATTTAGTCTGCCATCACAGTAATGCGCAGTCATGGAATATGGACACCTAATGAATATAATAATTATGGTATGTTGTGGTCAGAGTTTAGAATTGACCATTTCATGAAGTGTTCGACTATTTCATTAATTACATGTTTCTCTTTCATGAAATAAAACATCGACCGCTGGTAACATCGTGATTTGGTCTGGCCAGATCATTGAATACTCAACGTTTGACAATATAATGTACAGTTAAACGCGCGACTAATTCTTGATGTGGCCAAATATTTGGGATGGCATTATACAGTGTGAGTCTTCATAATGTGCACATATCGAAATGGGGGAATCTATGCTTAATTTTATCGACGGAAAAATAAAAAATAAAATCTAAATACATTTTTTTTTCCATTTTTTTTTATTTAAAAAAATTCGTCTTATTGATTTTTTTTTACGATTATTGTAAAAATTGATTAAAAAAACAGATTTTTGGACGAAATACCTGTTTATTTTCAATTGAGGGTTTTTTGGGTTTAATTGGGAGGGGTTTTGCCCACAATTTTCATTTTATAAGAACACTTATCTAATTACTACCAATCATTATGGAGTTGAGTTTGTTTCATCGCGATAGATCATTTAAAAGTTACACCGTTTTTTTACATTGGGGTAAAAAATACAAAATAAATAAAAAAATAAAAATAGATTTTTTTAAATATTTTTTCAGTTTGTCAAATTAAGCATAGAATCCCTCATTTCGATATGTGCACATTATGAAGACTCACACTGTATAGTAAAATAGTTAGATTATCAACCGGTAGCGGCGTCGATGTCGCTTTGTTTTTGTTGTGAATCATGGCGGCGGTATAATGCACAACAAATCAAACAAAGTAGGGTGACCACGTAAAAAACGTCGATGACTTTTATTGGATTTCGAAATCTGATACTATCGTAAGCGATCAACTTGGAATTAGCGCTCGCCGGCCGCTCCAGTGGTAAAGCTCGCTTCGCTCACTCGGCTCGCGGGCGGTGGGTCACAGTTCTAACCTAACCCATTTGGTAAGCGTGCCACAAGCGGCATGAAATGAAATGCAACATAACATTAAAATTAATTACTTATATATGTGTAATATTTTTATTTTTTTAATATAAATATGAAAAAAACGCTTGTGGCACCCGACCAAATGGGTCGAATGGGTAAATTTGAATAAGTTAGTGATTCTCCTGCCCAACAGATACCTAGGGTATATACCGCAAAACATAGATTTTACAATTACGGGACACTAAACGCCCCCAGACAACAATAAAACTTCTATTGTGTCTCGTTTAGTGTCTTCAACCGGTAATAATAATTATCATAATCTTCTGCAAAATTAGGTCCTATATTCCCGCCACCCCTTCGATCATCGCCTAATTATATTTCATTTTTAAAACTTTTAAGTTAAACTTCTGCTCATGATGTGTTTTAATGTATGTCCATAATATCTTTATACAATTTTCCTTTTTTCTCTAGGTTCGACATCTAAAGCCTAGAGTCTAGATCATTGCAACAACATTCTGCAACAGCCCATTTACCCAATTAAAAACATATACTTTCCTTCCACAGTACCAAGAAAGAATGAGGATAAAAACAGCTTCATTCATAAAAGTTCCATCATTAATAATTATTATTTTCAAAATAAGTAGACCACGGCGACCATGACCCAAAACCCTTTGAGGATAAATAACGAAAAGTTGACGCGCCAAAAATGAATCAGCCATCTTAAATTCTTCGAACTCTATACACTACATTTATTTCGTAGTACTACAATGTTTTTACAGTAATTTGTACTTTGTCAGACAGGACATAGGGTTTTATATTGTAGAATAGTAGTTTGTTGCCACAAATTGCTGGTGGAACGTGACGATCGCCAGGCGTTTTAGGTTTATTTCTGAGTTCAAAACAATTGGTTTGTTTGTTTTGTGTTATTTGGTATGTCTTAGTTTTGGCACGATTCTCGTGATAAGTTATATGAAATTTAAATTTAGTTATAGTTACATATTTCCTACAGCAGCTTCAAATTTCAGTCAATGTCTTCTCACCAATGAATCATTGCTTTTGTTACTTAATATTCAACACACTTCAACTTCAATGACCTTTAGGAGAAATTCCCTGTTTGCGTCATGTTATCGACCTCTGAGTTGTATGAATCACCGATATAGTAAAAATGAATTACGAAAAGGCTCATTACGAAATAAACATTATAAAAAAACAACAAAAACAATAAAAGACTAACCAATTCTCCTAAACCCTTCCAAAAAGAATGCCAAAGAAATTATCCTGCTTTTGTTTTACAAAGCATGGTGTCCTTAATTACAGCAGCTACGTACAATATCCCTTGAATGCGCATGATTGCAGTCTCGAAAGTGTGTCAAGAACATGCGTCCTGTCCATTGGCCCATAAGTCATATTCTACAGTAATAAGCACGCAAGGGTTTTCTCAGAAAGGCCGCATGAATGACTTACTACATATTGCCTTTAATTACATACATACGTCTATGATTATTATTATTAGTGATATTTTATGATTCTTGAAGACTAAGTTTGTATGTGTTTATGTGTGGAAGTGGCTATTAATGGTATTTAATCTGATTGCTAAGCGGTCGTTATCGGCTCCCATAGGGCACTATGCAGAAAATTGGTTTAGTTTGGTTTACACAAAAACCAAAGCCTTGGTTTGTAAATTATAAAATAACTTCTCCCACTCTTGGCGGAGCGGGAGGGCGTGTCAGACCCTTAGGGTGCGTTTCCACTGAAGCGGAGATGAGCGGACCTGAGCGGAGACCTGCACGAATCCGCCAATCACAATGGGTGAAATTCTCATCGAGTCTCGCGTCTCGTCTGTAATTGGACGATTCCTGCACGTCTCCGCTCAGCTCCTCTCGTCTCCGCTTCAGTGGAAACGCACCCTAACTGAGTAAAACTGACCCGTGTTCCTTCAGTTGCCTGTATGATGCTAGGGGCCATGGTAACTCTTTCGGACTTTCCCGCGAATGCCTTGGTTATTGTGTAAATCATTAAACCAATCTAAATAAACAGTTAGATTAAATACCTAAAAGGTTTAGACAAGAGTGGCTCTCATGTCTAAACCTTTTTCGTAGTCATATGAATATCAATGACAGTCGTTACGGGTATTCAGAAGCCATAGAACAATTTGGTTGTTGGGAGCTGATTCGATGGCTGTCTTTACAGGGGATTTATTATTTTTCAGTCACATCTGGGATGTCTCTTCCATCTTCCAATCAATCAAAAGTCATTTATTCAAACTAGGTTGAGAATCAGCACTTTTGGAACGTCAAAATTACATAAGACAGTCGCCCAAAACGCCCACCCTTTACCACTTCCTAGTGCTTTAGCTGGGAAGAAGAAGTGGCGTTACAAACTTCCCAGCAGCACAGATATGAAATCAAACTTATCACAAGATACATTTTTATACATTAGTTGGTGAACCCCCACAAGGTTTTGGCAGAGGTAAGTACCTAAATAGTATTTATTTTCAAAGAAGGTCCTATCTTTACTGTGGCAAAACCTGACACTGCGCAGGTAGTCAGGTACTTTACACCACATAGGGGTTTTTGTTTACCTACGTTTTTACACCACGACGATTAAGTCATCATCGTAGATTCCTCTGAATGACTGATGATCGTAGCGTCGTAGGCGGATCTAGTGCGCATACGCATGACTAACGCAGCTCAGGAATTAATACTATTAGTAATGCTGTAACATAGAAATTGGCCGAACATGGCTTATTGTTGCTATTAATGTAATTTATGAGTCAGTATGGTGTTGTATGGGAATGGTTGTGGATGACTGCGCAAGAGATAGTCATGGCGCCAGTGTGGGATGAATACATCATGGGTCATCATGGGTTTTTGTTATTAGGAGTCTGACACAGCTCTTCGTCTTTTTTAGGACCAATTTTCTAGAAGGTATATTAAATTAAATTACCTAGGTTTCATATTCGATTTTAATAAACGCCTGCGGATATCTAATTGCGTAACACATTTTCGTAAACGATTAAGACTAATCTGTTTCAATATTGACAGTTCAACAACATTCATTGCGTTATTTACGTTGTTGAGCAGATATTTTTTTTTCGAACTTTTGGAGCAATATTGATTAGCATTCTGGCTCAAAACGATTCAGATGTGATTAAAATCGTGTATTACGCAATTAGATTACCAAAGAAAGATCTGATACGTATCAACACCACAAAAGGTATTTCGCGGTACTCAAACGTCATGATTTATAATGATTCATCTTGACAGTACTCGTAAGGTGTGATGATTATTATGATTATCATATTCATTTGGCAAGGGATTACCTTTGTGGGGAACTCAATCTTCCGCATGCGTCTGTGAATGGACTGTTTATAAACTATGACTTAATAATGTGGTTACGCTACACGTTTACTATGGTACCAAGTACTAAGAATAGATTATTTTGCAGACAGAACGAAGAAGGATTGAAAAAAAACGTTACTTTTATGAGAATTAATATGAAATAGTGGAAAGACTGTCGAGATAGAAAGGTGCGCAAAATAATAAAGAGAGGTAAGAAGATTACTATCTTCTTACCTCTCTTTATTATTTTGCGCAATAGGTAGATGACTTACCTCCCTATACCCTTCTACAGACGAGAAGAGACCTTCGCCATTCAATCTGCTTTGGCATTGCATTGTTTTACAAATAAATCTTTAAAACCTATCTACTTACAGTCCCTACCAACCTATCTATCTAATTATGGTAGAGGGTAGATAAGCTCGTACAGTTTACAAAAAAACAATCTGCCTAGCCTTTTCCCAACTATGTTGGGGTCGGCTTCCAGTCTAACCGGATCTAGCTGAATACCAGTATTTTACTTGGAGTGACCGCCTATCTGATCTCCACAACCCATTAATTAGTAGTAACTGGGTAATACGATACCCCTTGGTAAGACTGGTTGTCAGACTTTCGGGCTTCTGTCGAGCCGTAACGACTGTCAAAGATCCACAAATGACAGCCGGGACCAACGGCTTAACGTGCTTTCCGATGCACGTAGGAGTCTTGGTATGTATAGATGGTCGCCCACGGACAAACCCCGCAAGCGTAATCGACCCGACTCTTCTCAGGTTGATTCGCCATTATGGGTCAAAATTACAAGTCAGTGCAGATGGAAAAGTTGGAATGATCGAATAGGCAGTAAATTCAATACAATAGGTACTTGGCAGTTTATGTGACAGAAAAGTTGAAAGGAACTCGCTTGGCCTGGTATGGGCATGTGATGAGAAGGGAGGAAACGCATGTGACTAAAAGAGTGATGAAGATAAATGTTGATGGATGGAGCGCGAGGGGAAGGCCTGTGGGAAGGCCAATGAAAAGATGGATGGATTGAAGAGGAAGGATATGAAAGAGAATGGAATGAATGATAGCGTGACGATTGACAACCAAGAGTGGAAGAAAACGTATTGCACCGACCACAAGTAACGGCTCGAACACAATGGCGCGATATTGCGGGCACGACAGTCAGCGCCACCTTTGTCGTGCCAGTGTGTACGAGCCTTAACGTGGGACAAGGAAAGGAAGATGATGAGGTTCTTTAAAAGTTTTAAAATAATTATTAATTTGCCTGTTATCACAAGTGGTTACCTACCTACTTTTAGTGTAGAGTTACCAAGGGGTCAAAACGATTAAGATTAACACGTATCACCAAACTCTGCAATTTGGCCAGCCACTATCGTAAATAATAATAGGTATGCTATACAAATTATGTGTTTCATTTACATTTGGTTGTTAGTACAAAACTCGATTGGAACTAAACAAGTTTATTCAATTTTGTAACAAAACCGCAACCGCATTTATTGCAAAATTAATCCGATTTTTCTTTTTCGTTTGGTAAGTGACTAACCTGCTGTCAGAGTTTTAAAGGCGCCCAAGGGCCACTGACTTCGCTTCATATGCAGGTTTCCTCGCGATGTTTTCCTTCACCGTTTTTGAAGCAAGTGATAATTAAACAATACGAACTCGAGACCTATGACTTGGTAGTGAGACGGTCACATCACTAGGCTATCACTGCTGTTATTAATTAATGCAATGGAACCATAACTAATAATAGGCATAGCCAGCACATAAACCTGTTCCCAAATTACTCTTGGACTACAAGTCTACCAAACGACTCGCATCGCATCAGCTCGGAAAGGATATGAACTGATGCGGCGACAGCCGATTGCGTCCGGCAGGATATCGACGCATACGATCGGCTCCATACCAACGCTTGCGAACGTTTCCGTTTCTGCGCCTATTCAAATAGTTTCATTCCTACCGTGTTGCACCCGACAGGATCCGATCGGATACGACGAC
This sequence comes from Eupsilia transversa, assembly GCA_914767815.1. Lineage (NCBI taxonomy): Eukaryota > Metazoa > Arthropoda > Insecta > Lepidoptera > Noctuidae > Eupsilia > Eupsilia transversa. The sequence goes on along the minus strand of OU611889.1, from coordinate 12,016,381 downwards.
AGGCAAACGAAGCCGATTGCGTGTCGCAGCATACTTTCGGCTACGGTCGCGTCTCGCGGAAGACGCTCGCAGTCAAGCTGCTGTGCGCGGCTTGGTAATATAGACTTCAAATACTGTGTACAAGATTTAATATCGTTTAAAGATTGTAAAATACGTTCCGATCCGATGCGATGCGAGCCGTTTGGTCGTATCATCCTTTAGGTAAAGGTCTACAACAAGTCAGTGATTTTCATATGAAAAAAAAAAGTTAGCTTCTCAACCTAATTGGCAATACTTGTGGTCATGACTAAGCTTCAAAAGTTACCTGCGATACTGGTTGGTGACTTTAGCTCTTAGTTCTTTCAACGTTGAGGATCCAAGTTACAATAAGCTTTGCACTACTTTGCAGTTATCGAAAATATCTTCATTATTAGCCGATTTTTTTGCAATGTTTTTTGAATGTAGGGTATTAACAAGGAGCCATCAAAATTTACTCTTTTATTTGTATCAAGTAAATCCAACACTTACTTGACAAATTGACACTATTCTTACATAAAACATAATCTATCTCGTAAAATATTAAGTGAGAAATAAATGACTTAAGTATTAAGGCTCGTGCATATTGGCGCGACTTGTCGCGCGACACCGGTAATTAAACTACCGTGAAGTTTTCTTAGAAATTGTATTATTAAAGTCGCGTCGCGCTGTCGCATTGCGCCTGTTTGTAGGAGCCTTTAGTCTATTAGGCTAGATTGTAATCAATTACTTCTATTAGGCTATTAGGCTAGATTGTAATCAATTACTTTAGTTCTCATTAATACAGAAAAAAAAAAGTTAATCGAATACTTCTTGATGGCAATGACCAAGTTCACCATAACTATCTTCATCAAAAACCAGTTCACAAAAGATCGTTAATGGTTTCCTCTTTCGTAATTGGACCATTAATCATTGTCCTGTTTTAAGAACAAGATTTTTAATACACAACTCTTTATGTAATGCAGTGTAAAGATGGCTATACTTATACCTAGCTGTAGCTGTCTGGCTGTATAGTTTTGCATTGACTCTGTATACTTCCGTAGAGCCCGCTTTTAAAGAATAGATCAGAAGCCTTAGTGCAAGTTTGCAAGTGAGTAAACGTAACTATCGCGTTTGCGTTAAAATTTCACTGATAGATTATAATGCTAAGAATATAAAGGTGAGAATAAAAATCTTAACGCAAACGCGATAGTTACGTTTACTCACTGGCAAACTTACACTAAGCCCTCGGTTTCATAATATAAATATTTTTGTACATACGAAGACGTTTTATCAGTATTATCACTTGATTTAAAAACGGTAAAGGAAATCATTGTGAGGAAAGTGGAAACCGGCATGCCTGAGAGATATTTATCGACGGCATGTGTAGCCAAGTCAGAGGCCCATGGGCGGCATAAAAACTCTGACATCAGGTTAGTCACTAACCACACGAAAAAGAAAGAAAAAGTAAGAACAATGGTAAGCCAAAACAATCAGGATTAATGGAATATCAATAGAAAAATGACAACAGCATCTATGTATACTTTCTCTTATTTTCCGCATTAGATACAGGCCCATTCATCGATCGAAAGTTAAGCTACACTTACCGTGGTCAGTTGGTGGATGGGTGACCATCAATAACATATCGAGATCCGTCCAAGCCTCGGAAAGTATGAAGAGAGTTGATTTTAAAAGTTGGCAAATATTTACCTGTTTTGATTAATTTGGCAATACTTAATTACTGTATGGAAATATGGAATATCGATAACTAGTGAACTAGAATATTAATAAATTAATAATAACAAGAAAACCGTTGCTCCCGACTGACATACGTAGATCTTTGACAGTCGTTACGCGTCAGAAGCCCAAAAGTCTGACAACCAATCTTACCAAGAGGTATCGTGTTACCTAGTAACGGGGTTGTGGAGGTAAGATAGGCAGTTGCTCCCTGTAAAATATATTGGACTTATATCCTTTGTGATTATATAACAAACCTAATCTGAATACCTGAACCTACATTACAAACCTACGATACATTGTCTTTAAATAGCAATGATCATAATAACAGTTTGCAGAATTAAAGCTTATGTAATCAATCAGACGATTGATTGTGTTTTAATTTGTGCTGCGATGTTCGTTGAGTACATAATTACCTTATGTGTTTATAATATTCTTTATTTGAGGAAAAAACAACCTGTTAATTATCTAAGCACGTGTATGTGAAATTACTTTGTTTATAGCCCCTACATATAGTGTATTATCTATGCCCCTAGCAATGCTCGTGTGTAGCTAAGGTAAATGACAGATTCACAATAACAATCTGTCATTTTGTATATTCTTCCGTCGACAACCCGTTTTTCTACATTGTTCTCACATGTATAATTTTACTTCATTCATGTTGAAATTATACATGTGATACATTACAAATATTTTGCAACATATATTTTGATTTAAAAGAGCGTCCGTGGAGTTTCTTGCCCGTTCTTTCCATAGGAACCTACTACGCTCTGGAATGGTCAACTGGCTTCATCTTTCTGACTGACCGACCCCTTGACAATTCAAAAGTGCCTGTAAATGGTTTATTTGAAATAAATGCTTTGAGTTTGAGTTTGAGTTTCTATGGCGGTCATGCGCATGCTACGCGTGCAGGGGGATTTTATTTTTTATTTGTATTTATTCTCTCTACTGCATGAGATATCATCGTTGAGTTTGTCTCAAGGCGAAATAAGTGCTGTACTAAAGCTTTTGCATTTGAAAAAAAATATCGTTTCAATCAATCCACTTACCCTAATGATTTTTTCTTGGAATCGATTTGGAATTGGCCATGTAATAGCTTACAGGGATAGCAAGCTGAAGTGGCAGTGGGTCAGTCATATCTGGCTTGATAACTGTTTTAGCAGAAAAATCCTTCAGTGGAGGCCGCAATCCTTCTTTTGTTAATTGTGTTATGGAAAAATCCTAATGCATAAGCTCTTATTTGTTGTTGCAGTCTTTTATATAGCATTGTGCAGGATAATATTATTAGACTCTTGGCTACGTAGTAATAGCCTCACGGGTCGATCCATCAGGTTAAGCTACGCTTGCCGGGGTTGTACCGTGAATGGGTGACCATCATTACATACCGCAACTCCTCCGTGATTCGTAAAACACGTTAAGCAGTTGGTCCCGGCTGTCATTTGTGGATCTTTGACGGTCGTTACGGGTCGTCAGAAGCCCGAAAGTCTGACAACCAGTCTTACCAAGGGGTATCGTAATTACCAAGTGTGGCTTGTGGAAGTATGATAGGCAGTCGCTCCATGTAAAATACTGGTAATCAGCTGCATCCGCATAGACTGGAAGCCGACCCCAACATAGTTGGGAAAAGGCTACGCAGATTGATTGTGCAGGATTAAATATTTGCACACCTTATGTACCTAATGCATGGTAGAATGTAAAGGGACCATCAGTTTTATGATCATACATTGTAAACCTACATTCTGGAAAATATATGGATTTGAAATAAACACGATGGTCTGGTTTCTATGGCCTAAACTCTAAACTTTATAGACAATGCACGCATTATTTAATGGCCTGTGTATTTTTGTGGTCTGTGATTCCAGACCAACCATTTTATTGACCACTCATATCCAGATTAGATGTTTCTATGCTAGACTACGCAGGCTACAACAAAAAGTTTTGATCTCTTGCCAAAAACCTGTCCAGATTTGTTTTAGTATTTTTTTTTCTACTGGAGAATTTTTATTTTTATAACTAGCCAGTTTCCGTTTGATTTGAGCTATTGAATAATGTTTTCAATCAAATCAGAATTTATTTTTGTAAGAACAGGAAAAATATGGTTGATCATTCAATTTTTGTTTCGAAGTCTTTCGAAGATTTAACCGTAGGTATGGCTTTGCGTTATTTTTTTCATTTCTCAGGAGCTCTGCCTAACCTATCAGGAAATACAAGCATGATGTTATGTTAAATGTAATATCTACTATATTATAAAAATGAAGAGTTTGTTTGTTTATTGTTACATTGGAACTACCGAAAAAGAAAAGGTTTTTTTTTTGCATTTTATAGCCGATCTCTTGAGGAAGGTTGGAGGGTATCAACACGCTACGACTTTTAGGAGCCGATTAAAAATAAAAAAAGTTTGAAGGAACGCTAAGCGAAAACGAAGTCGCAGGCGGGCGATGCGATGCGACGCGGTGGGTCGGGACCGAAAATTCACGCGGATGAAATCTCAGGCTCTAGTATGGTATATCTAGATATTTGAGTGTAGAAATAATATCGTGTTCCTCATATTTGTTCATTAGCGTAATAATAATATAGGTAGGCATATGTACGTTTTCCTTATAAGAGCCAAAATATTGATAACAGAGTCAACGAACTTGAATAAAAGCAATTATTTATTCATGTTTGTATTATCCGGTTGGCATTTAAAATTGGATATTAAAATAATAATCGCCATTTTGCTATTGTAAGCGCTACTAAGAACCTAGATTTGATTCTCAGGTGAAGCCAGATCTCGAAAGTTTCCTAAAGGCAACTTGGGGTTTGTGGGAACTGTGTGATAGGCACAAGTATTTAATAGATCAGAGCGATTTATTTGGGATCGTTACAGTCCACTTGATTTAGTGATTTTTATTATAAGTAATTTGGGAAATATTAGGAGTGATGCGTACTTTTATACTTTACTTTTAATTACCGGTGTCGCGTCGCGCGGCCGATAAGTCGCGCCAGTTTGTACGAGCCTTTACTTTCGCATTTATAATACTTATTAGTAATATGGATTCTATGTTTGGATTTAATCTGTTCACTTGGGAGTGTTCCTGAGTTTTACCTCTTAGCCTTACCTACCTTTTAATACCGTAAACCGTGAGCGTAAGAGTTGAGTAATCAATATCATCATGATACCTTCCGTGATTCCGACTTGCGTCAGAATTGTCACGATGCGTTACATTGTTAGTCATATACGCATCATAGTCCTTAGAATGAACAAAGTCCAATGCTGGGATTAGAGAATGTTCACTGTTTATGATCATCGGAGTAAAGTGCATGACCCCGTGTCCTAACTGGACGCGACCGCCGCGTGAGCACGCGATCGACGCGAACGTTTGTATGAATAGTGACGTACATACGTGACTTGATTGATCGCGCGAGTAAGTACTTACATCATATTCGAACCTTGCGTGTTAATCGAAATCGAACGTCGAGTAAGCAATCGCCATGATGGTCTAAATATATTATGATGTCAAACGTAACCGTAACTTAACGTAACGTAAACTAGTATTTCATATTTATACTAGCACTTCCCCCGCGATTTCGATTTTTTTGTTTTTTTTTTAAATTCCAACACCCCGTTCCACCCCTATAAAAAGAAAACGTATGATCATAATAGCCCGTCCGCATAGCGCGTCCGCTTCGTTTTCGCTTAGCGTTCTCTCTGACTTTTTTCTTTTTGCTCGGCTCCTAAGGGTCGTAGCGTGATGTGAAATAGCCTATAACCTTCCTCAAGAATTGGGCTATAAGGCAAAAATATTTTTTCAAATACGACTGGCTATTCCAAAGATAGAGCGACCAAACAAAGAAACGAACTCTTCAGCTTTATTATACGATGTGCGACGATCGCGTATTCGCGCGACGCTCGCGTATTCGCGCGACGCTCGCTTTCGGTTAGAACACGACCTGAAAGCTTTAGGTATGCATAGTGCGAAATGCTGGCTCGGTGATGCGTCAGACTGGTTTCAACCAGTCATGTTCTCTTGTCAAAAGGTGAAAAGCTAGCCGGTCGACTTTTCGGATGATCCGTATCGTCTTTCGTAACTCCTTTGATATAAGGTCACCTAACACATACAATTTTTTTTTTGTCCATTTATGGTCTGCCAGTCTTGGCTGTGCAGGAAAAGCTGTATGGCTTCTTTCAAAATCAAAATATTTTATTTCACATAAACCCCATAAACCTACAAGGGCACTTATGAAACGTCAGAATCTAGGTGCACGGTTCCAATTGGTCGTTTCCTATGGAGAAGAGCCGGCAAGAAACTCCACGGTTACTCTTTTAAAAATAAATGGGTTTTACAATGCTTTAAATGTACAGTTTGAATAGGTATGAGAGGACAGCGTAGGCCTGTCAACAAGATACTTAAAAAAAAATAGTCTGCAAATCGACAGTCAGTTGTGCCTACAACGTTCTTGTGTTGTCTGTTGTGCCTTTAAAACCATTGTATGCTGAGCTATGGGTCCTATTCAATAGTAATAATGGTACCGGTGGTGGCTCCTTTCTGCTCGCTGGATTGGTGATGGAAAAATGTGTGAATTTGAGCTGAGGTATTTTTGACTCTTAATCATCACGAGGAATTCCCTAAGCTACGAGAATATAACTAGGTATTTCAAATGAACTCGTACAAGGAAATTATGCGATGACGATTTTGACATTGACATAAATAATAATAAACAATTATCAATAATTACAATGACGTAGAAATAGTAATGAAACACACTGGAATTAGTATAATTTTGATATTTTTTTCCTGAAATAAAGCGCTTTCCTGTAACTCATGAGAGATTTACTTTGGATTGGTACGTGGTGTGTAATAATATCACATTATGTAGCCCACCATAGTCCACACGTAGTTTGAGTCTAATGCACTATATCAATCTGCCTAGCCTTTTCCCAACTATGTTTAAAGCTTCCAGTCTAACCGGATGCACCTGAGTACCAGTATTTTATATGGAGCGACTGCCTATCCACAACCCAGTAACTGGGTAATACGATATCCCTTGGTAAGACTGGTTGTCATACTTTCGAGATTCTGACGACCCGTAATGACTGTCAGAGATCCACGAATGACAGCCGGGACCAACGGCTTAACCTTCTTTCCGAGGAACAGAGGAGCCGAATGTAAAGATGGTCCCATCTACGGACCAACCCCGGCAAGCGTAGCTTCACCTGATGGATCGAACCGTGCGGCTGTTATTCGTTAGCCACGAGCTGCAAACCGTTCTTAGAGAATAAGATCACGAGTGACAGCCGAGAACAACGGCTTTCCGAGACACGGAGGGGTCTCGATATGTAATGGATGGTCACCCATCCATGAACCGACCGCGGCAAGCGTAGCTTAATCTTCGATCGGCCCCTAGCGGCTGTTATTATTTAGGCAGGAGCCCATTTGAGTCTAATGCGTTTTAAGTATAGCGCACGAAACGTCATAGCCTTTTTAAAGGTACCGCTGCAAGGTTCTTTTGGCGCGTGGCCAAAATCGGAACTAATGTCGCCATCTTGATTTTAGAATACATTTCAAGTTACAATTTGTACAAATGTTTACCAACAGCGTCCCCCTGTCAACGTCATATTTTGAGCGCCAAAAGATCCTTGTAGAAATGTACCTATGACACTACCTTACTATCTTTTTGTTATTTGTCGCCTGTTAAATGTTAGTATCATTTTGTATAGGTAGCTATGCTGATCATAATCAATCTTCAAAATGTTATCAGCTAGCAGGACTCAAACCTTCTCTTTGTGAGAAGGGCTAAGTCTATTCCAAACCGTTTCATCGGAAAATCTCTTCGACTTGACGTTTTTGAAAACATCCCTTCCAGTTCAACTTTTTATTTTCCAATTCAAAGGAAAATATTTAGATAATGTTGTTAATTTGACAAAAAGTACCTATTCACGGAAATTCCGTGACGTGTATAAGCACTGAAATATTACCTACATCATAAATGCGTAGGAACCCCCGAACTGAAAACCAATTCCAGGATTAGTTAAGTCCAAATATTACTCTACTTATTAGATACTATTAGTCATTCGTCACTGTAATGACGTGTTAGATCGATGTAACCTCTGCAAGGTTGGCCTTTGGGAAACTCTAGCGGTAGACATACATACGTAACATTGTAATAGTAGGTATTAATAGCTATACTGTGAATTCGGTGATAAATATAACGTCACAGTACGGTGACTACAATTTTGTTGTTTAGAGGGACATTCCGTCGTTAGAAGATTAGATTTTCATTAGACAATTTTTTTTCCCAAAATACGTCAATAAAATTAAACAAGTAGGTATTTAAATATCACCATAATAACATAGCATCACGCCTGTATTCCCCGAAGGGTCAAGGTCTGGTACCCATAGTACACCCACATTTCACCAGTTATGTTTAAATCCCATGTAATAGGGGGCGAGCTTATTGCCATATCAACCGGGCACAAATCCAGACTCCGGGCTGCTACTGAGAAATTCCAAATGGAAAAACTCAATATCACCTTGCCCGATCCAGGAATTATTATAACCCAGGACCGCATGTTCAGCAGTAGCGTTTGTGGCCACAAGACAAAATCACACAAAATAATTGAAAGTCAAATTAGAAAAGTAAGTAAGTAGGTACTTAGCTTGTTTCATTTGAAAATTGATTAAAGATGTTTGAGATTAATTTGCGAATGCTTTTGATTGTAGGATTTCTTATTTTAAAGCGGTGAAGTATTTCACCGTAAGCTCTGTTACTGATTAAATATAAGAAAAAGTAAAAGTTTTAGCGATAAGACCGCCCATTGTGTCAGTACCCTATGTAAAATTTCTACATTTGAGTTTGTGTGTAATTCGTATGGTGTAAATAATAAATAGTATTTAATAAATATAAAGAAAAAGTTACAATAAACAAACTAACAATCATGAAATTGTTGAAATATATCTGAATTTCAGGTCCTCGAATAACAGTAGATCTTCCCGAAGCCAGTGGAGCCTAGACTACGTTCACGTCATAGCTGAAGTAATAGTGGGTTTCCCTATTTATTTATTTATATTATTCCTAGAACTTTATAACTAGTTATAAGCGACTTTTAGTCACAGTTTCCCGAAATTGTGGAGCTCCTACATCGTCGCCGGCGCCGGTCGCTGATCGCGGTCATATACATACTCGAGCGTTGAGCATTTCATGTCAGTCGAGCAACGTTTGCGCATCCTACGGTTTTGACATATTAATTTATTTAATATTGTATTAAAGTTCGCGTTCCGATATAATTGTTAGTGCGTGTTGTGGTTTAGTGTTGTGTTATTTTTTCTTGAAGTAATTAATTTTGAAGGTAAGTACGTTTTTTTACTTGGGTTTTTTACTTTTATGTTTTTATTTTAAGAGTTTTTATCAAGATAGTTAGTTTACCATGATTTGAAATAATTATTTAGTAAATAAAAATAAAAGTGTATCAACGTCTTTTTTTAAATCTCGGTTGTCATAGCTGGTAACTAGAGTATTGTATAGTACAGACCTAGTATATTTTATAATTATTGTCAAGCCAGTCTATTTTAGTAAGGGATATAAATAAATATGAGTTAATGAACTTTGGCCGAAAAAATATTAGGTATGTAAACATAAATTAGCAATGTAAATCAGTTGACTAGTAAATAAACTAGACAGTAGGCATCAATTAATTGAATATCTATCTCTATAAAGTTTACGATGTTAAATTTAAAAGAAAACTACTTTTTGAATAAATGTCTCATTTATATGACATAAATAAATGGAATATTCTGCTTAGATCATACTTTTATCTGAAAAATGTTACATTTCTTAGGTATTATAAAATCTTTCATGTAATTAGCAATTATGCTGTAACAGCTGTCTTTAGATGGTTTACTTTCAGTGTCACAGCTAAAAATACTTTCTTTACAGATAGCGATAAGCGATTGTAAAAGAAATATGTGTTGTTTCAAACTGCTTCATAGTAAACATGTTGTAAATGTTGTAAGAACATAATTATGTCAATGCATAGAGTTTGATAGCGGTTTATTTCTTTTATTTATTAAACGTTTGAATTTGCATCTGAAGGCTTTATTATTCTTGTTTGAAAAAAAACTCAAAATCTAGTCGCAATCTTATTTCTACGACAATCAATGTCAAAAATGTAGGTAAATTTGATGTATTTTTGACAGATTGAGGCTGGGATTAGTATGGGACCGTTCTTAAGGAAATTGCTCCTCACACTACTATTCACCACCACGTCCACAAAGCGTCGATTGATCGATTTGTTGATTATTGCAGTTTACGGATTTTACTCTAGATTCTCCCAACTATGGCTATGCAGGAGATAGTATTTTAAGTGGGTTTTAGAACGGGTGACAGATTTGAACTCCCAACCTCTTGATAGTTCAACCGTTTGGTTATTATCAACATAGTTATCAAGTATTTTTTTATCTAATGCAGTCTATGCTGTAGGTAAAGATAAGAGTCTGTGCAAACTCTTCTTGGTGAATAATTTACATCGGGTTATTATTTCAATTAGTGATAAAATGAAAAAGAATGGAAATCGTTAAATTTTGTTGAAAATACTCAATCTTCCTATAGGCTTTTCCCAACTATGTTTAAAGCTTCCAGTCTAACCGGATGCAGCTGAGTACCAGTATTTTATATGGAGCGACTGCCTATCTTGTCTCCACAACCCAGTAACTGGGTAAAACGATACCTCTTGGTAAGACTGGTTGTCATACTTTCGGGATTCTGACGACCCGTAATGACTGTCAAAGATCCACGAATGACAGCCGGGACCAACGGCTTAACGTGCTTTCCGAGGCACGGAGGAGTCTCGGTATAAAGATGGTTACACATTCACAAACCAACCCCGGCAAACGTAGCTTAACCTGATGGATCGACCCGTGCGGCTGTTTTCGTTAGCCACGAGCTGCAAACCGTTCTTAGACAATAATTTATATCGGGCTATTATTTCAATTAGTGATATAAATGGAACTCGTAAAATTTTATTGAAAATAACATGGAGTTTAATTGAGTTCTCAAAAGCTATTCGTTTAATTAATGACGTTATACTATTAACTTTTTGCCAGTTTTCCTTAAAACAGTCACTGAAAAACAAAACAACATTATTTAGTTCGAACATTTTGATGCTCGTAGGAACGACTTGTGGCTAAATAATAATAGTCGCATGGGTGTATCAAAGGTTAAACTACACTTGCCGAGTTCGGGCCGTGGATGGGTGACCATCCATTACATACCGAGGCCTTCGTGCCTCGGAAAACACGTTAAACCGTTGGTCCCGGTTGTCATTTGTAGATCTTTGACAGTCGTTACGGGACAGAAGCATCAAAAGTCTGACAACCAGTCTTACCTTCCACGGGGTATCGTATTGCCCAGTAACTGGGCTGTGGAGGTCAGATATGTAAAATACTGGTAGGTATTCAGCTGCTTCCGTTTAGACTGTAAGCCGACCCCAACATAGTTGGGAAAAGGTAAGGCAGATGATGATTTTGAAGCTCGTATTTATGTATCAAGAACGAGTTAAATGTGTGTTTAAGCATATTAATTATCATTCCTATTATTGTGTAGGTATTATCTTTAAGTACCAAAATATGGAAACCGTAAAGATACATGACTAACTTAAAACATTTTTCTGTTTTAAATTGGTTTCTTGGAAGTAGTACTTATCTAAGAATTTGACATTTCTCAAAAACATAGTAGGTACCTAAACCGAAAAAATCTGCTGCTAACTAAAGCTTCAATAAAGCTATAAACGTCAGTCATAAAACTAAGATTAATTTATTCGAAAACAAACATTGGTAAGTACGACACATTAATGAATTTTAGGTGGCTCCTTACTACCGACTACTTACTAGCAACAAATTGAACTATAAATCGTTGTTATCTTCACGTGGTATGTACAGACGCCATCTCATCAAGCTAACCGAAACTGTCAAACTTTCCCAATCAACCTTAAACCTAATGCTTCAGCGATAAAGTTTAAAATCTACTAAAGCAAATTACCTTTATGTGCTGGCGACTGTACCTTTTACGGGAAAAGAGAAACACTTAAAACAAGCAAATAAGGATAATCAGCCTATAATGATCCCACTGCTGGGACACAGGCCATCTCTCTCTGTGTGAGGGAGTGGGCCATAATCCACCACGCGGGCCCAGTGTGGATTCGTGGATGTCACATATCTTCGAATTTTTGGTTCTAGGACATGCCGGTTTGCTCACTATGTTTTCCTTCATCGTTTTGAGATCAGTGGTGATGAAATAATTTACACAAAGTATTGTTCCTTCTTTGGGTTCGAACACACGGCCTACTACTTGTAAGTCCCTGCCGTTACTACTAGGCCACCTCCGCTCTAAACAAGCAAATAATAAAGTAAAAACATTGTTTTTCATGTTTGCCAAATATTAAGGGAACTCACATGTCAACAGCACGAGCAAGTTATATTTGAAGTTCAAGGTTATATTCTAGTTAAAATATTCATTCATTTACATAACATATTGTGTCGTAAAAAGATAATGTCAACAAAAGGAAAATAAATAGGTGTCAAAAATATTGAGAACTGTCCCGTTATCGATGATTTTTATGGAGTTCCTACAATAATTTAAAGATGTTATTTTTTTATTTTATTTAAATTAATTACCTTACGAATTTCTAAAGGTTGAAGAACACAAATTATTTAAATCAAAGGTTATCATTATCAATATGTAAATTTTAGGTAGGTACCTACTAATTAATAATATGCACTGAAAGTTATCAACCAATTATATGCACAAAATCGTGCATTTTTGAAACAATAATAATACGTGTATTGATTAGTTTCAATTAATGAATGTATGGTACATTTAAACAGCTGATCAATAATGACATCATAGCTTCCTGATTAATCACCCACAAGACTATGCAACGCACATAATATCTAGAATTCTTAAACGGGCTCAATCAAATCATATCCTATAGCACAGCCGAAGGTGAGAATCTAGTACAATAATAGCAAACGATCACAATTGCATCACTGCAACAAATAGTAGATTGAATTTATGATACGCTGCACTGTTTTGTACTCGTATGTAGGTAATCGATATTTATGAGCCAGGTCCTAGATTCGGTTACATTCGGGTGATAGGTAAAGTTGTGTCTGGATTTTTATTAAATATTTTGGCAACAAATATCGTGGAGCTGTGGTGTGATCTCTATCAATCAATCTGCCTAGCCTTTTCTCAAATATGTTGGGGTCGGTTTTCAGTCTAAGCGGATGCAGCTGAATACTAGTATTTTATATGAAGGGACTGCCTATCTTACCTCAATAACCGGGTAATACGATACCCCTTGGATAGACTGGTTGTCAGACTTTCGGGCTTCTGACGGTGTAACGACTGTCAAAGATCCACGAATGACAGCTGAGATCAACGGTTTGATCTCTGTAATATAGGTAGGTACTTATTATTATACTTATGTTTAGACGTTTTATGAAGTACATAATGATGATTATTATTATCAATATAATTATTATATAAAAATATTGTGGAAATTAGAGTATTATTTTGACAACCTTAGTCGAGATAAATCTAAATTGCTGTACTGGTCAAAAACAAGTGAATATGCGGCCGGCAAGGTGCTATGAAAATCCATCCCTGTCCTGTGTAGCGGCCAAATAAATTAGTATAAAAACTCATATCTGTCATGTGTTTAAAAAATGGAACGAACTTTTTACTTCAAATGGCAACCAAGGAGGTAACTTAGCAAAGATGTTAATTAAATTTAGATTTGGCTAGCAAATAGAGCTGTTTAAAGTAAAGAAGAAACAAATGAACATATTGGTGCGTGAAAAGTTATCTGGAATTCAGATAATTTTTTATAGAACAGGAAGAAAAAAAGATTCTGGAAGTTATAATTAGTTTGAATTCAGTTTGAATTTCCGCGCAATATTTGCGAAAAGTACTATACCTACCTACAAGCCTTGGCCATAGGCATTGAAGGCCTCGACAAGGCATTGAAGGCCACGACAGTAATGTACTATTGTAGCAGGATAAAGGCTCGTACACACTGGCGCGATATCGAGCCGTAATACGATTGCGTGACCAATATAAAATTAATGTTCACTAATCTATCAGATAAATCAACAAAGATGACAAATCCGCTGATAGTTCATACTTAGGTTTCAACTTTAAGTATTATGTAACTCTTAAGTGTCGAGTTGTCGAGTCAACAACCTGTGACTATTTAACTAAGGCGTCATCAACCTTTGGACTATGTCTCATTTACTTAAGTCAATGTCTTGGTCAGTTTTAGTAATAATTAGGTACCAACAATATCTACAACAATACATACCTGACATGTGTAAGGTCAAACTCGAGGAGCTCGTGGATAAGTAATAACAGCCGCACGGGTCAATCCATCAGGTTAAGCTACGCTTGCCGGGGATGGTCTGTGGATGGGTGACCATCTTTAGGTACATATCTCGATATGTCCTACTCCTCCGTGCCTCGGAAAGCACGTTAAGCCGTTATGGTCTCGGCTGTCATTCGTGGATCTTTGACAGTCGTTACGGGTTGTCAGAAGCCCGAAAGTCTGACAACCACTCTTACCAAGGGGTATCGTATTACCCAGTAACTCGGTTGTGGAGGTCAGATAGGCAGTGGCTCCATGTAAAATAGGTACTGGTATTCAGCTGCATCCGGTTAGACTGGAAGCTGACTCCAACATAGTTGGGAAAAGGCTAGGTAGATTGATTTTTGTTAGGTTTTAATTTAACTTGTGGGAAGACCCTGCTTTCAGAGAACCTGAATGAGAAGTTGACGTTATACATCCAATTTTACGGTCAATTGGTAATAACGAAATAAGTACCTACTTATTAAAGCTATTATTGAGTTCGTAATTTACATTAGTAGAAGTCGTTTCCACAGATTCCAGAAAACAACAGCTTTATATTTAGTATAGAAGGTATTTTGCTGCTGGCAAAACAAGTTCATCATTGTTCCATTAGGTTTCTAATAGAGCAATGTTGAACTTATTCGAATGAAGTCAATTATTTGAACATTGATTTTATTAAAAGTCCATTTTAGAACAGTTTTTGAAAAGATTACTTAGTTAATTAAACGATAGGTAAGTAGGTACATTACCTTCTGTGGATTTCCTTATAATTTCTGTAATAAAGGCTCGTACACACGGGCCCGACTTGTCGCGCGACGATAATTGTTCTACCGTGAAGTTTTCTTAGAAATTGTATTGTTAAAGTCGCGTCGCGCTGTCGCGTCGCGCCTTTTTCTGGGAGACTTAAAGGTACAGTCAGCTGGAGAAAAATCTCACCCCCTAGCCATGAAAAAATAAATTGCTAGGGGGTGAGATTTCTCTGCAGCTGACTGTATCTACCTACCTGCAAGCAGCAATTACCTCATATAATCCAAGATGCGGAATCTGACACATCTCACAACTCACAGTCATAGCGTAACGACTCCACATAGTATGTAAACGGTTAGCTATTTCTGGACACGGCATGTGAATGCATTCGACATGGTTTCCGACTCCAATCAAATACAGCAATACTATTCCGTTCGTGACTAAAATTCTAAGCAATAAATAGATTCCTATGCAATTTGTGACTAAAATACCGTTGCTCATTTTACCATGTTGTTGGTAGGTTGGTAGGTTGGTAGGTTGGTAGGTTGGTAGGTTGGTAGGTTGGTAGGTTGGTAGGTTGGTAGGTTGGTAGGTTGGTAGGTTGGTAGGTAGGGTTTCAGCATGTAGGTAATGAAAATATTTTAGTTAAGGGTCTATACTACCTCAAATTGCTTAGCAAGATCCTTCGTTATATCGAAACTACTGCTGCATTAATTTTTAAATAAATATATGTTAAAGATGAGGATTAATGTTAAAGTACGTAGACGAAAACACTATTTCATAATTTTTTATCAATGGAAAAATATTCCAAAGTTACCTCTATTTATTCCAAATTAGATTATGAAACTTTGCATAATAACTGAACTAACTATAAAGCAGCGACTATGTTTTTTTTTTTATTACCATTATTTTCGCCGTAAAAAGAAATTACCTAAACTATTGGCGCTTTGGAGGCGCCTCCGTCTCGCTCGCACTCAGTCCGCGAGTAGTTTGGTGCGAGCGAGGTAAAACTCTGAGGTTGTATGGGCTCCTAAGTATTTCAGTTGCATAATATAATTATTTGTACAGTCGAACAAGCTATTTGGTGTACAAGATATAATTTGTAACTATGTACCTGCTTTCATACAAAGTTATGAGTGTGCTGAGAAGTCAATTCTTTTACATCACTCTCTTAAGTATGCCAATACCCAAGCTTAAACAGTTGTTAAGTACCTCTACCTACCTATCTTCTATGAATACAATTGATTTGTCTGTTTATAATGTTTAAACTGTCAAAATAACAGCTTTTTACTAAAAGCAATAAAAAAACTAATTTTAAAATTTTGTCCGTCGCTCTGTTTGTCCCGGTAAATCTCCGAAACGGCTGGACCGATTTTGACGAGAGTTTCACTGGCCGATAACTGATGTTATAATTACTTATTTTAGAAAAATAATTTGTCCACGCAAGCGAAGCCGCGGGCAGTAAGCAGCTATTACCAAATATATACCTATGGTTGGTCGACTATACCTATTATTAAGCAGTAACATGTTTACACCTTCACGCCAATTTTGATACCTAATAAAGTACGCGTGAGAAATATCCTGAACGATTTAAAGCGACGTTTAGCACCAGTAGGAAATCGTTCGCACCAAGTATATTTCGATTCAATGGTAAAGGTTATGGTAATATTGTAGTTAACACTATACAGGGTCACATTAAATTAACTAGCGAAACTGCGAAGATGTTATGGGTATCTAATTATCAATTACTGATCCTATATATGCCTAGCCTTTTCCCAACTATATTGGGGTCGGCTTCCAGTCTAACCGGATGCAGCTGATTACCAGTATTTTACATGGAGCGACGGGCTATCTGACCTCTAAAACCCAGTTCCTGAGTAAAACCACAGATCATATAATACTACGGTAATACGATACCCCTTGGTAAGACTGGTTGTCAGACTTTCGGGGTGCTGACAACCCGCAACGATTTTCAAAGACCCACGAATGACAGTTGGGACCAACGGTTAAACATTGTTTCCGAGGCACGGAGGGGTCTTGGTAAAGATGGTCACCCATACATGGACCGTCCGCGGTAAGCGTAGCAACAGATCGATTATAACCAAAAATTACTTTGACTTCTATTTAAACTTCAAAACATAATCAAAACCCAATCAAACCTTTTTTAAGCCACAATAACTATACATAATTATTTATGTATGACTGCGGTTAGATAATATTATTTGTTATTGCAAAATTA
The DNA here is from genome assembly GCA_914767815.1 of Eupsilia transversa. Classification (NCBI taxonomy): domain Eukaryota; kingdom Metazoa; phylum Arthropoda; class Insecta; order Lepidoptera; family Noctuidae; genus Eupsilia; species Eupsilia transversa. The sequence goes on along the minus strand of OU611889.1, from coordinate 11,999,282 downwards.
TTTATCAAATGCATTATATTTTACCACACAGGCTTTTTGATTCCCTTTTGTATTTATTATGGTAAGCAGGGTAAGCATCATGTTATTTTTTTATTGTTTCAGATTTTAACTAAAGATGGAGCCACTGCAAGTAGATGTCGTTCACTTCTATCCGCGGGAAAACGCACAGCCACATAACACAGTCAAGTAAGTAATAAATAATAAACCAATAACTATAATGTAATGGATAAATTTATAACTATTTGGTGTTTACTTTGTATATGTGTACGCCGTTGAGGCAAAACATGAAAGTTATAGAATGGCATGCAAGATGTTAACATCTTGCATGCCATGTATATGTACTCATGTTTTGGACAAAATATAAATGATCTTATTTTATCAAGACTATCATTTAAAAAATAATCTAAATAATCCATTTCAAACCCGATGCGATGCCTGAAAGCCTGATTTAGGCTTTCGTAAATCTGCATGCCAATTTATTCTGTCAAAATCTCATCTTGAACTTTTAACACTTAAAAGTTTTCACGGTGAGATTTTTAATGTTTTATATAACATACCGGCTGATGTCAGTTTGCTACAGCTATGACACTGGGTGTCTAATGTCGAGGGATGGCGAAACTGGCCATTTTGGCTAGCACAATGTGATAGGTGAAGGTCGAGCGTTTGAGGGGCTGTATTTTGTTTTTGTATTGTATTTAGAAAGCGCTGAAACTCAGCCCTATGAGTATTTGAATTCCAATTTTTTGTGCTTTTATTTCATTGTATTTGTTTTCCCTTTAGATTCGAAGTGGTGAACGACGAAAGCCCGACGACCACAATCGTGAGACGTGGACAGCCGTTCAGTGGTGTGGTGAGGTTCACGCGGCCTTACGATGAGGCTACCGATGTTGTGCAGCTTTTGTTTTCTATCGGTAAGATACCTTTTTGTTTTTTAAAAAAGCTTTAAATAAGCAAGTCTCCCATTTACTTTACCAGAGAATCTTAAGAAAATTGTCTCATAATTATTCGATAGGTCTGGTAGGTTTACATACTGCTTTATTTCATGAGACTATTCATGGGTGTGTATTATTAAAATTTTTGTTCGATTTTCATTGTGTTAAGATTACCAAACATAAAACTGATGTGTTAACCGACTTTATTTGCTGATTGTACTTTTTCGATTTTGATATCAGAAAAATAGAACAGCACAGCTGATAAAAAAATAACTTTGCAGTAGGTATGCAGTAGTTTATTGTTTTGTCCAACACCAGATTTTATTTTTTATTTTATTTAATTTAATGCACAATGTACACAACCAATTTTACACGCTAAGCTTAAACTAGTGAGTACATGACCCTGTTAGGGCGCAGCAAGATAACTTAAAACTAATATTGCATAAGAGATATATTGGATAAATCTAGTTTATCCAATATCACATAAATATCATTAGTTTAATAAACGAAAACATGTCATATAAATAACAAATAATCACAAATAGTGTTTACATACAGAGGAACCTATAATAAAATGAACACATGATATATATTTTTAATTCTATTTACCCGCGTGTAGCGGTTTTTTTTTAAATTCATATTCTGTATGACACGTATGTATACGTAGGTTATGAGCGATCCGAATATCAAAAAATATTTGGCCTAGGTCATAAGGGGGAGGCGTGAAAATGTATTCGCTGTTACAATCTACATATAATAGAATACCTACAACTTGAACATCTTTGTCCACAGGAGATAAGCCATCTATGGAGACTACAGGGAAGATGTTTATACGACGTGACGCGGTGACAGACAAATATACATGGAGCGCCAATCTCTTGGACGTGCAGGATGGAAACACCCTCTCTTTTAAGGTAAGCCTCAAGATAAGGGCTTGACAAATATATGATAAAGCACGTACGTTACGTTGGGTAAGCTATACATTCATCTTCTTTATGTCAATGGCACGAAAGGATTTTGTTGACCCAAAATATCACCACTTCAAGCACACATTGACACAGTATTATACAGAATACAAAAACAAATCAATTTCGTGGATGTATACATCTTTTTGAGGCTATACATGACTGACTGTACATGACTATATTATATTTGAGTCTTATGTGGGAGTAATATTTTCCATCAACTTCGTTGATCCTGACTTTGGGCTGCTACTAAGATATTACCTAATAATGGAAAAACCTAATAAATCTTGCACGACCTGGGGATCTGACCCAGGAACCCAAAAGCAGCAGCCGCGCTTGGGACCAATAAAGGCTCCCGCAAACTGGCGCGACGCGACTTTAATAATACAATTTCTAAAAAAACTTCACAGTAGAACAATTACCGGTGTCGTGGTGTAAGAAGCGCCAGTATGCACGAGCCTTAAACTCTTACACCAATGAGGCAGTTGACGTAAAAAAACTTGGGTATAAATACCTAACGCATAATTATAGTCTACCTCCAAATAGGTATTTAAAAATATCTGGCTGCATGGAGGTATAATTTAGGCAGAAATCAGCAATGTATTCACGAAATTATTGACTATTTTAGAACTTGTTTTACTAAAATTGGTATGCTAATTTTGACACGTATGAAATTGCATCTGCGCAAAAAATAAAAAATATTTCCACGTAGTGAGCAATCTAATAATAGGTATAGGTTTACTAATAGTGAATCTAAAGTGGTATATTATTTTAATAGTCTACTTCAAATAAGTGGTAGGTTAGGTTAGCTTCAAAAGGAGGATCCATTACTTTTCGAAAATTTTATGATTTCGCTTCGAATAGTATTGTGTTCGAGTTCTCTATTATTGGGTTAGGGGTTTTCGGATATTCATTTAGTTCAGAATGTTTTTACACTTATATTTTATTTCAAAGCCAGAGGTGCAAGTGCACCCTCTTGTACCCCACTCTCAGTGCCCATGGGCGATAAAAAAAAAATCCCTAAAGGCGACCCCGTATTTTTAAGAACGTTCGGAATCTAACCGGATGCACCTGAATACCAGTATTTAATTAAAGATCGACTTACACTGGAAACGTGTAGCTTAATGCGTAGCCGTGTGTACTTAGCAGGTGCCAAAATTGGAGCCGACTATACTAATGTAAATTGTTTTTCTGACAACAAAAATGCCGCCCGTACTCCTAATTCATTCAAATCACCACTTATGCGCATACAACGCTCCTAATTAATTCAATAGATATAGTGCTTACAATATTAATCTATTTAATTTGAAACAATAGAATATTGGGAGCCAATTTCATATTATGCGATGCCAGTTGAATATATAATGTTGATTAAAACAAGTTATTTTAGAGGTTATTCGATAAATACGTGCAAACTAATAAAATGTACGTAAGTAATATTTATTAGTAGTGTCTAATAATTATTCATTGTGATGAGCTCGTGGCTAAGTAATAACAGCCGCACGGGTCGATCCATCAGGCTAAGCTACGCTTGCCGGGGTTGGTCCGTGGATTTGTGACCGTCTTTACATATCGAGACTCCTCCGTGCCTCGGAAAGCACGTTAAGCCGTTGGTCCCGGCTGTCATTCGTGAATCTTTGACAGAAGTTACGAGTCGTCAGAACCCCGAAAGTCTGACAACCAGTCTTACCAAGGGGTATCGTAATACCCGGTTACTAGGTTGTGAAGGTCAGATAGGCAGTCGATCCATGTAAACCACTGGTACTCAGCTGCATCCGGTTAGACTGGAAGCCGACCACAACATAGTTGGGAAAAGGCTCGGAATTTAACATTGCTTGTGGTTCTGAGGACCCTCTAAAGCACAAGCACCAGCATTCCTTCCAAACCACCAACCCGCACTGGGCCCACGCGGTGGATTATGACCCACTACCGCTTACAGAGGCCTGTGTCCCAGCCATGTCCCAGCAGATGATAAAGCACCACATTGTGGGTTTAAAAAACTTATCCACTTCTAAATAAAAAAAAGTACAGTAAACATCTTGTAGGTACTTGAAGTTTTATCATACATCAGTTAATAATAATACGAAGAAACATTATTATAATAACACTTAAAATAACAATTTATGAGCATTGAAGTGTTGGTCAAGACCAGTTTGTCTAGACAGCGATACTCAAACTGAGTTGCTTTAACTTATAACGTAACCGGTAATATCAGGCCTCCGATATTCCCGAAGGGAAAAACTCAAATTCAGCATTTATTTAAAACTAGCTGCTGCCCGCGGCTTCGCCCGCGTGAGTGTCGGAAATTACCCCATACATCCCCATGGGTTTTAAGTATAAATATTGAGTTTCGAGTTAATCGGACAGCGCGTTAAAATTCTTCCATACAAACACTGACACCCCCCAACCTAGGGGGGTAATTTAGAAAAACAAAAAACTACAAACTTTATAATTTATTTAGATAACTATTCGTGCGAAGTTTCATGTTTATTACCTCAAGGAATAAGATTTTTCATACAAACTTTCATCCCTTATTTTACCCCCTTAGGGGTTGAATTTCGAAAAATCCTGATACACGTTATTCTTCATTTGTGGGTTTAAGTATAAATATTGAGTTTCGAGTTAATCGGACAGCGCGTTAAAATTCTTCCATACAAACTTTGACACCCCCCAACCGTAGGATAGGATACTTTTCCGGGATAAAAAGTACCCAGTGTGGTGCCCAAGGATATTAAAGAATAATTATACCAAGTTTCATCGTAATCGAACCGGTAGTTTTTGCGTGATGCCTGAACAAACAGACAGACAGACAGACAGACAGACAGACAGACAGACAGACAAAATTTTTTTTAATCAAATTTTTGGGTTCGGTGTATGTCTAGTAACACCCCCTGCCATTTATTTTTTTGATATTTTCAATGTACAGAATTTTCACTTCTACAGATTTATTATAAGTATAGATAGATAAACCAATTACAGGCACTTTTGAATTGTCCCTTGGTCAGTGAGAAAGATGAAGCTAGTTGCCCATTCCAAAGCGTAGTAAGTTCCTATGGAGAAGAACGAGCAAGAAACTCCATGGACACGCTTTTAGGCGGGAGGAAGTGGTGTCCCACCAGTTACACCCACATTTAGCCTGTTTTGGCACGACACTTGTCACTAACCGGTCTCAAGTCCAAACTCTTCAGATAGCGGAACTAAAGAGTTTGGACTTGAACTATAACACTACTACTAGAGTTTGGACTTGAACTATAACACTACTACACTAACTAGAACAATACATGCACTTTCCCCAATTTAGGGATCGAACAATCATAAATAGAGAAAGGTATCTGAGGGAAGAGGGTCCTGAGTTACAGATCACCCAGCTCTCTTAGAGACATGTTTTAATTTCCAAAACGGTTAAAGTCATAATCAAGGTAATACTGACCAGTGACCTGAGGGGCAATTCCCGTATTTTTCAGAACGTTCGCATTCGCAACTCATTCGCAATCTGTCAAAAATACAATCAATTTACCAGCACTTTTGACAAGTTTGCGACTTGAATGTTAACGTTTTTTAAGTACGAGAATTGGCCTTCTGAGTAGTGAGCACCACGCAGGTTGAGAACCGCTTGCCGAAGAACTGGCAATATAAAATACAATGTTCATACAAACACATTAGGTTAGGTACAGGTTTAAACGCAAATCTAGGATTATAATTTATTATGATGATACAAACCATTAATATTACTTAGAAGATGTGATGAAAATACGCAATTAAACATTGTTATTTACGTATTTTGTGACTAAATAAATCTTTTACAAATAGCTTAGATTAAAATATACAAGATACATTAAAAGAAACAAAGTATCTTCCCATGTGGCTGTCTACATGGTAAGCTCTGTAGTTTACAGAGAACCGTTACCAATTTCTTCCAAAAACTCACAGGAAGACATAATAATTACACTCACTTTAGTGATTGTAATGATTATGTCTTCCTGTGAACTTCCCTTGGAACTTCGTTTTAGGAAAGTAGGAAAATAACTATAAACGCTGGCGCACGTGCGCGTGCGGTGCGGCCCGCTTGTTTTTTGTGATAGTTCATGCAAAATTTACGGAAATGATACATGAGGATTATTGCAATGCGGTGCGGCCCACCTAAATGAGCGCTGCGTTTAATTGTATAACTATAAAAATCTACCTATATTACCTACTTTAAACTACCCTTGTTCCCACAGGTATCATCACCAGTGACCGCTCCTGTTGGTGCGTGGGTGCTCAGAGTAATCACCTGGAAGAGAGACTCTCCTGAACGGGCATACTATGACTTCGATCAGGATATATACATCCTCTTCAACCCATGGAACCCTGGTAAGTGCGCCTGAAAAGTAGGATCGATCGTTTATGGCAGGCTATTGTTCTAAACTATATACTATGCTCCACCTCTTTTCCTGCCCTCCGTGCCCCAAATATGACCGTGTAAGTAAGTGGCAAAGGTTTGGGCCAACAAAATCTCATATATTGTCGTGCCACCTACAAGAAGAACCAGGCTACTGTTTTAAACATGATTTAAAAGCAAAAAGGAAAGGTGACGCAATAAAATAGCAACGAAAATCGATTGACACTTACATTAACTCATCATCTATTTAGATGATAATCGTGTGCTAATTTTGGCACAAATATTTGACACACTGCTTTCAAGAATTTTAATTATTGGTAGAAGGTACTTACTACGTTTTAATCCTTTGTTCCGTCGTTTAACTATCTAATTATTGAATTCAATAAGATTTAAATTCATCGAATTTTGATGCTGACTGAATCCAATTTAGGTCACGACATAGGTATTCAGTATTAAATTGAACAGCGTTTTCAAACACAAAAGAAAAATAAATTAAACGAGCTGCTTACCAATCTACGTTTGTTTCATTTCGTTGTAAGTATTACAAATTACAGTGCAATCTTCTCAATTTAAACTTTGAATAAGTTGCAGAACAACATGAGAACAACACAGAGAAATGTAAAAACATTGCTAGTCTAATTTATTTATGAGTTTAGAGTTTGTTTTTGCGAATGCAACTGTGGGTAGAAAAATTAAGTTTTAAGCTTTCCATTTGTCTTTCAAGTAGCCTAAGATGGTTTCACGGTCTAAATAAATGTAAATAGTTTTGTATTTGGTCCGGAACACGACTCCCAGGATAATTATTCTCATTTCTCACTCATATCCCGTTTTCATAAACTATACGCGACATCTAAAAGTAATCCTAACTAATATTATAAATGCGCAAGTAAGATTGTTTCTTTGTTACGCTTTCACGCTAAAATGGCTGAACGGATTTGGATGAAATTTGACACATGGGAAGGCCATAATCTGGATTAGGACATAGCATATATTTATCCCGATATTCCTACGGGATCGAGACTTATGCGGGTGAAACGGCAGGGCGCAGCTGTGCCTAGTAAAATCCCACTGTTGGGTTCTAAATTCTCGACGCTGCGCTTAGTGTTAAAATTCAATAGTGCGGTCAAATAATTTATGCAATACATTTATAAGTCGCTGAAAACGGGTATTAATGGCTAAAGTAGATAAGCACGTGCCCTTTTATTACAGCCTTTCTATCTTTCAAAAATTAAATACGATTTAATTGGTTAAAACGTTTGAGCGTGGTCCTAGCATCGATCCTAGATTCGACTCCTAAAACCAACATCAACGAATACTTACCTAATCCTCCTTGCAGATGACCAGACCTACATGGAGGACAAGCCTCTTCTTCAAGAGTACGTGCTGAATGACGTGGGCAAGGTGTGGGTGGGGCCTATGAAGACCACGCGCGGGAAACCCTGGCTCTACGGGCAGTTCGACGCAGTTGTACTACCGGCCTGCATGTTCATGCTGGATAGGGCTGAGGTGCCATTTAACCAGTAAGTAAAATAACATGAGCATCTTTCTTCTTTTTCTTGGGGATAAGCTGTTCTAGTTGGTTGAGAAACTGATGTTGCTGGGGTTAGTTTTATCGCGCTAGTATGTACGAGCCGCAAATCGGAAAACGTAGGTAAAGTGGACCTAGGACGCTTTTCTTGGTGGAGCGACGATCTCCAATGATTTTATGATTTGTTTTTTTTTTTCAGTAAATATGTTTGTACTAACACTTTTAGACGTCAATAATATTTTTAGAACTAGATCAGGTCGGCGTTTCCCATGTGACTACTCTGAGAAGAAAGGCCGAAACAAACTCAGACGTCAAAGTCTCTTTTAAAGTCCAGCCAAAATATTGGTCAGATCATCAAAGTGGTCGGTAGCAGCTGCGAGTAGCCAATTAGTAAACGTCTAACGAGTGCGACTTGTGAAGTCTATTTCCAGCAGTGGGTACAGTCGTGCTATACAACGTGTTTTTTTTGATATCCCATAACTCTAAGGTTATATTCTGTAGGTAAAAATAATACTAAAACTCCTAGAATAGGCGGTCCAAAAATGCATAGTTTCGGAGATTCATTTAAAAACACTAAAAGCTGAATATGATGAAACTATAATAATAATATCTATAAATACCTCGATGTGTCTAGGTATCTAAGTTTCATTGATAAATACGAGTAATTCATTAATATTTAAAAAAAAATTGTTCATTAAAATTATTTTTATTTCACGTAAGGGTGTTTTGGGGTTTACATTATTATTAGTGACTTGTTCGTGACTTTGTCGAATTATTTTGGATGAAAAAAAAAAAAAAGGATGATTGAAACATAATTCATATATGCCAGTTGATTCTTTGATATGGTCTCAATCATACCCTAGAGTTATGGGATATCAAAAAAAACAGATTGTATAGGTCGATGATGATATCTCCTTTTAAATATAACCTAAACACAATGAACAAACTACACATAAACATTACACACACAATAATACATTTCTACTAAACGATTATAATCACAACCAAAAACAGACTTTACATAGAAAACCAGCAACTACCCCAATAATTTATTACATTGGCAACACTTCAACCGTTTGTGAACACTATTTCATTGGAGAGTAATTGTCCAGGTTTTACCTGACATTATATACCGCTAAACAAGACAAGAATTGGCAGTCGAGACAGGCATTAGAATCTTAAACTACAAATAAATTAAGGAAAATAAATAAAACAATAAACTAATCTAAGTCTAGCATCTCGCGCACTAGACGACCACGACCACGAGCAGTGGTCGCAGCGACCAGGTAAACTATAGAAACCGATACTTATCGCGCACTTGGACGCAACGGCCAATTAGCTGCAGACCACACAATACCACGAGTCCGCGAGATTCTTTAAGGACGCTGTTATATTACTGCGAAGGGAAACACTACGCACCTGTCCTTAGCTAAAATTTTTATGAAAATGTAGCGGGATCATCCACTGCGAACCACACACGGCCATGCTAACGTGCGTAACCTCTCCGTGCACATTAGAGCAGCGCAGCAGTAGAATTGCACCTTTAGATGATCTTCCTGGAAAAAGACTTGTGTTTCTAAAGACTGGTCTATGATTCTGCCGTCATGTTACGTGACCAGCTCTTCAATTGAAGACGTTGCATGAATACCTACTGAGGTGAAAGGAAGCTGACATTTTAGAGGCGTTTGAGATATTGGTCTGTTGTTGAACATCTTGCATAGTAATTTGGTTTGCAATGAGTTTAGAATGAGATTAACTAAAGCTTGATGTATTTTATTTATATTACATTGTTTTACGATGTTCTTTGAGACATAATTCTTTCCTTACCTAATCTAAAAAGATGTAAACTACCTACTTGTTCTTTTTCGTGTGGTTATTGACTAACCTGGGTATCAGAGTTTTTATGCCGCCCATGGGCTTCTGGATGGCTTCACATGCAGTAAAATATCTCTCAGGCATGCCGGTTTCCTCTCGATGTCTTCCTTCACCGTTTCCGAAGCTGGTGATAATTATACAATACAGAATGAATCCAAAAAGTCAGAGGTGCGTGCCCTGGGCTCGAACTCAAGACCTATGACTTGGCAGTTCGACGGTTACCACTAGGCTTGCACTGCTACCTACTTAACTAAATCGCCTCGCGAACTAACTACTATCTAAATCGCGAGACTGAGTCCTGAGACTTAAAAACATCTGTAGGCGATTCTTTCCTTTTTACCAATACTTGAAACGTAGTTAGAGAAATTCCGATTACCTAATAGATTTCTTAGAAGTTACAATTTATCATGATTTATAATAACGACACTACCCAGCGGGGTAATTGCGTAACACAATATAAAATGACAATTGATCGCAATGGGTTTCATTTTGACAGTTAACCCACGTTCATTGCGTTATTTACTTTGTTCAGCAGACGAATTTTTCAAACCTATGAAGCAATGGATTAGCAATACCCTTCAAAACTCTCGGATTGTGATTGAAAGTATATTACGCAATGTAAGATGCAGGAAAGTGTTGCATCACCCCCTACTACTGCATGTTCCTCATATTTCGCAGTAATCTTTTATGGCAAAATTATTGACAAAACGTATAAGTCTCTTTTTGCCCTGAAAATAATAATGGATTTCTTATAATTGTATCAAAAATCTCCCCAAAAATATTTTCGGGAAAATGTTGATACAATTACCTCCAATCCTATCCATTATGGGGTTCTGTACTTCCATAACAAACCCTCATTCCTTTCTTCCAGCCGTGGCGACCCCGTAAAGGTGACTCGTGCCATCTCCCGCATAGTAAACTCCAACGACGATGGCGGTGTCCTGGTAGGACGCTGGGACGGCGTCTACGATGACGGAACAGCCCCGTCGGAGTGGACCGGCTCTGTGGACATCCTGGCGCAGTTTCTCGAGACCCAGGACCCAGTGTCCTATGGACAGTGTTGGGTCTTCGCTGGGGTTGTAACTGCTGGTGAGTTGGTGATTTGTGTATCTTTTTGGGGTTCTTATATCTCGCTATGAAAGGAATGGAATTTATCAATATAGCCAAAAAAAAGTCATACTTTGAGAAGGCTGGTAGTTTTCTTCTAATTGACAAATAAGTCAATTAGAAGAAAATTCAAAGGGATTACTAATCTGAATTGGTGCTTTGTGAATTCTGACAGACAAACGGGTCTTTTAGTAAGAGGGGCCCCTGGGCTCTCTTAATCATCAGAGATCACGAAAAAAATATCATAATTTGAACAGTTTCCAATGAGTACCTAAACCTCTTCCAATATAATAATCAAAAACACACATTAGAAAGTTAAAAATCTAAACGAAAGGTAATTTCCTCGTACAATCTTGAAAGCGTCTAAGCGAAGCTAAAACTGGCACCAGGCCAACCAGCACACAGATAAAAAGTACCAAGGACGGTGCAAACGTAACTATTACTTTCGCGTTTAAGTTCACTATCTAGGAGAATCAGATCGTTCATCACCATTAAACTGTGCATTTAGTTTAGTTTATAAATCATTTCAAGCAGTTTATTTCGACGTGGTTGAGCCAGAAAATGTAAATTATACAGATAAATTAATATTTGCACAGCTCATTAAGATACGGAGGGTTATCTATGTCTTCCATTGCTTCGATAAAACGTTTTAAAAATAACGTTGTTCTTTGAACTGATTTTAATCAGCTAAGTTCGTCCGATAGAGGTTTTTGATCTTTACATGAAACAGGATCGATTGGCATAAATTTTTTTTTACGAAAATTTCCTGCTGATTGCACATTTTTTCAAAATCTGTGACCGCAAATCAAAATTTAAATTTAAGACATAAGACCATTTTATTTATTTATTTATTTATTTTCCTGTAACTACAACGGTTAAGGTAGCTGCCCTTGCTGCCCCATCTCAAAAATCCAACCTGTATAATTGTTTGTGTAATCTGTACCTACTTCAAAATTTTTGGAGCTCATGGTGAAGATTTTATTGATAATTATTATATTGATTTTTGAATTTGGGGCCGCCTGGAATAAAATTATTTGGAGCTCCTGGGAATAAGCTGTTATAAAGTATAATTTTACCGGCACCCTCCAATCCAAAATACAGCAATACTGCAACAGTAATCAATCCGATACAAATTCCTAATCTTTTTCCTCTTTCCAGTCTGCCGTGCCCTGGGCATCCCATCCCGTGTGGTCTCCAATCTGGTGTCAGCTCACGACGCCAACAGCACCCTGACAGTCGACAAGTACTACTCAGAGACCATGGAGGAGCTGGGCTATGACCCCAGCAACGCTGAGCCTGAACAGACTGACTCCATCTGGAACTATCACGTGTGGAACGATGTTTGGATGGCGAGACCAGATTTGACTGCTGGTGAGTTTATTGTTTCTTTATGATAATTATATTTATTAGCTTTTACGTACCTACCTAGTACACGAGAGAAAGCGACTGGCTGAGATCATTTTTTTAAATCATGCAACGTACATAGGTACCAGCTTAAGCTGTAAGGCACTGTAGCAAAATTTAAGCTGAAAATGATTAACTTTAGAGAAAAGGCTATCTAAAGGCCCCCACAGACGGGCGCAACGCGACACCGGTAGAACAATTTCCGTGAAGTTTTCATAGAAATTATTCCACCATAGCCGCGTCACTCCGTCGCGTCGCGCCTGTCCGCGGGAGCCTTAATAAGTAGCAGGCTTTGCATGTCGTTTTAAGCAATATAAAGCGAAGCATTTTAGAAAGACAAACATAAATACCTCTTCTAGTATCCCACTTTTCATTGATTAAAGAATAGATGCAGAAGTTTTACCAATAGAAGAGCTGCAGTCATTTCCATAACCAACTTATCAAACAAATTAATAGTCTGTATCTACAAGCTGAGTTACCTTACCACAACATTGCTTATTCCTCTTCTCTCCCAGGATACGGAGGCTGGCAAGCCATCGACGCCACTCCCCAAGAGACCTCCAAGGGCGTGTACCAGTGCGGCCCAGCGCCATTGGAAGCCATCAAGCAAGGAGTCATCGGAATGAACTACGACGTGGAGTTCATGCTGGCTTCAGTCAACGCTGACCTGATGAGGTGGAGGATCGACTCTAATGAGGAGACTGGATATGCTATGGTGGACAGCAATACTTACCAGTAAGTTTTCTTTTTTACCGCAAATGTCGTTTAAAGGTTTTTGTATTGTTAAAGTCGCGTCGTGCCCGTTTGCGGGAGCCTTTATTTATAGAATCGCAGCCCCTTGATTTTTGATAAAAGATAGGTATAATTAGCCTACCGCCATGGGAAAAAGGCGTGAGTTTATGTATGCGTGTGTATAGGTATAATATTAGCAAAAATGATCACGATTGAAAGTTCATTATAGGCCTCCTTCGTACTGAAAGTATCGTTCGTTATCGAAAAGATTTTGAAGATTTTGACACAACGAATACCTGTTGGTATTATTAAAGATGCATCCTTAAGAAATTACAAAATAAGTTTAACTTGCAAAGCAGTTTCCTTTAATTAAATCCTTCAAAGGATTATTCAAGCTCAAGATATATTTCTAGTTTAATTTCTGCTCTCGTAAGCCTAATTGTGCCGATTCTTGCCTACCTAGTCCTATTTCTTGCAAATCCAGCAATGGCCGTCTTTTGACTTACCTAGGTATACTATAATGATGTGGCCTGATTTTAATAATATGCTTTCCTTTCTAAATTACCCTTATTTTCCAGCATTGGCCGCATGGTCCTCACAAAGAAACCATACGTGTTCGACCCCAACGGTGATGAGGATAGAGAGGACATTACAGAACAGTACAAATTCAGGGAAGGAACAGCCTCCGAGCGACTTGCTCTGATGAACGGAGTCAGGTTCTCCGAGAGGGCGAAGAGATACTACTCTGTGGCCAGTAACTTACAGAATGATATCACATTTAACCTTCGTGATGTGGACAGCGTTCCAATTGGAAAAGACTTCAGGGTTACTGTTGATATTGAGAATATTTCCGGAGAGGTAAGAGAGAATGCTTAGTTTTTTACTCACCTTTCTGACCTATTATTTTCGCTGTAAGGAAACCTGTGTCATTTTAATGGTACGTACGTTGTTTTAGTATGACCAGTATTTTCCTGATTACCAAATAATGCACTAAGTATCTTTTCTCCATGGACGATTTTTTTTTTGTAATTCAGCTGCTATTTAGAAAAATTATAATATAATGTTCACAATCTGAACAATGTTACCGAACCGATACTGAAAAAGCTAAATAACTTACTTACGCATTTACTATCAGGGTCGTAACATCAAGGCGTCTCTCTCAACCAACAGCGTGTTCTACAACGGAGTGAGAGCCGGTGTCATCAAGAAGGTGGAAGGAAAGATGTTCGTAGGACCTGGCAAAAGTAAGTAAAAATAATATACAGGAAGTGTAGGAGAGTTCATTTGCAACCGAATAACTCCTGTGCAAAATGTCAACCATTTTCGAGTAAATTGCCATTTTATATTCAATTTAAAATGAATTAAATAAAAATATAAAATGTCAAATTGCTCGAAAATGTTTGACATTTCCTAGGAGTTATAAGGGGTCATTTGGTCATGACCTCTCCTACATCCCCATAATAATGAATAGCCGACCCAGCCAGTGTTTAATATTGTTTTTTTTTTACAGAGGAACAAATCAGCATCCTAGTCAAATCAGACGACTACCTGCCCAAACTAGTGGAGTACTGCAACGTGAAGATATCAGCGATGGCCATCGTGGACGAGACCAAGCAGTCTTGGGCCGATGACGACGACTTCCAAGTCATCAAGCCTAACATTAACATTAAGGTAAGATAAGAACAGCAGATAGTTAATTGAATCCTAATCCATACATCTAGTTTGTAATCCTATATAAGTGAGGTTGCCTCCGTGGGCGAGGGGCGAAGCACTGACGGGGGCGTCGTGATTACTTCTGGTTGTGACTCACTCTGCGTCCAGCGCTCGGCGTGGCAACACGTCGAGTTTCGAGTTCGCGACAAGTCAATCGTCGTCCTGAGGTTGCCTCGTTGAGGGGTGAAACACGTGTCGATTTCTTACAGGGTTTTTTATGACTTTTTATGAATAGTTAAGCGGAATAGGTTACTAAATATATCTACGTCTTTTGTATTATATAAGAACAACAGAAAATCTGGAAACTGTGCAACTACAGTACTTGGTGGAACAATAGCCTGTAGGTCATGGGAATCATGCTGGATATGGGCAGCCATGGAGCGAACGTTGTGGCAAGCCTTGGTATGTCTAGCAGTGGACGTCTTTCGGCGAAAATAATGATGATGCTGAACTGCAATCTGTTAAATTAATTAGTCGAATTTGAAAAACAAATGAACAAGTAAAAAAAACTTGAAAATATAAGATAACACGCGTTCCTGTTATTTTCCCTACGGTCAATATCTTGGCCCACAAAATAGCACATGACCGACAGGTCATAATAAATAAAATATAAATTCTGAAACCTGTATTTTATGATAGCATGAAGTATAGTATGACAATAAAAAAGAATACCTGAATAAATCCTCCTCGACAATAAATAATTACCCATTTTACTCATTCTGTTGGGATTTGTTGAGCTTCATTACCGCGCCGCTTTTCTAGTTAATCGCCACTGCAGATTCCGGCCTACACTATCGTTCTTCAGGATCATTAATCCCAATGAATTGGTCAGAGGATATCAGCTGGATAGGTACGAGATTGTGGCGGCATCTATATCACATCACCACATGCGAACTACGCATCAAAGACTTGACGTCACAAATCCTGCATCGCGCTATTTAAGTTTACCGAGCGATTAACATTTATAAGACTATCCGACATCAATCCGTGGGCAATTGCCCGCCAGACACAACACCCGTCTGGTCGGAGGATCCTCCCTTTTCTATAGAGGATGAGTGAACTTTACACCCTGTTCCTCATACCCCTAAAAGATCACTAATCTGTCAACTTACCTTTATTTTCCACAACTTACCTTCGCAGTTCAACGACGACCTCATCTTGAACCAGCCGACAGTAGCCTTCCTCTCGTTCACGAACCCCTTGGACCGAACGCTGACCGGCTGCGAGTTCCGATTGACCTCATCAGGCATAGCCGGCCGCACACTCAAGCTGCAGGGCGCGGATGCGGGACCATTGGAACAAATCACTGCGGAGCTGCCTATACAGCCTAATGTAAGTGATTTTGAAAACATTAACTGCAACAGTAAAGTCCCATTTACACAATGCAAGTTTCGTGCCTGGGATATAGGTACCTACAATAAATGACTTGTAGCGTGTAAACAATGTTTAGACGATGCAACTCTTAGGCCCGCTTGTACCACAAATCACTAAACGCATTTAGCTCTAAATACATTTAAAACATCGTTCTGTTTCTGTCTATCGTTAGAAGAAGACGAGACATTTCAGCTTTAACTCTGGGATGGCCACGTAATGAGGGTTTTCTGAGATGTAGTTCACTAGGTGGCAGCACTGAGTCGTCAGGTCCGGGAAATTAAATTTTTTATTCTTTAAATAGGATTTCGGAATCACTTTTACACCTCATAATTTAAAAAATTTAGAACTAAGCTAGATGAGGTCGGCGTTTCCTATCTGACTACTCTGAGAAGAAAGACCGAAACAAACTCCGAGGTCGGAGTCTCTTTTAAAGTTCAGACATCATCTTGGGCACCTGTCAAAGTGTCACAGAGCGCCAATATGTTCTTTAGTCGTAACTGAATGATCAGCGAATGAATGAAACGAATGATGACCGTCATATATTTTCTATTCATCGTCGAAATGGAAGACCTGTAATGTTAAAGTGGCGCCAACTGGTGGCCTGGATTTTCATGAAAACCCTCATTGCGATGCCTCTGATATCGTAGATGACCATAGGATTCGGTGACCACTTACTAATCATCAGGAACCGTGTGCCTGCAAATCATTTAAAAATGTTCCACATACGATGCCTGGTGTCAAAAGTTACTTTAAGAAGTAACTTTTGAAATTCTTCGTTTGACATTATTCGTCTTGCTTATACGTTACCTTTTTCTTTGCAGAAAGTTGGCAAGATCAACTTCGTAGCGACATTCAAATCGGTTGAATTGAAGGACATCAGTGGTGCAGCTACCGGAGAAGTGTTCGAAGCATAAGCTACCTTATTTTTTAGGAGTAAAGGCATATTTTCTGTTGTACTATTGTATAATTTTGCGAGTATATTAGTCAGGTATTTTTAAGCATTTTTCTTGTATTGGCTAGTCCATATATATTGTTTTTATATTATAAGATTCAAAAATACATAAGAATATTTTAAGAATTTGTGCATTTTAAAATAAATTTTATTTTTTTAAATATAAATAGTCCTAGAAAAAAAAAAATGAAAAGATTTTATTTAGATAATAATTATGTGAGTTGTAAGTGCCAATTGAAAAGTGTATTAATTAAAGAAATAATTATTTTTTACCAGGCAGCGCCGTGAAACGGTACACTTGTAATTATAAGTTTTATGTGTCATTTTATGGCCTATAGCATTTTATAGTAGTGTTGTAGTTTATTTTTTATGGATTTTGTATTGAAGTCTCAGAAAATATTATGATTAATAATCATCATCGTGAGTTAGTGTTCGAAATAACCACGCCGAAATATTTAAAATGTTTTCAGTGTGATTGTGTCGAAAACTGTTTTATCACTGTTTAAAGTTACTTTGTAAGAGTTACGTTTCTACTATTTTTGTTTAAGAAAACGCTTTCTACTACAATAAATAAAAAGTTTTTATTTGTATTTTTTTTCGTAAATTTTTTTAATGGTAAAGGCCAAGAAAATTGGCTACTAGAATTTAGGGACGATTTACACTAGACCGTTAAGAGTGCGAGTCTCGTGCGTGTCTCCTCAATTTATGCTAGACCGTAACGAGCGCGATCCACGTCCGTGTCTCCTCAATATATGCTAGACCAGGGGCCTGAGTCTACTAATTTATAAACGTCACAATGGTGTCATAATGGTTAGTTTTTGACAGATTTGCCATACAAAAACTGTCAAAAACTAACCATTATGACACCATTGTGACGTTTATAAATTAGTAGACTAAGGGCCCTGAACGAGCGCGAGCCACGTCCGTGTCTGCTCAATTTATCCTAGACCGTAACGAGCGCGAGCCACGTCCGTGTCTGCTCAATTTATCCTAGACCGTAACGAGCGCGAGCCACGTGCGTGTCTGCTCAATTTGTAGGTACCAAGAGTCGGACTGGACACGGAAGCTGCACGGTGTAGCATATCATAAAATGTTCGTGAAGTTTTGGATCTGCGCCTCGCCTGTACCTCGTAAGTACCAGCCGTACATGGCAAGGCTCGCGCCCGACATGGTCTATAATAAATCATCCTTTAATGACATTTGAATAATGTCAGGTTCTATTTATATGGACAAAATAAGGAATTCTCTAACTTCCTGGGTAAGTACAGTCAATAAAAAACATAACTTTAAAACAAAATTTTATTCAATTCCATGCAGCATCCACCATTTTCGCTTACAAACAGTTTGACATTTAGTTGGAAACTATCCACTTAAATTGAAATAGGACACAGACTAGGCAAACTTAGATCAATTTCACTTTTTAGTTTAGTGTAACAATTATCCTTTGGTTGGAAATATGCTATCAAAAAACATGTTAGTTGTTTTGACCAAAATATTTACAGTTCAACTAAGGATACCAATTACCTGATCAAACACAATGAGCATGAAGGAATGGAACAAAGGTTTACTTGATATGCCAAGAGGAAGAAATCCAAAATTAGCTTCTTCAAGTAACATGCAGTAAGAAACATGAACTAAATAAAAGCTTCGATTGAGTAACCATAAAAAAATACAAAATTAACCAAATAACTGCACCCTAATTGCGTAATACACGATCAATCACAATCTGAATCGTTATGAAACAGATTGCTAATCCATGGCTTCATAAGATCGAAAAAAAATCTGCTCTACAACATAAATAACGCAATGAATGTTGTTGAACTGTCAAAATCAAACTGTCTTAATCGTTTACGAAAACGTGATACGCAATTAGATAGCTGGTCATTTCACGAAATTATTAACAAGTTTGCCCAGCCGTATCTCTGAGAACCATCAATTTAGATGCACCCAAAACCATACGATATTAAACCTTAACCTATTTGATTAAACTAAATGGAAAACACAACATCGCCATACATAAATAAAACAATATATTTTATCACATAATAATCGGTTAACTTGGTGCCCACTTTGTTATTAAACTGGCGCTAATTTCAAAGAATAATGAGGAAATAAGTTTTAATAATTATTGTTATAAAATTTTAATAACAATAATTATTAAAATTACTTTCAATTTAGGAAATAATTGTGAAGAAATGGACTATCAAAAAGTTCTGAAACCTAAAGAGATCATCTTTTAACAAAACGCCTGTATTCCTCGTTAGGGTTGGCAGAGTTATGTTAAGTCCCGTCATATGTTATAAGGGACGAGCCTATTGCCATAAACTAGGCTAAAATCCAGACTCTGGGTGATATTACTGAGAAATTTGTGATGGACAAACCCATCACGATACCCACAAACATGTTTAGTCTTTTTAGAAAAATATATTCCTGTACATTTTGAAATTTTTTTGAGTACCTATCAAATGTGGACACCAAGCAAATGAAAATAATTTGAAAGGAAATAATGTAGCACAAATGCATCTGTACAAGGAACTTCAAGCTTTAAGGACGGCCAACAAAACCACTGTATATTTATAAACATCTGTATTTATATTAAACCTATTCTTTGACACAACAAAGTTTGCAAAAGTAAAATAAAATAACTTGCTCTGTTGACTATACGTAGGATAAATCATATCAATGACAAATTGATATTATTTTGCAAAAAGAAAATAATTTTCCGTTCCACAAATTGAAAACATCTATTTATTTTTGATAACTAATAAGAAAAAAATTCATTGCCGTTTCAAAAACCAAATGCGACTAAAATTAATATAAATAGCCGATTTCATAATTCAGAAAAAAAAAAACACTAATAAATAATTTGGCATAATGGACATTTTCAAAATAATCTGAATAATACTTAGCTGAGATATTATATGCACTTCTTTCTCAATAAATTATTTTTCACAATTACTATTATTCTTAATTCATTAACTTGGAAATATTGCTTTCGATCTTATTCTACACACGATAAAGACTTGTATAGCTGTACAAGAATCTTTTGGCGCGTGGTCAAAATCGGAACTAACGCCGCCATCTTGTTTTTTCAATATATTTCACAAAAAAAACACTAACAGCGCCCCCCTGTCAACGTTATTCGAGCGCCAAAAGATATTTGCATCAGTGTATTAAGAAATAAAGTATTTTCACTCCTTAGACGAAAATTAATATTCTGGCGATTCTTTTGAGCACAAAGTAAACTTAGCTAAAAGTATTGCTATCTCTTACGCGCAAGTAAAACAAGAAAGAGATGCATAATTATTTGAATTGTCACAGATCCCAGTCCTGCGTAACACACTGTCAATCACAATCCGAATGATTTTGAAGGATATTGCTAATCCATTGCTTCATATGTTCGAAAAATTTGTCTACTCAACAACGTAAATAACGCAATGAATGTTGTTGAACTGTCAAAATGAAAGCCATTGCTACTGGAAGTGTGATACGCAATTACCCCGCGGGTTCTGTAACTCTCAGACAGGTTTGCATGCTGCTTCGAAATATTCAGTTAAGGGTGAAGACAGACGACAGTGAAGACTAAAATTAGCCAAAATTAGCTCTGTGAAGTAAGAGTTTTGTTCGGGGAGCAGAAATGACGCGACTCACAACTCAAAAAGTTACGCTCGTCTGACTTTACCCTAAAAGTCAAAACACAAATGGACCAACAAGACTCTTTTTACCCGACTACGTTTGTTCTGGCTGATAGACACTAATAGTAATATTTGTATGTAGTTTTGACTTGGTGTCCAAATGAATCGTCTGCATTGTCAGTCGAAATCATAATTAACTATAACGAATTAGTGCGAATTTCACGAATGAAACTGATAGTGATCAAAACAACTAAACTGCAATCAAGAGCTGTCAGTGTCATCTTTATTGACACTGACAGTAACAGATATTGATACTGACAGCTCTTGAACATAGTTTAGATGTGCTGATGGCGTTTAGTTTCAATGGTGAGCCCTTAGAAGTACTAACGGACCAATAATAGATGGGCTATTAAAAACGAGAACAAATTATGATTTACAAATGCCAACAGAAAAAAAAGCCATCACATCACGGTAAGACGGTGAATACTTCTTCACAAGATTCGATTGTTAGCAATAAGACTGAGGGCGAATTTCACCAATGAAAACTGAACGCGTTCAGCACGTAAACCACGTTTAAGAGCTGTCAGTGTCATTATTTTCTTTGTAATATTGACACTGACAGCTCTTGAACTCGGTTTAGATGCGCTGATCGCGTTCAGTTTCATTGGTGAAATTCGCCCTAAATGAACCATTCAACTGACAATAATTTAGTTCAGACATCAAGTAACAATATAGACTGCTTTGTAAATAAATAATATTATTGAAAATTATTCCATCTCTCATAAATTATTTGTGAAAACTTACACCTTAATATGTACAGTGTATTTTTTCTAACACCTCTTATTTAGTAAACAAATACAATAGTTATCGCAATAATCACACAGTTTAAATTAGGTATGAACGTCTTGATTTTATAAGAAACAGATACTGTATGAATAACGTTTAAAACCGCTTCGAATGAACCATTTAAATACTTTCATTTTCAAAATTGGCAGCACGCCAATATTTTGTTTACAAAATAGGACAAGTAAAGAGAAACACACTTTAATTGAAATTGTTCAACACTTAGGAACTAAGATTGACTTCTCCGTGGTGTGGGGAATGTGGTAACAAATATTTGAGAAGATTTTGGAATAACTACACTGTACTATGTACTACTCAATAAATGTTTTTTAAGCCGTGGTAATGGTAAACAAAAGTGTCAATCAGGCCAGGCGCACTCCATATTTTAGGTATGAAGCTACAAGCGCGGCGGGCTCGACTTGTCGGGCCAATTCAGTGGGCGTAACGTAGTTAGAAGATATACGAGTTACGCGATAGAAAGAGAGGCAACTCTAATTAGCGCTGTGCGACCTGAATTGCACTTTATTATGTAGTAGCAAGAGTCGCTATTTGTTAATATGATTTTGCGAAGTGAATCTTCTGTACTTGTAGTATTATGTTTTGTGTGATTCTTCAGGCAACTTGTTTTTGTATAACTTGAGACATTGTTGCAAAATAACATTTTATTTGTGTTGCCAGCAACATTTAGCCACAATCATTACCTACATGAATTGTATTCGAAATATAAATATCATAACATCACGCCTTGTTTCCCCGAAGAGTTAGGCAGAGGTGTAGGTAGTAGTTACACCCACATTTCGCCAGTTATGTTTAAATCCCAAGCAATAGGGGCAAGTCTGTTGTTATAAACCAGGCATAAATCCGGACTCTGGACGAAAATTCAGTAAATTTCAGTCCAGTGAAATTATGAAATAATTCTATTGTGTAGTACATGGTACAATGATATCATCATTAATCTACATAGTTGTATACCTCATGTGACGAACTTGCACTACGAATGAGAGTCTATAGAATAAGCTAGCTATGCTAATGAAATGTACAGATATTTTGAAACTATTTCGATATAAATGCATTTAAAGACTGTAACATTATATTAACATTTAAACCTCTTATATTGAATAACCAATCCATTTATAAACATCGATTTAAATCGTTAGATACTTAGTTGTTTCAATATTATCAATTTGTATCGAGTTAGCAGTAAGCCGTCAAATAAATAACAAGTAACTGTTCTAGTGCGAAAAAGGGACGGCAATATGCATCCTGTACAGCTCCCTCTCTTTTTCGCATTGGACCAATGATGATACTAGCCTATAAGCGCGACCCCAGCACGGGTCAAATAAATAAAATCATTTTCAACTATCGACGCAGGCGCATAAGCTCCATTTAACGATTCAAATCGACATTCACAACTATATTCCTATATTTTTCTACATAATAACCAAACTTACTACTACTAGCGAGTGTCACCTATACATTTCACTAACATAACATTTAAGGGTACGTTCACACTCGTCACACCACAGCTGACTAAGCTAGTGTACTTTGGCTTTACCTGTGACGATCTTGGCGTATTCTTCGTAGAATCGCGGGAACAGTTGTATGGCGAAGTATACCACGGAGAGGTATGCGATGATCGCTAGCGTCAGTATTAGATCGAATACTGCCGGCTTTACACTGTGGGAGAAGAGAAGCTTTATAACTTTTATTTCTGTAAAGAGAACTCCACGTAATAAATCATCACAAGCCTACAGCAGTTCACAGCTGGACATAAACCTCTCCAATTGCACACTAATCAGCCGACCGTTTCTGTAAAAATCTCACCGTGAAAATTTAGGTGAAGTGAGCTTGAAGTGAGCTGGCATTCCTCCTGATGCTAGGGATTGACACTATTGACAGCTCACTCGTAAGCTCATTTCACCGAACTTTTCACAGTGAGATTTTTGCAGAATAGAAAGCCAGTTTTATTCTCGGCCTATCTTATCAAACCGCTACCAGCCACCCTGCGAAGATCGTCACTCCAGCTAGTCTTAGGGCATCCTAACTTACGTTTGCCGATTCGCGGCCTCCACTAAAGAACACGTAAATAATAATACACGTAATTTCGGGGTACCCCCTATGCCTGAACGGGCACTATAAGTTACGGTGAGCATTAGCTTTTTAGAACAATATCCATTACATTGAAATAATATTTTAATAGCCAAGAGCCTTGACCTGTGGAGGCTCTGGTTGGGCAGCTGGATTGCGCTTGATTCAGAAAGCGGTATTTCTGGACACGACTCATATTATAACGTTTTTATATATTTTTTAATATTTAAAAATGTTATTTATAACTATGTTACGTATGTTTTTATAAGTATTTAAATGAAATAAAGGGTATAATTTTAGTAGTGTAATATTTTTTAACATAATTTAAATTAATAGACTTGCCTGTAAACATATAAAGCCGCTCTAGTCGCTCCATATAGCGTGTACTCTGGCTCTCTCTTGTCGACCGCGTGCGTACTCACTGTCACCTCCATGTACCGGGACAGAGCTCGCTCTAGCGCGCCTGTCACTCCTGATAAAAAAATATATGTTAGAATTTAGTACAAAGGTACAATGTGAAAGTATTTTGTTCAGAATCGTTTACTGAATCGATTTCTGTTGAATACTGAGGTAATTTGTATCCCAAAAATAATACTTAATTGATTCAGGCGTGACTTGGCGGAAATCCATTATAAAATACAATAGACGTAGATATATTTAGTAACCTATTCCGCTTAACTATTTCTAAAGAGTCATAAAAACCCTATAAGAAATCGACACGTGGTTCACCTCTCAACGAGGCATCCTCAGGATGACGATTGACTTGCCGCGAACCCGAACACGACGTGTTGCCGCGCCGAGCGCCGGACGCAGAAGGACATCCGGCGCTCGTATTTACGTCTATTTTATTTCCCCAAAAATAATAAAAATTACGTAAATTACAGTCACAATTCAGCTGTACAGTCAAAACAAACCAAAATGGACGAATTGCGTTTGATAATTTGGCCGTAAAAGTAAAAGCTTACAGTAGAAAATGAAACTCACCTGAACTCGGCAGTGTGGTGGTGATAACCTGTGGCGCCCTCGCTTGTGAAGATAAATATTTGTACCAATGTCTTATTGACGCTTCATCTACACTCTGAAAAGAAGAATAATACTTTTAATTTGATAGTAGTTCATTCCTTTGTACGTTTCGTATCTTTTTATAACAGTGACAGATTCTTGCAATCTCGTGTATGATTCCCGTAAGTTTTCCGTATTTCGGACAGCGAATTGGTATGGTCTGTAACAAACGTTGTTTAACACGCGAAAATGTTTTTTATTTTTTAATTTTGACCATTCTTGGGAACATTGATATCAGGGATGTAACGGATACTCGCATCCGCAACTGCGGAACATCGGGAAAAATGTTGATATCCGCAAAACATCCGCTTCCTCAACTTTTGATTTTAAAAGGTCCACATCCTCATAGTTTCTATGGGGATGTGACCCTACGTTGTTCACTCAAATAGTGAGTTTTGTAAAACTCTCGCCGAGCTAAATGGGCGGGCTGGAGTGTGATCCTATTGACTGAACTCGTTGTGTCCCTCCCTGTCCTTTGACAGACAATCGGCAATTTTATGTACAACATCCGCTAAATTACATCCAAATCCGTTCAGCCGTTAAAGTGTGATTAAGTAACAAACATCCAAAGATTTACATTTTTTATTATAAATAGGAGAATAATTATAAAGTGCAGCATCTTCCTCATTAAGTTCGTCAGTCAGATACCTCGATTTTTTCTTCAAGATTCTTGATACACTCAGAAGAATAATAATTTACAAATGTTTGTCATTCTTACTGGTAACTGACTCTTTGAACTGCTGAGCATGAGGTCCTAGGTTCGATTCCAAAGTTGGGCAAAGTGTTATTGGGTTTTACCCAGAGTCACGACATTAGGACTGTGATGTTATGTGTTGTTTTATGTTACTTACCAATGCATCATTATACAACGCAGCATCTTCTTCATTCAACTCGTCCGTCAGATTATAAATATGAGAAGCGAGCGCCTTCGCCGTGACCTCGA
The DNA here is from genome assembly GCA_914767815.1 of Eupsilia transversa. Classification (NCBI taxonomy): domain Eukaryota; kingdom Metazoa; phylum Arthropoda; class Insecta; order Lepidoptera; family Noctuidae; genus Eupsilia; species Eupsilia transversa. The sequence continues at coordinate 11,973,748 of OU611889.1, read as the reverse complement.
TGTTTTCTATTAGATTCTTGATAGATGACTCGTTTGGTTGATCTAGGATTGTACTGCGAGATGGGTCTTTGTGACTCTGGAATAGATAACGAGATTTGAGGTGAATTATTTTTCAGTACAAAAAATTTAAAGAGCAAAACTATTATCATGGTGCAACTCGTGAACGACTCGTAATTGTGTGATGAGTTCATGTTCACAAAATCAGTAAAAATAACCCCCGAACATTTTTAACTGCAACGTGGAGGCTCTTTGTCTGAATCTCACCTGATGGTAAGCGATGATCAGGCCGAAGGTGGAAGCGAGCTTCACCCGGAATCCTCAACCACAGAGGAACTGGCTATCTTACCTCTAACTGCCGGAACACAACAATGCTGCTAACATGATTACCCAAAAATTGTTAGCTCGTATAAGTTTAATCAGTTCGCTTAACGCCATTAGGCCTAGAAATGTCAATACTTCTGGAGCAGGTTCATTCATAAGTTATAACAAATGTTTTTATATTCTCTGTTTACTATTTGCAGCCAAAACGACAATAAACATAATAAAAAAAACCTTTTTTCTAACAAAAAAAATCATTTTTCTAATTATTAAAAATGAAACACTTTTGGTGAAACGGTCAAAGTGTCACCCTCCTCATAGCAACTGGTTCCTTTCCAGGGTTTTTGACCATATATAGTTCAAGAGAAAACCAAATCAGAGACAATATTTACACACACCTGCAACGAACTCAGCGTAAAAGCCGTCATCCTCCTGATACTGAACCGCTCATGCTGCCACGCTAACAGCTCATCAGCGAGGTTGATCTTCTTATGGTTGATAGTGACGCCCAGCCGAGACTTGATACTGTGCGCCGCGCCGCCCGGCTTGGGGGGCTTCGACACGTGCATCGTCATCGTGGGAGACGACGAGATGGAGTCGAGGCACATCACGAAGGAGACGTCCTGCGGAAGAAGGTATTATTCAGTGAACGTTTTGATGCCAACCCAAATGTCCTATCTTTGGTATTGTACGTCGAATTGTTGAGGTCCTTAAGTTCTGAGTTGAGCTGCACGATTACTGACAATTGCGTGCACTGACTGGACAGGTCCACTCAATCTGTGTGGTTCTTTCCTCAAAAGACCATTTCAGACACTAGCCTATAGTCTTCATATGATTTAACCAATAAACTGTCTAGATTTTAAAAGAGACTGTCCTCTGAGTTTGTTTCGGCCTTTCTTCTGAGAGTAGTCAGATAGGAAACTCTGATCTCATCTAGTACTTAAAATATTATTGACGTGTAAACTTTTACATGTTTGCACAAACCCATTTACAGAAAAATAAAAACAGCCTAATCATGATTGTCTAAAAACTAAAAAGCTGTTTGAATGCCTTGCCCTGTCACCACCACCCCCCGAAGAAGTTGTCAACATCCCCTAGAAGGATGTTAATGTTTTTGTATTTTTAATTTGCATTAGGTTAAAAAGGATTTATAGGTTTAAAATCAAAAGTGAACTCTGTAGACACTACACGACATCTATTTTAACAGGGAATTTGAATGTTCTATTAGAATTTTCCTAAAATTATAAAAACAATGAAGTTTACACAAGGCAGACAGGTAGTATCTTTTCTTGTCCTTTAAATCTGCGTCTACGCTAGGCGAGCCCATCACGAGCCGAGCACGAGCGGAGTACGAGCCGAACACAATTCCAAGCCTCGAACGAGCGCGCTGCCACCATTTTGTTCGTACTCTGCTGTGCTCCGCCAATTGTCGGTTTTTTGACGAGCACAAAGGGATTTGCTTCAGGCTTGAGGACAGTGATCGTTGTAGGTTCGTCGTACGTCCACACTTGACGCCGCGAGCGACGAAGCCGAGAACGGCTCCGCTCGTGCTCGGCTCATGCTCGGCTCGCCTAGCGTAGACACAGCTTTAGGATCAAAAATCCGTCCACCACTTGTTCGCGCGCTGCAAAGTGAACCTAAAACTGCAGAAGGTCCAAAAGCTTTGTTCTACTCACTTGCAATAACGAAGCATCAGCAGAATCCAGTTGCTCCTCCAACCATTTCTTAGCAGAGAAGTAATTGAGCGAGTGTCCCAACGATGTGAGGACGAACAGTAGCGACGGCGCGCCGCGTACCGACGTGCTTGAGTACAGGCGCGAGAAGATACGAGCGAGCTCAAGAACAGCTACTGCGCCTGACGCGTTCGAGTCCGCGCCTTGGGAGAGCTCCTAGGGATTAAATTAATTTTATTGAAATAATCATTGTTTTTTTTTTTTACCGGTTTAGAATACCTTTGGCTAACATGGCCATTCTGAATTACACAAACATTTGTTTCTCATTTGTTGTTTTTTGTTTCTCCCTACATAAATGTTAAAGACAGCCAAAAATTGCATGCTAAATTAAATAGCCATTTAGGCTGTTTTCCACCAGAGATGAGCGAGGATGCGTAGCGAGGGATGTGTGTGAAACTAGCCAATAAAATCGCTTCATTGTCATAGCTTGAGCTAAGCTAGCGTTGTTATTGGTTAGTTTTACGGTCATCCCTCGCTACGCATCCTCGCTCATCTCTGGTGGAAACGCAGCCCTAACATGGTAAAAAAAACCAGATTCATTGTAATGACTAATAGTACATCGGCTAACATGGTCATTCTGTATTACATATTTAATAGTGTGGAAATATTTCTATAATTAATTCTTGTAATTTTTTGTTCACATTAAATAAACGGTTTTAGACAAAAAATTATCGAAATAGCATTTCATTTTCACACTCGCTGCTAAAATAACCCTTTATAATGACTGTGACTTTTAAGTATTGCTTGACTGGCTTACGTGAATACATTATTCAAACATTTAATTGAAAACTTAGCAACAAATGTAAGTAGGTACTCACAGGAACAATAGCTGACGAGTCATAGTGGGCTGCAACGACGATGGTTTGTGCCGATCCGGAACGGCCGACCAGCTTGCCGTGAAGAGTCACCGGTTTGGACTCCAGCTTCTGAGGAGTTGAGGCTGACACCACTGTGGAAAGAAAGAACTATGAGCTATAATCATTTTATACGAAACTAGCTACGCTTGCCAGGGTCTGTACATGGGTGACCATCTTTACATACCGAGACTCAGGCGACAGGCGAACGGAGCCAATCGCTTGTCGCAGCATACTTTCGGCTACGATGGCGTGTTGCGGAAGAAGCCAAGCCAAGAGCTGCTGTGCGCGACTTGGTCATATAGACTTTAAATACTGGGTACACGATTTAATATCGTTTAAAATATGTTCCGATCCGATGCAATGCGAGGTGTTTGGCAGTTCACCTTGTTTAACTTCATATAGTTCGTATTTAAGTTATTTAATAAATCAATATGACACAGTTCTATCTATGTAAAGTCTATGCAAATAATACATTCAGTAAACTTGTGCTATTTTGATACACAGTTATCTTTAGCTTGTTACAATTATCTAGGCCATGATATATGTATGATAATATTGAAATCTTAGAAGATCTGTGCATTTGTAACAGACTTTAAAAAAAAAATACATGAAAAAATTAATATTAGAATTTTTTGAAGCATTATTATTCATAGCTTTCCACCAGGCATAATTACAGACTCCGGGCTGCAACTGAGAATTTTAATTGAAGAAACCAATTATTCTGCAGACCCCGGGCTGAGCACTCATTAAAGCTAGACCAGCAAGTCGATCAATAAAACTAAAACTGCAATTTTTGAACAATCTATACATATTATAAATTAAATTGACTTTTTGTATGTGTCTGTTCTTCTAAACTACACAACGGAGTTTGAGGCTTGACAACTTGTGTGAAATTGTATACACATTAACATGCTTATATTTGAGCGTATGTTTTGTCAAATCCTAAAACCGTCCAAACAAGTGCGTGAACACATATGTGTATCAGAATAAAATAAACAATACCAATTTGATAGCCATTAGAAGACACGGAGTTCATCATAGCTTCGAGAGCTGTTCCAGACTTGTCATCAGTGATGAAACTGTGCTGCAGGTCTCTAAGGATATCCTCGAAGTCAGGCGTCCAGCGGGCAAAGTACACTGGAGCGTTCACTTCCTGCTGGATCATTGCCATCTCTAGGAGTTGGATGTGCTGTGGAAAAAAAATAATGTTAGTAATATGAAGGTTTAGGCTTGTTTACATTAAGAGAATGAATGATTCTGGATTAGTTTGCTAGAGCTTGCTGCTTGTTGGTAGTTACATTGTTGGCAAGTAGCCCTAACAATGTCTTCTTTCATGCTACATATTTTAGTTTTATGTATGAGAAGACTGGGTTGTGGTCTGATTGGCAGTCACTCCATGTAAAACACTGGTATTCAGCTGCATCTGGTTAGACTGGAAGCTGACCCCAACATACTTGGGAAAAGGCTAGGCAGATTGATTGATGCATGAGAAAATTAGCCCTGCACTGGGAAAATTGCAGGCACAACATTTTTTTTGGGTGTGTTTATTTTGGCAAACTATGTTTAAAGTTATGGGAATTATTAATTGAATGTATTAAACCAGAATACCCCAATAAAAAAATAAAAAAAATATTCTGTTTTTAACAAAATTGTAAATTGATTCACTGTTTCAAGGTATAATAGATAATCCTAGCTCCTTCCTTTTATATTTTTTTTTAACCTTCCTTTTTGGATTGAATAAACACTAAAACAAAACTATTTTACTATAAGTACCTCTTTTTCTTCAGGTGTCAGAACCGTGTCATTCTTAGGTAAAACCAGCAGCAATGCTCCCGCTTTGCTACGGACCTCCATGAACTGTTCAATGGTGATATCCTGTACCCTAGCAACAACGCAGTGACGAGAAGTGCTCCATGACGTCAGAGAACGGCCTTCAAGGTTGAAGCTGGCACTACGGCATCCTGATTGATGGAAAATTAATAATAAAATGGTAGTTACTTTATTATTTACTTACATTAATGAATATTTTGTTTTTAAATAGCCTGATAGATCATTTTCTATGAGACTTTTTGAAATTCTGGCAGCCTTTGACAGGAACTAGGAGATAAATTAGTAGATTTATCAGTAAAAGTTATGATGAGTTGTGTTTTAAGTTAATATGTTACTGTTAACATATTAAAGTTGATTGTGGTTTTATAAAACAAGGAAATACAGAAATAAATAGACATTCAATGCCATAACAAGTAAAACTTCTTCTAAATTATGAACTATTTGATCTCCAATTGAATTTGCCGCTGATAAGGTGACAATCATAAAATAAACAGCCTAGTAATAGTAATATTACCTAGTAATATAACCTCAAAAGTATTCCGAATCGATTTTTGTTTTATAAATTACAAGTTTAGTAACGTTACGAACTTACCATGGGGAACGGTGTGTAGGTCGTAATGTTGCATTCTATACACGGAAAACTCATGAGAAGCAGCTACCGGGTTCACAGGAGACATTATGATAAAAATAGGAAGAGCTACAAGCAAATAGTAGGGCAAGTAGCCCTTAAAAATCTCGGCAAAGCCGTCCGCCTCGTCTAGCCACATCTTAGTGACTAATTGAATTTTCAGTTAACAAAAATAACACCAAATACGATTTTTAGTAATAACCATAATCCAATTAGAAACCCTACGTGTGATAAGTCGGTCAATGACATTCGATTTGCGTGACACTAGTGATGTAAGATGGTGCAGTTTTTTAGTAAGTAAGTATTACTAAATCAGAATCGTCGAGTTGGAAAAAGGAAACGTTTTTATTGTGTGTTTTTACGAGCGTTATTTGGCGTATTTTCTCTAGTATTTATAGGGCGTATTTTAAAACAAATTACTAGTGGACTATGAAGACTACAGTCCTTACACATTTATTTTACATTCTATTATGTTTTTTATTAAATGGCAAGCAAAACCGATGTCGACTATTCTGCCAAAGTGCATGGAAAAACAAGTGTGTCAGATCAAACCAAAAAAACTGCAACTTACCTACTGAAGACACAAGAGTAACATTTTTCGGTTGATACAGTTGAACACAATGTGGATCTTGTTGGGTTAGTACGGGATTGAAACAGAGGGGCAAGTTTGACAGATTGCGACTGGAATGTGAATTTACGAGCATAGGCCTTCAGAATACTTCAGATTTTCGTTACAGGTTGCTGTTGCCGTTGGGTTGCTGCTGTGGCTGTCAAACAGTCAGAGAAAAATAACTGACAAAATACTCTACTGGAATAATTATAACACTTCAGGTTTTGGAGTAAGATTTAAGACAATAGACGGAGATCATTATAGATTCACTCGTTTTTGACAAAAAAGTCCTACTAAGAACAAATAAAACGTAACATCACTAGCTACGACACCGAGATCTATAAGTTTTGTTGTAACTTGTACGCAAAAAGCCATTTTCTCGCTTTAATCGATAATTTTTATAACTACGTTTATAATCAGGCCAGGACTAAACTCAGAACAATGGAATATAATATACTAAAGCTAAGTTTTTTTTTTTGCTTTTTATGACATAAAGGTATGTACAACATTAATCACGTAGTTCCTTATTTGACCGCCCACTGCAATAAATCCTGGGCGCGCTGTGAACCTGAAGTAAATTACAAGGATTGGACCTGCATAATCTATTCACAATGGTCCCTGCCGAATCAAACATCATTATTAATGTTCTCTAAAGGCTGTTAACAAATCCAAAACCCGAAAATTTTGTCAGTTTAAAATCAAAAATAGAGACGATAGGAAAAGTAGTAGGTAATTGAAAATGTATCATTTTTGATTCGACAACCTGTCGAATAGTTATGAATAAATAGCTATGTTGAAAATATATTGTAACGTCTGTTCTGTTAAGTAAATATTGAAGACTCACCGAAAAGGGTAGGTACTACACCCTATCGTACCACTAACCGCGATTTTAATTTGATAGTTTAGTACAAAGGAGAAGGCGGTCATAACAGTCAAATACAAAACCTCTTTGAAGATGTTTTTTTTAAATCAAACCTTTTCCTAGAAACCGACCAAAGTGCAAGGGCAGTTGGTAACTGCATGGCTTATTATCAGCTTTCGATATTATTCTGATACTCATTATTTATTTATTTCCTATATCAATGAAGCTCAATGAACCTTAAATCTGTGAAGGCCAATTAAAACGTTCACATGCAAGTCGTAATCTGTCAAACTTGTCAAAAATTTTGGTAAATTGATTGTATTCGACGGATTGCGAATGAGTTGCGAATGAACGTTTTAAAAAATACGGGAATGGCCCTCAAGCCAGGCGCACTCCGTATTTTAGGTATGAAGCTACAAGTACGCGGCGTGCTCGACTTGTCAGGCCAATTCTGTGAGCGTAACGTAGTCAGAGGCCTTAGTGTAAGTTTGCAAGTGAGTAAACGTAACTATCGCGTTTGCGTTAAGATTTGACTGATAGATCATAATGCTAAGAATATAAAGGTGAGAATAAAAATCTTAATGCAAACGCGATAGTTACGTTTAGTCACTTGCAAACTTACACTAAGGCCTCTGATGATATAAGAGAGTTACGCGATAGAAAGAGAAGCAACTTCTAGGTGAATATACAGTTTGAGTCTTCATAATGTGCACATATCGAAATGAGGGATTCTATGCTTAATTTGACAAACGGAAAAAATATTTAAAAAAATCTATTTTTTTTAATCTTTTTATTTTGTATTTTTTACCCCAATGTAAAAAAAACGGTGTAACTTTTAAATGATCTATCGCGATGAAACAAACTCAACTCCATAATGATTGGTAGTAATTAAGTGTTCTTATAAAATGAAAATTGTGGGGAAAACCCCTCCCAATTAAACCCAAAAAACCCTCAATTGAAAATAAACAGGTATTTCGTCCAAAAATCTGTTTTTTTAATAAATTTTTACAATAATCGTAAAAAAAAATCAATAAGACGAATTTTTAGATTTTATTTTTTATTTTTTCCGTCGATAATATTAAGCATAGATTCCCCCATTTCGATATGTGCACATAATGCAGACTCACACTGTATAACTGTAGGTCATTAGCGCTGTGCGACCTAAATTGCATTTTATTACGTCGTAGCAAAGTCGCTATTTAATTAAATGATTTTGCGGAGTGAATCTTTTGTACTTGTTCTGTGGCAATGTTGTTTGTTTTATGGTTTTTCATTCAATTTTTTTTTTTTTCGATTTTGAGATTTGTTACATTTCAATTTCACCATTTCATTTAACACTTACCGGTTGTTTAGTCTGGTACTTAAAGCTATTTAAATTACTGCACAAAAACCGAAAAACAGTGCAAGGCATTTGCCTGCACAATTTATAATAGCGCCTACGAAAGCTACGCGAGACTACGCTTTCGTAGACGTGTGCTACGGTTGCTACGAGTCTACGAGCTACGCGACAAGTCTAGTTTATTGAGCTATATTTTGACTGTTAATTTAATAGTGCAAGGCTTCATACAAATACAAAGTCCTACAGCTCATCGAAAAAACAAAGTTACAGTTATATTTTACCTAGGTATGTAGTAATAATGTATCTAGCATAATTATGTCCTGACCAAGAATATGTCTGGACTTTAAAAGAGACTGTGGCCTCTGAGCTACTTTCAGTCTTTCTTCTCAGAGCAGACCGATAAGAAACACCAACCTCATCTAGTTTTAAAATGTAAGTTATTTTTGAAGTGTAAAACTGTTTTTTTTAACCAATTTACAGAAATAAATATCATTTATCACCATCACCATCATCATTTATAATAATTTAGTGATAAATAATTAGTTGCTTTATTTTAAAACACATAACAAATAGTTTATTAAAGATTTTTTTGACATGAAGAAGTATCTAAGTTTACCAAACAGTACAAAAAACACGAAGAAAAATCGCATACCTACACAGTTCGTAGACATTAGCTACGAGCCTCTACGCGGTGTCTACGTTAGAGAGCAGACGCTACGACACAAATTGCAGCGCAAGTGTCTTACACCGACCGCAATTTATGTCGCCAGCGGACATTTAAAGTACGACACTAATGGGGAACAGTGGCTGCAATTCGTAACTCTCTGCTCCTAGAGTTGAAAGATTTTTCTCGAAATATGCAAGCAGGCAGGGGCGCACCGAGCATTTGCCTTTGTCTCTGTCTTTTTCTTTACGTGTAAAGAGTAAAGAAAATAACCACACTTTTGCCCTTTTTTAATGTTTTTTGTTGTTATTTTCATCATATTGCTCTTAAATAAAAAACTATCGTGTATAAACGCTCCATTCAACTATGAACTTTATTTAAGTAAATGTAACATAATATAAAATTACTTATTTATATAGAAAAGTAGGGAAATAGAGAAAAAAAATACTCGATAAGAGGTAACTTTGCGAATTTATTCTATCGAGCCAAATTGATCAAATCGTGTTTCCATCGTGTATACTGTCTAGTATATAAGCCCAAAATTACCAATAAATTTTCCTACATTTTAATTTAATTGTTTACTACTTCAAAAAAGCGTTATAAAAACGTGTTTTTATGTATAAAAAGCTCGGTGCCCCGTTAAATCGTGGGTTGTATCACATCAGCTTATTTATTGGATTTCTAACAGTGGCTACCCAATCCAATGCATGTTTACAAGAACGGAGAAAATACTAGTGATGACTGCCTCGTGGTCTAGTGGTAGCAAGCACTACTGCTGAGCATGAGGTCCTGGGTTCATTCCCAGATTGGGCAGTGTTATTGGGTTTTTCTATCTGGAAATTCTCAGTAGCTGCCCGGTGTCTGGATTTGTACCCGAATGGCAATGGGCTCGCCCCCTATTACATGGGAGTTAAACATAACTGGCGAAATGTGGGTGTACTATAGGTACACCTCTAGGAGGCCTGTATCCAGCAGTGAACGTCTTTTCGTGGTCATCATCGCGTCATGATGACGATGATATCAATCACGTATAATTATAGAATAAGTTTGACATGCACCAAAACATTAAAATAAATCGAAATACATTATACGAAAATCATACAAAGGAAATCAAAATAAAATGCAAATTGTACAGGCATAAATTAGTTAATAATAACAAAAAGAACAACAATAAAAGACAATAGACGAAAAAAATTTTGGATAATAAGACTTTAACAAACTTTTTAACTTTTAATAATTTTGCATATACCTATTTCCAATTCATTACGCTTCAATAATACGTTATACTGCTTTTCTCGCTCGTATGGCAAAGCATCTGCCTTGTCCCTGGTAGGTATTTCAGATATCCTGAGACTGGATGCAGAAGGCAGAAGGCAGGGTGTTCTAGCACAGCCTGGTAAGCTGAGTTGATTTTTCCCATGGGCAGAAACTATAGAAAGCCACTTGCTACGATCCTTACTATAAACTACTTTTATACGTTTACCGAAAGAAAATAACATTCTGTATTGCGTACAAATAGTCTAAAGATGTGAAGGCTTCCATTGTGTGCAATTTTTTGTTGTCTTTTTTCACTGAACGGGCTTTGAACAATTCTTGGGTTGGGAGCACTCTGGGATTGAATACACGTAGCAACATTCTGGCACAAGTATAATGACTGGCGAAAATCTTGGTACAAATCGACTACCCTACTTTATAACAAAAAATATCAATTTACCCACAATAACACCTGTCAGTAACAGTTTATCACAGTTTTGTCTAAACTTTGTTCACTGAGAACGTCCCAACAGTAGCTTTTGCAGTTCAGCATTTAAAAATTACAAAAACAACCAAATTGCAATTTTTGTTCAAGAACCTCTCTTTTTTTATTTAATTTCCGGTAAATACGTTTCGCCATTACCTCTTGAATTTTATCTTTGCATCAGGATAGGCAAAAACGGGTCGCAATTACTCTGAAAAATCACGTTCTATGTCGAAACTGAAATGGGCCAGGAGATGTTCTGGCAATGTTTGGTACAGACTTGCCCTTGCTTCTCATTATACTAGGTTATGGGCGAAAGCATTAATAATAATCATTCCTTTGTGTGTTTATATTTTGCGAATCAAAGGACCACAATTAGGTTATGAACCTGAAAAGTTTTGTTTTTGTTATAAAACAGTATAAGTTATTGTTTCTAGAAGGATTTTTTAAATTTAGGTTGTTGTAAAACTGGCTATCCGGAGTATTTCGTATCCAAGGTAAATCGATACCATCTCGACCATTTAATGATATAATTACAGTATTTACGCAACTAATTTTGGGTGGTTACGTTAATATAATTTGGAGTATTATGGCTTTGGAGGTGTGTAGTAGGAGCGGTAGTCGCGCGTCCCGGGGCGACGGGAGCCGGGGATGCGTCGTGGAGTACGCGTAAGCACCAAGAAGGTGGATACAGAAGGCCTGCTTCCAAAATGGAGATAAAGGAAGGTCACTGAAGAAAAATCATTACTGTAGAGGCCAAAGAGCCACTTACGCATCATGTTGCGCGTGTTTCTTGCGTGCTTTCGAGATTTTGGAAAGTGAGAGCATATTTTTAGGTTTTGTGGTAAATGGAGGTTCTTCACTTCTCTTTTCAGTGGAAGCGGTGTGGTGTGCGAGGCGCGAGGCGGCGCGGCGCAGTGCGGCGCTATCGAGCGGGTCCGCGGGGGGCGCGGGGGCGCGGGCCGGCGCGCGGGCCGGCGGCGCGGGGCGGGCCGGTGCACGCGGCAGTGTGCGCTGAGCCCCCGGGAGCGCGGCATGGGTGGCGCGCTGCTGCTAGCGCTGCTGGCGGCGGCGCGGGCCAGCGAGCCCAATGCCACCGAACTCAGCCCCTCGCCGCCACCAGAAGAAGAAAAGACCCCGCTGTTCCCCATCGACCTGTTCAGCGAGGAGCAGAGGCGGTCCGGCGCCGTGCTGCTGCACATAGTGGGCATGGGCTACATGTTCGTGGCCCTCGCCATCGTGTGCGACGAGTTCTTCGTGCCGGCGCTGGACGTCATCATCGAGCGGCTGGCCATCCGGGACGACGTGGCCGGCGCCACCTTCATGGCGGCGGGGGGCTCGGCACCCGAGCTGTTCACCTCCATCATCGGCGTGTTCGTCTCGTTTGACGACGTCGGCATCGGGACGATCGTGGGCTCGGCTGTCTTCAACATTCTGTTCGTGATCGGTGCGTGCGCGCTGTTCTCTAGAACGACATTGACACTAACTTGGTGGCCCCTGTTCCGCGATTGCTCCTTCTATTCCGTGAGCCTTCTCGTGTTGATATACTGTTTCCGGGACAGCGAGATATACTGGCAGGAGGCGTTGGTGCTGTTCTCGCTGTACGGGGCGTACGTGATGTTCATGAGGTGGAACCAGCCGGTGGAGCGAGCGCTGAAGAAGCTCATCTACAAGAACAAGGTGACGCGAGTGCGGAGTACTGATCAGCTGATGCCAACGGTGAGCTCGCCCGCACACACCCAAGCATGCATGTTGCAGTTTGGCGCAGATTTGGCAGCCTTTCAACTTTCCTCTATGCCCAATTCCTCTAATCTTTTCATCATCTAGAAACAGTAGACGTCGATTCTGACACGATGATGCGCATAAAGTAACATATTTCATTCAGAAATTCGAAGAAAATGAGAAAAGTATGAATTGCGTTGTCACCAAATCTGCGCCAAAATTTAGAGTATCGACTTTCAATAGAGCCTGCGATGTGTTGAACCTTCTAAACGTTAGATGAAAGACCTTCTTCTATCCCTGATGGTCTTAATAGTGCATTGAAATTAGACTTCGATTAGAAAATGCGGTAATCAGAGTATCATCTTAAGCCAAAAAGGTATAAAATTCCAATACCTGTGTAGGAAAATTTGGGAATTTCTAACATTTGACCTCAATTTTAACGAATAGTTCCTTTGTATCGTTAACGTCTAACTACTGTTTGCTTACGAGACTGTTATCGTGATCGCGTTTATGTTACATGCCGCGGAATATTTTGTTTCTCATTTTAGTCCTAGCATTCGTTTTCGTTTGAAAGTACTTACTTTTTTTAAATTTAAAATAGTGCCGTCAGAATTCGGTAATATTGGAATAATTTTAGAAACCAAATAGTATTTATTTTCATAATTCAACGTAAACCAATGAATACACGCCATAATTTGTGCTGTTTAAAATTCGAATAGTCTATTTAAATATTTGAAAACTTGAATTCCATTCGTCTATTGATTTGGCGGATTAAGGATTGCGTGACGTAGAACGGCACAAACCTTTGAAGTATTTCTATTTATTATTTAGGTATTTAGTAGTATCGAAGCGCCTACGGAAAATCTCAATAAAATTCTTTACATATCGAGAGCGTCGGAATTTTAATTTCGTTTTGTCTCCCTCGTTCTCAGAGAAACAAAATTCAATTTTGTGACGAAAGTGATTATTTTGAATCAAGTTGGAGTTACCTATCAATATTTATGGAGATATTTAAATTTTAGGTGTTAATTAAATATTACAATAATAATTTATTGGACATTGTTTATGAGGCCGCTTTTACGAAAGCGTTAATCGTTATCGGAGCGTTATTTATTAATAAAAGTTAATTAGCTATTGATAATGTTGTAAGCAATGAGATTATCCATCGATTTTTACTAGAACTTGCCTACTGTACTAACAGTTATCTTCGCGTACATAAAAGTTTGAAAAACTGTGTTGCACGAAACAGACAACACACGCATGTAAGTAATTTCCGCAAAGTAATAAAGCAGGTCATGTTTAAGGCTGAAAAGAGAAATGTCAGTGCCGTTTTAGGTCATAAAAATGAAGCGACAATTTTTTTTTAGATTACCTCATGGCAAGTATTAAACTATTGTGATTATTTCTTTTCAAACAAGATAATAATGTTAATAATATTATAAGCTAACAGTTTATAAATAATAATAATTAAAAACTCTATTGGTTTTCCAATGAGAGACCGTCAAATTTGATTCACAAAATAATTGAAGTACCTACCTAAAATTGTTTTGGTTATTATTCAAATGCAGAAACTGTTTTTGAAGGGGGAATAGAAACTGCTTTAGTTACTGAGATCAGAACGAGAAACTATTTTTTATTCAACGAAGAATAATTAACATACCATCATGCTTGTATACCCCAAAGGGTTAGGCAGAGGTGTACCTATACACCCACATTTCGCCAGTTATGTTTTTCAAGTCCCATGTAATGGGGGGCGGGACTATTGCCATTAACCGGGCACAAACCCAGACTGATGGAAAAACCCAATAACACTTTGCCCGACCCGGAACTCGAACTCGGCTCAGCAGTAGCGCTTGCGACCACTTTAACTAATGAATGAATAGATCTTTTATACGAGATTTCAGTAGATTTTAGCACTGAAGAGTTTTGGTATATTAAGGCTTAGATATTTTTAAATAAGTGGCTAAAATTTCGCTCGCTGATAGGCATACACCATTGCAAGATTAGACAAATATCGTTTATCATCCTTTCGTTATTTCGATATAAACGTATTATAAACTCCGTTATTTCACGATAAGTACAAAGCAATGTAATCTATTTACAATTAGCATTAAAAATATAATTCTAAAGTGCAGTCATTATAATATTATTACACAATAACTGTCGTTATTTAGCCGTTATTTGTCTAATGCTAAAGTAAATGGAATATGACGGTGATAGTCTATATCCGTAACGAGCAATATTGACGTTGAATGATAATATAATCAGCAAGTCATCAATATGTACAATGTAACCTGCCCTGCAGGCACCTGAGAGCTAAATAATCAGCCACACGGTTCGATCGTTAAGGTTCGAAGGTTGAGTCACGCTTGCCGCAGACGTTTCGTGGATGGGTGACCATCCATTACATATTGACCCCTTCGTGTCTCGAAGAGCACGTTAAGTCATTTTTACCTACCGGCTGTCATTCAAAGATCTTTGACAGTTGTTACGGGTAGTCCCAAAAGTCTGACAACCACTCTTACCAAGAGTTATCGTGTTACCCAGTAACTGGGTTGTGGAGGTCAGATCGGCAGTCACTCAATGTAAAATACTAGTATTAAGCTGCCTGCATCTGGTTAGACTAGGCAGATTGATGTACTACTTACCTCAATATTTCTAATGACGCTGAAATGTTTATCTATGTTTGAACTGGATGGTCTCGTAACAGGCTCATTCTCAATAACAATGATCGCTCAGAAGCCTTAGTGTACGTTTGCAAGTGAGTGAACGAAACTATCGCGTTTGCGTTTAAAATTCACAGATCATAATGCTAAGAAAATAAGGCTGAGAATAAAAATCTTAACGCATATCTGATCTCGATAAAAAGTAAATATTTTCACAACAGATTGTTTAAATATTTATGGCTCACCTTCCATATTGCGCCGCACGCCTTTTCACCTGTGCACTTGAGGATCTTATGACTGCGTCAGCAGACGCAGTTCGCGTGGCTGAATTTTGGGCTAATAATACATACACCTCCTTTTCAAAAAACAATTCGGAACACCATGAATACCAGTACACAAGCGTCAGAATTTTCAAACAAATAAACTGATTTCGGAGAACACAATTTGCTGTTTTAGGTAACGATTAGTTTAAAAGCAAAATCTTAGCAGAATTAAAAAAATACACTTTGCTGATATAAAATACACCTAGCATCAAGTGTTTCTAAAAGAACTCGATAGACAGCATTTTAATTGCAACCAGCACTCTAATTGCGTAACACACTTCCAATCTCAATCCGAATGATTTTGAAGGATATCACTAATCCATTATTAAATTCGAAAAATTTGTCTGCTCAGCAATGTAAATAACGCAATGAATGTTGTTGAATTTTCAGAATTAAAGCCATTGTTACTGTAAGTGTGTTACGTAATTATCCCGCTGTTTTAGAAGATGCTAGAAGACCAGACCATCTATATTTTTTTCCATTTTGCCAGCCACGCCTTAAATAAGGTTAATTGGGGTTATAAAAACCTGAGGAAAGCTATACATCTTTGCGTTTTTCGTTTCATCTCCGAGCAAATATAGAACAAATATATCATCAGTATGAAATATAAAATTGCTTTACAATTTGTGTTAACACAGTTGAACAGATCGTGATGAAATTCTACCGAGTGGATGAAATATGGAAATGAATACTATAGTTTTAATTGACGTGCATTTGAATTGAAATTGCAATATCTGTTTGGTTTTTAAATGCATTTTTGAGGTCCTCTGTTATTGCATTGTTAACACAAATGCATTAACAAAATGATACATCGCTGTAAATGCTTAATGGTTGGTGTTGAATAAATGATTATTGTTAATTGATGATTTATAATTTTTCATTGAGTTATCGTTGTCAATTAAATTTATGAATATAATGAGCACTTACGATTAATTTGGCCCATTATGATTTTAAATTATTAAGCTTTCAGTGATGTACAACTGAATTTTCTACGGATAGGCTTATAATTTTATTAAATGATAAACATATTAATTAACTACAACGGAAAGCAGAGCAGAGGGAGCTCCGAGAGTAGAAAATCTAGATCATTCTAGACTTCATTCTATCAAGATCATCGATTTTCATGAATCCAGTCGAATTTTCCCAAAGTGAAGCGTAATCTTTTGCATTGCAGACTTTCAGTAAAGCTTGTTGAAAAACCAGGGCGAAAGCAAAGACTCCACAAACACGAGATCTTTAATATCAGAACAAATAACTTCCCTTCACTCAAGTTCAAACAAACCCGAAGACAACGTTCATCAGGACTTTAGCAATGTTATTTGCGAAGTAAAAACCCATCTAGAAGTTTTTAACGAAACAAAAGCTATAGGAAAGCACGCGAAATGAACAGAGTTTTATGAAAATTATTCTTTTGACTTCGACTCCTGCGTCGAACTGCGCTTAAATATTTTCTCATAAAATACTTGGAAGACACGAAGCCAGTGATTTATATTTATTTTGAAGGCTTTTAGCTTAAGGAACACCCAGTCGATAAAGGAATCAAGTTTACGGCTTGAGAGAGCACAGGCTTTGCTTTAGAAGTCTACACAGTCACTATACTTTGTTTGCTTTGAGTCTTCTCTTGGCTTTAGTTTTCATTCTTTGAATTCTCCAGATCTTAGGGCGTAGCACGATTGCGTGGAGTAAGAGTTTCTTTTTTTTACCACAACGGGTACGCTCTTGGCCTTCGTCTCACCTGGTGGCAAGTGGTGATCAGTCCGAAAGTGGAAGCGAGATTTTCCCGGAATCCTCAATCACAGAGGAACTGGCTATCTTACCTCTAACTGCCGGAACACAACAATGCTGCTAACATGATTACCCAAAAATTGTTAGCTCGTAAGTTTAATGAGTTCGCTTAACGCCATTAGGCCTAGAAATGTCAATACTTCTGGAGCAGGTTCATTCATAAGTTATAACAAATGTTTTTATATTCTCTGTTTACTATTCGTTCTGTAACTGCCGAAACACAACAACATTCTTGTAATGGCGACAGACTTAGATAAGAGCTATCCAGGCGGACTTCGAACAAGCCCTACCATCAACTAAACCGCGCAGAATATTTTACCATCGCTGGGAATCGAACCCCGATCTCTGGGTCTGAGACAGGTGGTCTTACCACTAGACCGGTCGAATGTAGGTTACGCGTTTGTATAACTCGGACCTCTGGTTCGTTTCAATTCATTCGAAATCTCTCTATAAGCAGGGTATTGGCCCTCCGAATATATGTCCGTAAGTAACAGTTCTAAATGTGCATAGCCAGAATAAGGCTGACTGTTCACTGGAGCGGAGAGGAGAGGAGCGGAGCTGTGCTGATATTAACTAATGGAATTGCATAAAATCTCCGCTCCGCTTCAGTGAACAGGGATTTGCGAACGCTTTTAAAAAATCATACAAAACCGGGAAGCGAAGTGGGGAAGCGACAAAAACACAAATTACTGAACTCGGCCTAGCTCCGCACAGTTCAAACACAGTTCACAACTCTGCTCTGCACTACTCCCTCGCTCCGTGTCAATGGACAGGCAGCCTGAGCCTGGTTATTTTACATGAACCTAACGTGTATGTAAGGATCGTTCCAGGTTCTTTTAGTTTCTGCCTACCCCCATGGGAAAAAGGCGTGTGTTTATACTAACGTAGGTAGGTGGTAGGTACCCGTAACATCAAAATATTGCTGACCTCTATACTATTTGCTTACTGTTAAGATAGACATTTACATATAAAATCTATGTGCGTTAGAGCAAATATTATGAAGCCGCGCCCGCCTTAGTTACCCAACCCCTCCTTGCAAAGGCTGTATAATACAAATTCACGGAGCTTCTTTTTATGGCACTTGATATAAAGATAGCTTGCCAGTAAAAAAATATGCACATCATAAACAATTACTGAAAAGAAAAACATTCTCTTTAACACCTAGTCCAATTAAATATTTGTGAGCTAACATATTTTTTTTACTAAAAATAAACTTGGCAACACTAGCATTACGCAAGGATGGCGTGCTAAGTTCACGTGTGTAGTCGTTTTGATTTCAAACGATTACGTATATTTTTATGTTAACGTTTGCGTTTTGACGGCCATGCCTTTATGCGTTACGATGACACGCGAATTAGGTTACAGGGTTATAAGTTTGCGCAGTAGTGAGGGGAAATTAGTCGATTTTTTTGACGTTTGTGGTGCAACGGAAATTAGAGTTGTTGGAGGGTTGTTTGGTTTTAATAGGGTGGTTGTGGCCTTTATGGTGTAATATTTAACTGTCGCGCAAGAACACGTTGGTATTATTATTTTATTTATGATTGCTTTTAAATTTTCGAAGCTTAAACGAAATAAAATTATATTTTTCTCCTTCTGGGCTCCATCACAGTTAGGTTATAAAATATTTGATTTTTTTTTTTCAGTTTTTATAACACTTGATGATTTTTTTAACAGTAAAATAGGTTCAACAAAATGACTTCCCTGAAAAAGAAAGAAGTTGCAACTTTTCTTTTTTTAATTTCTTAAATAAAGTCAGCTCAAAATAAATTCCTCTTTAGAATAAAAAAAAACAGAAAACTCTTTAATGCTTAAACAAAAGTTTATCAGAAAGCACAAAGCATTATTTTTACACATAGAGCCTCCAATTTCAAAAGCGCCCTTCCTCTTGCACCGTAAGTAGAAAACTATGTGAAAACCTGACAGTGTTATAACTAGTTTTCCCTGCATATTCGTATTTCCTGAACGAATTGCTGAAAGTGGAAATGAAAAATTTGCACAGTCCAAGATTGTAATTGATCTTGACTTTACGTACTGGTCGATATTTTATGTATCAAGTATTAAGTAAAAGTCAATTAAATTAACAAGGTTAGTTTTACAATACGGCTATATTTTAATTAAAAACTTTTGAATATTTTAAAATTGAATTTAAATTGCAGTTAATTTCGTTATTGCGAGCGAGCCTTATAAAGCATATTTTAACAGTTTCAACTTTCTGAATATTTTAATTTTCAACTCAAACACAATTTGCAATAATTGCATAAATATTGTATTCATATAAAAACGCTTTTTATTAAGTAACAAAAAATAATGAACAAAGCTGAAAATAACCCAAACAGAAGAATTAACATCTGTACTGAATCTATTCGAGCCTAAATACGGGCTACAAAACACTGCTACGGAGCTACGTCAATACCGCTACGGGCGTCTACGGGCCTACGCTCGTAGCACTCGTAGATAGGTCTACGGTAATAGCTACGCTGGCGTAGCTGCTATTAAAAATGATGCATTGTATTGTCGGCAACCAAATGGATGAAGGTTTTAAGGTTCCGCACCTTTTGTTTTATTTGTTTGAGGCTTTTCTTCTTTGTTGTGGGGTAAGGTTTGACGTTTAGTGAAGGCGAAGGATATGTATGGTTTTGACGATGCGATGCGATGTAGGGAAAACTTTTGTATATTATTATAATTATGTGATATTTTATTCCGTCTAAAATATTCGGAAAAACTCTTTGATATATTTACCGAAAATAAGTAGGTCTTCTTAGCTTCTAGTAATTAAGTTCTGGCCGTTGTGATTTAACTAAGTCTTTGCCTTGACAGCATAATATTTCTATTTAATAATAGGCAACAACAACAACAAAAACAACAACAAACAACAACAACAACATACTGCGGTATACAACAAAAACACTGCAACATACTGCAACATACTGCTACCTAATTGCGTAACACATTTTCTTAAACGATTAAGACTAATCTGTTTCATTTTGATAGTTCAACAAGAACATTCATTAGGTCGTTTACGTTGTGTAGCAGATTTTTTTTCGAATTTACGAAGCAATTGATTAGAAATCTGTTTCAAAACGATTCAGATTGTGATTGATCGTGTATTACGCAATTAGGGTGCTGGTTTTACCCTTTTACCGACTTAATCTATAAACATAGTATTTATCTATCTAACTATACATATAATAAAGCTGAAGAGGGTCGAAAGTCTGTACATGGAAAATATTCGAAAAAAAGTTGGCTGGGGATACTTAGAATCGATAACAGAACACGTTCCAATAGTTTTTTAGAATTTTTGTCTGTTTGTCTGTTTATCTATTTGTCTGTTTATTTGTTCGCGCATCACGTGAAAACGGCTGAACGGATTTTGCAAACTTTACTAATCTGTCAATAAAATCCCCAGCCAGGTTATAGGCTATGTAACATCACGCTACAGCCCGTAGGAGCCGAGCAAAATGAAAAAAAGTAAGAAAAAACCCTAAGCGAAAACAAAGTAATAGCGCGGGCGGGCGATGGGTTGTGTATGAGCCTTAAGTGTCATTTACTTAAACCGGCTCCGTTCTAATGTGTTTCAGCCTACAGACGGAGTTTTAAAACTTCATTTAATTTTGTAATTAAATATGATTTGATGGCCTTAATGAAGTTGATCAGAATTTTCTTGAAGGTAAATGATGAGGAAAGTTTTAAATATGAATGTAAATATCTAGAATAAGGGATCTCGTGCACTAGACAACCGTGACCAGTGGTCGCAGCGACCAGGTAAACTATAGAAACCGATACGAATGGCCGCACTTGGTCGTAGCGGCCAACTAGCAGCAGACCACACAATACCACTAGACGGCCACGATTGACCAGAGTCGTGGCCGTCTAGTACGCAAGATCCCTTAGGTTATCAAACCTATTTATGAACAGGATATAAATTAAATTAAATTCATTTATATTAAGTCTTTAACCCATATAAAATTAAAAAGGAATACATTACAATACAATGGCCATGCTTGCGCTATAAATGTTACATACTAATAATTACAGATTGATAGACATGCAAAATAATAACAGAAATTGAAATTGAATTTAGAATTATAAGTCAAATTCAAAATTATCAGAAAATTAATAAAAAATTATTCAAAATGTCAAAAATAAATAATTTTTTTTTTTTCAAAATGTCAAAAATAAAATTTAAAAATAAAATGTCACAATATGTCCAAGAAAAACAGAGGCGAGAAGCCACGTTCTAGCTTCTAATTTCGACCTAATTATTTCAAATTTCTATTCAAGCATATTTTTTACCAAATAGTTAGGCTTTTAGTACATCACAATTTCGCCAGTAATTTTTAAGACATATTGTAACATTTTATTCTTCACAAAACATCATTTATAGAACATAATACAATAATAATAGCCTCTGATAGCCTCACTTCAACATTCATTGATTACTCACTAAGTACACACTGACCTTCAGTGAACTCACGGAGCAATGAACGCTAAAGTCATTATAATGGTCATCAGTACATAAAATATTACTGGTTCATGGCCAATCGGACAGGTGGTCTCACTATCGTTAACACACATACACACTCCACGTAAACACGTACAGTTAAACCAGAAAAAGTATGCGCTTCGGTTATCTTTGTGTTCCGGAATCATCACGAACGTCGTGCCACTGAGTAATCCCCCTCAGAGGTAGAGGTACGCTCTGCCGCGCTTTTTAATAGTGCACCTATCATTGCGCGTTTCTATGATTTTTTCTGTCTGACGGGTTACCAAATCTGATCGCAGATCCTCATCTGTCAGTCCAAAGTTTTCTAGAATTGTATAGAGTGATTAATCCTTAATTTTTCGATCATGGTAATGCAAAGCACTTCCATGGTTTTACAACATGGTTTTACTGCTAAGTATATATTAAATCTCATCATTGCTCGTTCGTATTTCCGAAGATAGACGAAGATTCTCGAAGCGAATAATCTTCTTGGTATATCTGTAGGTACATTTATTATTTATACCACCTCATTGGTTACCTATGGGGGTACTTAGATGAGCTTCGGGCGCTTAGGGCCCACTAGAATGATTATACTGTGAAGCTCTCTCTTAAGGTACTTTCACGATCTAGATTTGGAGTCTGGATAATACCACTTACTAATAAACTAATAATACTACTACTATACAGGAACTTAATAATAATACCAGCCGGCAAATATATTGTCCCACTGCAGGGCAAAAGCCTCTTCTCATACAGAGAAGGCAATGACATTAATGGCCACACTTGCTCAGAGCGGATTGGCGATTTCAGATTTTTAATTTTAAGTCCAGGTTTCCTCACGATGATATATAATATAAACTAAGACAGTACCTATACGTATATTGTGGCATTGTGTGCAATTAAATGTCTCAAAGTAGATCTGACAAAATTATATTGACTTTTACTTATTTATTTTGTTGATTTGTGATTTTAATTAATTTTAATTTTTTTATGAATTTCTTGATTGTTTGTATTTGAATTTTGGTTACTTACATAATTCTTAAGTTTCACTAACAAAAATATGGATCACTGTGTCTGAAATAAATTGAATTGAATTGAATATATGAATATTAAAAGTGACTTGTATTTGCCTGGATTTGAACCCACAAACTCGTTCACGAGAGGCGAGGCCTTTACCACTGGGCCATCAAACCATCACGTCATGTCAAAAGACCTATGTATACTTTATTAAACACACTTAATTACTCTCGAACAGACCAACACACTTGAGCACCTCAAACAAAACTATAAAAGCAATCTTAGCATCGTTCACAAAGCGCGGTCGACTGTCCACGGCCGCACACTGTGCCACTACAGGCAGGCGACTGGCGAGCTGCCAAAGTGTTCGGATGCTGCAGTTTCAATAGTTCGCGTTTTGTGTTTTATATAGTCACATTACTGTATGTTAGGTAAAAAAGGGTAATTAATTTTGGATGGTATTTGGTAGTTAAAGGGGTGTTTTGGGGGTAGTTGAGTCTGTGATGTTTTGCTTTTGTTTGCTTCAAACTCAACTGAAACTTAAAGAGGTTTCATTTTACAGGCACTTTTGAATTGTCAAGGAGTCGGTCAGTCAGAAATGTGAAGCTGTTTAAGTCCCATGTAATAAGGTATGCCTATTGCAATAAACCAGGTAAAAATCTAGACTACGGGCTTTAAACCAATAATAATACTACAATATTTTGATTAAATTACAAAAAACTCAAACTCCAAACATTTCTTTCAAACAAACCAATTAGAGGCACTTTTGAATTGTCAAGGGGACGGGACGGGATTTACAGCAATAATTGTGCGACAAGAACAATTAGGGTCACCCATGGGTAAATATTATGTGCCTGACGAGTATGTTTAACCGATTATGCAAAGTAAACACTACAAAGTGCAAACTAACTTAACTTTCGGTAATAGGATATAAAACAAAACAAAGTTATTTTGCACTTTGTAGTGTTTTCTTTTTGAAAGTCGGTTGTATTGTTTGTAAAAAACTATTATTTGGACTTTAAAATCATTCGAATTTGCGTTACGTTTACATACCTATGTGAATCGTGATTAGAATACCTAACTTTCACTAAGACTATTCAATAATATCTCTCTTATATTAAAACAAAACTAGTAAGTAAAATCTCTCGCAAAGTTTGAAGCACTTTCCAGCGCTCGTGTTCGTCGAGGCGAGGTGTGAACCGACATCAAGGAGCTCGTCACCTCACGCCAGTTCAAACGACGGCTTTAGGAGGGTACTTAGTTATTTCTACATTACATAAAGTACCTATTCTTCTTTTTCTATAAACAATGATTGTGGAATACATAAGAAATAATAAGAATATACTCTAGATATCGATAGAAAATCTTGGGTTCTCAAGTGGCAATTTAAGGTCTAAACCAGCAAAGCTTTTAGAGGCATTGGCCCTGGGGTCTTGGCAGCATTTTGTCAGCTCTTTTCTCAAATACTGACGTGGATCATGTTTGTTTATAATAAAGCTCTTAGCGTAAAACATATATACCTATGTGCCTTTCCACTAAAACTAATATCACCTCATAAATTAAAACTAAACTAGTAAAATCTCTCGCCAAGTTTGAAGCACTTTCTGTCGCTCGTGTTCGTCGAGGCGAGGTGTGAACCCACATCTAAGGTGCTCGCCACCTCTCGCCAGTTGAAACGACGACTTCATGAGGGTACTTAGTTATTGCTGTGCATATTACGTTAAAGTTAGGGTTGATAAAATCACTATTACTTATAGTGATTTTATCAGTGCGTTTTATGTTCGTGGATTTTATCTGTGCGTTTTATGTTCGTCGATTTTATCAGTGCGTTTTATGTTTTTTTGTTTATTTTGTCATTTTTTTATTGTTTACTTTCTCTGGAAGTCTTTCAGCTTAACAAAACAGAATAAAAATAGAAAGTGAGACTGTCAGCTAATTACACATCACTTATAAAAAATAATGATAATATTATAGGTAGTAATTTTATTGCTTAACAGCTATGTTCGTCATTTCCAGACTTAATAACATTTATCTTTACCTAATCCTAAAGATTTTTGTGTTCTAAAGTAAAAACTTTAACCTCGTGCGTGTATCAGCGGTTGTGTTGTCAATTGCGGATTATCTCTTTTATTAGGACATGGCCTAACAGGCCAAAGGTTTATATATAAAAAAGTTTCTTAGTACCTAAAATGTTCATTAAATATCTTCTAGTCCATATTAGGCTTTACGGTCATTATATTCTCGTATCAAACTCGTCACATAATACTCTCACATCAAACTCGGTCACAAATACCTACATATTTCAGCAGTAACAACTAAAACCCATTACCGAGAAGTTTCCTAAGGCTTTTAGTCTAGATTGTCCACAAAGGATTCCTCAAATCATGTCCCTTCCTACATTTGCCTAATGTCAGGTGTTCCGTTACACGTACGACATCTGTGACAGTGCGAAACCTGGGTATAAATCAGTGTCGAGATTAGCACTGAATAACATATTTCCATGGACAGCTTTGAAACCCCTAGGGACTAACGTTTTAATATGACGTGTAAAGTGATTCCGATATCCTATTAAGGGTGGATTCGACCAAACAGGAATAAATTTTATCCGCGGAATAAGATTTACTTCTGACAGTTTTCATAAGGAGAAACCGTCAAAAATTCAAAATTTATTCGGAAGAGAAGGCTTATTCCGCGGATAAAATTTATTCCTGTTTGGTCGAATCCCTTACAGAATAAACAATTTCATTTCTTTTCATTTCACTGACGCCTGTTTGATCATGGTTTGATCTTTCGTGAAGAAAAAACTTGTAAATAATTACTGATTATTAAAAAAAAAAAGTAATGCTTTGAGTTTGAAAACCTATCCCATCTTATCTAATTTTCGGTAAAAATATAGAAGGTTCTTGAAAATAACAAGACTTGTCTACACCGGATGTTAGTTGCCATATGTCCATAAGCTCACAATCTCTCTATAGAGCTGAGCTAATATTGACGTGAACTTGCTAGCCGGAAATACGTAGATGGGAAATAATAAACTCGCCACGTCTAGACGTCAGTCTAGACTGGAGGAATTTATTATTTTTATGGCTAGCTGGCGTTTGTAACAAGCTTGATTTTATAAACACGAGAGAGTACTGTGCAATAATACGAAAATGTTGAACCATATTTTTGTTCCAAACAAACGCTGTTGACTGATTGAATATACAGGATTTGTTTTATAGTAACAAATAGGTGGTTACGCACTGTTTCATCGCCTCAAAACAATCCCTTACACGCAAACGAGATTCCTTATCCTGTCACGATTTTCAGAAAAATATATATTACATCAGAAAATACAGTGTTAATACCTAAGCAAAAATGGCACATAGTATGAAAAAGGCCAATAAAAAAATTAATTAGTGTAAATATAATTTGGATTAATAGCACTGTTCTATCAATCGCCATTGCAATGGTGGCAACATGCCGTTATTAAGGGACAAGTTATTGTGAACTAACTGTACTGAAAGTGCTACAAAGATCTTTTGTCGATGACAGGGGGCGCTGTTGGTGAACATTTATGAAATTGTCACGGTATTACAAAACCAAGTTGGCGGCGTTAGTTCCGATTTTGACCACGCGCCAAAAGACCCTTGTACTTACCGTTGTACGTGGCGTTTTATAGTTTTCAACCAGCCAATATCACAGAGAAAGGGCGTAAAAGTTACTTTCAGCAATCGTATCTCAAAAGTTTTAAAATATTGATTTCAATGTCCCCGGAGAATCAAGAACGATTTTTACCGTCGACAGGAAAATCTGTTAGAAGTACCTTCACTGCATATTTTACGTTCAATTCGCACTGTAGCTGCCCCGATATTGATTAGCCGAAGACTGTTTGAATAGCAGTATCGCCGAATACTAAAGAAAGAAAGAAAGAAAAATATTTTATTTGGGACAAACACAGGAAATAAAACAATAAAAAATAAACATTAAAACTAACAAATTAAGAAAAACAAGTACCTAATAAAAAAAAAAACGGCAAAGAAAACCTGTGCGTGGCCAAAAAGGCTATAACATGAAGCTAGCCCTTATAGGGTTGGTAAAGATGGTTATGTACAGTACACCTCCTATATTTTTCCAGAAATGTTTAAGTCACATGTAATAAGGACATACATTATTATATTATAAATATATATTATATTACAATAAATCAGGTACAAATCTAGACTCCGGGCTATAAACCAATAATAACACTACATTATTTTGATTAAAAGCAAATATATCACTCAAATATCACACTTACCCAACACAAACAAGTTAGTCAACGAAGCACTCGGCGAGCAAGTTTATTGGTTTTACCAAAAACTAGGACCAACTATGGCAAAAAAATGCTTACATTTGAGGGAGCACAGCTATACAATAAAATACCATCACGCATAAGGAACCTGCACTCATTTAATGCATTCAAAACCCAGCTGAGCCATTACCTGATTGCAAATCAAATATTATTTGAAAAATGAAGGCTTTGGCTGGGACAGGTTTTAGTTTTAATTTTAAGTTTAATTAGTATTTCTGTTCATGGATGTTGTCGAACCTAAAGTTTATTTATGTGTTAGTTATTGTTCTCAAGTAAGTGACATGTAATTGTTTTTATTGAGAATAAAGTTTCTTTAAACCATATGCGAATCACAAAAAACTCTAACTCAAATTCAAAACATTTATTTCAAATAAAAAAATTACAGGCACCTTTGAATTGTCAAGGGGACAGTCAGTTGGAAAGATGAAGCTAGTTGTTCATTCCAAAGCGTAGTAGGTACCTATGGAGAAGAACAGGCAAGAAATTCCACGGACACTCTTTTAAACCAAAATATTGTTACAAAATATTGGTTATCATTCATGTTGAAATTATACATGTGAGAACAATACAGAAAGACGTGCATATTAAAAGCGTCCGTAATAAACAGATAAAACAACAAAAAAAATACTTTCATCAAAAAATTAATAAATTTAAATAAGATCGTAAAAACACAAATCGTAAACCGTACAGAAACTTGTATGAGAACGCCCAATATTGACCTAAAAACTAACCATTTCTGCCAACTGGAGTGGACAGTGCGCATATTAAAATCATTTGTTGGTATATAAACTTTATATACTTAATATTTTCTGGCTTAGTGCCAGAATTTAAACTGGCAGCTTGTATGAGGCTCACCGTTGTCTGACGTGGCATGTGACGGGCACAAACCAAGCCTTGAATTGAATGATATATGAATAAGGTTTTAGAGATATACCAAGAGATATTTCATAAAAATATTTATACGTTTATCGAGCCAAGTCTTTTTACGAGTGACTACGCTTTTATGTTATGGATTTATTTATGAATAGGTATTTTGCGGGGTTCGTGGTAAAAGTATGCAGGAATCAATCGATTAGGAAAGTTAAACTGCGTTTGCCTGTAATAAAATAGATTTTATTTACACAATAGAGAACTGATCGTTACAGCCTTGGATAATAATGACAGTTTATTAAGTGTGTAGATAGTTTAGTACCATTTAATTTCCAAGTTTTTAAATACATCAGGTTGTATCTACCAGCCACGGGGAGGAAACCGGTGTGACCAATACGGTTATTTTTCGGTTACAACATTTATATTTTTTACTGATATTTTTAAAGATTACCTTAAATTAAATATAATCAGTAAAACGGTTATCGAAATAAAAATTACTTATATCTTATACGTGTCGTCGGCATTAATTAAAGGGCTCGCGTCGCCTGTGTGTGTGTGTAACCGGTATTAAAACGGTAACCTAAAAGAGGTAACATGTTTCTTATTCTTGGGTTACCCAGATAACGGCAACCTTAGTCTTAGAAGTTATCAAAATTCTTCGATACCTGTACCGTAATTAATAAAGGTTTTCGGTCCCTGGTACCACTAAACGTACATTTGTTCGAAGCCTCTCCATACACACTATACAGCGGCAGCAGCCGTAGCAATGAGTCTACTTGCAACCAATCACAATTCATTGGAAGAAGACTTGGCTTGAAGACTGATACCTGAAATTCTAATATTGAATGAAGAAAAGAAATGAATTACAGAATTAAGACAATGTGTTAAAATCTTAGGTTGTGGTGGTTATTGGGTTATTGGTTAAAAGCGGCAATCCATTAAGGGGATGGTCATTTACAAACAAATGACCCCTTTTGACTCCTATGCAAATGTCAAGAATTTTAGAGTCATTTAACGTTTTATACATTTAAAAATGTCAAATTACTCTAATTTACAGTTGTAAATTTCCTCTCCTACATCCCCTTAATGAATTGCCGACATATAACCAATAACCCTAAAACATACAACAAAATTGAAGGGGGTGTTCTACCCATCAATATGAACAACTTTTACTAAGGGAACAATTGAGCACTCGCAAAAAAAAAATACCTTATACAAAATAGTCCAATCGGGTATATTATCGGGTATAGCTTTATACAGGAAAGTCATTTTTTCTTCGCGAATTCAAGTTGGTCCTAGAGTAAAAGTTGTTCACATTGATGGGTCTAACAGCCCCTTAAATTTTGTAGCAAGTTTTCAAAGTCAGCCTGTATAACATACGTACGAGTAAAGCACTCATGTTTAGCGAAATCTGCAGAGTT
The DNA here is from genome assembly GCA_914767815.1 of Eupsilia transversa. Taxonomy (NCBI): domain Eukaryota; kingdom Metazoa; phylum Arthropoda; class Insecta; order Lepidoptera; family Noctuidae; genus Eupsilia; species Eupsilia transversa. The sequence goes on along the minus strand of OU611889.1, from coordinate 11,944,549 downwards.
TAGACTGACAACAGACACCATGTCGCCATCATAATGAAAAGGCCTGGTTGATGAAGGACTATGTTTAAACAATGACGGCGCCTATTAAGGCCCGCATATCCTAACGTTATTCGAGAACTATCTGCATTGATTGGTCGCAGTTTCAGTCAGTTATAGCCATAACAGCCGCGGTTGGCAGTTTGTGATAAGATGTTAATAGTAGGCAAAAGTGGTGCTGATATGATTATCACAGGCCATTCTATAGCCATTAGTATCTGGCAGTTTGAGAAGTCATGTTCGGCTTTCAGTTGAGTTGCGTTTGAGGTCGCTGAAATTTTAACGGATATAATTTTGTACATAGAATGGGCATGGAATGTATTTAGTAAGCGTAAAAAAGTATTTTATTTAAATTCTAAGATACTGTTTGTAAAAAATATAAGTGTTTTTATTATTTAAATTGTTTGCTTCTATGTTGATTTTATAAACACATGAAGTTAGGTAGGATATTTATCAATGTGGCTGACAGCTTTTTAACCTAAATGAACTTGTACAAGTACCTAATATCTAGGTATTTTATGCTGGTTTGTACACAAGCGCCTGTCATCTCGAAGTAACTTTTACCTATATGTCGTAGGAAGATTCGATATTTCGAGTTTTCGCAAAAACCCTAGGGATATTGCGAAAATACGGATAATTATAAAATGGTGAAAACATTTCTCAACGTTTTGGGCGTTCCGACCGTCAATCAGCGTTCTTATTTCATAATAGCTAACGTTTCGTTTCGCAATATTACTAGAGCGACTCGTGTTTTGCAAAAACCCTATCTTTTTTTAGTAAGATTGAGAGATGTTTTCACCATTTTCTAATTATCCGTGTTTTCGCAATATCCCAAGGGTTTCCGTGAAAATTCGAATTATCAAATCTTTCTACGACTGTACATAGTTATCATCAACATCACCGTTGCGAAACGAATTTTAGGAGTTTGAACAATTCGTCCGTATTTCCCTATTACGTAGGTAGGTATACAAAATCTCACCATTGTTAGTTTTGTCTTGAAGCAATTCATTAATTAGTTATAATTAGGCGAGTTAGAGAATCGTACGGATCTTTTGAACAAAAGAAATTGGGAAAGTTTTGGACAAGGGAAATAAGAAAAAAAAAAACAAAGTGACGAACTAGATAACGTACAGTGGGGTGCTACATAAAGAGGCTTATTATAACATCATTTCAATGCACAATTCAATTTGTATTAATGTTGTTGGTCCTGTACAAGTGTACAAGTGTACAAGAGTACAACTGTGCAACAGGGTGTACATAACAACGGTGGTAATACAAATTGTCTGCATCCTACAGCTATTCAACTAGACATACGTGGCCGTATATTATGTTAATTATATTAACGCCCTGATTAACGCGGCCAGTGTATCTACTGTTCATCGGGAATCATTCACGCTTGAACCCCTATGTGGGATCCCAATTAATTGAATATATGTCGGCAATATAAGGCTAGGATTGGACCTAATTAAGTGTCTATAATTTTATTATAGGCCACTGTGTGTGTGAGTTTCAGTTTACTAGCGCCATGGCTTGTTTCAATTGCTCAGGACGAGTTTTGGTTAAATTATAAGGGTCATAATGTCAAAAAACGTCCTTTTGGCATTATCTGACAATATCAGAAATCTTTAGAAAGATCTAAAGATTTCTGATTTTTTTTCAGAAATCTGGCTGAGGTCTGGTCTGGTTTTTCCACTTTTCCACTCACCTGTGTTTTGTTATAACTACTTGAAACAACATTTGTGTATGTTTGTTTAGTTGTTACTAGTAGAAACGCCAAGCCCCACTCACCCATGATAGTCAAAAGTTATTCCCCTTTATTGCCCATGGGCGCAGATGGTGTTACGAGGATGTAATTTAGGGCTAAAAGATCTTGCGTTTAAGTTGCTCAGCTGCTTAAGGAGGATGCAATTTTGTAAAGAGAGGGCCTCGGAAGAGGTGGGCCTCTAATTAGAACGAGTCAGGAAAGATCTCTGTTTAGGGGGTTTTGTAAGAAGGAAATGGTGTGCTTAGATAGTGACATTTGTAAGGTATGAAAGTGCATTGGAGAGAAATAAAAAATAAATAAAACATTAAAAATATTATGATGAATATTTTGTCACAAAAGTCTTAATACCTACTTTTTAATTCCCGAAGAACATGAAACAATTTTTATCAATCGTTTAAAACTTTTTTAAAGAAATGTGCATATTATTTTAGTAAAAACTCGAGACTGTCAAATATTTAAACGACTACTTAGGGCGGATTCGACCAAACAGGAACAAATTTTATCCGCGGAATAAGCCGTCTCTTCCGAATAAGTTTTGAATTTTTGACGGTTTCTCCATACGAAAACTGTCAAAAGTAAATCTTATTCCACGGATAAAATGTATTCCTATTTGGTCGAATCCACCCTTAGACAGAAAAGAATCTTTCACAGTTTCCAGCCAGTCTATTGTAAGTTAACTAAAAGGGTAGAGTTTTTTAGAAGAAATTGTCTAACGAAACAAAAGAAATGGCTTTTGAATAAAGAACACGACAAAGAAGTTTTTGTTCTTATTTACAAAAAAAAGAACATCTTTGCAAACCAGTTATGTTTTATAGTGAATTTTTAAGTGTGGCAACATAATTGTTTGACTGCGCGACTGGAGAATAAAGAACTTCCACAAAACGAAGCGTTGGAAACGGAAAATCTCGCCATTGTTAGTTTATCTTGAAGCAATTCATTATTTGTTTTAATTAGGTTTATTAACGAATCGCAAGGATCTTTTTAACAAGCGAAGTAGAGAAGGTTTTGGACAAGGTAATTAATTAAGAAAATACAAAATATCGCTGTAGGTCACCAAACAGTCTTTCTACATAAGGCTTCTTATGTAGCACCCCACTGCTACATAAGAAGCCTTATGTAGAAAGACAAGAAATAATGTGTAATTGTTACTTAACATAACATCCCTTCAGAGCAAATCGCACGCCCTGCACTGAGAAAAAAATCTGTCAGCTATTTAAATAATAACGATGGTAGGGTATTCTGAGGACCCCCGCGAGGGTTCTGGCCGAATAAATCTCAAAAATAAAATAAAAAAGTGGCATTGCAACGCATCCCGAATGGTGCAGCAAATATTTTTTTATGAATGTTGTGGCATATCATTATTAATGAAGCAAACCACCTTCTTCTACTTCATAAAAATGTTGAATTCACTGACAGATAACGCACAACCTGAAGCTTGAAATGCACAAGAGTTCCTTTCATAACAAAGGTGAGCACTATTAATGATGCAACAAATATTTTGTAACAATATCATGGACACGCCATGGAGTTTCTTGCCCGTTATTCTCCATAGGTACTACTACGCTTTTGAATTAGCAACTGACTTCATATTTCTGACTGACCGACTCCTTGGCAGTTCAAAACTGACTGTAAATGGTTTAATTGAAATAAATGCTTTGAGTTTGAGTAAAAAAATGCCTTGTCTTAGAATAAGAAAGGATTTTTGAATATTCATCCCAAGGGGTCAAATAGATCATTAAAGTTTCTGTAGTAGTTCGTCGTTTTATAGTAATGTTTGTTTGTTTGTATGTAGGGGGTTATCTCCGGAACTGCCATACTGCTGAAAAAATCTTTTTGCATTCGGTAGCCCAATTCTTGAGGAAAGTTATAGGCTATGTAAGTTCACGCTACGACCCTTAGGAGCCGAGCAAAACAAAAAAAGTCAGAAAGAACGCTAAGCGAAAACGAAGTAATAGCGTGGGCGAGCGATGGGATGCGACTCTGTAGACCGGTGGCTGAAAATTCACGCGTACAGAAGCTAGTTGGTACATAAATCTGATACAGAAATTGACTTTTATACTATGTACACAAAAAAAAACGTGAAAAATTACACGAGATAGGTGTTTACGTATGCCGTGAAAAATTGAATTAGGTCCACCCTTCTCTTTGAAAATTCATTTCATGATTGAATTTGTGTACGATAAATGGCCGCCTATCACGTCTAATAACGTTAGTAACAGAGGTGGACACTGCTAGATATTCTGTGTATGATCACATGATATTGTAACTATGTTGGTACCGCTAAGGATGACACACAAATCTAGTAAATAAGCTGTTAAGACGGTGCTGTAGGTAGGTATAATGATTTTTAGGCCTTTACTTCAAGGCCCTCCTGTAGAAAGAAACGGATAACATTTACTGAAAGAAGGATGGTCAAATCGTACCTGATGAAGAGGTGGTGGCGTCCCGATTTGCAATATAGGATATGAAAAAATCCGTTATTTTTTAAGGTAGATATTTAAAAAAATCTAAGATAATGTAGCTGCTATTTTTTTTTTCTTCTGTAGTTTTGGTTTTTGTCAGTCCATTTTTTTTTGGGAAATTCTCTGAGAGAAATCTACATGTACAATGAACTCTGACAAGTAGAAATTAGATCGCTAAAAACTGTTATCAAGAAATGTAATCTGCCTGCAATACGGGGAGTGTTTACTATGGAAACAAAACTATCTCACTATAATTTTGTGTTTTTTACTATACGAATTTGGACATTGCTTTTTCATCTTGATGGACCACCTATGCTGAAATTACATAATTATCATAACGTCCAAAATTTCGTGCAAAAGAATTTTCGAAAAATACATCTAAAACTGGTTATCTCCTACAGATATCTGTAGGAGATAAGCTCTGAAAACCATCCCACTCCATCCACAAATAATTAAACCTCAATTCGTCAGTCGTATGCACTAACATTCCCTCCATACCTCGTACGGTCAGCACCTACAATTCCTACAAACATGCTGGGTACCCCTGGCTAGTTGCCAACTCGAGCAATTTATCTAACAGACCGCCGATACGGGTTGACAATCGGTCGAGTATTTGGTGCTGTTTGCCCATATCGGCTTGATAACAGAGCTTCGATGTTCGAATTGCGATTGGCTTCTGTTTTTGAGCTCAGACTTTCGAAGTCTGTTTTGGCACTGGGTTTTTTTGGTTGACATGTTCAAATCAAAAAAGAATATGGTACAATAGATATTACAGTAATTTTATGAGCCAGGAGAGGCTCAGGTTGTATGGGGTTTTTTATACATTTTTTTAATTCTTGAATCTTGGCCTTTAATATGTGTAGGTTTTTTTTGTTACACATCTGTATCTGGTATTTTAAGAAGCCATCATTGATTTTAAAAAAAAACAGGTTTAAAGATATACATTAATTACAATCGAGGAAACTTTAATTCTAACTGTAATGTAGACCTGCCCGATCTAGGATATCTAGCTGCAGACACAATAGATTTAATATTGTGTCCAGTCTACTGTGAGAGCAAAATTTCTTGCCAGGTTTAACAAATTAGAAAGAAAGAAAATACGTTAATTGCGGTAAACATGACGTAAGAAAAGCAAAAAACACAAAAAAAAAAAAAACTGGGAAAATATACGTCACATTCCACGCAAAACGGCTATCGCTCAGCATATTGCTGCGACCCATGCGAGACACAGCCTCAGCGCTGGTTTTCAGCGGCAACATTAGGCCTTTTTTTGACCCTATAAATAAAGGACCTAAATACAGTTACAATTATTTATCTAAGTAATATTTAAAACGAAAACAAATAGGTAGGTAACCAAATGTTTTTGTATCCTTTGCGACATATACAAAATCATCGGTCTTTTTCATTAAACATTTAAAAATACCCAGAATCATTTAAAAAAAACCCACCACATCCATCTAGATCACGCAAAAAGTAAACATTTCAAGCAATTAACCCTTCGCTCGCAATAAAATGCATTAAAGGCCGCACAATCGGGCCGCAAGCCGGCCGCCGTCGGAAGCGGCCTGCATCTGACAGCTGCTGATCGAAAACCGTTAATAACCGCCACACGTATCAATGTACCGCTTTTGAAGTAGGTACTATAAAGAGTTAATCTTATTTCTGTTTCCGACAGATTTATTTTCGTTTTCCGTAAGATCGTTTCGCTTTTTGTTTAATATTTATCGCGGTTTGATGCTTTCCAGCTTTTCATAAGAAACTTGGGCTTTACCCTTTAGCAAATTAGGTACGGTACTTGAACTGAACCGTTTAAAATAATAAATAAATAAAAAATGTACCTACGAGTGAAAACATTCTGAATGCAAGCTGTTTGAGACCAGATTTAGAACGTAAAACAAAATCCTACACTGAAACCCCGAACAGTTTAATCCATTTAAGCGCAACATCATTTACGAATGTATGAGAAACCTCATTAATAACAGACAACAAGGCAGAAATGAGAAAACCAACACAGAATTAGCCTCAACTTTTATCCACAGACTGCTTATACATTAACTATTTACTGTGCATGTTCTCGATACCTAGTAATGAAAAATCTTGAATATACCTCCGGAGTGCAATATTTCTGGGTTGCAATTTGCAAGCTGACGTGGCCTCTCGAAGGCGTTTTGCTAACGACCTGAACTATTCATGCAAAATTGCTAGATATATTATTCCGACTGTGTAACTTTTTGCGCGAATTAAGCTTTTTAGGACTGAGAGCGGCAATTAATGGAATATTATTAGCTAGTAGCTCCTGCCAGCGACTTCCCTCCGTGTGGAAGTGAACTATACCAGATATCATAGTAAGCTACTAACTCTTGTTGAGTGCACTTGAAGTGTGTAGCCACCTTTTAAAGGTTTGTGTCAAAATGTAATGTGTGTGGCGTCACCATAAAAAGGCGGTTGTTCCCGCGCGACATATTTGACTATATTGACAATTATTATCTGTATCTTATCTGCTGATCAGTGAAATAATTTGTGGAATCGAATCAGTGATTCCTGAGATTACTTCTTACAAACAAGGAAAGAATTATACCCCTTGATAATATTAAATAGTTGCGATTTAGACTTTTACCATGCTTGTACACACGGCTACATATCAAGCTGTACATTTTCAGTATAAGCTGATCCCGCATTGTAAAGGATTTGCGTACAATGAGAGGTTAGATTATAATGGTAATGTATAGCTTGATATGTAGCCGTGTGTACCAGACGATGTTTTGAATCTTCTTAGGTTATAAGAAAAATAATGCCTCAGCATGTTTCCTAAGCGAAGTATTTATGACAACATTCGTTGCCCTATCATTATAATAATGTTGTATTAATTAGGATGAAAAAATGAGAATTGATATTGTGCCTATGATTGCCTGAAGATGTTGAGGGCCTGATAAGAAAAATACAACAATTAATACTAAGTTTAGACGGCCATATTATTGAACTAAAAAATATTATATATATCTAGATTCTTCAACGGATTCGGATTTCTTTTCAGTATACTGCATTGGTCTATCTATAAGAAATCTGTTCAATAATAGATAACGTCTTATTCAAGCCTACCGCAGGTGGTTCATTCCGGCGGCCGATTCGTAAATAACAAATGAGGCCGATTAACCTATCGGTTAATTGAGCAACTGGGTAGCATTCGTGGGGTTAGTTACATTTCGATACAACTGTGCAAGCTGTAATGTTGGTAACAAATGATTCGCTCTTGCCAACTGGACGGACTGTTGACCGAGCGAAAATTACTTGACCGTTTTACTGAAGATTAATTGAACAATAAAAAAAATTTAACCATGTCCAGCAAACATGATTTTGTTGTCTTATTACTTTTTAACCGACTTCCACCAAAAAGGAAGTGGTTTTATGTTCGTAGTGTAAAGACTACAAAGTGAAAAAAAACAGTTTTTTTTTAAATTTTGGAAGTCGGTGGCAAAAATCGAAAATTAATAATAAAACCAAAGATACCGTCTTCCGAAAATAAAGAGTTATTTTTCACTTTGTAGAGTTTTTTTTGGAAGACAGTTGTTTTTTTTTTGTAAAAAAGTTTTTATTATATTTTTACAATTCTAAACTTTGACATCATAACAATAATATTATAATCTTTGCGAACTCATTATACATCGTAAATACAAAGGACTTTAATTAACGTATAGGTACCATTACCTACAAATAGTCTTCACTACGTTCATCTGCAATAGGTCAACACATTTCACATACTGATGGGAATTCAATATAGCACACCAATCATGCTGCTCAAACATCTTATCATAGATAAAATACACAAACAGTCGAACTCTAAACATATGCACATTTAAAAATATCAAATGAATCCTTCCAAACATGTCGCGGGCAATTGTCTGACCACTCCACAGATTCTGATCACGCTGCGATTTCTGATCGCGCGGCGGTATCTGATCGCTCGACCGATCAGCCGCAGCCGCGCCCGCAGTTTGAACAATCACTCGCCGTCTCTCTACTAAATACTGTTTTTATCACTCTGCTTTACTCTAAAATGACTCTTCTATTACTGGCTTAACTGACTGAAGCCTGTTTTTACAGCACCAGACAGCTGCCCAAACTTTGGTGAGTGATTGCCTAATACAGCACTTCTTTTTTTCCTTTTTACTGCACTGTTCAAACTGCGGGTGAGTTCGAAATTTGACCACTGCACAGGCTGCACAGGTCACGATTAAGCTTGGTGATTTAATTGTGCAAACTGTTTTATTGATCCATCGGTGCTTTCACGAGGGATTGTTGTTGAATAACTCATCTAAACTTTCAATGGAATTCTAACAAACCGTTTGCACAGTTAAAGCGATACGATGCGAAGTGTGCAGCGAGTTTCAAATAAATGAAATAGCGTGGTTACGCCCTACGCATTCGCTACAGCGTTCTCTCGCCCGCATTTTGAACAATTTCAAATTATTTCTTCATATTTTGCTTTTATTCAACTTGTTTAATTATTCGCTTTACACTGACATACATTTATTTTGAACACTACTTTACTTAACATTTTTTACATTTCTGCTTTCACCAAACAGGTAGGTACCTAAGGCAGGTAATAACTTTTTTGCTTTTAAATATTAATCCTTTTTTTACCCTTCAAAAACACATTGACATGACACCGCGAGACTTTCGAGTGTCGATGCGCATACACTTTGCATAGAAGGCAGAGAATGGCTGGATTAAGAGCAGAATAACTTTAGCTACTCCTTGAAATCTTTTGGAGTTAACCGTTAGACTTAAGTCAGTTCTTTGCGCCCTTTGGTGTAGTATTTTTGTTGTTAATCTTTTGGCATGACTTTCTACTTTATTCCCCAGAACCTGATCTGCCCACAGTCTGATCCATATCTGCCTTCTGTGCAACGGGCAGAACCTTAACACCATTCAATAGCCGTATACTATGACGTGTTGAGGCCATCTTTGTTTGGGTGTGAGAGAGAGATAAAACTATACGGAGCGAATAGGACCATCTCTTTTTCTCATCAGAACAGGCTTTGACACCTAATAGTTGTAGCAGGCATTAATATGGCACACCGAGTTGTAAGAACAGACATGTCACAGATCTGTGCGACTATCTGTTAGCTATGTGTGTGCTGTTTACTGTCTGTAGAGCGTTTTCCTTGTCACTCATAGGTATGAGTGACAGGGACAACGGTCTGTTTAGCCGAAATCATACTGAGAACCAGATCTAAACCGCGTTCAAGAGCTGTCAGTGTCAATATTCCAAAACAATAATGACAGTGACAGCTCTTGCACGCAGTTTAGATGTGCTGATCGCGTTCAATTTCATTGATGAAATTAGCCCATAAAGGCAATGTGCTTTATTAAAGCCCAGGTAGGTACGGTCTCTGATCACATTATTATGATATGAACGTACACTTTCCATCCAATATTTAAAGTGATTAAAATGAGGCGTGCATGGCCGTTTGACGAGCTTTATCAGCAGATTATACTTGACCTATTAAACCTTGCGGCCGATTTGACAGATTTTGGCACTCCGCCGAGCATGTTGGGCAGAGATACCTACGCTATTATAATTTTACGGATTATAATTGTTTTATCTGCACTATGTTATAAGAAGAACAGTAAGTTGATGACATTTACTTTCTATTTACAACATTACATCACGACTTATTTTCCCGAAGAGTTAGACAGAGGTGTTCTTATAGTACACCCACATCTCGCCAGTTTTGTATATGTCCCGTGTAATAGGGGGCGAGCCTATTGCCATCAATCGGGCACAAATCCAGACTCCGGGCTGCTACTGAGAAATTACAGATGGAAAATCCCAATAACACTTTTCCCGACCCAGGAATCGAAGACAGGACCTTATGCTCAGCAGTAGCGCTTGCGCCCACTAGATCAACGAGGCAGTACTTTTTATTTATGTCTTGATATTATTATATGGAACAACGATCGCGAGGAACATTGCCAAATGAACGATTGCAGAGTGTTCGTATTAGTGAACATATAGGAAGTATGCTATGACCCTAAGTGGAGATTTACCAGATGATTGGGGGCCGCAGTACTATGAGCTATAATTACATCAGGTACCTACATTAATTATTTCCTTTTTTATTGTTCACCAGATACAATTTATATACAGTGTGAGTCTTCATAATGTGCACATATCGAAATGAGGGATTCTATGCTTAATTTGACAAAAGGAAAAAATATTTAAAAAAATCGTTTTTTTATTTTTTTTTATTACCCCAATGTAAAAAAACGGTGTAACTTTTAAATGATCTATCGCGATGAAACAAACTCAACTCCATAATGATTGGTAGTAATTAAGTTTTTTTTTATTATTTAATTATCATATATACAAAGAACACAAAGTGTTCTTATAAAATGAAAATTGTGGGAAAAACCCCTCCCAATTAAACCCAAAAAGCCCTCAATTGAAAATAAACAGGTATTTCGTTCAAAAATCTTTTTTTTAAATCAATTTTTACAATAATCGTAAAAAAAATCAATAAGACGAATTTTTTTTAATAAAAAAAATGGAAAAAAAAGTTTATTTAGATTTTATTTTTTCCGTCGATAAAATTAAGCATAGATTCCCCCATTTCGATATGTGCACATTATGAAGACTCACACTGTATTTATTTATTGAATACCTACAATTTTCCGGCAGCTTCGCCCGCGTGGATGTCCAAAAATATCCCATAAGAACGTACTACCGGGATTCAAAGTACCCTATGCGTTAATTCAGGTTATAAACTATCTGTGTGCCACATTTTATCCAAATCTGTTCAGCTTTTTTTGCGTCAATACATACCTCCAGACAAAGAGACAAACGGTCAAAAATGATTCGTTACTAGTTTATTATATGTGTAAATAAAACAGCCAAGACTAATTACAAATTAGGATAAAAAAGCTTCTTCAAGGTTCTTCTTCTTCTAGTTTATTTATATAGAGGTTATAATAAAATTGCCTTTTTCAATGGTGGTAAGATTGATTACTTCCCAAGGTGCCTAACCTCTACCTCCCCATCTACTCATGAAAATACTTTTAATGCCAATGCAGAGTGGTACAAGAACCTTTTGGAGCCTGAATGACATTGACAGGGGGGCGTTATTGGTAAAAATTTGCGAAATTATCACAGAAATTGTATCGTTAAACAAGATTTTAGCCACACGCCAAAAGAACTTTGTAGCGTTGTAGAAGGATGCCTTCAGAATACCTGTGATATTCATTAACTGTCCCCAAACTCCGCGTTCATTTGTTCTGGAAACTGTTACAAAGTACCACGAGTTCACGAGGAGGCCTACCTATGTCAAACTGCCGACATCGGTAGGCGGGCGTTGATGAAAAAAACTTTGTCTCTAGTTGCGAGTATTTTGTACGATCAACCGTCAGTGGTAAATAACAAACTTGTAACTAGGAAAACAGCCCCTAACTGCTACGACATAGAGACACTGTGAATGTGAAATTGTACCATAGAGATTTAGCAGAGTGTACGACCCACTTTTGTTTGTTTATTTTAGTCTCCGTAATCCATTAATCCAAACTAATTTTCCAGGTCCCACCGTATAATATTTAACTTTTGTATTCCCCGGTTTTGAGTGCTATATTCTGTGTTCTACACTTCATTTTTTCTGCTTTAAAGTGCTCAGAGCATCAGGAAATGGAAAAAGTTAATTCAAACGCGATACTATCTGGAAACTTAGTATCATTTTAATGCTAAACGTTTGCGTGAATGTCAGATATAGGTGCTCATTTATATCGTTCCAATCATTATCAAGATTTAAACAGAAGTTTATCAAATGGGAGTGTTGGAAATCGTCGAGTATTACAGAACTTGCATAACAATTGACCCAGCTTTGCTTTCTATTTGACTTTAACTGGGGACAATTGTGTCGGGATTCAAAGACTGGATTCTATTCAAAGCTTAAAGTGTTACATTTCAGATGTGAACGCTGTGTCTAGTTTTTCTTGCTCAACTGCTTTGCTCGATCAAAACGAAGTGATGACAATGGAAATAGAACTTTAATGGAAATACCTAGGCTGCAATATCTGATGGCGATTTATTAGGAATGGTATGCTATGATTTTCCAAGGATAGGTTTCAACCAACGCGTAGTTACGAGTATTTAGAATTTGAAACCGGTGCAAATTGTGTTACCTATGTAATGCAATTGGCATTTAGGGCGAATTCGACCAAAGGAATACATTTTATCCGCGAAATAAGATTTACTTCTGACAGTTTTCGTATGGAAAAACTGTCAAAAAATTCAAAATTTATTCGGAAGATAAGGCTTATTCCGCGGATAAAATTTATTCCTGTTTGGTCGAATCCGCCTTTAGTGCAAAAAAGGCCAGTGATTATAAATACGACGCAGAACGACACTCCCAATTAGTTACTAATCCAAAAATTCATTCAAACAATAGTGCACCTAGATTCTGACGTTTCATAAGTGCCCATGTAGGTTTATGTGAAATAAAATATTTTGATTTTGATTTTGATTTTATGATAGAATGTATTATTGAACAGCTAATCCATACCTCCATATTTATGCTATTAACGTTCAAGGCCAGTCAGAGTAACATAACCGCTCCTTCGCTCACCCTGTCACTGAACACTGACAGGCAAGAACAACGTTTTCGCATCCACAGCTGTTTATAATCACCTTATTGCAAGTCACGCACTTCCTGCTGGAACATGATTAATTCAACCTTCAGTTTTGCTAATGGAAAGGGATCCTAATTCCTCCTAGCTCATGGTTGTTGTCTGATGTTAGTGCAGCCGCAGACTACGCAATGGGTTAGGAGGAGCTTAGCCATTTATGGCTGTTATAATCTGCAGTCGTTTATGAATGTTTTTTTTTTGGCGCCCTTATTTTTTAACCGCCGACGGAAAAAGAGGGGTGTTATAAGTTCAACGTGTGTATCTGTGTATCTGTCTGTTCCCTCGAGGCTCCCAAACGGCTGAACCGAATTTGATTATTATTTTTTTGTTTGAAAGGTGTCTTGATCGAGAGTGTTCTTAGCTACAATTCAAGAAAATCGGTTAAGCCGTTTGAAGATTATCAGCTCTTTTCTAGTTTATAATTGGATGTGCGCATCTTCCACAGGTCTGATCGATTCGAAATTTTTTATTCTATTACTTCAATGATATTAGAAGAACATAGTAACCTGGAACCGATACTGCAGTATCACCTGGAATTGTGTCGGGGGTTATTTAAATTTTTTATTTTAACTTGTTTTATTTTTTGCTATAGCGGCAATAGAAATACACAATCTGTGAAAATTTCAACTGTCTACCTATTACGGGTCATGAGACACAGCCCGCTGACAGACAGACGGATGGACAGACAGGACAGGTTTGGAGAATAAGGTTCCGTCTGGCACCCTTCGTGTACGGAACCCCATTTGCGTTGGATTCCAGTCGATTACAACTGACCTGCAGTGGCTACTAAAGGCGACTGCTAGCTGGCCTTTTTTTTTTTTTTTTGGAAATGGCATCTCGCAGATCAACCTAGAGAGGTTTTGTCTGCTTAACCGGACTATCCTGTGGCTACTTTTAGGGTTTTTAAATCTAAAAGCCTCCAGCCAGGGCGCAAAAATATGCTACTAAACTAAGATGCGACGCTCGCTAAGGGCACCCCCTGTGGGGTACGGGCCTCGGCTTAGGGCGTCGCAATCGGGAGGACAGCAAGTTCAGGGACAGGCTGGATCAAAATATCATCATTATTATTAATCGGGGAACAACTAGCTGGCCAAGTAGGCGACAGCTTAAATACGATTCTGCTAGTCAGTTGCCAAGTCTACTCTTAGTTGGCGTAATTTGGCGCCGACCTTTTATCTGTCTTGTGTTTACGGAAAAACATTTTTACCAAAATGTTGGTAAATTGCTGTCGTTAATGTAACATCTCTAGTTCAGAGCTATTAAGGTGGATGCTCCAAGGTAGCCCGCGAAATTCAAATAATACCCACAAATTTTAATATAAATGGACATATTATTATGTCCTTCTTCCCGGCGTTTTATTATTATTACTTCAACTAAATAATAATACAGCAACGGAGTAGGTATAATATTTCCGCCGTTTATATGAAACCCGTCTCTAAAATGTAACAGCTGTTGCTCGTTAACGGCAACTGTTGGTATGACTCATATTGGAACGCTGAAACTTTGCTCGGCTTAGCGTCACGCTAGATGAGAAAAATACTAACCAAAGGGTGTCGTATTACCCAGTCACCGGAGTATATATTTGGTGTATATATTTGATATTATAAACCTGTTGTTTATTTAACTGTTGTTGAGTGTTTAAACTCTTCACTTCACATGGGGGTGGCCGGCAATTACAGAACGACACCTACTTACTTCATTTGCCTCGTTTATGTTCATACATCTGGTCATACTCGCAGGCCGCGCCGGATGCGAGTACTAGGTACGTACCTGACCTTTCTGAAGAACATCACCAATATTTAGGGTCTTATTTTTTATTGTGGACGCTTAATTAAGTAAATAACCTGTTTTCTCTTCAATATTATTAACATTGGTGCCGATTCCCTTGTTCACAAACTAAACTAAATTTAAGTTCAGTGCATCTTTTTCTTTATACTTCCGAGGACAGTACTGTAGTAGACAGAAAAGGACAGAAGATAAATTTTAGTTTAGTCCTGTCAAACCTGTCACTACTCCATACAAGTTTAGACGTGATTAAAAACTTGCCGACTAAAATTACGTCAATTTACGTCAGACACTGATTAATTTGACAGGAGTAAACTAAAATTTATCTTCTGTCCATCTCTTAATGAAATAGAAAGAAAAAGATGCACTGAACTTTTTAGTTTAGTTTGTGAACAAGGGAATCGGCACCAATATCTCCATCTCCCGTTGCTATCTATAATGAATTAATACCAAAACGTCCCCCAATCATGTCAAGATATTCCCATGAATGAAAAACTCGAAGACTTGCTCAAAGCAGAGCGTCACTTAATGCCTTTTGTTCCGGGTGTAATTTCCCTTTGATAAGGGGTAGACACTGTAGACAGTCGTTACAATCGCTTTAGTAGTCAAGTTTCCACCTGAAGTCGCTGGAACCTCATATTTTTCAACTTTAGGTGAGCATTTCTTGAATTATGGCATGAAATAGGAGTAAGTTATTCCAAAAGTCATTTAACTATATGAAATTAAGAAAGCTCATCTTGATTAAACATAGCATCACCCCTGTATTCCCCGAAGGGTTAGGCAGACGTGCACCTATAGTACACACACATTTCGCCAGTTATGTTAAAGTTCCATGTAACAGGGCCACGACCCTTTTGCCATCAACCGGGCACGAATCTATACTCCGGGCTGCTACTGAGAAATCCCAGATGGAAAAACCCAATATCATTTTGTCTGATCCGGGAATTGAGAACAGGACCTCATGCTCGGGATTAGCGCTTGCGTCCACTAGACCAACAAGGCAATAATAAAAAATAAAAAAAATACAAAATCAAAATTAATCTAATTAATCTTAAAAGCCATTATATTGGAAAAAAAACATTAAAATAACTAATAGATAGCTACAAGATAACCAGAAATAAACCTAAATAAAAGACTAAAAACATGCAATGCTCAATGGTGCAGACTAATTCAAGCAAAACAAAACAAAACCAACAAGACAAAGTTCCATACAGAAAGTAAAAGACAAAAAGCATTGCATTGTAGAACAACAGCTCGTTCATGTATGAAATGTATTTATTCTATTGCTATAGCCAGTCGAAACGTTTTGAGAATCAGTGAGCTGAATCGATACCACAAACCAGATATGTACGGAAAGCCGGCTCCATACGACAAGCAATAAAAATAGACGCACGCACGCAGACGCGTTTGTACAGCGATTTCAAACGAATACCGGTCGCGACTTTGCCAGTGCACTTGCACTTGCTGTTCGTGAAACGGTGTTTATGTTTGCGAGGGTTTTCGCTCGTCGTACGTAGCTGACCTACTGTACTTTACTGTCTCGATACATAGCTCCAATAACTCCGGATCGTCTCTCGAATAACAACAAAATCGATTGTCGACGATTCATAGCCGGGAAGCACGCGATAGAATCGCGGATGTTTTGAATAGTGCCGATTTATATCGATTAACAACGATTAATAATTTCTGTAATTTGTTTTATTATGATTAGGGAAGTAAGTAAGGTAGTAAGGCTGTATTGTGAATATGCATCGTGGGAGACTATTTGTGATGTCACTAACTTCAGATTGGTTACAATTTTGGCACAGAATGTGACAATAATATAGCGAGCTTTAGTTATTAACAAATTAGTAGGATCTTTGTAATTTTGATTTAATAAAGTTATCTGAAAATACCGTCGATTTGATGAAACATGAAATGTCACCCTTGATTTATCTGAAATTAGTTCGAAACAGTAACATTTTATAAATTATAACCGATAAATAAAAAGGTACCAGCCACTAACCAGTACGGTAATGCTAAAGAAAGAATCACAAATTCAACAAAACTTTTTAATACAACTACATAACAATACAGCTTTCATAAAATATAAGAACAAAGCTAATATAATATCTATCAATATCATTTCTTAGCGGCGTCGGTCCAACAGAATCTAGCAGGAATCCTATTCGGTCGATCAGTTTTCACGCCAACGGAATAAGAGTCTTTCAACCCTCCAGCAACTTCCCCACCTCCTAAACTCGGTGGTTTTTTCTCCAATTTTTCTTCTGACACTAATTCTGTAACAGCACTCTTACTTCTCCTGTACAACATTTCCTGGTGAAGTTCTTCTTCTGAGCTATAATCTTCTTTACTCTCTATCAAATCTTCTTCTAAATCTTCCAACGCTGATGCTTTAACTTCAGACATCTGCACATTTTGCACTGCAGGTAAAGATTTCTTTATTGATGCACGACTTTCTGTATTTCTTCCAAGTACTTGGCTATCCAATTTCTTTTCAATGCATGAAATTCTTTCTAGAATTGTATCCAGTTTGCTTGTATTGCACTTTAAGATTTTTTGCACTTTAGTTATATCAGAAGCATTATTGCAGTTGCTTATATCTGATATACATTCTCTGAGAGCTGTCAAAATCGGTGCTTTAATACTGTCACTAAGGAAGTGTTTATCCTTTTCGTTCATAAGATGTATTTTAATCTTCGATTCACCTTGGTTTTCGGTCGCGAAAGCTTCGAAGGATTCCGAAATAACCAACTTTGAACCATTATTAAGTTTTTTATGGTGACTTCTTTCCTTCTTGTTACATTTCTTTTCCGACACTTCAGATAATGTGCAGCATAATGATTGATTAATGTTTAAATCATCTATAGTGTTGCTTGAACCTTGGCTTAAGGACTCTCTGACACTAAAACTTTCTTTCCTTACCTTTCTGTAAGTTTCGAAAACTTTTTTAGTGTCTCCTTTTTCTGCACCGTGATGATCAAAACTAGTTTCATGCGGTTTCTTATCTTTCGTCCTGTGCCTTTTTGATGTTTTTATAGTATAAAACACAGGTAGTTTGTCATCACTCTGTGGTATAACTAAAGGCACTAGATCTTTAGCAAATCGAATAGCATGATCTAACACATGATCATGATTATTGTTGCTAATTACTTTATACGTCCTATTATTGGAAGAGACTTCAGTATTTTTTTCACTGTTGAACTGTTGACCTTTATCAACTAACTTGTATTTCTTTTCTTTTTTCAGTTTAATTTTTTCTTTCTTTACTTCAGGACTTTTATAATTGTCTAAATATTTCTTATGTATAAATACGACGGAATTGTGTGAGCGTTGATGAGGATAGTAATTAGCTAGGTTTACGCCATTGATTTCTTTGAGGGAGGGCTTCCATTCTGTGGGCAAAAGAGTTAGGTTCATATTAACGTGGAAATCGTTCGGTTTATTCCCTTCGCCGTGAACTCACTTGACTGAGTGGGTGTGGTGTGTTATGAACAATCGTTGTTTAGTGTCGTGTTTGCATTGATCAGTGTGACTGAAGATGTAGCATATGATTATGGTTATACTAAACACTTTTCCTTTAAGTAGGTAAGTATAGTACAACAGGAAATTTCTTATTGTGAATGCGCTAGCATAAACATTAAGAAAGAAAAATGTCCTATGTATTAAGATAATCATTTTTTTTTAGTTTCTTTTTTCCACAAAAAATAGAGAGAACGAGTTTTATTTAAAAAAAAAAACAGATATACGTAATTAAAGTTTTACCTGCTGCCATCCGGCTATATAATACACGTTAAACAATACGCTTTAAAGTAAATAGTAAACTAAAATTAATTATTTAAAATTCACAAGGCATTGACAAGTCGACATTGACACTTATAATTTATAAATCGTTGACAAAACAAGGTTTTATGGCATTCTAGGATTAAAATTTTTCTTTACGATTTAAAAAGTTTCCATACGGTTAATAATTTCAAAAAATTCCAATTAAATCTTATTCAAGTGTATACAGTATTTACAGGGACATTAACTTCTTCCCGCGACTTCGCCCGTGCGTAGATCGAAAAGAAATTATCTCATTATCCTTGTATTTTCATAATTGTATTGTCATTCATTGATGAAAATTTGTATAGAATGAAAAGAAAGAAATAATAATTGTTTATTCTGCACAAACTAAACGCCCATTACATAAAACACTCATTTACAAATTAGTTTTTAGTATGGTGATAGCTTGAGATTGAGACCACAAGAAAAATATAATTAGGTTAACAATTATTTAAGAGAAATTCACCCCCAATAGGGGGTGAAACAGAGTGTTGAATTTTATATGAGAATACCCAAAATTCACGTGAACTTAGTCGCAGTCTAAGCTCTAGCTCCCTTATTAATAAACTTGGATTAAAGTTGCAACTAGTTTATGCTACAGATTTACCATACATGTTTCGCGAGGATTAAGTTTGGCTTATGGGGAGTCTTGAACCCCTTTTTACTTTAACACCTGCCAGCGAACCCGATGCCGTGATTCTAAAAGATTTAGGCTATGTGGAGCAAGTCTCATGGTTTTATTTATTTATGAGACTCATCAAAAATTAGTAAAATATTACTTAATAATTTGTACATTGTAAAGTCCCCTCACTTTACTCCGCGTTTATCAAAAAGGAGGTAGAAGTTTTATAAGAGTAAAGGATAGGTCATTAATTCAGGCGCGTCTTGGCGTAAATCCATTATAAATACAATAGACGTAGATATATTTAGTAACCTATTCGTAAAGAGTCATAGAAAACACGACGTGTTGCCACGCCGAGCGCTGCTCCCAGTCTCTGCGTCCAGCGCTCAGCGTGGCAACACGTCGTGTTCGGGTTCGCGACAAGTCAATAGTCATCCTTAGAATACCTCATTGAGGGGTGCAACACTTGTCGATTTCTTTCCGGGTTTTTTATGACTCTTTAGGAATAGTTAAGCGGTTACTAAATATATCTACGTCTGTTGTATTTTTTTTAAGAGTAACGGAGGCTGAGTTCTTACTAAGGCTGAGTCCAGAACACCATGGGCAGTCGGCCAAGCTACTTGCATGGTGACTAGGTTACTTCTTTACTACATACATCATGAACTTATGATATCAGAAGCTTAAGTGCTAGAAGTTGTAAACGTTTTTGGGGAGGCATTTGGGCCTATGTCAATTAACGCATGTCTTCCTCCGGATTTATAATGTTGTAAACTTGACACCATGCTGGGCCAACGTGTGGAGGTAGCATTTCCATTAAAATTTTCAGGAAAACACAAAAGCTTCGGAAAATAAATATGAGTTATGAGTTTGTGTTTTCAAGTTATGTATGAGCGAAGTAATAACTTGAAGTGCACCATTGCAATTTTGAGTGATACGGTACTTACCTTTTATTAAATGCCTTGTTTCAATTTAAGAATTAAAAACAGTACTTCTCCTTTAAGTAATAAGGTTTCTATTTGTGTAAAGAACAAGAATTCATTGAAGGAGTGACTTATTAGGACATTTTTTTTTAAACCTCTCTTGTCATTAAGCAAGTAAGTAAGTAAGTAATTATTTATTTCTCAGTATATGGTACATTTAGATCTTACATTAAACACTGTTTCACACATACTACCATTGCTGGTGTAGAAATATTAAATAGTAAGCTAGATACATGCAAATCATAACTAGGTACATTATAAGAATATTAAATTTGTAATGTCAAAATAATAAAAGTTCAATAAAAAAAAAAAAAATATCAGTTTGCTAAAAATAAATCATAATGTCAAAAATCAAAATCATAATATGGTCAAACATTAGTATACTTATAACATTTTAAACAAGCAAAATAATGAACAGATGAAACCGTAAAAAAAACATCAGACATAAATCCGACATCCATTTTTAATTACACCCTCCAAAGGGGCGAAACTGGTACATATTTGTCTGCGTTTCTCCCTCCATTATATACAAACAAATTAGTATAGATAAAACCCGTCTAGATAAGGACGAACATAAAATCAAACAATAAAACTGCAATGCAATGCATTTTCATCCCTATAGTGAGATCTTAAATCCTTGTTTTAATATGGCAACCCTGGCGGGGAAACACGAGGAAATGACAACGTTATTTCTGTTCAGTTAAGGTAGAATTTCAGTTGTTTGAAACAAGTTTTCTTTTGTAGCAAACTAGGGCTTTTTCGTCCGCATCGCTGTCAATTGGGAAAGTGCCCAAAAGGCTGGCAGCATTGCCACGTTGAATGGCAATGCATTTATTTATTATTATTTATTTATGTATTTGTTTAAACAGATTGTAAACCCGTGTTCTGATCATCGTCACGATAATTTCTCACTCATTTTTTCGGCGCTCTGTCGGCGCGACGCGACGACATGTTTGTTTTCGCGGAACCAACCGACCAACTGCTTGGCGATGTCTCGTAAAACTAAGTGGGCACTCGGACCCCATGGCCCTAGTGTTTAATTTAAATCATAATTATTTTAACACTGCAATTAAAACCTATGTGAACCGTAATCACATCAACAATGCACGGTCGTGTTAAATGACATTATCGCTAGTTTAATCAATTAACACTGTTTGTATTCATAATTAAACCAACTGACCGTAATTATTGTGATATGGTCACGTCAAGTACTTACCGGTGCATTTTAAACGTGGTTATTTTATAAAGTGTACTTATAACTTATCATCTTGCCTGTATTTCTCGAAGAGGGGTGGATCGGGTATAGCCATATTTGTGTGGGGTATACCCATATTTATAGGAGCAATGGTGGTCCAGTGGTAATGATCCCGACTTGAGATTTATAGGTCGTGAGCTCGAAACCAGGCAGGCGCATGACTTTGTGTGAACAATTTCATCACCAATAAGTTTATGCTCTTAAACCGGCATGTCCTAGAACCAAGAATTCAAAGACATGTTACATCTACCAACCCACGCTGGGCCCGCATGGTGAGCCCACTCCCCCTCGGAGAGGGGTGGCCTATATGCCAACCGTTTAGCCGCCTCTGTGGTCTAGTGGTTAGACCACCTGTCTCAGACCCAGAGGTCCCGGGTTCGATTCCCAGCGGGGGAAAAATATTCTGCTCGGTTTGGTTGGTGGTAGGGCTCGTTCTCAGTCCGCCTGGCTAGCTACCACCATCTTATCTAAGTCTGTCGCCATAACAACAATGTTAGCAGCATTGTTGTGTTTCGGCAGTTAGAGGTAAGATAGCCAGTTCCTTTGTGGTTGAGGAATTCCGGGTGAAGCTCGCTTGCACCTTCGGCGTCATCATCACTTACCATCAGGTGAGATTCAGGTCAAGAGCTATCTGATCCAAAAAACATTGACCGACCTGGGTATCGAATCTAGGACCCCACGCTGAGCAGTTTAACCAGAGGCCAGATTAAGTCTGATATTATTCATACAAGGCAATACGGAACATCCAGTTTGGAAGCAGTGAGTTACTAAGCTCGGTGTACACGCAACACAAATCAGAACGTTCAGGTTTTCAGCGACCTTGCTTGAATCACGCGATGTCTAAGTAAATTAGGTTATAATTGTGGCATTCATTTCACCTATTTACGAAGATAAAAAATCCTACTTATTATTATAAATGTTAAAGTTTGTATGTTTGTTACTCAATCGCACAAAAACGGCTGAACGGATTTGGATGAGCTCGCGGATAGCCAATGGCCTAGGTTAGACAGTATACTTTTTACGCGGTTCCCGTGGAATTAGTTCCGACATCCACGCGGACGAAGAAGAGGGCAAAAAACCTAGTATTTTAATAAAAACAAAAACTCTTATTTTCTTCTAGATCTATAGCCAGTCTGTAATGAGCGCGTCCCTCCCGCAGCACTATTTTAGATCACTAGAGCGCAATTTAAATGGTACTTTAAAGGTATGAGGAACAGGGTGTAAAGTTCACCCATACTCTATGGAAAAGGGTGCTGTGCCTGGCAGGCAATTGCCCAAGGATTAAATTCGGATAGTCTTATTTTATGTTAATCGCGTGGTAAACTTAATAGCGCGATTCAGGATTTGTGACGTCAGGTCGTTGATGAGTAGTTCGCATGTGGCGATGTAGATGCCGCCACAGTACTCTCAGATCTAGACTCTGTCTCAAAAATGTACCATCATTTTAAACCAAACGTAGGGCCTCGTCCTAATTCCGGCGCGCAGTATTACCAACTCTTTGGCTCGTCTGTCTATTAGCGGGAGTGGGTGCTTATCCCTTTTCGAGACAAGGCCCCTTTATGCATACGATGGTATCAAATCGAAAGCCTGTATAGATGGATGACGGGATTTAGTACCTATATATTGAATTTTATTCGTATACTTATCCGAAAATGTAAAATATTATTCCGATGTTAGAAAAGTGTGATTGGTGCAGTGACTAAGAAATTGGCTATGTTCTGCTCTATGCTTGTGTGAAACTCGAAACGAACTCGAACGAACTCCTCGCGGGTCCATACAGAAAACTATACCTAGTTTTCAAAGTGAAAAAACCCTAAAAATATAATGTATTTTACTGCTCTCAAAACGCAAGAGAACACGCCCTTGCATGTTATGCATGCTTTGCATTTTTATATACCTACGTAAGTTTAGGGTGAAACCCTCGAAAAAAAAAAAAGCACAAATATAATAATTTTACTCTTTACAAAATGCAACCAGAAATGCCGGTATCACAGACAACTTATAAACTGTCAGACAATAACCCTTAATTGAATTGATTCGTCATCTGCATACATAGTGTAGCGAAATAAAAGGTTGACGTCTTGACCCGGCTAGACACATGTACCCAGTGTATCTGCCAGGGGAGACGGAATCTATACACAGGATGTATGAATTCATCCCGTTCCCCTGTGTTCCCCTGGGTTCCTATGTCCCCCTATACAATAGTTTCACCTGTGGGGGATCAATTTGGTGTCGGACTTCCCCTAATGGACGGGCCGGTGGTTCTTTTGTATTGAATTTCGCTTTGAACATGTTTTTAATAACGGGTTTTGTGCTATCTGCTACAGATGTGCGATGTGGATAGAGTTTTACTTTTGTTCATACATACTAACATAACCTCACGCCTTCTTCCCATGGGGGTAGGCAGAAACTTAGATTAACTCCCTTACTAATAAACGTATTTTATCAGGTGAATAGTTACACACCGATTTCTCTCTTTCAGTCGTCAGTAATTTGACATTCGAAAGAAGAAGACAAAGCGTTGTGTAACTATACAGACGTTATACAACGTTTGTTAGTAAGGAGGTAAATATATAACTATAGTTCATGTGTTGGATTAATTTGGTGAGATTTTTTGGCATCTCTAAATAGTTATGGGAAAGCTAAGTTTATATTTTCCAGCTTTGTATGACTCTGACTGCTCCTCTCCTTGGGGATACAATGGTATAACAAAGGTTTTAGGAGTAATTAAAGTGCCTGAGAATTTTCTGCAACTTTCATTTTAGTTGAGTAACGGTCATTAGATCCTGGCACGAAGGTGATTACTGGGCATATGTTTAATAAAGCATATTGAGCATATAATGTACCCATTCCCACGGCTGGGAAACAGGCCTCCTCTCTTTGAGAGGAGGCTGTAATCTACCTCACGGGGTGTGCGGGTTGGTAGATGTCAAATGTCTTCGAATTTTTGGTACTAGAACATGCGGGTTTCACGATGTTTTCCTGCACCGTTTTTGAGAGCAGTGATGACGAAATTATTTACACAAAGTAAAGCGCCTACTGGTTTCGAACCCACGACCTACAACTCGTAAGTCGAGCTGCTACCACTGGGCCACCACTGCTGGTGGGAGTGCTACTAAAGAAGAAACTATTATTATAGCTAATTTTACGTTAAATTTTACGGCAAGTTTACATTACTTTACTTGCCTACAATGCTATAACATTCTGAATGCAGCTTTACCTGAAAAGTTAAAATATTTATTCTAAAACCACATTTTAAACCACGCCAGAGTTTACACACGACCGACTCCCAGGAACCAACCACAAAAAAGTTATACCCAGAAAAAATATTTTCACAAAAAGAACACCATTTTAAATGAAATTTCTCACTGGCATAAAGGGAAACGCGGTAAGCCGACGTTTAATAATAAATAAGCTAGGTGTTAAGCTCTGCGACGGTGTCGCCACCTGTCGGTAGCTGTCAGGAACTCCTTCATCATTAAGGAGTTCACACGGCCATTTAGTGCTTAAGTTGTTACAACGTGCGTAGTTAATTAAGTTGAACATAGTAAGCTCTTTATGTTTGATAGGCTTTTGTGATAGTTAGAAGTCTGCTGTCTGAAAATCTGATAAGGCTTAACCTTGGCACTTTTATTCTGTATAGAAATTGGGTTTCAGAGGTCAGAGAGACAAAGAGTATCCTTGAAAGACGAACTGAAAGAATACAATACTCTGCGGCCGGGCAATGGTCAATGTTCATTTGTTTTTTTTATGAAAGTGGATGAAAAATACCTAAAAGAATCCGGTCACCCACCTGATGCCAATGTGGTTACTACATACCAGAGACATTGGAGATGCATTACCACCCCTAATACAAAGCTGAAATGTCTCATAATGCCTTTGTTTCATAAATCTTGGTGAGAAAATAAGCCCGTCAACCAAACATGATATAAATAATACAAGGAAAATTAAATGTCTTAATAAGGTGAGCTCGCCGTAAGCCCTATGTTTAATAATAAATAAGCAGTGTGTTGCGTCACGACAGTGCTGCCACCTGTCGGCGCCACCTGTAAACTTCTCCACCAATGGGGAGTTCACACACTCGTTCATGTTAAATATAAATTATTGGTGTAAAGAAAGCCTAATGTTAAGAAACTTGCGACGTTGCCGTTGAGTATTTGACAGCTATTTGCGACGTTGCCAACTTTTAGAACGAACAGTAGCTAGTAAAGTTTGTCGAGTGCTCAAATTCAAATACTCAATTAAAATACCGGTTGTTTATAACTAGCTTTCATGTTTTTTTATTTTTTTTAGATTTTTAATTTATGTTCTTTATGGCACCTCTTTAGGTCATGAGCCATCCGAATATCAAAAAATATTTGGCCTAGGTCTTAAGGGGGAGGTGGGAAAATTGATTCGCTGTTACAATGTATAATAGAATACCTAGGTATTGTTATCGTTGATCATTTCACTTGAGAGATAAAATTGCGCTTGCTGTTTGTTTTGGGATGGGTGACCATTCTTTAAACTTCTGTGCCCCAGAGAGTTAGTTATAACATCGTTCTTATATTAATAATATAATTAATACCTAACAATGCACAAACAAGGCAGTAATGGCGGGCGAAACGAAATACTGATGAAAGTAGCCGCATCTATTTCCACTGGTATTAAATACTTAGAAAAAGTTAAACAGATTCATTGAAACCATCAACGAAATTCACCTCTCAAACTCATATAAAAGTTACATTTTAATAAAAACATACTGTAAATACCTAAATATGTTACAAAACGCCGTATTTCGTATCAAATCCGAGTCAAATTACCAAATAATTCCCTCGGTGGTACTCAGCAAAGGAATAAATTAACTTTCATGGCATATACATACATACTTGTGTATATATTATGTATATATGTACGTAAATACGTTACGTTGGGCAATTAATCACTTCTTGGCGGTACTGTAAGGCTTTTGCGTACAGTCACCGTGAAAACTGGGTACAATTTGACAAATCACTGTTTATTTTTTTCAATGGAAGTTAATGAATGAAATTATTGAAGAATAGAGGCTATTTAGGAAAGTATTAAAAAGTATGATATTCTACTTGTTTTCAATGTTTTACACAGAATAAAACACTTTGTTAGCGCCTTATCAATCAATCAGCATAATAATACCTATATAATTTATTACGTGCACATAATATTTTTTGAAACCACTTCATTTAGATTTGTTACCAAACAGTCATTAACTTACATTAATGCATTTAGATCTAAATTAAACTCCGTTAAAAATATTCGAAAAATCTAAAATTATAATAACAATAAAATATACTACGTTAGCGACTGTACCACACTGTTGTACAAACGCGAGAAATTTAGCCCTTTCGTGTTCAAACACTTTTGTTGTGTTTTTATTTTTTAGGGTTAAGCATATGGAAATAAAACGGAAACGTTGTGACTTGTCAGATTCCTAGTTGCTGATAATTTTAGTAAGCCTCATGCTTGGGTAAATGTAGTTTTTACATTTATTTCATTTTTAATACTTATTATTTACATTTTCCATTACTTTCATAGTATTAACATAATTCTATACGCTAACAGACTTAAAATAATCCCGTTGTACCGTATAATAGTAATAGTGTCATCTCAATGGTGCAAACGAAACTAATTAGTCTCCTCTGCACCATTGATGGTGCCGGTCAATGGTGCATACGGTACATCGGGAAAATAATAATAATAATATGTAAATGTATATAAAAAGGGGAGGGAAAAGAAGCATAGGGCATCAAAAAATTCGTCCGCATCGCTGTCAACAGGAAAGGTGCCCAAAAGGCTAGCAGCATTGCCACGTTGTATGGCAATGCTGATTCTTGGGCCAAGAAGTTTTAACATTGTTGTAAAAAACCAAAATTAGCCCTGTTTTTACGTGTTTTACACAGCTTTTGTGAGATTAGTCTCACAAAGCTGACTAAACCGAGATCCGAGATCTATAAATGATACTTAGCTCCTGCTTAGACTTTTACAGGCTGACTTTGAAAACATGCAACAAAATTTAGGGGGGTGTTCTACCCATCAATATGAACAACTTTTACTACGGGAACAAATAAGCACTTGCAAAAAATAATAATACCTTCTTATACAAAATGGTCCAATCGGGTATATTATCGGGTGTACCTTTATACAGGAAAGTCATTTTTTTTTTTGCGAATTCAAGTTGTTCCTACAGTAAAAGTTGTTCACATTGATGGGTCCTACACCCCCTTAAATTTTGTAGCATGTTTTGAAAGTCAGCCTGTATACACGTCTCTGTCTTGCACTTGTAGTTTGACAGTTATGCGACAGTGACACGCGTAAGCTAAAGCCTAAGTACTGCTAAGTTCTTTGATATTCTAGTTACTAGACTATCAAAGGACTGGGCTTTTCCATCTGGAATTTTTCAGTAGCAACTCGGAGTCTGGAATTTGTGCCCAATTGTGACGAAATGTGGGTGTAATATGGGTAACCCCTACCTAATCCTTCGGGGAAACAAGGTATGATGTTATGTATATTACCAGAAGTCCAGAACACCCGCGACATTTCGCGGATTTTTGCATAACTTTTTAATTAGTCGAGATTTTTATATCATATTCTTTATGGCACTTTCTTTAGGTCATGAGCTATCCGAATATCAAAAAATATTTGGCCTAGGTCTTAAGGGGGAGGCGTGAAAATGTATTCACTGTTACAATGTATAGATGTTATTATCAGGTTCTACCAACATTTTTGTCTTGCCTGTTTTACGTAAAGGCAGATATGATCAAAACCAACATCCTAAACTTTTATGTAACCTAACAAATGTCAACATGTAAGATACTAAAAGTACCCAAACCTTTTGTTTTTCATGCCCCATATCAGAAAACAGAGAAAATCCCATATTTAGCGACAAAACCCGGACAGTTGTCTCTTTAACAGTGGGATATAAAAATGGCAGTCGCCTGGAGATAAGAAAAGGAAGTACCGCCATCTGTAAGGATTTTACGAGGCCTCTCTGACCCCGTGTTTGGGAGCCACAAATGATGTAATAAATAACGGTTCTTGTCTACTTTTTTTGTACGGTTTTAGTTTTTGACGCAGAGCCATTTGATACTGATTCGTTTATTTTTTTCAATGAATTATTTAAATGCAAGAAGAGTGTATAGCGCAACTCTCTGCCAGCCGTATATGTGTTCTCTTCCACCTATAAACCTCAGCCTTCAAAGCAAGAGTGAACAGCCATCTTCTGGTACGCTCGTCTCATCGTACACCTCATCCACCGGTTTCCATCAGGCGAAATCGAGGTCAATGGAAATGGGCCTACTCAATTTTCCAAAAAATAAAAGCATTCCAAAGGCTTGAAATTGTCCGAAGAAGTAGGTTTTGGTTTAAAACTGGGGTAATTAACCACCTCCGCAGAATGTTCTCATCTTCTTCTTCGCTTCTCTCTTGACAGAGCGGTCGTGGTCACAATGAACTGTGTCCAATCGCAGGTGTAGGCGTTGCCCGCCTCACGATCTCTCTTCATCTGGTTCTGTTACATGACAGTCTGGCGCATTCATTAACAGGACCTCCAACCACGGATTTTATTTGATCGGTCTACCTCATCGGTGACCTCCTGCGTGGCCTATTACCTTCTACTCTGCCCTGCACCACCAGACGCTCTATGAAGTCATTATTCCGCATGGAGATATGCCCAAAGAACTTCAGTATTCGAGACTGTACCTACTAGTGCTCCTAGATACTGTTTTATACCAAGTTCTTGGAGTATGGAGACGGTTGTTCGGAATTCTGTCAGTTGATACCCCAAGTATTCATCTCCAGCACCACATTTCTAGAGCATCTACTTTTTTCTTTTACCAGTTCTCGTATTGTCATAATACAAAATTATCTCTGAACATTGTGACCACAAGTTAGAGCTGTAATGACAATGACCTCTAACTTAAAATTGAGCCGTCTTTAACTGCAATGTTTTTTTGTAAAAATCCGGTACTTCTCTGTCTTCACCTGTGGGTGTCGTAAACAGGGTTCACTGTAAGAGAAAGCCTTTGAAATATTAAAGAAGGATACTAGCAGTTATTTCGTCTGTAATAAAAAGTTATTGGGAGCACATTTTATGCAATGCGTCAAGTGAAAAAAAATGTTCCTTACAAAATTGATTGATTTTGTATCTGTCTTTTTCCAACTATGTTGCGTAACGTGGAACCACGTTGAGATAAAAAAAAATGCTAGTTATAAAAGCAACGGACAGGATGAAAAAAAATAAAAAAATCCTGTCAAGATTTAAAGATGTAAAATAAACCTCTTCATCCATCTACCTACCAAGTCTCATTCCATAAGATTATACGGCCTCGCACAATAATTACAGCTCGTAAATTGGTTGTCAATGCGGGTGACAAATGGCTTGCCTATAAGTACGAATTCATGTTCCGTCAATTAATTTATTCCTTAAATTAATAGCTGTGGATGCTGTAACGCTTTTTGGCACTGATCTTGACATATTCTTATTACGCAAAGACTTAAAGTACCTGCGTGCAGTTCTATCTGTAAACTTTAGTTTTAACCGTATTTTTCTTGAGAAGGTGGTGACATATATTATTATAAATAAATTAAAGTCACTTTTCATGTCCACGTTTCATGTTGCTCTAAGGATCGTAGCGTGATGTTAATAACCGAAAGAAAGCCTATAACCTTCCTCAAAAATTGGGCTATACAATGCAAAAATAATTTTTCAAATCTGACTGGAAGTGGTTCCGGAGTTTACCCCCTACATACAAACAGACAAATTGTACTCTTTGTAATACTCGTATTATATTAGTATAAATTATTAGTATAGATTCAAATTAAACAACATATTATTATAATAAAGATATCTCGATGTTTTGTTAAGTTGTAAGAACCGTGTGAAGTCGAGTCGCTATGGGTATAAAATATGCATGCCATGGTCGAAAGATTCACCCATTTTCCGAGATGAAAAATACATTAATCAATACATACTTTTTTTAGTTATGAGCAAGTTAAAATCTATACAAAATATCATAAAAATATGTCTCGTAAAAATGCGTAAGATAGTCCTAATGATTTTAATCCATGCCATTAAAATCATTAGGACTATCTTACGCATTTTTACGCATTTTGAAAGAAAGGATGAATTATATTTATTTGGCAACAGATCGATCAGATTTCGGATACTCTTGTTTATTATAAGTTGCACCAAGCACCTCATAGGTTCACGCTTTACAATATCACGAACTGTACGCACAATTCTCACTGCATTTTTGGTACAATAACTTTATAATTGCATTTACTCTTATAAGTTTTAGGTTGTTGTATTAATCAATTTTACATGTAATAGTTACCTGCCAGACAAAGCCTGTTTTTATTAATTGAATTATAAGTTTTGTGTCCAAAAAGTAATCGATTAGCCTACCACACTGCTCATTACCATTCTTCCTTGAAAGGACCAACTTGTTTATGAAGAATATCAACGCTTCTGTGTCGAGCGATATGGATACAGTTTGATAAAACCAACTATGAGAATGTTGATGTAGTTAGGACCTATATTTGTGACAAGAACCTCTCATTACAGCCTCAAAACACAAATATACAAACGTAAAGGCGACCAAGTAAAACACTTCGCCTACCAACTCGATAACCAGCTCTCTGCGAAGACCATCAGCTCACGAACGTAACACTCCAGCTATTCGTATTTGAATTCTGTAACCTTACTTCTAAGGGTCAATTTGCTTTGTCGCGATCGTACCCTACAATACGGAATGAGAATTGAAGTGTCCGAAGTTTCGGAATTGGGTCGCGAGGGCGGTTTAAAAATCGGCACAAGAGAATTGAAGTGAATTTTGGATAACTCTATGTATATAAATCGAATTTCCTCAGGCCTTACACTTGGACAGGCGTTTTATTTTTTATAGTTTTTGTGCCTTTTTTGTTACTTCGGGGATTTCTTTGGCGAAGATTTCAGATTTTCATTATGGTTGGTGTGCATACATTGTCTTCCGTCGAAATTGCTACAGCTATCAATTTGCTAGCAGTTTTCTCAGGACCTAACTTAACCTATAGATATTCTCAGTGTCAATGTTACTGATATTCAATTTTTTTTTTCTTAAAAATCTTTGCCCCACACTAATAAGGTGGTCTAACCAGACCCAGGTTAACGTAAATATTTGTTGTATTTATGGAAGTTTTATTGTACTCCAAGCGGACCTAAATTAGAAATAGACAAAAAAAATGTTTTTTAACAAACCAATTAATTCATACTGTCGAAAATCTACCTCATCTCTAAAACAGTGCAGTGCTATAAATAAACTGGTCCTTTATCGGACCGCTTATCATGACGCTCCTTTATCCCTCGTCAGTTCGATATCGAGCCCGGCCAGTTAAGCCTTCAGACAGATCAGTGAAACCGAGTACCCTAGAGACTTAACTTGGAACTCTTCGAATCAAAAGGAACAAGGAATTATTACGTAAGATTTCAGGAGGATGTGTAGACGCAGACTTCCTCATTATCGCGGACAAGCCTCTTGAATGAATACATCGAACATTCTTGACCAAAGTGTTTCAAGATTTGGTCAGGCGCCCTGGGGCCTAAGTCTACTAATTTATAAACGTTACAATGGTCTCTCAATGGTGAGTTTTTGACAGTTTTTGTATTGCAAATCTGTCAAAAACTCACCATTAAGAGAACATTGTAACGTTTATAAATTAGTAGATTTAGGCCCCTGATGTCTGTGTTTTTTCTGGTCTTAAAATGTCACAGTTATCAACAAGTATATCAATTAATTGATTATGTCATTATTTAATATTAGTACTGCCTCGTTGGTAGTGGTCGCGTATGCGACTACTGAGCCTGGGGTCCTGAGTTCGATTCCCAAGTCGAGCAAAGTGTTAATGGGTTTTTCTATCTGGAATTTCTCAGTGGCAGCCCGTAGTCTGGATTTGTGTTTGGTTAATGGCAATAGGCTGGCTTCCTATTACATGGAACATACACATAACTGGCGAAATGTGGGTGTACTAAAGGTACACCTCTGCCAACCCTTCGGGGAATACAGGCGTGATGTTATGTGTTGTGTTAAGTTAATATTAGTCCTTAGACCATCACAGACATCATTTAAGTCTGTATAGTGGTCATCTTAACACGATGTTGAGTTCTAGCGATAGCTTTCACAAGATAGTTATAAATCCTTACGTTAATACGATTATTTAGCTTTTGATCCTGCTTCCAAATTTCAGCACTTTAATCGAAAATGCAATTAAATCATTTGTGGAACATTGGCTACTTTTTTTCTTACCAAGAGAAAAAAAAAAACTACTCAATAAAACTATGAGAGAAACCAGATTAGAACCCAGAAAGTAAGTCTGTAACTCGATCTATCTAGCCAATCTCCACTCACTTAGCTCGGCCCTCGGGAGACCACGACAAACTTCAGTCGTGAGCAACTATTAATATAGTTGACAACTTTCACTGCAGCTTAATTGAGTGGTTTCGCTTTTAACAGAGAACTAACTCAGTTTAACTTTTAAAGGATTGATTTTAAGATTGTTAACTTTTAAAGGAGATAACTGTAGCCAAATGTAAGGAGCTTATTAAGATATTGGTCCTTTTATCAGAGCTTTGATCTACTGATTAAGTTAATCAGTAATCTGGTAACACACCATCAGTGACAATCTGAATGATTTTGAAGGATATTGCTAATCCATTGCTTCATAAAAGTTCGGATTTGTCTGCTCGACAACGTAAATAACGCAATTAATGTTGTTGAACTATTAAAATGAAAGCCATTGCTACTGTAAATGTGTTACGAAATAACCCCGCTGCTGTGAACTTTCATGTCGTGATTGTAATGCCAAAGAAACAAACTGTCAATCCTTTAACCTTTCGTACGCCGTAATTTCAGACACAATTAAAAATTAATTGTATCTCGTGCGGATCCACGTTCCAAAAAATTTGAAAATACCATAGATTAATAATGAGGTTTCTAACTGGCCAGTTTTATCTCCCAACAACAAATAACTAAGCACAAACCAGACCGTAGTTTTTTGGCTTGCTGACGTTTCGGACATAATATATTCGGACAGTGTCCGAATCCGATTTTTTTTCAGTAACGATTCGGACACCAATGAAAAAGCTGTTTGTACAGTCAGATTAAAAACTTCCAACGATACCATACTTAGTTGTAGATTGGGCAGTACTGACACTCATATAGAAAGTGAGAGGCTATAAAAACAAACCTAGGTTCTCTTTATCCCCATTTCCTCTGCGCCCCAAAATCTAGAACAAAGACGTAATAATTAACAAGCTATCCTGCATAAATTATCCAATTAGTTTGTGGAAAAGAGGACGTTTAATAAGCCACAAGTGGTACATTTAAATTATTGGCGGCACGGCCGGGTTTGTCAAGAACCCAAAGATAAGCTTGTTATGTGGCACGGTTACTGATGAGACCGGTTTTTGGACGCATTACAGTAACGAGGCGCAAAGTGCTCTAATTAGAAAATATGTTCTTTTTATTTATTTTGTTTTTTTTTTTATTTACGACATTTGGGTCGTACAGTTATTAAATGAGAATGGAGTTTAAGCGTTGTTAGGGTGTAAGATTTATTTGACTCATTTGAAGGTGTTGTAGCTTACATGCGTGACAATTAGGTATCTTAATTAAATACGTAAATATAAAACGTAATTATACATATTAAATAATAATAATAATTATATCCTATTATCTAGCCAAATCAAGTATCTTGACTTGGCTCGCGAGGTTGTCGACATGTGGGAGCGAACTCAGCGATCGTTGTGCCGATAGTCGTGACAGCCAATGGCCTAATAGCTAAGAGCCTCGACCAACACCTGAGGAGGCTCTCGTTGGGTAGCTGGATCAAGGGCTTGATTCAGAAAGCGGTCCTTCTGGACACGGCTCGCATTGTCAGGAGGTTCCTCTCTGGAGCCCTGACCACCGGTAGCTTGGACCCTGTTCCCGATACCGGTGGGCTACTATTTTTTATATTTTTAAATGTTTTATATTCTAATATTAAAAAATGTAAAATAAATGTATTTAATGAAATAAAGGAAATAATTCTATTAAAATTATTCTCCTAAGTAATAAAACCCCCAGATTACCTCATATGAGCCAACATAAAGACACAGATTACTCCTCAAGGCACATGAAGCATAGCTTAAGGCAGCTATAAAATGTATATCTCGATTTATACGGTATTCCCCTCACCTACAGTTACCTCATGAGTCTCGAGGGAGGCCGAACTTATACCCACATACCAGTATTCCACATTAATACGTGTCGAGGTGAAAAGTAAGATTTAGCTATTATATAAATAGTTCTTCGTCTTTGTAGTTGTGATAAAGAGTTTTGGGATGGTAAACGTAAAGTTTTTTAGAGTTGAGTCGTTATTTTCGTCTCAGAAGTTTTTGTCCTTCCATCTTATTCTAATCTTGGTGATTTTTTTGCAGAAATGACTTATTTAGGACAAAGCGAAACCTACATTTGTATATTATTGGGGGAGGGGGAGATTTTTTAAGTAATATTAATAAGCTTAGAAGCAAGTAGAAAGAGAATAAAATTTGTACCTAGTTCAAAAATCAATCTGCCTAGCCTTTTCCCAACTATGTTGGAGTCGGTTTCCAGTCTAACCGGATGCAGATGAATACCAGTATTTTACATAAAGCGACTGCCTATCTGACCTCCACAACCCAGTAAATGGGTAATACGATACCCCTTGGTAAGACCGGGGCCAACGGCGTAACGTGCTTTCCGAGGCACGGAGCAGTCTCGGTATGTAAAGATAGTCACCCATCCACGGACCATCCCCGGCAAGCGTAGGTTAACCCGTGCGGCTGCTAATACTTAGCCACGAGCTCCTCGAATTGGTACCTAGTTACTGCATTATACATATTTAAAACTAAATGTATTTTACATTAACATAACATCACGCCTGTCATTCCCGAAGGGTTAGGCAGAGGTGAACCTATAGTACACCCACATTTCGCCACTTATGTCCCATTGATGAAGGGCGAGCCTATTAAATTGTTATAATAAGCGCTGAATATTATTATAATGATTAAGGCAATAAAGTCAAATAGTTTTATTGCAGATGGTTATTATAATATGAAAATGGAATAATCCTCTGAATGGCGCATTCAATAACATTATTTTACTAATAATACGATATATCGCATTGCGCTCGCGTACCGTGAATAAAGTATTAAATTGACTGGAATAATCATTTTCGATATTCATATTCAAGCCATTTCATGGTCATTACTTTGTTTGCATTCAATACATAATATTCCTCTAGGATAAATACTAGTTTCGAACGACGGATGGGATTTTTATTCTGTGGTACCTAAGTACCTAGTAGCAGGTACCGTATAAAAGGGACCTGAAATAATTCACTAAGACATAGTTAATTGATTCAGGCGTGACTAGGCGGAAATCCATTATAAAATACAATAGACGTAGATATATTTAGTAACCTATTCCGCTTAACTATTCTTAAAGAGTCATAAAAAACCTTGTAAGAAATCGACACGTGTTTCACCTCTCAACGAGGCATCCTCCGATGACTGATGACTTGTCGCGAACCCAAACACTACGTGTTGCCACACCGAGCGCCGGGCGAATAGGTCATAGCCACACCGCCCGACAACCTCACTTAAGAATTATTGGAATGAACCCTGAGTTAGCTGGTAACTCCCGAGTTACCCATCAACGTGCAAGTGGGCCGTAAAATAACCAATAATTTTTGATGGACTTTTTAAATACGTCCCATCCATATAGAAATTTATGTCCTTTAGCTATTTCATTTTCACGCGACTACACAAAGCCAAAAAGAAATTTGTTGTTTTATATTTTATTACTATATTAACTTCTAGACTGACATGGGATTATAAAAACTAAAACCCAACTACGGCAAAAAAATAAACTAAAAAGGTATAAACAAGACATCACAGACAGACAAATTAAAAATCCGGAGTCACACGTTATCTGTTCGATTTATAACACGCGTGTTATAAATCGAACAGATGACGTGTGACTCCGGATTTTAATTGCTCTGTTTGTTTTTTATTTGTTCATGACTTTATGTCCTCTAGAAAGCGCTGTGGGTAATTTAATGTGACGTCACATAGCCAAGTAGCGGACGATCAAGCAAGACGCTTCCAACGATACCTCATTTGTGAAATTATGATGAGTAGTGTAGAGTTATGACGGAACAGATGAACAACAAAATCATAACTCACCTTTTTGCTTAGCCGTAGTCAATTAAAGCACGGGACTGTTATCCGATTTTAATGTATCAATCTCGTGCAGAATATTCTACGTAGTTTATTCGTAAGTGCATACAAAATAACATTACAAATACCATCACAGACTAACTACAAACAATATACAGTCTAACTTAATTTGTGAGTAGATCCTATCGACGGAGGCAGTATACCCAGCCTGTGTTCAATTTAACTCGTGGTCCCCGGGTGCGCGACACAAAGTTAAGACAAGTAAAACTATCAATAGTTTACAACTTGTCTCTTTTAACCATTAACTATTGAGTCGTTTTCGTTTACACCACAGACTGAAGAAGTTTTTTTTTTTTTTTACCGATACTACTTTTCTACATTAAGATTTACTCGATTCTAATTAATGTACATCATAATGTTACTTTACTTTATACTTGAATAAATCTTATTTTATTTATTTATTTTTGCGGATTTTCGAACTTGTCTTGACAGTTTTTGGGCTTCCGTACCCAAAGGCTGCCAACGGGACGTTCTGTTCGTCCGACCTCTGTCACAGAGCTGTATCTTATGAACCTTAATAGGTAGACACTTGAAATTGCAGTGTGTCTGTGGCTGCTACATCAACAAATATTGAAAAAAAAAATGGTTTAATATATAAAAATAATAGGTCCATACAAGAAGCGTGTTTTTGTTTTACTAAAGTATTAAAAAAATATATATATATTGTACGGTAGTACGGAGCAATTAATTATTTTTTTATAAAAAAATAATAGTATATAAAATAAAATAAATCATATCTGCTGCTGGGGAGTTTGTTGCGCCACTTCTTCTTCCCAGCTAAAGCTACTACTAACTAACTAGGAAGTGGTGACGAGCGGGCGTTTCGGGGGACTGTCTTATGAAATTTTAATCTTCAAAACGTGTTGATTCTCAGCCTAGTTTTAATAAATGGCTTTTGAATTATTTTAATTTTCTCATTTACATCACTGACAAAGAATTCACACATCCCTATAAGACGTGAATTATACAGAAACGGCGTGGCGAGGGCGTGGCGCAGGCATGATGATGCCGCTTCAAAAGTTTTCATACAAAATGTACGTAGGCCATGTGTCTTGAAACAGTTGAAACTCAAGCGGCGTGGCGGAGGCGCGTGCCTCCGCCACGCCACTTTCTCGCCTGTGCCGCGTCGCTTGCTACACAGTATGAGCAGTATTTATGCACTGAAACGTCAAAGCTACTACTACAAACTTTATAAAGTCTTTTTTTTTTTGTAAGTTACATAAACTTTTTGTGTGCATGCAGAGTTTACCTATAAGTGATTGTTACACTATAATCTGATTTATTGCGTCTATTTCATTTGCTTATACAGTTGTTGGTGAACCAAATAAATAAATAAATAAAGTCAGCCTGTATAATGAGACATCGTAACGTCTCTTCGCCTTTTCTATATAATTTAAATCGCGTCCGTGCCTTATCCGTGCCACGTCTGCGCTGCGCCCGTGCCACGCCTTTACCTTACGCCTTATCTGTGTAATTCGTGCCTTATACAATCGATATTACTCAATAAACAGAAAACTTACCTACTGTTAAATATTCATTATTAAAATAGACACACATACCATGTATTTTTTTTGAGTTCTTACATAAAATTTACCATTTCAGTACTTGTCATAGTGTATCTTAATTTACCTACCATCTATAATTTTTACTTCATTTATATTGTGCATCCTAACCGACCTATCATGTCTAGATATCTAGATTATTACGACCCCGTACACAGTGGCAATGGCCATTTACATAATGGCTTCCAGTGGGCCATTGTGTACAAGGGTCATTAGAGCATGGTCTAGAGTCTAACCTAGTGTTAACATTTGACATTAGATTGTTAGATTATCCCTTTATGAAAGCGGGCGAGCTCACTATTTAATTATAATAGTATAATTAGATACATAATTTTAATAATTTAATTGTGTGTATCTCTTTTTATGCTCGTCAACAGATGTCGCTTATCAAAAGCTACGGCGTGGCGGCGTTTATTTTGATCTCAATCTTAAATACGAAAAAAGCATATTTTTTTCTAGATCAGGAGAAGAATTGTTTTATTGCAATTTGTTTATTAATTTTTCAAGAGCACCACATACAATACACAACACACTGCACCCGAGACGAATAAAGACGTAAGTACAGTTGCGTCATTTATTAATTAAACAGATAAATAGTTTTAATTGAAATATTAGTACTACAGGTACACCTCTGCCCAACCCTTCGGGGAAACAAGGCGTGATGTTATGTTTTGTTTAGATAATAGTAAAATCTAGGGTAATCGGCCTTTTCAGTGTCAAAATTCCAACCTTTTTTCTAACAAATATAACGTATACATAGATGGTTTAAATCAGACATAAATAGTGAAATTACTTTATTCAAATTATGTAGCCACACCAAAATATAAAATACGGCGTAGCCGATGTCGTAGCCGACGCCTACGCGGCTACGCCGTCGTAGCAGCTACGGGCTTCTACAGGATGTGAGCTGACCCTCTTATCGACTCGATGACTCTTCGAAATTCACTGAGATTTTTATAATATACTAGCGACCTGCCCCTGCTTCGCACGGTTTTAAAGTATTGTTTTTTTTTAAAGTTCATCAACATTTCAGCCGAAAGATGTCCACTGCTGGACATAGACCCAGCATCGCCACTTCAACCGGTTCTGTGCTTCCCGAGATATTAATGGAAACCTTCCGGAATACATTCTCTAAATGATGGTGAAAATCGCATCACAATCCGTTGCGTAGTTTAGAAGAACAATGCAGTCAGACAGATGCGAAAAGCGTCTTCAATTTAAAATATGTATTGAATATATTACATATACTACAAATATTTTCTAACCGAGGATAAGAAAAACGGTACCTACTGAAGCGTCTACGTTGATACGAAAATATAAGATATGCTTATAAATCGACTGGATGACCCTTCGAAATCCACTGAAGTATTCAGTTCAAAATGTATTTCCAAAGAAAATACTTCGCAACACTTGGGTTAGCACTACAAATCTAACGATACTTGAAAACATCAAGTTGTTTTGAGACTGTCAGTGTATTGAAAATCTTACTATAGAAATATATTTTACCAAAGTAAGATTTAACTTTTTTTTTTTTAATATCCGTGGAATAAAATTGACGTCTGACAGTTTTTGTTTGGAAAATGTGTCACAAAATCAAAAAACTATTCGCTGGACAAGACATTATTAACTGCAACAAAGATCTTTTGGCGTTCGAATGACGTTGACAGGGCGGCGCTGTCGGTAAACATTTGTGCAATATTGTTTAGTGATATCGTCGGGGATAGTGCAAAACCGCGAATCTACCATAGGTAAAGGCCGCGTATCTGCATTTGATCTAATTTTACAGGGGCAGGTTAAAACTGTTTAATATCGTTATTTTAAGGGCAAATGGCCTCATTTTTTTACTTAGATAGTAATAATTGATGTTTTCTTTGTATTTTTACCATAGATTATCCGTTACAATGATTAATTTAACTTGAAAATTTTACGAATACCCGCGAAATTGAAAATTGGCTACATATGTCAGATACGCGGAATTATCCAATGATACGCGGATTTGCACTATCCCCGACGATATGTGTTGAAAAACTTGATGGCGGCGTTAGTTCCAATTTTGGCCACGCGCCAAAAGAACCTTGTAGCGCTATACTATATTTAAAAGACGAATTCACCATAATTCGACTAATTAAATGTTTCGTCTGATTATTAAGAAAAAAAACTGCAAAACTGAAATAAATATATACTCCAATTTCGTGAACAGATCCCATGGGACCCTAAAACAGTACGACCATTGAATTAAAAAATCGTAAACGAATTTTTATCGTTCACTTAATGGCCGATTAATGCGGCGATTAGAGCTGTAGGGCGGCTAAAGTGGCTATACTAGCTATATCGACCACCGTTACAGAAGTTTTTAGGGTTACCGAGATAAAAAATATTTTGTTGAGTTAACTAAATCTCAGCAATATGTTTGCTTAATATAAATTTTTGATATTTCTCAAACACTCATGAAAGGCAAACAGATAGATTTTTTTATGGATTAACTCGTCAAACATTTTTGGAAAAACCTTATGACATTTAAGGCCATCTTGCACCACAAATCACTCATGCCGTTTAGCTGATTGTTTGACTTGATTGTCACGTTATTCAGTGTCAGACGTTATTTAATGATCTGTGAGCTCACTCTTCTCAGTATGGACACATTTTCTAATGACTAAGTACGGTGAGGGCAAATCTAGCTATTTAAATCTTTAGGCAGCGGGGTTTGTCTTAATGCCAAAAACTGGTAAACATGACAGATTTTCATGACAGAACCACTTTCCTAGAAAATCAAAGCTTTACTTTCGTTACGAGGACTGGACTAAATTACAAAAGGGGCAACCCTAAATACTGTAGACCATTATCAGTAGGATGACACAGAATTTTAGCACACATAAACTGGGGATAAATCAGTGGTCGAGAAATATTACTTCTTATCTTAAGAAATGCTTACCCTGTCGCATCGAGCTATAAAACGCGTAAGTCGACTTACAGCATTATTTGGGGTGTCTCCATGGATCGGGAAACGTAGTGTACAGTCACAAGCATAACATGTATGCACATAGCAACTTTTTAAAGT
Source organism: Eupsilia transversa (assembly GCA_914767815.1). Classification (NCBI taxonomy): domain Eukaryota; kingdom Metazoa; phylum Arthropoda; class Insecta; order Lepidoptera; family Noctuidae; genus Eupsilia; species Eupsilia transversa. Next base: position 11,903,216 of record OU611889.1, on the reverse strand, counting down.
GATTTTCTACTATTGTGTCATTGGAATTGTATTGCTGTGTAGATTGTATTGTTTGCTGTGTGCGTGTCTGTGTGCTCCTAACTGTACGTCGAGCCAGCCTGGATGCATAGTAAAAAAATTGTGCTTTTTTATGATGTCATGGTAAAAAGCTCAGTTTGTAATGACAAAGTTCGTAGATTTTAATTTATATTTTAACATTCAAAATCTAATAGTATATCAACCAAATGCGAGTTTTAGTGGGTTTTAGCTCCTTTATTTATTTTAACTTTCGCACAAAAAGCACAACAAAGCTACAGCTTGAGCTGGCAACAGCAAAAACAAAAGAAAGTCAAAAATAAAACGTAGGTACTTACAACTTTTTTCCGCGACGAGACACGGCTTCATATCAAGCTATACATTTCCAGTAAAAGCTGAACTCTCATTGTACGGAAATCCTCTACAATGTAAGATCGGCTAAAACTGGAAATGTATAGCTTGATATGTAGCCGTGTGTTCAGACCGCTTTTCCTTACCCAGAGTGGGCGTAACTTTAAGTATCGACGTTAAGTTCTACACACTGTTAACTTAGAACTTAGTCGAGGAAATGTTTTGACTTGTCTTAGGTCTAGCTTAGTGTTCCGCTAAATTAAAGCAAAGTACGTAACTATTAAGACAAGGGTGATCCTTCCTTTTCTTAAACGCTTTTAGTACGTTTAGTACTAAATATACTTCGACAAGGATATTTTGGCGCTCGAATGACGTTATTAGACATGCGGGTGCGCCGTTTGTGAAATGTACCTATTCAAAAAACAAGATGGCGGATAATTCCGATTTTCTGTCACTGTCTGTCAACTAGGAATGTGGCCAGTGAAGACGTGACCTTGCATTTTTTTATAAATATTATTTAAAAAAGGAACAGCTAAAATCAGTTTTGTCTACCATGAGCCCGTGACTGATTCCGAGAAAAAATAAGTGACATTGCAGTTGGTAACCATTTGTGTTGTTGTTTTGTGAAATGTCACTTGAAATGTAATCGAAAAACAAGATGGCTGCGTTAGTCCCGATGTTGAACATGCACCAAAAACAAGATGGCTGCGTTAGTCCCGATGTTGAACATGCACCAAAATTATCTACTATTATAGCGTTAATTTTGGAGAGCTCCGGAAAAATACAACAGACTTTTACAAAAACGAAATCATTTTCCCATTCACAAAAAGATCGATATCGTATCGTAAAACAATTTGCTTTTAAAACGATATACCGATTATAGAGGTGTTGAAATATCGGCTTCGGATTGGCGATACACGATCGACGCCATGATTGCTTTGTGAACCAATTTACGGGCACTGTCCCACCGCAGGCGATTAACTAGAAGCGAGTAGAGCTAGTAACTAAAAACGAGTTGGCGAGGACGAGTGATTAATCGCTGGTGTGTGTATGCACCAAGCGTGAGTCTCTCAGCGAGAGTTCTGTCCGCCATGCGAGCGTCGCTGAGCGAGTACTCTCTTTGATATCTTGTCGCTGCGACAAATGAGTACTCGCTGGCGGCGGTGTGAACAGTCAGCTATCAACGATTAATTCATATACAGGGTACATCAACGATTAATTCAGCTACTTATTGGTTATATCATCGGGCATAGTGCAAAACCGCGAATCTACCATAGGTTAGGGCCGCGTATCTGCATTTGATCTAATTTTACAGGGGCAGGTCAAAACTGTTTAATATCGTAGTAAAAAAATGAGCCCATTTGCCCTTAAATTATAAGGGCAAATGGCCTCATTTTTTTACTTAGATAGTAATAATTGATGTTTTCTTTGTATTTTTAACATAGATTATCCGTTACAATGATTAATTTAACTTGAAAATCTTACGAATGCCCGCGAAATTGAAAACTGGCTACATTTGTCAGATACGCGGAATTATCCAATGCTAGATACGTGGATTTGCACTATCCCCGACGATATGTCGGCAATCCGTTATGGGGATGTAGAGGTCATTTGCAACCAAATGACCCCTCATGACCCCTATGCCAATGTCAAAAAATTTCGAGTTAGACATTTTATATTTTAAAATGGAAAATTGTTGACATTTTCATAGGAGTCAAAAGGGGTCATTTGGTTGTAAATGACCTCTCCTACATACCTTTAATGGTTTGCCGACGTATAACCAATAATCCTATAAGTATCTTTTTTACTAACACGGGACTTAGGTACAATCTTTTGTAGGATTCTTGAGCCAGAAAATCGCTGATAGCTAGTCGCTTCCTCGTTGGCAGTGGGACAGGCCCCTATGGCTATACCAGTGTGATTGTGTTCCGTGTTTCGAACCAACGGATTTTTAATTACCGAGCTGCTGTAGATTCGGCACTGAATTATTTTTCGGCGATAAATTAAACCTATTACCGTTTATGTATGACGGCTTATCTGGGGGTAGCATTTTACCTGGGTCAAAGGATTTTTGAATAGGTAAGGGATGTGTGTTTACATAAAAACAGTTACAGTTGAGAGAGTGTAAAGAGTTTAGAGCTGTGGGGGACATATAAAGACGTTTTGGGGAACTGTCTTAAGTAATTTTGACGTTCGAAAAGTGCTGATTGTCAGCCTAGTTTCAATAAATGACTTTTGATTTTGATATAAAAGCTGGAGTAGAAACTGTTTTGACAATTTAAGGTTACCTTTAAAAATACCTGCAAAAAATATAAATGTTGTAACCGAAAAATACCCGTGTTGATCATACCGGTTTCGGTCCTTGCCACTAACCACCACCATTAACTATTACCTACTATAACTTAGGTATTGAATAAAGCTTTGATTATTTATATATCTAGATAGAGTGCCGCGCTGGAAAACAACTAAAACAAACAGGTCAACTTTTTTATGCTGGTGTGCGTGACAGTTACTTCTTACACTCGCGCCAGGTCATTGTGATTTTCTAGTATGCGTGCATTAACGGCCAATAGTTGGACGCAATTTTTTTTTTCACAGCTTTTACTTTCTATCTAGACACATTGTCACGCTGTAGACTATCTGTCGATCTGTTTTGCAGAACTGAGCCATTTTGGCGCCTTTTTTGCAAATAAATTATTGGACTTTGAAAATTATACCAACACGTAACCCCAAGAAATACAGGCATGATCTTACAAGACTTTATCTCCGCTTAAAATTCAACATTTAAAATACGACATCCAAGCATTAAATTACATTTTCTTGTATATTTCTTCCATGATACAGCTCATTCATTACAAGTGGTTATTTCTTACAATGACCGGCAAGACTAATAGAGAAGATTCCGCGTAATGACCGGGCTCATTGTGTTTGTACATTTAAACTTCAAATGATGTAAATTAATTAGTTGTTCATTCGTTTTTGTTTGGCTGAGATGTGATGGTTTAATGAGTAAAAAGGATTTGGATTGTCCTGTCGTGAATACACCCGAATTAATTCAGTAATGATAGACTATGATTATATATTCATAAATATAAAATAATTATATAAAAATATATATTTTACATGTAATTCAGTAATGATAGAGTTGTACTTATTATACGTTTCTACTCGAGCATCCTAAATTATTTTAACCAGGTCTGTCAATGTTTCTAGGGCCCCGCCGAGCTGACTTGTCACAAACAGCACAACTGACATTTTTGACAGAACTCATGTTGATATTAATTTAGGGCATGGTCGGCCATGTCGCTAAGAGCAATGGGGCCCAGTATTGGAAAGGGCCCCGCCGAGCTGACTTGTCACAAACAGCACAACTGACATTTTTGACCGCACTCATGTTGATATTAATTTAGGGCATGGTCGGCCATGTCGCTAAGAGCAATGGGGCCCAGTATTGGAAAGGGCCCCGCCGAGCTGACTTGTCACAAACAGCACAACTGACATTTTTGACAGCACTCATGTTGATATTAATTTAGGGCATGGTCGACCATATTGCTAAGAGCAATGGGGCCCAGTATTGGAAAGGGCCCCGCCGAGCTGACTTGTCACAAACAGCACAACTGACATTTTTGACAGCACTCATGTTGATATTAATTTAGGGCATGGTCGACCATGTCGCTAAGAGCAATGGCCCAGTATTGGGAGCTCGTAGGTTCCAATTTTCCAAATGTAAGAATAAATTATCACCACTGCTCTACGGTGGATAAGCATTGTGAGAAAACCGCCACGTCCTAGAACCAAACATTTTTTTAGACTTGTAACATTCACTCAGCGATCAGCGATGAGGATATCGAGATAGTCGGGTTTGACGATGCAGATGCGGATGTCGTACAAAAAATAGCCCATGTTTTTAATGACCACTGCCACGTGTGGCCGATCCTCTCATAGGACAGAGACACTGCAAATTCAGCCAATAAGAACGCGTAACGCACACTCCGGACCGCTCTTTTAGTTCGGCTAGTTAAAAAAATTACACTTTTTGAGCGAACAACGTAGGGCCCCATAGAAATTATGAAGACGCTTTTGAAATAAAAAGTTGAGGAAAGGGATGTTTTGCGGATATCAAAATTTATGCGGATGCTCCGCAGTTGCGGATGCGTATAAAGATATCCGTTACATCTCTGATTAAAATTATGGCCGACTCCTTCTCACAGAGAGGAGGCCTGGGTTCTAGCAGTGGAAATATTATAGACTGATTACGTAGCTCTACTTATTAGCCAAGCTTAAGGCCCTTTTCTGATTTGTCGGTACAGCAGCGGTGCGACATCGGCATGCTCGGTATACGCGGTACCAAAAGCTTACCGAGCGCTTACCGAGCGCCTATATTTCAATTGAGCCTTTCTGATTAGCTCGGTAAGCTTTCGGTACCGCGTATACCGAGCATGCTGATGTCGCACCGCTGCTGTACCGAGAAATCAGAAAAGGGCCTAAGATTAATAAGCATGGCGTGAGAACATTCCTTTATCATACACAGGAACATTAACAGGCACTATAAAGTGTTGGATTTAATACTATAATTATAGTATTTCTACTATAATTTCGCCATTTGTACTATACAGTGTGAGTCTTCATAATGTGCACATATCGAAATGAGGGATTCTATGCTTAATTTGACAAACGGAAAAAATATTGAAAAAAATCTATTTTTATTTTTTTATTTCTTTTGTATTTTTTACCCCAATGTAAAAAAACGGTGTAACTTTTAAATGATCTATCGCGATGAAACAAACTCAACTCTATAATGATTGGTAGTAATTAAGTGTTCTTATAAAATGAAAATTGTGGGAAAAACCCCTCCCAATTAAACCCAAAAAACCCTCAATTGAAAATAAACAGGTATTTCGTCCAAAAATCTGTTTTTTAATCAATTTTTACAATAATCGTAAAAAAAAATCAATAAGACGAATTTTTTTAAATAAAAAAAAATTGAAAAAAAAATGTATTTAGATTTTATTTTTTATTTTTCCGTCGATAAAATTAAGCATAGATTCCCCCATTTCGATATGTGCACATTATGAAGACTCACACTGTATACTATCCACATCTAAGGATAGTACGCTAAAATACTATAATTTAAAGTTTGCTCCCGAATGCTTGGTTTTACGTCATATTATGAATAATTATGTCCTTTCGAATTTTTTCCATTCGAAATTCAATCAAAAAACTGGCAACACAATCCATAGACGCCATCATATGTTAAATTAAAAATAATGAAAGTGTAGGTACTGTATTTTGTTATAAATACTATCCTTTTCATTTTTTTGTGCTATCTTTTTCAACATACCTAAATCCAACCCTATAAACTAAAATTAAACACTAAAATAAAGACAAAAACCTCTATTCCCATATGCACGAAACTTTCCACTCCAAGTTTATAAGAACGGTCTGTTAAAGTCTGAATCTCAATTACTTTGTTCCCTTTGTTCAGCCCCAATCTTCGCCAGTAGCAGAACAAAAGCGCTTCGTCCAGTGAGACTATTGTGTGCTGCATGTGCGATTATTAACCAAAATGTTGGTTGGAAATGTGCAATGGCGTTATTTAAGAGATTTACATGAGTATAAGAATGTTCATAGTCCTTTGTTGTTAATTGAGGATTGAACCACTCTTTTTCTCTTTATTGTACTTACCTGTCTTATAAAAAACAAAAGAATAGCAGAGGATCCGATGAGGGGATCCAACCGGAATAAATCTTGGGGTTGCTTTGCAAAGCCGCTTCGCCAGAATAAGTCCAAGTCCATTTTTGTTTCATTCCACGTTCACATGACACCGTCAAAATTGTATAGGAAATAGCTTATGCCTGCGACTGCGTCCGCGTGAAATTTCGGCCCCCGACCCACCGCGTGGCATCCCATCGCCCGCACGCGCTATTACATCGTTTTCGCTTAGCGTTCTTTGTAACTTTTTTTCTTTTTGCTCGGTTCCTAAACGTCGTAGCGTACTGTTTCATAGCCTATAACCTTCCTCAAAAATTGGGCTATCCAATGCAAAAAGAATGTTTAAATCCAAGCGGTAGTTCCGGAGATTACACTCTCCATATCTTCTATTATACATTGTAACAGCGAATCAATTTTCACGACGCCCCTTTAAGACCTGGACCAAATATTTTTTGATATTCGGATAGCTCATGACCTAAAGAGGTGCTATTAAGAATATGAAATAAAAATCTAAAAAATAAAACGCGTTTCGCGGGTTAAAACGTAGTAGTTAAACTCACAAACCTTTCTATTCAGTAGGAGATTGAAAGATGAGTGCCGAAATCCAACATCGTTTTATCTGATGAATTCATTTTCCACTTTTGATTCATTTTGTGTTCAGATGTTTCACTTAGAATGAAAGATGAAGAATGAAAAAGCATAAATGAACGAAAAGTGAACCGTTTGATATCGGCCCCGACTTCGGTAATACAAAGAGTTTTCAATGCCAGGTTTGCAGTAGTATTACATAAAGAGTCGTAAAAATAAGTGTAACCTAGTAAAGTTCTCTGTGAAAGAGTTGGCACAGAACCCCAAGGGTTACCAAAAAGGACTCAGAATCATTTAATTGCAAAGGTAATAGTTATTTATGCAACTGTTGTATAATAAGGGGTATTACGCCTCGTGTGATAATAGTATCACATGAGTGTTTTAATACCTAATTATATACAGTTGCATACAAGACTTTATCTACACCCATGATATGAATCCTCTATAAAAGTTTCTGAAACAGTTAGCTATTGCCAACATCTCTTTTTCGTGCCATGTTATTATGTACCTATTATTTCTCATGGTGGGTATACAAATATACTAGAATAAATTGTAAATGGCGGAGGTCCTGGTGTCCTGAAATACAGACCTCGAGCCTAGTTTAGACACCAGTCTCCCACAATATTAAATAACAAATATCATCATCTGCCTAGCTTTTTCCCAATCATGTTGGGGTCGGCTTCCAGTCTAAGCGGATGCAGATGAATTCCAGTATTTTACATTTAGCGACTGCCTATCTGACCTCCACAACCCATTAACTGGGTTATACCCAGTTAATGGGTACTCCGATACCCCTTGGTAAGACTGGTTGTCAGACTTTCGGGATTCTGACGACTCGTAACGACTGTCAAAGATCCATGAATGACAGCCGGGACCAACGGCTTAACGTGCTTTCCGAAGCACGGAGGAGTCTCGGTATGTAAAGATTGTCACCCATCCACGGACCAACCTCGGCAAGCGCAGCTTAACCTGATGGATCGACCCGTGCGGCTGTTATTACTTAGCCTCTCCTCATTATAATCTGCACTAAAGAGGGTGAAATCAAGTATTTACAACAACTTTATGTTATAACGCCGCCACGCCATCCAAAATAGTTCAAAAACACAGAAACACATAAAGAAATTCACAAAAAAAGACCATGGAGATAACCCATTTTATTTTTGCCCACAGCACGGCAATGCGACTACCTCTAGCGAGACGTCGGTTGGGACGAACACGGCAACCGCTGCGCCCTCCGCCGGCCCCAGCAAGGGCCCGCCACCGGCCGCCAAGTTCCGCCACGGTCTGCTGCAGCTCATGATACACACGATCGATCCCATGCATGACGGTGAGTTAGGTATGCACGCGGCTTCGCCTACACTTTCCACCTATGCTAAGTTCAGTTTTGGGTGGTTGATGATATAGCCATGTATTTTATCGAACGTCAATTAATCTCCATGTTGCTTTCCAATAAATACTATTGAACACTCTAATATAATGACTGCGCCTCTTTTTGGGATCCTAAAAATACTAAATAGCCTAGTAACTACGACCAACTTGGATGTAGCGTCCGCTGGCCGTTGCCGCGGCAACGTATATTTCCTGTAAAGTTTTCTGTGTGTGTGACTAGTATACATACGACAGCCCAACATCAACTGTCGGGCAGTAGCCCACCAGACACAACACCCGTCTGGTGGGTGGATCCTCTCTTTTGAAGAACGAGAACTTTACACCCTGTTCCTCATACCTCTATAATGAGTTTCCAAACCCCACGAGAAAAAAAACACCCAAGGATTAAAATCCCAAATGAATTTTTGAACGCCGGTTTGGTTTCAAAGTTTTAAAGCCTCTCAGAATTCTTCTTATTCTTCTTAGCCTTGTCCCATGTTACTTGTATCACCACTATTACTATTTTCCATTTATATCACCCGGGGTGACAAAAATGGAAAAAATGAAAAACAAAGTTTATTTTTAAGAAACAAAGCCTTTCTTAAAATTCACTCTCTATAAAGTTTTAAACCGCTCTATCCAGTTACAAATGTACAATTTTTTATAAATCAGAAAAAAAACCACATAAAAATTGACATACCTATAAAACTCGTCCCCACTCCTAGAATCAAATTCTAAATCTCCGATTCCTTAGAAAATTCGAACCCAATTGACTCGCAGCGTTGTAGTATTAAAAACATAATTTATCATCAATTACCCAATGTTAACCTCATTACAACCGCGTTACGTGAGCAAGTCTCGCCACGCAACCACAATAATTACAACAACAATCAATTAACAAAAAAAACATTTTCATTCGTGTGTCGCTTGCATTACTCACATAAGTCAGGAAAATTGTTAAACCAATATTTTACTAATGGTACAAAAACGGATCCCGACGGCACTTGGTACGAAAACGGATCCAAATTAGGTCAAATAACGGAGAACGCACGTACCTTGTTATTACAGGGAGATACGCACTGCGCTTTGCAATCACTAACGCTACGGCTGCTGAAGTTTAGAGCTCCTGAAATGTTAAATGGAGCTCTGAAATGGCCCTACAACGAGACCAATATTGCCTTAAACTGCAAGTGGTATTTGGGGGCCAATATGGAGCTTGTATCGATGCAACAATAGAATCCTGCTTGATTCGTGTGCTATTAGAAGCACAAGCATCGGTCATACATAACATTGCAATATTGTTCGTTTTTATATACATTGTGTTGTTTTGTGACTGTTTTTAGGTATTATATAAAGACTCCCGCAGACAGGCTCGACGCGTCATTGCGACGCCATTCTGGTAGAACAATTTCCATGAAGTTTAAGTAGAAAATTGTTCTACTAGAGTCGCATTGCGTTGTCGCGTCTCGCCTGTCTGCGGGATCCTTTGTGATGTTAAGATTATTCCCATGTACGTACTTATATTGTAAGAGGGGAATAAAACACAATATTATGAGTTACAGAAGTACCTTGTGGTAGCGGTAAATCAAACCATAGACAAGTTGCAAGAACATTAAATTCAAAGGTTACTAGAAATACATAAAGGCTCGTGCAGACTGGCACGATATCGCGGGCGCGACAAGGGTCGCGCTGCCTGCCGCGCCCGCGATATCGCGCCGGGCTGCACCGATACCGAGCCGTAAATGTAACGATAAAGAGGAAAATATAGGGAATTCAATAGAGCACAGGTTTCTAAAAGTATAAATCCTAAGATTATATCATACAATAAAGACAATATTTGCAAGTCTTATCACTCGGTTTAAGAATTGAACGCTAGCATTGATTAAGGAGATCAACCCGCGAAATTTAAAAAAAAACGTATTAATTTCGCGGGCTACACTGGTACACAGAAATAACCTATGACATCCAATAAGCCAGTTATTTTAGTCCCTATACCTAAGGATTAAGATCTTATAAACCCATTGTAAATTGCAACGGCCTCACTACCATGTATCACATTGATGGATGAAGCCGAGTGTTCCATGTTTACCTCACGGTCTTACAAACCAACCATTAAGTTTGCGTGAGACATTTAATTTATAGGAACTACAGACTATACCAACGATTGCACGCGTGAATCTAGGGTATTTAGTCTGAACGGTCCACACCGAATGGCTCTCGGGCCATTCGACCGTAAACCAAAATCGTCTACGTTACAAAGGACCGGTGATAAAAATTTGTAAATAAATTCAATGTTATAAAATACATCAAGTAGGTACATTCGGGTGCAAAAATTAAAAAGTAAGTAGATTCACGACCGTAACAAACATGCCTTTACAGAATTATAATCATTAGAATCAGCAATACAACTCCTTAAGTTAAAATAATCCTCAAATGTCATGATTTCATGAAATAGTCATTCAATTGGATTAAATGAAAATAGAGAGTTGTATTGATGATTTTTATGACAGTAATTATATAAGTAAATATCTGATACGGTCGCGAATCATGTTAAGATCAACATAAAACCCGATACTGACCTGCAAATGGAAAAAACGTAAGAAAATTTAAATTTCGCGGGCTAACTAGGAGCATTCACCTTAAAAACTTAGTTAAAGTTCATTAACTATGCGACTATATCAATGATGCGACTGTCCCTTTAAATTAATGTTGAAATCATTTTACCATCGCTTCTTTGGACTGTAGAAGATTTTTTAGAATTTTTGGTTCTAGGACATGCTGGTTTCCTCACGATGGTTTCTTTCACCATTTTGAAAGGAATGGTGATTTAATTATTTACACAAAATAAAGCGCCTGAGGCCACCACTGCTCTCCATCGTAGGTTCACCATCATAGGTCACCGCAAAAATACAGTCACGCATAGTCCGTATCAGCGGAACTAATTACAAATAGCGAATGTGCCAGGCTATCTGCCCATCAGTAGGCAAGATTGCCTATCTGCCCATCAGTAGACAAGATTGCCTATCTGCCCATCAGTAGGCAAGATTGCCTGTCTGGCACGCAATGTGAGCTACACCGTAGCCAATGTATGTGGGGGATACTTTGTCTTGTCTTGTAGGTGACTGCGAAACACGCACTTGGCAAGACTTGTGCCACGTTTGCTGAAATTTCTTAAAGAGGTTTCTTGCAGAATATTTTAACCAAGTATTATTGACGCAATAGCTAGGGTGTAAAAATACCCATCGCTAAGGCGTCATCCACGCATTATGTACATAAAACTAAGTAGGTATCTTTGAGCAAAAATAATTTCCTGGGAAAGGACTTTTATTTTTGGAAAGAAAATTCGCTGTTTACTGGAGTTTGCAATGCACGCAAAATACTATGCTTATATGTATGCCACAGTATAGGGATTGTGGGAGTATTTACAGATAAGTTAGAATATTTGAAACTTGCTGTCTTAAAAAACAGTCAAAATTGGATAAACCTTCAAATAAATTCATATCACAAGGACGGGAGGTATAAGTGACTCTTAACTTCGTGAGTCTTTTTACGAGATGATCATATTGATACACTAGGGTCATGGGGCCCGAATGCCCACTTAGTTTTTCGAGACATCGCCAGGCAGTTGGTCGACTCTTCACGTGACCAGAGGGCTGGCTTATTTTTTGGCTGAAGAATCAGCATTGCCATACAACGTGGCAATGCTGCTAGCCTTTTGGGCACTTTTCCAGTTGACAGCGATGCGGACGAATTTTTCGATGCCCTATGATTATTTCCCCTCCTGTTTTATATACCAGTAGGTACATAATATTATAATTATTTTTAAGTCTCAAATAAGCTAATAATGTGGTTCTGTAATTATTGGTTTAATTGAAATACATTCTTTGAGTTTGTTAAAACTATTCGTTGGTATTTTATAATTAAATCAATGATCATAATCTTTAATGAATAACGTGTTTTTAAACCCGAAAACATGCATAAAACGCTAGAGTTAGATTAGGGGCAGTTTCAAACAGCGTATCAAAACTAAGTATATTCCAAACATGGGTACTAGATTGATTCGATACAAGCCATGTTAGGACAAGTTTACCTATTATGCAGGCAGTGAATATATTCATAGCTGATATCATACTATTGTGATGCTAGTGTGACACTTCGTCCCAAATTAAGTTCTCACTACTGCCCAACCCTATACCTACATAGAGTTGTTAGTAATGGCGGAAACAGACTTGTAACACGCGACGCGATTGTGTGACCGCATATTACTTTTAATCAACCAATGAGCGCGAGTTTGTATGTTATGTTGTACTATGTTATAACTTATGTTCCTATGTTTAAGTTAAATTAATAAATTAGAAATGAAGAAGATAAAGAAGATAGAGAAGCAATTACTGGCACATTCGGGATTTAGTAATTTTAAGTACTAAATGTTTTGTAGTCATTCGGTAATGTACTTGTTGTTACTAATCCCCGCGTGCGCTCATTCATCCATCAAGAAAAAGAAGATTGAAGATTTTTATTGCTGGATTGAATAAGTACTAATGTTATGCGATTTTTCAATAGTTATAGGCTCGCTTGCTCCTCATATCACATTGTTTTGTTTTTGTCAATGGTTGACAAACGAACGTTGACGAAGTTGACAGTGACAGAATGAGGTTTTAAATATATATTTAGCGCTAAACGTATTTATTTTTAGTGATTTGCGGTGCATGCGTGCCTTAGTGATGTTTAGTCGTGTTATAAATGTGCAGTATATTTAATGAAGTATATTTACCCCCACACACATTATTTGACGCTCAACCCGCGCGATGTGTTACAAATCTGTTCGCACCTCTACGAGCTATTCCGTTGTTACCGTTTTAGCATACACCTACCCTCATTTGCTATACTCATAGTATAGGTAGGGTCACCCCGCGCCGCCTGTCTAATTTTACCCGTAAAGTTATTTTGGTCTGGTTTACCTGAATGAATGGTGCGATAGCAATGTAGCCAGAACCATGTATAGTAGGTACCTACATAGTCTTAGGTTCTGTTCTGTTCTAGAATTTATTCATTGCAAACTCAAATATAAATCTTTTCCTTTTATAATATTAGTGTAGATTTCATCCATTTTCATATTTATATCTTTAGGTTACCTTATGAGTTTATTGAATCAAATCAAAAGATTACCCTATTTATTATCTCGATTAAATACGAAACATTATAAAGCATTTAAAACTTGAATATTACACACTTACTTTTGTTTCTTATTATTTTTAATTTTTATTCTGTTTGAAAGAAAATGTAGGTATATAACCTGTTTAGTACAATTAAATGATTTGAATTTTGAATTTATCAATACCCCATGCACCACACCACCTTTTTACTCGCTAATTAACCTATATACCTAAATCACTTCATTGATAAAACTGACCGTCGTTAAACTTGCTGAAATTTACCATAAGTAAACATAATTAATGATTCCCAAAGGATAATAAATAATTTACACCTTCGATAATATTTACCATCATTTTAAGGGTCATTTAAGGGTCACAAAGGCACTTTATTATTATAATATTCATAATCAAGTATCTACTAGACTCATACTAATTATTAGGCACACAATTTCAATAGGAACATACAAAATATTAAATTAAATTAAACTTACAAGTCTATCTTTTTCTTTTTATTTCATTAAGAAAAGGACAGAAGATAAATTTTAGTTTAGTCCTGTCAAATTAATCAGCGTCAAGTTACAAGCCCATAAAATACATAAGCATCGAATTGAGATTAAATTATTAAACCTGTATTTTTTTCAAAAAATTACTCTGCGTGTCCGAAAATCACACAAATATCTATACCTATCTTATTTATTTAAAAAAAATCGTAAACTTTTAATAATACTTATGTAACAGTCTAAGAAATACTCTAGTTCTATTTTCGGGAACTGAGGGCTAATTGTCCTTAATACAGGCTACTAAGTAACCTAGCTAGTTGTATTGTTACCTACTCATCTCATGTAAACTATTCCTAAGTTGTCATCCTACTTTGTAACAGACTGTACCACTTTTTATGAAATAAATTACAAATAAACCTAAACAAAATAAAAACTTGAAGAAATATCCTTCACACATAAAACTTAACTTAATCTTATAACTTATACCCAGAATGCACACTCAACTTATGCAAAACGTAGGTTCTTATAGCAATTTGATACAGCATTTGTAACGAAATCGAAACAGACCCCGAAATGGTCGGTACACACAGAGCGACGTTGTTGACCCCACCTTGACCGAAAAGGCGCTAAGGTATCGATTCAACTGTTTTCGTAGGGCACACAAACACTCGGTGTTAGTAACACTTGTTCAGCGTAGGGTCATTCTACAACCCGATATATAATAATACGTAGTATTATTTTTGGGATGTTTACCCTGTTGATTTATTTAACGTTATAGAATAGCAGTCTGGATTTGAGCCCGGTTGATGGAAATAGGCTCGCCCCATTAGTACATGGAACTTAAACATAACTGGCGAAATGTGGGTGTATTATAGGTACACCTCTGCCCAACCCATCGGGGAACAAAGCGTGATGTTATGCTATGATTCTAACTTTAATGAGGAGTATCAACTTTACCCATGACGCCTTCCGTGCTAGCATTTTTTAATTATCCCTGGGTACTTACGTTTATTGTATTAAATCCAGGGTACGCTTTACGTGTGTGCCAAATCGTGCCCAGTTATTTTTGTGATTGTAAATGTACCGTGGCGTTTAAGTTTAATAAGTTTTCATACAATATGAATTACTATTCATAAAATCACGATCTAAATTTAAAAAAAACAGATTTTAATAATTTTTTTATACACTTTTGATTTTTTATGTTTCAATTATTGTGTTTAGTTTGGTTTGTGATCTTCCTGTGCGAATCCCAGTAAAATTCTAAATTAGAAACAACAAAAAGTTTTATAAAGTTGCAGAATTACCCACCTTATAGTCCAATATATTTTTACCTACAGCTACTAAAACGTAATATATTATTGTTCCTTGCACAATATCTTCTTATTAAACTGATGGCAGAGAAATAAAAACGCTGCTTCACTGAAAGTAATATTAGTGCCTTGAGAAATAATATTGTGAGAATAGAATTGCTGTTTTTATTTCGTATCACTCTATTTTATAATTAAGTTTTTTAGGAATGCGGTTTGCACCTTATTATGTTTGTAATAAGAGTAGGTTTTACGCTGAAAGTGCAACACAGTTCATAACTTCTAACTGAAGAAATTACTTTACCCATCTTTGTTGTCCTGGTAGCGTTTGGGCGCATAAGGTCAAAAGCGCGAAAGGACAAATGGGTTGACCCACCGTTCAAGCTTTTTTACTTATCCTGTTTGCTTCAAGATGACAGATGCTATTTGAAACATTTGAAACGGAATTCGATCACAATCCCTGTATTTCTTTTTTTTTAAATCCTACGACTTCGTACTTCGAACAAGTAAAACTTTGATAAAACTGGTTAAAATACAAATGAATATTTGTATTTAAAAAATTTGGCTGAATTTTAAAAATGTTAACAATTTAAAATGATGCGCTATTTCAAATACATATTTATTTCTTTTCCCACTGCGAGTGTGAGTCAGAACACAGTTAACGTGTTGAAGTAGAATTTTTGACATTGTGCTCTTTTGAAATTCTGAGCTTTTGACTTTATGCGCTTTTGACATTCTGCGCTTTTGACAATTTGCAACCCATTTGTCCTTTCGCGCTTTTGACCTTATGCGCCCATACCCCGTTGGGCTAGTTACCCTATATAATTCGTCAATAAATAGTCGTATTTACATATAAGCTTTTAACTTCACCTTCTAACTGACCTGCATGATACATCAATCAACCAATCAACTCAGCCTATCTTAACCCACTGCTGGACATAGGCCCAGGCTGCGCCAAAACACCCAGTCGTCCGCCTTCCGCATCCAGTCTGTTCCAGCCACCTTTTCAACGTCGTCGGTCCATCGAGCTGGGGGGCCTCCCACATTACGCTTGCCACATTAACGATTCGTCCGCTCCACCCGCCATGGGTCCTTTGACAAATATGGCGGGCTGGCCATATGCCACCGCCACCACAGCTTGCTTACTGTGCAAGCTATGTCGGTCACTCGGTTTCTTTTCCGGATAATTTAATTTCTGATTGTATCCGTCAAAGAAACTCCAAGCATACCCCGCTCCGTAGCGCACGACCGACCTTGAATACCTGCATAGTTTGGGATATCGACAGGAATATTAACAGAGCACAGATATTTCAAAAGCTAGATAATATCTATTACCCAAATTCCTCTATACGTAATGTCCCCAAGATATTCCTAGTAATTCTAGCTCAGCTCATTCCCAATAGGCCTAAGATTATAGTGAGGCCCAATCCACAGCTGTGGTCGTACGCGATAAGCTAACGACCTATAAATACTAAGTGCACTATTTGTGGTCATTTGGCTCATAAGTTACGGCTTCAAGTTGAACGTTTAGAACCGAATTGTATGAGGGAATATAAACCACATAATTAGTTCAAAGATGAAAAATAGTTTGGAAGCAGTCGTGTTAAAAATGGTCTAATGGTTGGTATATTATTACTAGCTTTCGCCTGCTGCTTCGCTCGTATGGAGGTCAGAATTTATCCTACGGGAACTTTATGTCTTAATCCAGGCCAAGGTCTGTTCGTGTGCTTTTCATCGAAATCTGTTCAGCAGTTGAGGCAAAAAAAGGTCACAGACAGACAGGCAGACTTACTTTCGCATTTTTAATATCTATGTAAGTATGAATATCGGATATAAAGGAGATTTTTTTTTTGTTCGGCGGTTAGGCCCACCAAAAACTGAGGCGTTTAGTAATGAAACACCATGTTGACTTGTTGCTTATGATTCCTAGATTACAGTGATAGTAAAAACTATACTTCATTTAACGGGAATACTGAGGAATACGATCTTTACCCAAAATAATCACTAAAAGAGCTATTGTTTAGCTAATAGGTTGGTCGGTCGGTTGTCGGTATTATAATTTACGTAAAATAGTACACTGTTCAGTAATAAATAGTAGGAAGTAAAAGTAAAAGTCAAGTCATGAAATAAAAAATCAGGGTATTTAGTCTGAACGGCTCAAACCGAATGGCTGTCGGGCCATTCAACCGTAGGTAAGCGAAAATCGTCTACGCAAAGGACCGGGGAATAGCTCCCGGTCCATTCGCTTTGGGCCGTTCAGACTAAATACCCAAAAATCACATAGGTATGTAACAAAGTATTTTTATTACTGTAAGTATACATTATAAGATTCATTCCTCCTTCCAAGATTCATCCTTCTATTGATAAAGAATCCTAAACAGCACCAAAGATTTCTGTAACTTTTCCGAAGTCCATAAGCCCGGGCACTTTAAAATTGCCCTGTCGAAGTGCCGATAAGCCGGCCAAAGAAGTGTCTTCCCCCTTTTGACAGGGGATGATGTAGGTTGAAAAATATACGCATAAGTAAGCAGGTTTCGTAAATTTAGCTTGGGATGCGGTCGCGTTTCATGACACATTATCGTTTTGGGTACACGTGGTTACTGAAAGTTGGTGACTCCTTTTTTTGCTTTTTATAGGAAAAGCAAAAAAAGGAGTCACCACATATGTTGAAATCTATGTAAAAAGAATGACTGCCCCGTTGGTCTCGTGGTCGCAAGTGACTGCTGAGCGTGCGGTCCTGGGTTCGATTCTCGAGTCGGACAAAGTGTTATTGGGTTTTTCCATTAGGAATTTCTTAGTAACAGCCCGGAGTTTGGAAGTTGGCAGTGTGATAATCCCGTGCCTCGGAAAGCACGTTAAGTCTTTGGTCCTGCACCTCTCCCCGGTCGTGTTGGATTGCATCGGTCCAATCGGACTATGAGTCCTAACCATAAGAACTGGCGAACCAGAACACGTGGTCATGCTGACAGAGGACGTCTTCTGGTTTTCCGAACAAAACATGACATAACGCAACGATTGCTTTTAGTTAGAACAGAGTCTGTCATAATCAAAGCACGAGCTAAGTATTGTTTATAGATCTCGGCCTTACACTCAGTGCGAGACGCTTCAAAAGCTAGCAATTTAAGTACAAAAATCTACATTTCACTTTAAAACGAAACGGAGCGATTAAACTCTAGGAGCACTCAAACTAGGTTGGAATGGAACTACAACATACATTATTGTGCTTGTTGATGAAAATAGGTCAAACAGAAGTACAATGTGCACTAGTTGTGGTCTCCTCTTGAGTAGTTAGGACATGCTGCAGATAGAATGAGATTATTCCGTGAACTGTTTGTAACTTTATTAAACTCGGCCGCAAATGTTTTGTGTGAAGATGCGACCGCGGCCTATTGTTGGGGTTCCAAGATGTGGAATAGTTTTGCTGTGTGAACTACGTTGAATTGAAATATTATTGGAGTTGTCTTGGTCTACGATATTCATTATGTTAGGTGACTTGAGGTACTACTACTGCTTGCGTAAGGTTACTAACAATACAGTTTAATAGATGAATAAAATATCCTATAATATTTCGATTTAAAAGAGTCCATGGAGTTTCTTGTCGTTCTTCTCCATAGGAACATATGCTTTGGAATGGCCAACTAGCTTCATCTTTCTGACTAATCGATCACTTAACAATTCAAAAGTGCCTGTAATTATTTTAATTGAAATACATGCTATGAGAGTGAGTTCGACACCGTAATAAATTACAATTTTATAAAAACCAAATACTCCTCCAAAAAGGTACCTATCCATTTCAAGGTAAAAAAATATCTAAGCAGCATTGTTTTATTTCAGACAGGTCTTTTATCCATCGTCCTTAAGAGGGTTTATTCTGAAAGTTGGCAACGTCGCAAATAGATGTCAAATATTTCGCTGTTTTGATCAATTTGATAATATTTCTGTATGGAAATAAAAAATGTGGCTAACTAGCGAACTAGAATATTGATTATGAAATGCAATAATTAATATCGTAACACCGAATAGTTAGTTTTGTAAAAAAAGTATTTGGTAACTTTCCAAATGCCTTTTTTTCACCTAAAACGGGTACAACATCAAATTCAATGTTTAATTGCAATTCATTATTAATATTCTAGTCAATTGGTTAGCCACATTTCTTATTTCCATACAGTATTATTTCCAAATTAATCGAAACAGGTAATTTTGACAGCTATTTACGACGTTGCCAACTTTTAGGATGCACCCTCTTAAACCCCCTTACCGATACCGTTCAAGATGACCAATATTCCCAAAAAAGAATCTTTTCCAACCAAAATATTAGTGAGAAACACCTATTGGCACGCCTTGGGGGTAAGATCGACTCGTATGGTGTAACGGCATATTATGCCGTTATGCTTCCTTCTCGCCGTGTTTTTCATATATTTTTTCTACCACCATAATCCAATCCTTTCTCCTATTGTCCTCAGGCAAGGTCGACGAGAAAGCGACGCAGTTACATGCGATAGCGTCTCTGAAAGTGTTGCTGGAGGCGACGCGGCCTACAGCTGGGGGAGCCGGTGCGGCGGCGGCGCGGCATTCCGCTGCGGCTGCGCAGGCCAAGGAGACGCCTCTCGACCTGCCCAACGGTGGGATCGGGGATGTCCAGTTAGATGCTATAGAAGAGGTGAGAATTTATTAAAATGAAAATATTAAAATGTACCCAAGGGTTTTCTTGCCCGTTCTTCTCCATACAGATCCACGTTTTCGAATTGGCTATCTTAGACTTTCTGACCGACTGACCCCAACTCCTTGACGATTAAAAAGTGCCTGTAAATGGTTAGATAGATAGATATAATTCTCTTTATGGTTATTGTCTTTCATGTTATATGTAACATATTTGTTTATGAGTCGGGGGTTTATTATTCCCTATTCATCATCATCTACTTACTGTATCTGTGTACGATGATTCATTTTTCACATTGGTAAACTTTAATGGAAATTCGATCGATTTCATTTGTTATTATTTTATGACTTACCAACGATTTTATGCATTTTCTCAGATAAAATATTATAAACTGAATTTAATTGTTGTGTCCCGTTTTGCTCCTTTATGACTGTTTTTTTTTGTTGTTTTTTTTTTCTTTATTACAAAGGACTGAACCAAGCTGTCACATACGGTGGATGTCAATGGTTCTTTTTCCTTTCCTCATAGAATTCCCCTTACCTCAGTAGCTAAAAATATTGCAATACCAAACCATCTTCCCAAATGATTTCACCAAGACATTCCAGTCCTTAAAATCCCAAACAGAAAACTATCAAAATCCTGTCATATCAAGATAAACGCTACCATTGTTCGATCTAAGAGATTTATAGACTCAGCAAGGCTGTCTCTCATTGTGTGGAACGCGGGAAATGATTAATTGACTCCACGACCTGAATCATGCTCCCAGTAATCTGCTTCGTTGAATGTGGAGTTTTTGTGGCCAGCTAATCCAATTTTTTGGTCACCTAACAGATTTCTGTTGTTGACCCCGAAAATTTAATGTGCGAACGTGATCGATGACGTGGTGGAAAGGGAGGGGCGCTGGTTTTGTTTCATAAATGTACAAACGGATAATAATAAATAATTTTTGTTGTATACCAAATAAAGTGACATAAAATTATAAAAAAACACCAAAAAAAAAATCGGTCAGTTGTCCGTTCGATCAAGTGTTAATCTGCGAACTGATCCTTTGGGCAATGGTTCTTCGGAGAAATGAACGTCGGGCAAACGTGAGCATTCGATCCGTTCTATCTTCGAATTCGCCTCATCTCACCAAAATCTTCAAGCAGCAAATCATTTACCTCTAAACAGTCTCACCGTTTCATAATACACGACCGCATCCGATTATTCCCGATGTCCACCACTTGCTGCATCCTACTATTGTTCTGAGATCCTACCAGCTATAAAAATGACACATGATCCCAGGTTCAAATATGGCTTCCGGCTTGCATTTTCGGTTTGTGTATAACCTTAAATGATTATAATGCCTTTGTATTTTTTTACTGAGGAACCCCCACTCTCTCGTTCTTTCACAAAAAGGAGCCAAAGGGGATTATTCGGCTGGGTCCATCTGGCACCATCAACTGAAGCGGTTGTATGGTTTGCCCTGAAATATTTACTGGTATAAAGTATAGTGAGACACACTATGAAAAACATTCCGTCAAAATACTTAACATGACACTGACATTGGTTGAAAGTTTGGTGAAATTGGCTCTCGATGCTTCGAAAATCACAGCTGGTTTATTTTTTTGACTCTCAGTTCAAACGATTTATCTTCCTTACATTACGCTTATTCTATAAATAAACAAACCTTTTTTTACTTTAACCATAACCTTAAACAATAATAATCTTTTTTTTATTTGTCTATGATTGATTGAAATTCTCTTTGAACATTACTAATTAATAATAATTAATAAAATAAATAAGTAACTAATTTAAAATGTAATTATTAACTATTATAAATAATTGAATTATTAACTATTATTCATAATTTAATTATTAACTATTATTGATCATTCAATTTTGATATAATACTTGTCAACTTTATTGTGCATGCTGTGGTCTCCTATAACTGAATTAGGGTAGGTATTAAGAAGGTGCACTCCGCACCTTCTTAATACCTAATGTTGCCCTTTATTTACGTAGATTTCATGTAGATATTGTGAATGTATTTTGTCGGATATTTTAAATAAATAACATACATTTCCCATGGCAGCTTTTCGTCTGACAGTTCGGGATTTAAATCAAAATGGGACACAACACATCCGTGATCCCCGAATGAAAAACATTCTCCTTTTGGATTTTCATCAAATCGACATTGACGGGAGACAGGAATTATATAGCCGGGATTATTGGCAGCCTTTGAAGTCGATTCCATTTTAATGTTGTTACTAAGTACAATAATAATATTTATCTGAGAGTTTTAATTTAAAGAAAGAAAGAATAATATTTATTTGGACACATTTAAATATTATCCGACAAAAATATAATTATAGGTATACATAATTATCATTTCCTTGGAATCCTGGCCCTATAAAAAATTGTACTTGGTCTTACTAAATTAAACCTATCACAATTTCCATTAAAATACAGCTTCGGTAGTTCATTATTTAAACTTAGTCTGGTGCAGGCAATAAACTTTTTGGTAAAAAACAATTACCTCATGTTATATTCATTAATAGTACATTATGATACAAGTGTGCGGTGTTGGTCATTACAAACGAGACGGTATTGTCCGCGCGAGCCGCAGGCGAGCGCGACAAGGTAGTCGAGAGTGTAATGATCAACGCACTCGCGTTTCATACGACGTTTTTCAACACACTTGCGAGGAAATAAACAGACTTGTAAGAATGTATGCTACAATAACGTAATTATAAAGTTCCAAGTTGCCATGTACTGATTATCCGGAGCTTCTTTTAAAATCTTTTCAACGTAGGTTGGTGTTACTTTAGATTTCGTATTGATAATATTATTTTAAATATGTATTAGTCTATGAAAATAACCACACAGCGAAACCGGGAACAAATATGTATGGAAAATGGCGCGACGGTTTTGTTTTTCCGCAGTTGTAAATAAAGGCACTGGCAACTGGCAAACCCGCTAAACAGCCTACACCTATTAAAAAATATATAAAAACAAAATAATATTTTGAAAGACTGAAAAATGCGTGTATTGGATTTTCAGCAGAAAAATACACCTTTTATTACTATAAGTACAGTAATCAAATTGTAAATGGTTAAATAAAATATAATAAATAATGGCAACATTCCGTTCAGTCGGCATGGACATGGCATGGAGTCGCGCGCCGCCTCCGAAAAACTATAGGTACGACCGCATTCCGAGATATGCCCTAATCGCCCACACTTCTCACATCAATATTTTGCGTTCCAATTTAGTTATGATATGATTATGAAAGCTGAGGGCTGTCATCAATTTGGAACGCTAGTGAATGTGCTAATGCTGGGGCCACATTGTCGCGATAAAGCGAACTTAACTCCACGGGCTCTCTTTTATTCAGCGAGACGTCGAGCTGTGTGCGAGAGAGAGCGCGCGCAGTATAGTTTGTCTTATCGCGACAATGTGGCCCCAGCATATCAGTGCTCGCCCAACGTCAAAACTTAAAACATTACTTATTTCTTTGTGTATAGCCACAAATTTCTTCCTCTTTTTTGGTTAGGTGGCGACGGTAGCCAGAATCACAATTTCGAAAAAATGCCTATAACAACACAGCCAAATAACGGTTCACGGAACAAACATAAGTTATCCCGCTCAAGCTTATTCGGAACGGGTGTAAGCACGCTCAAATCGATTCGATTTCATTACATTTACATCGTAATTCGGAACGCAGTCTACGACTAACGTTTTGACACCGGAAAAAAAAAAAAAGTACTCTGTGATCAGTAAATGTAATGAGTGCTAAGATGGAATTTTGTTTACAATGTTATTTTTGGTCATAACAGTGCTTTTTAACATGGAATAGATACACCAAAGCGAGCTGAGCTTGTATTTATTTGCAAGTTCATTGAAGTATGCCAAAAAAAACGTTTTCTGAAAATGACTTGGCATTTTTGTTGTTTTTCCACTGTATAAAAGTTTCGTGGGCCGCTACGTATTTCTCCTTAGATTTTGGTGGCAACAGGCTATCACTCGCGTTTCGTGCCTCGATGAGTATTTCCGGCGGAGTCAAACCTACGTATTGCTCTTCTTCCCGTGAAGTCGACATTTTTCACAACGAAAATGATAGCAAGTAAGTATTGGAAAATGACGAGCTGGTTTGTATTTTCGCGCGCCGCGCCAGCGATTCGCGCGCAGGTTTAAATAAATGCGCTGGAAAAACTGCTAGACAGCCTATTAAAAAAACACAAAATAATAGGTATTTTTGTTTTATTTTTGTTCTGAATACGTACCTATTAAAAACATTATAAGGTTAATATGTAAGTAGCGAAAAATATGAAATAATATATGATGAAATATTATGTTCATCATATTTTATGTAATAAATATTATGCATGATATAAAGGCATGAAAGTCTCTTTGATGAGATTAAAAAAGCGCACATCCTCTGCTCTGCTGGACTATGTGCCATGTAGGCACATAGTCCAGCTTCAATAAATAAGTACACAAAAGTTTTATTAAGATTACCTACATTATTTGGTTAGGTTAGGTACTTCGTAAAAAATAAAAGCATTTTCATTTGTAACAGAATATGGCCAGACTAATTTTTTTTACGTTAACTAGACAGTTAACGCCCCGGTTTGCGTATGGTATTATGTTTTACAAAAATAAAAAGCTTCACCAAAGTCAATTTCTACAATATAAATTCCATACCGCCATGATAGTACTTACTAACTCCATACTGCCATGTCATAGGACTGGTATAGGTACTGGGTACTCCGACTAGTAAATAGTTATCTGTGGCATTACAGCACTAGTTCGTTATGGTAAAGTAAAAAGCACGCGTTTTTAATACACTGCATTATGAATCTAAAAGCGGTTCAATAAGAGCCACTTTACGAGCAAGTGTGTTGAAAATATATTTGCTCAGAGTGTCACGTCGACCGGGCAATGCTTATGAAAGGTAGTCAGTAATATATTATCTGCGACACAGTACATTCTCCGTCCGTTTCATTCACCAAAACGCCTCTATCTCCATGGTAAACTTTTCCTTTTAACTGTACGCCTAACTATGTAAAGGTTTATGAGTGGGTCCTCATAATAGAATGCCAAAATTGGGTCCTCGTGATAGTTCCAACCCTTTGTAGTTGAATTTATTGTGTTTTAACCTTGGGCGGGACTGTTTCACGCCTTATCATCTAACTTTGAAATAGTTTTCTTTCATTATTCTAGAATTATGAGCTGTTTTGTTACATTTCTTGTCTCATCTATCAATTTGTACATTACAACTTCCATATGTGATTATTTTTAAACTAAGCAGAATTTTAATGTCATATGTAGGTGTGTATATGCCTTATTTTTTTGGTCTGACGTTCCTGATATTCTATGACAAGTTATCATCGTTTAAATGTATAATTATCTGTTTTATACACATAGTATTATGGTTATCCAAAAACATATATCCGACGGATGGGCTCGCTATTTCAGCTTAGAAGATCACTGTACTTTATATCTCTGTTTGTGATGTCTTCATAAAACAAATGAATAACTAGATCCTCATAATGCTCTTTTTGTTACAGATTGGAGACCTGGACGAGGACACGACTCCGTTGGACATGTCGTGGCCGTCAGGTTTCCGCAAGCGAATAACGTACTTGTTAGTCGCACCAATTGTCTTCCCGCTCTGGATGACCCTGCCAGACACTAGAACGCCGAAGGGTGAATATTTTACTGATGATTTCAGCATCATCATCTTCATCATCCAGCAATTCACTTGGGGTTTGCGATCCTTGCCTTACCTTCTAGTACACCTCCGACAACTCAATCTCTCAATCGCAAACAACTCTTCTCCTTCCATACATGTCTATCAGCCTTCATCTTAGTATTCACCTCCTTTCCAGCCAAATCATCGTTCACACAATCAATGACCATTCTCCGCATTATTTCTATTTATTTGAGTTCGCCACAACCTATCTTCTCTTTACGCACATCTCAATCAGTAATAGTCACCCACATTCTGACTATAACACCTTTCATACTTCATACTGTTTCACACGAACATACATCGTTTCTTTGGCCGTACTATGTCTATTATCCGCATATTGACTCCATTTACTATTTTTCTTTTATTTCAGCATCGCCATTTGAAATCGTTATCATTTTATTTTCCATGCTTCACATTGTTCTGCTGCAAAAAAGAGATGGTGTTACTCGTTTTGTATATTTCCATCCCTCTCTTGCATTGAAACAATGATGGGTCTAACGAGTCAAAACACTGACCACGGAGACGTCTCCGCAGCCTCTCCCGGCGCGGCGGTTCTGTGCTCTGTTTATACATACGTATAACATACGACCTTTTTTAACAAGATCATTTTCTTTTTCAGGGAAAAGATTTTACCCAGTAACATTTATAGGGTCAATAGTTTGGATAGCTTTCTTCTCGTACCTGATGGTGTGGTGGGCGAACGTGGCGGGGGCGACTGCCCACGTGCCCCCCGAGGTTATGGGGCTGACGCTCCTGGCAGCGGGGACTTCGGTGCCTGACCTGATCACGTCCGTGATCGTCGCTAGAAAAGGGTTCGGAGACATGGCGGTGTCCAGCTCAGTCGGCAGCAATATTTTTGATGTTACTGTTGGGTGAGTGTATTTTAATAGTGTTGTTATGTTGTCTGTTTCAAATGTTTCTGAAAACATTCTACGACTTGTTAGGTACGTGGAACCGTGCAGATTGAAGCCTTTTCCCAACTATGTTGGGGTCGGCTTCCAGTCTAACCGAATGCAGCTGAATTTTGTTTTTTTTTTTAAACGTTGCCCTACACTAGGAATTTCTCCTATAATGTGGATGCGTTTTTTTAAACCTTTAAACTCACATACACAAACAGCCATTCGCATTTGACCTCCACAACCCAGTACCTAGCGAATACGATACCCCTTGGTAAGACTTGATTGTCAGACTTTCGGGCTTCGGCCCACCCGTAATGACTGTCAAAAATTTACGAATGACAGCTGGGACCAACGGCTTAACGTGCTTCCCGAAGCACGGAGGAGTCTCGATATGTAAAGATGGTCTGCCATCCACGGACCAAGCCCGGCAAGCGTAGCTTAACCTGATAAATTGTCCCGTGCGGCTGTTATTACCCACGAGTTCTTAGTCAAATTAATATTCTTCTTAAATTAGGTCAAAACAAAACCACAAAAACACATTAAATTAATCTTAATTCAGCATAACATTGCACCAAAAACTTCGGATTCCCTAGTTTGCAGCACTGCAGTTCTTCGCCCCAAGATAAATAGAAACTATGTGGCAAATGCTATTTCAGGTATTGCAGCTGAAACTGATATTTTAACAGCCATCGTGGGGTACGTTGGCTGCTAAAATTTCAGTTCCAATCGAATTCTTTACCGGAGGAATTCCTTAGTAAAACTTCAGCATAGTTCGTTCCAAATTTGAAATCTGAGAATATAACGACTTTTTATAAGCATAGACTTCTATCTAAAATATTATAAATGCAAAACTAACTCTCGCTGTCTGTTATATTTCCACTCCTAAACGTCTGAACGAATTTGTGTCACATGAATGGACAATGACCTGGGTTAGGTTAGGTTACCGGTATAATCAATACGGGTATTTTTCGGTTACAACATTTATATTTTTTACAGGTATTTAAAAAAATCAAAATCAAGAGTCATTTATTCAAACTAGGCTGAGAATCAGCACTTTTCGAACGTTAAAGGTTACCTTAAATTGAATACAACCAGTATTAATACCGGTTAACGAAATGAAAATTTCGTCATCTTACACGTGCCGTCGGCATTAGTCAAAGGGTGCTCAATGCTTGTGTGTGTATAACCGGTATTAAAACGGTAACCGAAAAGAAGGTAACATGTTACTTATAGCGGTAACCTTAGTCGTAGAAGTAACCAAAATTATTCGATACCTGTACCGTAATTTATAAAGGTTTTCGGTCCCTAGTTAGGACATAGGATACCTACTTTTTATTCCGGCACTACGTTCCCGCGGGATACTTTCCGACCTCCACGCGGGGAAGCCGCGGGCAAAAGCTAATTTTTTATAAGCATTACCGCTTATTTTTTTAACTGCTGCATTTTGTGACTGTACTTCCCGAGTGGGAGTTATTTTAATTTTAATTTTATGTTAGTGTCCATAAAAGTTTCTACACTACCAACCTGATTTCACAGAAGTGCGACCGTTTTTACTGAAAATAATGGCATCCCTCTTAATTTTTTTAATACTTTCAGCACACAAATGTACAAAGGCGGTCTTAATGCCAAAGGCATTTTCTATGTGTGTTAATAAAACAAGTTTCTTTGTTTCTTTTACGACTCTAAAGATTTAGCCCAGTGATCAACGCAAGTTACCTTACCTACCTACGTACCTACATACCTACCTACATACATACATACATACCTATTACCTACCTACCCTTACCCACAGTTATTTTCATATTTTCACACTTATAAAAAAAATCCCCTAATCACCTAGCGGTATGAAATTTTAATATACTTTACGAACTATTCTCATAACTGCCAAATATACTAACAAAATTTCATTAAAATCGGTCCAGCTGTTTCGGAGGAGTGCGACCACAAGCACCGTGACACTAGCTTTTCCCATTAGAACAACAAACTTCTAGATACGGAAACATATAAAAGTAGAAGTTGATTGGAACGGTCCTTCAGACCTGAACACAAAAGTGAACGTGTTCATAATTGAGGAAAATAGTTCGTTAATTAGATTTCAATTCCCGGCGGCCATAGCGTGATTATATTCCTGATTGGTTACGGGAATAGTCAGGATGCTTTAACTAGATCTCATTACCATTTTGTTATTTAAAAGTATTAATCACTAAGAAGAAATAATAAATAAATAATCATATATTTCAGATTCATCTTACGATTACATCCATATTTTTTAGTAGAATTGCTAGCTTACAAACCAGTGTTAGTAATAATTAATAATAATAATTGAATAACATAACCTCTCTGTGAGACGGAGAGGGCTGTAAACTACCACGCGGGTCCAGTGCGGGTTGGTAGATGTCACATGTCTTCGAATTGTTGGTTCTAGGACATGCCGGTTTTCTCACGATGTTTCCCTTCACCGTTTTGAGAGCAGTAGTAACTGATACAGATGACGGAAGAACAAGAAATGCTGCACCAACCCTAAATTAACTAGGATAATGGGCAGGATAACTTATCAGTAGCAACCCGGAGTCTGAGGGGTAGTATCATAACACATAAATTAACAATTGATCGCAATGGATTTCATTTTGACAGTTCACCCACGTTCAGTTATTTACGTTGTTGAACAGACAAATATTTCAAACCTATGAAGCACTGGATTAGCAATATCCTTCAAACTCTCGTATTGTAATTGAAAGTGAGATGATGGCAATAGGCTCGCCCCCTATTACATGGGACTTAAACATAACTGG
Organism: Eupsilia transversa; assembly: GCA_914767815.1. Taxonomy (NCBI): domain Eukaryota; kingdom Metazoa; phylum Arthropoda; class Insecta; order Lepidoptera; family Noctuidae; genus Eupsilia; species Eupsilia transversa. The sequence continues at coordinate 11,874,131 of OU611889.1, read as the reverse complement.
TTAAATATAATTTATTGCTTGATTGCGAATGTCATATGTCCGATGGCTAATTCCCCGAAGTCGTCAGATCGAACGGTCGAATTCCATAGCATCGATATACCACAATTTCGAATAGCCATTAGATAGAGCGTCAGTTTCGCTGAAAAAAATTCGAAGTCATCAGATCGATCTGATACTTCCGGAAATTAGCGATCGGGCATATGATATTCAAAATCAAGCAGTAAATTCTATTTCGCCAGTTATGTTTAATTCCCATTTAATAGGGGGCGAGCCTATTGCCATCAACACACTTTCAATTACAATACGAGAGTTTGAAGGATATTGCTAATCGGGTATATGACATTCGAAATCAAGCAGTAAATTCGGCGAAATATGTCTGCATCTTCATGTGCTGCATCTCTAAGTAAAGGGCCGGAGAGTGATGATGATCATTAAACAGATATTTTATTACCGAAGTGTTGTCACAGTCATCAAAAAATAAAAAACTACCCTCTCTTAAAAAATATATACCATAACCAAACCTAGCTAATTATCCTACATGGTTTATAACATCTGGCAACAAAATAATATAAATAACGTCATCAAATGAACTTTCCCAAACTGTGCTCGGAGATAAGAAAATTCTTAACTACGGAGGCCATCTTAAATGCTTACCTACTCAGCTTGGAACGGCGCCAAAAATGAGCGTAGATGTGAAATTGCGCGCTTTTTTCTACATACGTATAGCAGATGGCGGATTGCGGATGTATTTTAAAGGAAGTGTTGCAAAAGTTCTTTGTCGGGTATTCGGAATCTTATAGTAAGGAGGTCATTGGTCGAAAGAACGTTTTTCTACATCATTCTCACACAATACCATTATGTATAATTACAACATCGATAATGTAACCAATATTTTGGATTGAAAAGAGTGTTCATGAAGTTGCTTGCCCGTTCTTCTCCGTAGGAACCTACTACGCTTTGGAATGGGCAACCAGCTCTAAATATCTTACTGTCCGACTCAGACAATTTAAAAGTGCCTCTAGATGGTTAAAAAATATAAATGCTTTAAGTTTTGGTTGAACGATGTGATTACGGATTTCCTTTAAAAATGATGAAATATGAACTGTCATAACCATGTGCTAGCCCTGGTGCGTTCTAAGTCCAGTTTCAATAGAACTACACTTTGATTTATCTTACGACCATATCTTCAATGCACTGGGTATACTATGTATAATACAGCACATTATTGCAAATGGAACTTAGTAGGTATCTACCTACTATCTACAAATTTTATGTAAGTATGATGCAATGTGATGCAAAGTGTGATGCAATTATGTAAGTAGACATGTCTGTAGCAAAAGTATCACATGAAAATGTAGACAAATAGATCAGGAAGCGTAGTCGTCTATGCCAATTTATAGTGATATGATTAAATACTTAAATCCAAAAGTCTCATTTGAAATCACCGTAAAAGTGATAAACATTTGACAATAATAATTAATTTAATCTTGTTATTCAAACAATAAGTATTGGAATAAGTGGTGAGATGTATAAGTTGAAACCTTCTGAAAACAAATGAATGTGTTAATAATTCATGTTAGTGAGCGATTGCGTAAGAATTTAACCTTAACAGAGTTTGTTTACGTTTTCATCAGAGACTTTTGGAAAAGACCGTAACGGTACGAACAACGTTGTGCTGCTATAGTCAAGTCGGTACTCTTAGTAGGTATTTCCTGAACAATACCGATTGCCCTCCCGACCTTCACTAAGCACCTACTCTTGAACTTTGTAGGATCGCACCTACCTGACACCTACGGCCTTGTAATACTTATTTTATATCAATACTATTTACTAAAATAAAAGGTAGGTAGGTAGTTTTGTTAAGTGCTGTTGTTTAACTGCAAGTTAAAATTAAAAAATTGAATAACCCCCGACACAAAACAAAGCCAATTCCAGGTGATGCTGCAGTATCGGTTCAAGGTTACTATGTTCTTCTAATATCATTGAAGTAACAGAATACTAAATTTCGAATCGATCAGACCTGTGGAAGATGGCGCACATCCATTCATCAAATAGAAAAGAGCTGATAATCTTCAAACGGCTGAACCGATTTTCTTTAATTATAGCTAATAACACTGTCGATCAAGACAACTTTCAAACAAAAAAATAATAATCAAAATCGGTTCAGCCATTTGGGAGCTACGAGGGAACAAACAGATACACAGATACACACGTTGAACTTATAACACCCCTCTTTTTCCGTCGGGGGTTAAAAATAATTCAGTTTATGGCAACTTTTCCGATAAACCAATACGATGTGTAACTTCTTCTTCGCTTGCATTGTGGCAATTTTATGTTAGAACATCACGCCTGTATTTTCCGAATAGGTACCTAGGCAGAATTATAAGTACACCCACACTTCGCCAAGTAGGTATGCTTAACTTACGTGTTATGGGGGCGAATCAATGGGGATGAAAACTGTCACTTGTTCAAACTCAAACTCAAAGCATTTATTTCAAATAAGGAACTTTTGAATTGTCAAAGGGGTCGGTCCGTCAGAAAGATGATTCTGGTTGCAATGGGCAACTAGATTCATCTTTCTGACTGACCGACACACACTTTATTTTATTTTCCATATTTAGGTCGCCCACATTTTAATTAATTGTTTCTTGTTTTTTAGTGTTGAATGAAATATTAATTATACCTATTATTGTTATATTAATACACAAACACAAATTCATACCCGAGAGAAGAAGGAATTATCCTCCTTCTCTCTCTCTAAGCCAATATTACTTCTTAGAAAGTAACAAAAATTGAGTTACGTTACCCTAATATCGAAAGCTAGCCTCCATGCTTACGAAACACCATTCAAACGAGGTCAAAGGATACGATCTTTGACCCAATTTACTAACACTTGAGGAGCGGATCAGCCAGTGTTGCCGACCCTGTTTTTTATATTTCTATGGTTTTAACGTAGATCTACTGTTTTTTCAATGACATCGCTGTTTTTTGTGTTAGTCCATATTTCTACTGTTTATTTTATTGCTTTTTTTTTTGTTTCATGTGATTTCAAACAAGGTCTACCGTCTTCTGATTCTGGAGTTTAACCCAAAATTTATAAAAAGTAGGTATGTGCTGAAGGAATGCTTTAACAGATTTTCAAACTTGCTCTACAGTAGAATTCCTGTTCTGAAACTACTGTTAACTGTTTTCTATGTTATTTTTTTATGGTTGATCTGCTGTTTTTTAGTTTGGTAACACTGGTAGGGTTGGCAACACCGGGGTGACCCCTTGAGACTCGACACAATACAATCGTTTATTTAACAGCCCTTATTTGAGTATACAGGGTTATTGGTTATTTATGTCGGCAATCCGTCAAGCGAATGTAGAGAGGTCATTTGCAACCAAATGACCCCGCATGAATGTGAACCAATTTCGAATAATTTAACATTTTATATTATAAAAGGTAAGTATGAAAAAAAATTATAAAATGTCAAATGACTCGATTTTTTTTGACATTTCCATAATAGAGTTAAAAGGGGTCATTTGGTTGTAAATGACCCCTCCTACATCCCCTTATTGAATTGCCGACATATAACCAATAACCCTATAGATGGCAATAACCAGCTGATTTGTCTTATGCCTATCGTATCTATATCTTCGTATAAGCATAGAAATGGCCCTTTTTGCCATGTTCAAAAGTTAATAGGTACGTTGTACAGTCACGTGCAAAAATATAGGAAGTCACAAATACATTTATTGAACATGGTTTTTCTTTTTTTTTCTCGTGGGAGTTTTAAAGTCTTCATGGATAGCCTTCTATACAACATGTTTTTTTATATCTATAACCCTAGGATTATATATTCTATAACTAAAAATAATACAAAAAGTCCAAGAATACGTGGTTCAAAAATGCATAGTTTCGAAGATATCATCAATCATAATTAATTTAAATCGATGTGTGTAGGTATGTAAGTTTCATTGATAAATACGAGTAATTCATTTTAATTCAAACCAATCATTCTTATTTAAAGGTAAGAAAATACGACGTTGTCCAAAAAAACGATTTTAGATTTTGTAAAGTATCCACATCTTTTAGCACGTGATTGTACATAGAGTCGATCTGCGAGGAATAAAATGGGGTAGAGTGTTATATTGTGTCACGCACAGGGGAATACATGAAACGTTTGAAATATAATATTATTTATAGCGACATGTTGTAAAGACACGCTGTTTCAGAGCAAAAAATTCTTAGGACCTACATTTTTGGAATATATTCCAATAAAATTAACAGTTTTCATGCCAATGTTAATCCTCGTGCAGACTGGCGTGACGCGACGGCGAGACGCGCGACTCTAACAAAACAATTTCCAAGAAAACTTCACGGTAGAACAATTACCGGAGTCGCATCGCGCCAGTCTGCACGAGGCTTCCCAAGACTGAATTTAGAAAGAAAGAAAACGGGAAAATTTTGAATATACAGCATGTAGGCGCGCGCGTGCGTGTGTGTGGTCATATTTAAAGGTGCGGTACAGACCATAAAACTGAACAATTTTCTCCACAGGAAAATAAAAAAATCTGCTGTCCCATAAATTTGGATGTAGTAGGTATTTCAATTTTTTATGGGACGCTGTATATAGCATAAAAATCGCCGAAAAAAACACGTTTCTTGTATGGAGACCCCCTTAATTATTAACTTTATTAATTTTATATTATTTATTGTTATAGCGGCAATAGAAATACACAATCTGTAAATATTTCAACTGTTTACCTATCACGGTTCACGAGATACTGCCCGCTGACAGACGAGCAGAAACGGAACCCTAAAAAATCGAATATTCACAGATTAGGTAGCTACCTATCCATCAACTCAACCTATCAGACTCAGACTATAGGTACAAGATTCAAGATTCAAGATTCAAGATTATTTATTTGTGCACAGACAGAATTTACAACAGGAACTAATTAGTATAATTACCTACATTTCTCTTTATAATAATTACAGCAGCATCTATGATCCAGCACAAACCACGAAAAACGATAAATAATTACACCACAAATCTTTCTGGCAGTTTGGCATTTGGCAAAACACGTCATGATGCATTTGGCACTACGCTTATTTAACTTTGCCAAGCGGTAAAATAAACTAAACCGGGGTAGGTATAGGTATGGTGAGGCTTCGAATTGTTTTTGGATGACGTTTGCAAGTAGGTACTTGCGTAAAGTAAACCCGAATTATTCCACTTTGCCCCACCAACCCGCCCCACGAATGGGGCAAAGTGGAATGCCTAAAATGTTGCAGTGGAATCTGCTCCACTTGTTCGATAAGGTGGGGCAGATTCCACTAATCTAAAATCTTGCTAGATTCTGCCCCACTAGGGTAGGGACCTTCCCTCTTTGGCCGTAGCTTGTTGTTGTTTTTTTTTGTTGTAAATTCTTCTCGCAGGTCAACCTAGGAGGTTGGCGGCTGCTTAACCAGGCTATCCTGTGGATAAATTAACGCCTCCAAACAATAAGTCATATTTAATGTAAAAAACATTACTTAATATATTATGTTCTTTTTTTTATTGTTGTGTTTCCTGCGCATGTCTCAAATAAAATATTTTTCTTTCTTTCTTTCCTTAAGCACATTTAGGTAAATTACGCTTCTGCTTATAAGTATTCGTTTCCTTGCCAAAGCCTTAGGCACAGCTTCAATTTGTCCAATAAACTCGCATCTAAGCCCCAATAGTTATAAACAGTTAATCTGCTTTATTCGATCCGTACAGACCTCAAGCCTCTAGCAATTGTAGATCAAGAAACCGCAACATAAATCCTCAGAGCAAACGTGTTTCGTATACCATTTCAAATAACAATATAGCTTACCTGTATAGACATAAAGTCGTGATTTCGACAACATTTGGGCTATATATCAGGAAAATAAAACTTATGTCGTAACAGGGACGACTTATAGGAGTCCTCTAGTACATAAGATGCGGGGGCGAAGGGAATGGATATCGCAATGCAGTTTGGAACAATTTGCAATTTATCTTCGAACGTATTTTGTATTTGGGTCATGCTTGAGACTTTTCGAGTTTAAATGTATTTTACTTCTTTGTTTGTTAGTGACCCCGTTTTTATGTTTAATGGTGTTTGTAATATTTATAGGATCTTCGGGATTCATTCTCGTTCTAGAAACTTTTATGCTCCGGGTCTACCCGTGCCCGGGCCGTGGCACGCACAGGGCTCCGTCGCCTGCCCGGACACGGACGTGTATGAACGCATTTATACAAAATGTACACACCAATATATTTTTGAACCCCTGAGCATGGCCCGTCCCGTCCACGTCCCAGGCACGGCCCTGGTTTATGTGGTTGATAGATCTTAAAAGCTCCCGCAGACAGTCGCGACGCGACTTTGGCGGAAGAATTTCTATGATAATTTCACGGTAGAACAATTGCCGGTGTCGCGTCGCGCCGTCGCGTCGCGCCGTCGCGCTTATCTGCGGGAGCCTTTAGGCAATGTAACTTAATTGCATCACATGGTTTTATGTTAGGATAGTTAGCTAGTTATCACACGAGACTTGTATTGAGAAGTCACAACACATGGCTTAACTTGACTTTATTTAACAGCAGTGATAGCCTAGTGATGTGACCGTCGAACTGCTTAGTGATAGGTCTCGAGTTCCAACCCAAGGGCGCGCCTCTGACTTTTCAGATTCATGTTCGTATTGTATAATTATCACTTGCTTCAAAAACGGTGAAGGAAAACGTCGGCTTGCCTGAGAGATATTTCCCGACGGCATGTGAAGCCAAACTAGAAGCCCTTGGGCGGCATAAAAACTCTTGACACCAGTTTAGTCACTAACCACACAAAAACGAATGATAGCATCCATATTTTTGTCGACGCTAAAACGCTACAAGACTAGAAGGAAATTGACAAAAACAACATATTTTATGGAAAAAATATAAAATAAATATTATAATATAAGATAAGTAAGAGAAAATATAAATGAAATCTATTGGGAAACGAATCAAGTGTTTGAGTTACTATAAAACCGGCAATAAACCGACAAATATTCGAACATTTTGTTATTTTAAACTGAATCGAGACTATAAAACATTCCCATTCGGTCGATAACACTATCTTACTGAAATCAATAGCAATATTTTACGTCTAGTGTCTCAATTGTAAATGTAAGTTTCATTAAAAAACTTTAGTAAAATGGGGTTCCGTTTTTTTATTGTAATTTAGTATTTTTCTTCCAATAACAAAAAAAAAATGTCTTAATAAATAAGCTCTCCGTAATGCCCCATCAAATAACCACCCTGTATGTCAAAGTTAAATATAAGACTCGTGAGATTCTTGTCAAAACTCCAATTGATCGCAATGTTTTTCATTTTGACAGTTCACCCATTTCCATTGCGCTATTTACGTTGATGAGCAGAATAATGTTTAAAACCTATGAAGCAATGGATTAGTAATCTCCTTCAAAACTCTCATTCGATTTTTCGATTCAAAGCGTGTTAGGTTCTGGGGTTGGATGTTGTTTTTAAGTCTTTGTTGTAGATTAATTACTATTCCTAACAAAGTTCAAAGATCACTATCACATCTGAAATTAGTTTTTAACAGACCTGATTTACCAAGCTTGAAAAATAACATAAAAAATAACCGTCTACTGAATCAAAAAAAAACCCTCTATAATTATAATTTTTTATTTATAATTTTACAGTTCCTGAAACCGAACAATCACTGCTTATTTTTCATTACAATAAACACGAATTCGCCATAAAAGAAAGTCGGCCATTTTAAATACTATTTAAAATATAACCATTCGTGTCGCTCTCCATTTTATTAAAAGATTTCTGTGAAACGCGAACATTTGTTTATTTAATACTGACATAGTGTTTCTTGCTTCTAAGCATTTGTTGCTTATTATTTTTTAACATGCTTGTATTTCTGTATGTTCCTGTAGCTAATATTATGTACCTACCTACATAATCTTATTCACTATGAAGCTGAACCTGCTCAATTTCGAACGGAATTGATACAGTTAATAATTTGTTCCCGTTCGTCCCACTGAGTTATAAAATAAGCTCAGTGGGACGAACGGGAGTAAATTTAATATTATTTTTCAAATTTCCATTCGTCCCATCAGTGGGACGACGCCAGTGGGACGAACGGGAATAGACGCTCAATTTCCGGGGTTTAAAACTAAGGTTTTTTTAGAGAAAAAGAGTTTTACCTAGAATTTGTGTAGTTGTGAAACAAAATAGAACAGAGTAGGTACTCTTTATTACGTACACCATAATTATGAATTAAAGGTAGGTATAAAAGTATCAATTGTACATAAATATAATGTGACACAATGATGTCGCACTGACTGGACAGCTCCACTCAATCTGTGTGGTTATTTCCTTAAAAGACCATTTCAGACATCAATCTACGTGGTCTTCATATGATCTGACCAAGATTTTGTCTGGATTTTAAAAGAGACTGTGACCTTTGAGTTTGTTTCGGCCTTTCTTCTCAGAGTAGTCAGATAGAAAGCACCGACCTCATCTAGTTTTTATTAAAATATGATTGACGTGTTAAAGTGTATAAGTGTAATCTTACAGGTCAATCATATTTTTCGCCATACGTCATAGATGCCTTAATACCTACCAACTAGTGTTTTGTCACTTTCCTATAGTACACACACTGATTTTAGACAAAGTTAAAAAAATGTCTAAAAAAATGTTTGTCTAAGCCTTATGAGCTTTAAAGAACTTTCACTTGAAATCATCTTGAATCAAAAATCTCCCCTTACAGCAGCTTAAAAAGAAACAAAATTACCTCTCTAACACTGTAAAGTAGCTAATAAAACTAAAGTTAGGACATTATACGGTGAATTAAAAGCAATAAATTAAATCGAGCCCACTTTCACGGCCTTCTAATAAATGCTGTTACTTTGTTTACAAAATACGCTGAAATTCAGCCGCATCTGGTTACACGCAGACCACAACATAGTTCGGAAAAAGGATTTCAAATAACGACTTTGTACATTATACAAATTGACGTCGAATTGTGCGTAACGTTATACAATCTGACGTCGAGGCTGACATACGAAAAAATATGATAGATATAAAAGCTAACGTTAGTGATTCCTGAAAGTATGTTTAACTGCAATAATAAGAATCACTCGGATCGGCTTTGCATCTCATTGGTTAGTAGAAAAAAAACATTGACAACACCACTCTTAAACTTATGTAAAACCAGGGTAAGAAAAACAACAGGCAACCGTATGACCTCACCTTAACAATCCCTGTGCCCGAAATTACGATAAAAAATAACACTATGATATTTATCAATGTAATTCGGCTCGGCCTTGCTCCAAATATCGGCGAAACAAATGCCAACTATAGTTATAAGTCATAACTAAATGTTGAACACAGCCGTGTTTATGTTACAACATTGATTTTTATTGGCATTATGTTGAACAATGTTGTTGTTTTATTTACCTGTGATTTATGGATAAATTGGTAACCTATATTGTGGTAAACGTTTTAACTAGCGGTGGTACTGAAATAGAGGTCTTGGTTTATTATCACCCCATAAAATAGAAATATATAATTATGAAATCTATTTATCATAGATTCTACGGTCAATCTACCTAGCCTTTTCCCAAGTATGTTGGGGTCGGCTTCCAGTTTAACCAGATGCAGCTGAATACCAGTATTTATCTGATCTCCACAATCCAGTGACTGGGTAATACGATACCCCTTGGTAAGACTGGTTGTCAGACTTTTGGGCTTCTCACTACCCGTAAGAACATCTACGAATGATAGCCGGGACCAACGGCTTAACGGCAAGCGTAGCTTATCCTTCTATGGACCCGTGCATCTGTTATTATTTAGCCACGAGCCCCCTATATGGATTCTATCGTGTTAAACCTAATTTGATGTTGAAGCGAACGCACTATGGTAGCCCGTGAAATTCAAGTTTTAACTTCAAAATTCGCGATTTACCTGCTTAAATACCTATTTCTAAGTAGTTACCTATTTAAAGTGCTCATGGAGTGTTTTTTATTTTATTTGATTCGTCTAATGCTCGATTCTCTATTCCTAAGTTGCCTATTTCTATTTCGCAATCAAGGACGTGGACCTGTGGTGTAACTATAATAATGGATCAGTATCAATAATTGCGTATAATTAATAGTTTGACCTCATTATGGCAAGTATAATTAATGAGTCTGCATGTTTGTACTGATAAAATCAATTTTCGGTGAGACTTTGCTAAGCTAAGAATATAAGTTAGCACGACAACAGTAAGCCACCTTAAATGTTATTTAAATAAACAGACATTACGTACTTTAATATTTAATTCCAGACTACTTTTTTACTCTATTTTGCTAAGCTATATCTTCGAAAAAAGACTATCGTGTTACCAAGCTCTATTTCTTCCCAAAGTTTAGTTCTCCCTATTAGCGATTTCGAAATTACAATCGCTAAACTATAAAAAATCTAAATTATTGCAAATCCGTTTTTATGGTTTCTCAACCCTAACCTACTTGTTAGAGTTATAAAACTTTCAACTAATATTTTTACTACTGACATGACCTACTTTAGAACTACACTACCTACTTTGGACGACAATAACTAAAGTTACTAGCAGTGCTCACAACTCAGCCCGCATGAAAAGTTTTTAATTTTCCGGAATGTTATTGTCCATTATCACAAGCGGTCAAATAGCAATCAAAGATACCAGACGAACAGACATAGAGAGTCTCTGAATATAACTTTTATATTCCGAGTCACAAACTAACTAGGCCAAACTTTAATTTATAGCATAATTAAATGAAAATGTTTTACTGTTCCAGGCTGCCGCTCCCATGGCTCCTATACGGGATCATCTACGGCGAGCCAGTCCAGGTGAACTCCAAGGGCATGGTATGCAGCATAGTGCTACTGTTCGCCATGCTCATCTTCGTCATCATCAGCATCGCCTGCTTCAGGTGGAAGATGAACAGAGGACTAGGGTTCACCATGTTCCTCCTGTACTTCGTCTTCGTAGGAGTCAGTTTGGCACTCGAGTACGGGTACCTCCACTGTCCGAGCGAATAGACTGGTCTTTTCGTCTTTTGGTCTTCTGAATTATTGAATAGGGGATTGGTGAAAAGGATTTTCAATGTTGAGCGTTTGATAGTGACTATTCGTTTTGGGAATGATCGGGCTTAAAGAAAAAAGTAATAGAAAAGTTGATGAAAAGTTTTTATTGTAGAATCCTATAGAGGAAAGAGGGAAGCAGAATTTAAAATAGTTTATGGAAAATAGTGGAGAGCGCTAGATTGCAGAACTGTTTACCTAAAACAAATAGTCGACAGTCAAATAGTAGCAGGTTGGTACTTCCAGCAATATTGCGGCTCGTTTGCAGCAAACTATGCAATGGAAACCTAGTAGAGGTTTTAATGTAAATTCAACGTCACTTTGTATAATGCGCGTATACATTCTGACGTCGGAAAACGTCAAAATGTATAAAATATTTTTTAAACTTCATTATACAACGTGTTGTCGTGAATAGGTAGATTATTCATTTAATTATTTTATATGAATAATTAAATCTAATGGTCTAGTTTTACATGGGATAATTTAACATAGTTTTGCTGCAACCGAGAATAAAATTCTATAAAAATATTTAAAGACAATGTAAGTATTATAAGAAAGTTACTTTAGCGTTGTGAAATATTTAGTTTTGTATTTTAGTTGTCTAGTTGCCATAGCACAAGCAGTAAGATATTGCTCAAAGATACTCCTTTACTTTGTTATTGCTTTGCTAAGTAGTTTCGTTTAGGTGTTTTTAAATGGACGCTTGTAATAGATGTATTGATCGAAATGACGAGAGATAACGTGCACCAAGTATACATTTAAGAGAAACTTAAGACAGTAGAACGATTAACGAAAATACAATTCCTATGAAATGCAATAATGAAAGCTTCAGTGGTTCTGATCATATTAATAAGAATTTTGCATTGTAAATTATTGAGGTACAGCATTTTTGTATCCAAAGTAAATATTTAGCCATGATAGAGACTGTAGTTATTTATATAAATGTTAGTTGTTTAACTCGATGGCGCTTTTACGAAGTTTTAAGGCTAAGTTCTTAATCTATCGGTAAATGTACGTGTCGATTATTTTTGTAAATATTCAACGCGTTGTGTTGGACTTCTGTTTCTACTTAAGTTTATCTGTTCGGTCGCAGACCGTCGGTCCATGTGGATGATTTAAATTTTAATGTGTCGTTATGAAAGCGATTTGATGTAAGTGTGTGTGGCGAGCACAAACAACTAGATTGTATATACACACTAAGAGGGGTGAAGAGCGGGGCAAATGTAAAAGTTTTAGTTTAAATCTCATTCCATAAAATGTGCCTAAGAGTTTTACGAACTCAGTAACATTTAGCTTCGATTTTTATAAATTAACAGTAAAAAAAGAAAATGTTAAAAAAGTCATTTTATCATCTGTTAGCTGACTATGCTTACATATAGTGTTATAGACTATCCGAGGACGCATCTGTCCCGCTCTACGATATAATACTGTAGTTAGAGTTTACACTATCTCTATAAAGTCTATTTATATTTATAATGAACCTCCATACTCTTCGTTTCATCTATTGACTTTCAGAAATGATTGGATAGTGATGTCTGGCTAGTCAATTCTTAATGTTACGGCTATGTCTTCAAAAATCTCTTCTTCCTTAATATTTAAAAGGCACGGTTCAGTAAATTTAATAAAATTAAAAACATCTTGTTAACCGTCCATAGTTTCTGTTTTTTTTAATATTTACTTTCCGCTTCTGCACGTGATATCACTCTGTTATCTATGTCTCATGAGAAACTTTAATGAAAATGATGGTAAGTTCAATTGTTGATACCCAAAAAGTTTTATATTAATAACCCGCCTATTTGACATAGCAATAAATAGTCTAGAATAGATAGTTAAATATTTATATTGTTAAGCTTTAACACTTCAGACGACCATAATGTCGCTCAAAGGATGGAGAAAGCATTATTGAACTTCAAAGAAACTCTGGCGTGGAGGAGTGACATGAAGGGGCTACAAAAGAGTCGTTCGAGATAGTACAATACAAGTCCATGGCCACTTCTCTAGCCACGATCTAATATTCTACATACTATACGCACAAATAACCGACAATTCTTAAAGTTTGCTTCATATGTCAACAAGAAATGTTTTGTTGTACTAGACTTCTTCGTATAATATAGTACTATATCTATAGCCAATGAACTCAAAACTAAAACTATGGTCGCGAATTAGATTGGAACATTTGTTTGAAAAATTACTTGATATTTCAAAAAGAAGTCATGTTGTAAAATGTCATGAATGTACTAAGTCAATTATTTCTACAATCTGACGTTGACCTCCGGTCTTTCTCATCAAGTATTTTGATTGGCTACTATTTTTCCATCAAACGGCTAACGTGAGAGATAAGAGACCATGCGTCGACCAGGCTTTTAGAAAACGGAGGTAGTTTGGAGGTTGACTTTTCGGTATCAGTATTTTTTACTTATTCTACAGATATTCCAGATCTATTTGCGGTGTTCCAACTTTTTAAAGACATAATATAACAGATTAATATAGTACTAGCTGCGCTATTTAGAGTAAAAATTAAGTTTCAAGCAAGTGTGAAATGTATGTGAAGATATAATATTTACATTTTGGTCAAAACGCAAATTCTTCTATGAGGACGCACTAAAAATGGATCCTTTTATTCTAAACAACGCATCTAGTACACAATCAATGTCATTGCTATACCCAAATATAAAAATGTTAATACAAAATGATGTTGCGATAATTAACGACATATCGGTAGCCACCGGACATCGTTTAGGTCATAATCTGTGATAAGGGCATGCTTATGACGTATATACTAAATATTTATATGGACATCATCTTTTTTCAAATTCTCACATAGTATTATGTATGTATAAGCTTGGATTTGATAGCCTTCTGTAGTTCGCTTAGCGACGCCACTACTAGACAGTGCCTAATTGAAAAAAAAACAAAACGTAATTACAAAAAAACTTGACAAAAAGCACTGCATTTCCCTCTGCTGTAACTCAGGCCTCCTATTTGTAAGAGTGCCGTAACCTAGCGAATCAATAATTCTCAGCAGTGATAGTGCAGTAACTGAAAATACTTGAAATATCCAAAATATCCCAGAACTTAAAAGACGAATGTGGGCAAGAATGATATTGGTTCTGTAATCTATTGCTTTGACATCCAGCAATCATTTAACCATTAACATAACCATTGTTATTGGGCTAAAGGTACTTCTGCTTCTTGCAACAGCCCTAACGAACTTATCAATGCTATCGTGCTTTCTATAAAATAAATGTCGCAGAAAGTTTTTGCTAAAACATGACTGCTTAGAACTGAACTGCTGACAATAAAATAATAATTTTCAAGAACAATATATTAACACAGTTTGATTCTAAACTTCGCATTTTTCTATATCCATTTCTTCAAAATACAAAAACATCTAAAATATACAAAACCTGTACGAAGTAGTGGCCACTCTATAAAAATTTAAGAATTTGACTCTATAAAGTAACTTAATTCGATTTGAAAAAACTTTTTCTTTACGATGATACAAGCTAGTTTGTAGTTATCAAAAATATCCTTAAAATTGTTATCTGACGCACCAAGTACCAAAAGTACGTTATGCCTATGATGAGGAGTCTCAAAAATGTACTGCTGAAAGTAATAAAATCACAGAAAAGTTAAACTTGCAGTGAAATTCGACGCAGATCAGTTAGACCTTTTAAAACTATTATTTCAGCTGATAATAGTGGCCAAGTAATAACGAATGCGGTACAGTTTTGAGACCCTCACAAATATTCTATATGCTATTAAATTATATAACTATGTACGCTAGATTTCTATCTATCTATCTCTTGTATAATGTACCTAATTAGGCTTTGTAAATTAACCATCCTTCCATTTGTTTAAAGCGGTTAATTATTGAACTGATAAAGAATATTTATAATCATATCACGAGGTTCTATTTTTTGACGTCAGGATGTAGAAAAAGGTTCTCTGTGCGACGTCAGACTGTATATTTGACGTTACGTTTTCTACATTTTGCAATCAAAATATCATAGTTAAAACTCGCCTTTATGCATGTCAAATCACGTAGTTACATTAAAATTGCATTTGTTCAGTACCAAATAGCACGAGCCGAGCTAGAACTCATTAAATTCCAAAATTCGTTATAACTACTAGTGTCTGTAAGAGTTACAATTTATCAATATAAATCGGTGTCGATTACAGATGCCGATTGAACACATAAAATATCCTTTATAACTTCTTCGTAGTCCAAGTAAGATCTAGGCTTAAATGCTATCATTAATATTAAACAAAATGTTTATTAATAAAAAAAATTGAAATATGATATCCAGGTAGAGATTGTTACTAGAAATGATGGTTTTTATATAAAATTATAAAGTAAATTATTGCAGATAATAAAAAATATTTTTCATTCCACTTTTTTGTTACGACAATAAATTATTGTAATAATATATTTGATGTGAACACCATAATTATTATTTAGTGGAAATAAGTGATTATTCTTTTTCTTACTGTTTCAGCTTTAAAATTGATCGTCAAGGAAAAAGTGGAGTGACTTTAAATAGTCATCGATTTCTTTTATAGCTGACAAGTCTCGATTTCGAATGACATTACGTAAAATGTATAATTCTATTAGTTTGCACTTGTTATGTCAATTTATTTCACAGCTTTAAAATTTACAAAAAAAACGATTGTAAAATCTAATTGGCCATAAATTGAGTTACAATATAAAATTGACATCAAATGACGTTTTTATGATATTGTAACTGGGAAACTGACAAAATTTTAGTAGAAAATATTTAAAAAATAAAAGTAAAGTCAAATGAAGTCGTTGAAATCGAGATGACAGCGTAGGTTGTTAATAGTGATATTACAAATTAGGTAAAAGAAAAAAAAATGTTATTAATTTTAAAAACTGTAGATAAGTTTTAGGAATTTTCATCATGTTGTAACGAGTAAAATGGGAGGAGAAAAGCTCTTGTTGGATTTATTATTTCCATTCCAATGATATGTGATTGTGGTTTTTATAAAAATTTAAGCAGTATTATGACTTCCGTAGTTTATTTGAGCTAGTTAATTTTTTCGACTTTTGTGGATTTTGCTGTGAATCTCGGTCGGAAAATAATTGAAAAAAATAAATGATATAGTTGATACTACGATGTTTTAATATTATATACCATAGAGCAAGTATTTACACATATTTTTCGATAGATCTGAATATTTTACGCTGCGTTCAAAAATGGTGATTTTAATAATGTTATTTGAACGTAGGACTCCTCATTTTCAAGATAATAGTAGTATATAAATAAGTGAATAACACAGTTATATATAAACATTAAGTAATAAATAAATATATATTCCGATCGAGTGGTTGTTGTTCTATTAAAAGCTTTTAATGATTGTTGACGATTAAAAGATTGTGATAGTTTAAAAAAATCACTAGTTTATTGCGTACATTGTGAGATAATTTGGTATGTATCAGTGTTTATAATTTAACGTAAAAAGAGCATGGCGTACCCAAGCGTCGGCTGTCGACGGTATTATGAAAAATTACAATAAAAATAATAAAATAGTGAGTGAAAAAATAATTTGACTTTTATTATTATTAACCTCTTTTTCCCTTATCATCCAACTCTGAATAATCGCTGAAGATAATCAGGCCTACCCACATGCTAGCCCACAGAGTAAGCAACTGAAATGTCAAGACTGGCCATATTAGTCCTTGCACCGATGACCGTTGAGGTCCGAGATCTATGTTGGAGTACAGCTGTTTTTCACTGCATACCGCAAAAGGAAAATTCACTTGACTAAAGAACTTCAGTAGCAGTGCGGGACTCAACGCTTTTCGTTCTCTACCGCTGTCAGATACCTCGCGTAAAGTACACGCCACGCAAGCGCAAACAGAGCACATTCTATTGCTGTTTTTTTTTACATCAAGAATTTCTCAATAGCAGCCCGTAGTCTGGGTTTGTGTCCGGTAGCATATGCATGGCCATAATTAACTGGCGAAATGTAGGTTTGCTACAAGTAGGTACACCTCTGCCTATCCCCTCGGGGATTACTGGCGCGGTGCTATGCTATGTACACCCTCCCGCTCCGCCCAGAGCGGGAGAAGTTATGTGATAATTAACCACCCAACAAAAAAAAGGCTACGTGGACAGACGATGTTTGCAGGGTAGCTGATGACAGTGTGATCTTTACGCATCAAAGACCTGACTTCACAAAATCCTGTATCGCGCTATTAGAGTTTACCGGGCGATTAACATATATAAGACTATCCGACATTAATCGTTGGGCAGTTTCCCGCCAGACACAACACACATCTGGAGGATCCTCCCTTTTTAATACAGGTTGAGAGAACTTTACACCCTGTTCCTCATACCCCTAAAACATCTAAGTTCCCGCAGAAAGGCGCAATGCGACTCCGGTATACCAATTTCCATGAAGTTTTCATACAAAATGTTCCACCAGAGTCGCGTCGCGCCTGTCTGCGGGCTAAATCAGAGAGACTACAAGGACCAATATTTTACCCAAATAAGGATCATTCAAGTTTTTATTCAAACTCAAACCATTTATTTCAAATAAACCAATTACAGGCACTTCTGAATAAAATTGTCAAGGGGTCGGTCAATCAGAAAAATGAAGCTAGTTGCTCATTCCAAAGCGTACCTAGTAGGTT
The DNA here is from genome assembly GCA_914767815.1 of Eupsilia transversa. Taxonomy (NCBI): domain Eukaryota; kingdom Metazoa; phylum Arthropoda; class Insecta; order Lepidoptera; family Noctuidae; genus Eupsilia; species Eupsilia transversa. The sequence continues at coordinate 11,856,371 of OU611889.1, read as the reverse complement.
CCTATGGAGAAGAACGGGTATTTTAAGTAAGCACCTCCAGTTTCAATAAAAACACCCCTTCCAATCAAAATATTTTAATAAATCTAAAATTTGTGTAAGAAAAGTAAAAATAAAATACAATACGGAACCAAAAATTTAAATAAGGCTTTAAGCTAATTTGTGGCACACAATATGTTATACTCGAAACATTTTATTTAAAACATATAACTCTAATAGGAATCACGATCACATTGACATAATTTGGACAATTAATTTCTAAATACATTAACAGAACTCACATTAAGGCTTTCGCAGAAAAGCGCGACGCGACCCGACTCTGGGGGAACAATTTCTATGAAAACTTCACGGTTGATCAATTACCGGTGCCGTCTGCGGGAGCCTTTAAATGGTAACATCACTCTTTCACTCATAAAGGATGGACAGAAATATTGCACTGTTTTGTTTTTATTGCTATTACATTTTTTCCACTAGCAACATTAAGTTGGAATAGAACAGAATATTGTTTATTCTTGTTGTAGGTGCACTGTGTTCAGTTACCCTATTAAATGAAACTACTGAAATGCCAATGACTCAGTGGTATAGGTATACTCCCCTGCTTGACAAATAGGTACCATCGCGGTCACGCATACCTTACCACTTTGAAAACAAAATCCCGTGCACACGATGACCCACATTTGTTTACCGCCCCTTTTATTGTGGTTACCACCAGTGTTACTATAGCGGGCCGAGGACTCCAAGCAGGAATAGTTACGGTGTTCAGATATGCGTGTCCGTGATAATACACCTCACAGATTTAAGACGAATGAAAAGCTCTTAGAAAAAAAACCGCATCCAGATTTCTGTTCAAAACCAAATTAAAAATCTTATGGTATAGGATTGGGATTACAGTAAAAAAGGATGAGCGTGACTACGCAATCTTAAAAAATCTAAACCTTAAAGGTGTTTACAAAAATAATAATAAAATTGTGCCGAAAAACTTCTAAACATCACATTTAGACTTAATTATTAATATTTTAATAATATACGTACTAAGTACGTTATATTACTATCAAATACAAACATTCTGAGACAATATTCTTACAATAGACACCTTCTCCATATCCTGGCCTTGAAGAATTTAGACCACGGAGACTTTACGGGGACTTTACTTTACTTTCTTAACCATCATCAGACCAACCTCCAAGTTGGTTCAGTTTCCAGTCTAACCAGATCCAGCAGAATACTGATATTCCAGCCAATAAAAAGACATATAAATGATGGTTGTAATCCAGCCGCATAAAGCGATTCAACTGATCCCTTGAGTGTGCGAGGGTAGTTTTACAAAAGCGCAGAGCGCATGCGCGCGCGGCAGAACAGCAAGAACGCCAGTAGTGCCGCGAACGCCGCGCCGGCCAGTAGTGTGGTCTCGTCGCGGCGTGCACCGCCTGCACGCTCTACCACTGTACTCTGAAATTATAAACAATGGTGATAAATAGGAGATTGGAAAAGGAAGGCTTACAAAAGCACCAGAAAAGGTATGGTAGCTTGTATTATGAACTTATGTATTTCCTCTGGAACACTCACATACAGAGAGCGTATCTTATGCGAGACTATCGGCCAATTACAAGTCTTCACTAATAAAAAAAGTATAGTAAGAAAAGAAACCCGTCTCGAGCAAGCGTCTTGAGCAATAATTAAACTACATTTTCTTTTGTTTCCTTACCCATCCACCATGCCTGATGGCCCATGGTGTGGCGCACTGGGCCACGTGCTTGGCAGCCCAGTCCACTGCTCTGCACCATCCTCCCACTCTCACGGCGCGCGCGCAGACTTCACAGAGAAACGCTAGCACTACCAGCGCCCTTTGTTCTGTGTGAACACATGCCTGAAATGAGAAAGAAAGGGTTCAGAACGAAAGGCTGAAGACTGCTTGAAGTAAGAAGTGTAAGAAGGTATGCCTGGAAGAGTTCTTTGGTGTTAGATGAAGAAGCTTGGAATTTCAACATCTATAAGACTCACAACTGCATTTGAAGAATCTCACTAGATGGCTAGTGGTGGTGTAAAATAAAAATGGTGGTCCCATTATTTAGTTCACTAAAATCATGAAAAGATAAATATTTTATTTGGGACAGGGAAAACAAACAGTAAAAAAGGAGTATTTAAAACTAAAATATTAACTATTTCTCAAAAAAAAGAAAACAAAAAAATTATTAACGACCTATGTGATGTCAAAAAGGACCCTATCTCAGCATAATGAAAAAAAAAAACCGCAGCGCCGGTATTCTGATAGAGCCCGCTGTTATGCCATGGACAACCTACTTACAACCTTTTTAGAATTTAAATGTCGTTAAAACATAGGATAGTCTTTCTACTGGGAACTACATCATCATAGCATTAGCCTCCCTAATCGCTTGTCATTTAACTTGATCCTCTCATCCAGCTGCTACCAAAACACATAGCTGAGTCCTGAACAACATGAGAATCTATCTACCTGACACAACTCCTGCATAATATCCTCAAACTCCACCTCATCGAGACACAGCAGGGATATTTGTTCTGCCTCAGCTGCTAGTCGAGCTCGTGCCTTCGTCTCTCTGAACCTTCGGGCTGCCCGCTCCAGTGACCGCCAGTCGCGCCAGTACATCCACCATCCTCTGAAACAAAAAGTAGGATAACTGTAAAACTACTTAAATATTATAATGTTTGAGGGCCAACATGGCCAGACCGCACAATCGCACGATCGATCCTAGTAGTGGGACATATCAGAAATATTATAGAGATCTTTTATTATAATCTACTTTAAAAAAATCTTAAATTCGCTGACAGACAACGCACGGAATAAGCCGTTGGTTGTATAAGCTTGAAATGCGCCAGAATAACTTTTATAACGAAAGTGACGATTTTTTGAAAATTTATCACTAAAATCTCAACGGGCACACCGCATTTTATCTATATTTGTGTAGCTTAACCAAGGGATAAATAGGGGTTGCATGAGCACTACACAGACAGTCAGACAGTGTTGAAGAATGTGAGAAGCAAAAAAAAAATACAATACGCGGTCAAAATGTATGGAAAAGCAGTTTTTTTTTTTTTAAATAACCGATGAATTCTATGTAGGGGGGTTCTGAATGATGTACTGAATACGTGGTAACGGTTTTCGCATCCATGTCCCTGCCACCCCGTATGTAAATGCAGTATTGTCTCTCCATCACCCTTTAATCCATCTAAAGGTTGTCTGTAAAAGATCGCTTTTAGCGATACGACCGCCCATTTTGTCATACTATGTAAAATTTCTAAATAAATGTCTAATTTTTTTGGTGTACCTGCATAATGAGTATACTAACTATCTATCTATATATTGTGTAAGTGTCAGATGATATCCCTAAGAAGGAAGTGAAATTCTGGATTGGATTTAAATAACTTGAGCCCCAGCAAGAGGATGATGATGTCATGACGATGATTAAAACGATGTTCTGCGCCGACACCAAATTGAAATGAGAGCAGAAGGTAGATAAACGTAAGTAAACCAAAAAACCATAAACAAAAGAACATCTTACCTCTGATCAGGTTTCGCCGGTGCCACAAAACAGGGTGGCGGCCTCAGCTGCTCCAGCCTTAAATGCTGCAGCAGCAGCGCCCGGAACAGCCGCACCCCCCTCTCTTCCTCCTCCCCCTGCAGCTCAGGACCTCGCCAGTGACCCTGGCACTCGTCTCGTCTCTCCTCGTCTAGAGAGACCTGGCGGAGGAGAGGGGCGCGGGGGGTGTCGTAGTCTTCAAGACCTTGGACGCTGCATGCTGGAAGAATTAGGTGATTGTTTCGAGGGGAACATTAGGACCCACTTGCACTATAGTTCATCCACATTTTGCAAGTTAGGTTTAAGTCCCATGTAACAGGGGGCGAGCCTATTGTCATCTATGAGAAATCCCAGATGGAAAAACCCAATAACACTTAGCAGGACCCGGGAATCGAAACCAGAACCTCATGCGCTTGTTACCACTAGACCAACGAAGGCACCTTTTAAATGATTAATTCGTTAAAATAGTACCAGAATTTACTATACATAATAACAGCGAATCTATTTTCACGTCTCCCCCTTAAGAGGGTGCATTCGGAAAGTGGGCAACGTCGCAAATAAATGTCAAATATATCGCTGTTTTGATTAATTTGGCAATATTACTGTATGAAAATATGAAATATGGCTAAATAATGAACTAGAATATTGACTATGAAATGCAATAATAAATATCTTAACACCGAATATTTAGTTTTAGATATAAAAAAAGTATTTGGAAACTTTCCAAATGGCTTTTTTACACCTAAAACGGTTACAACATCAAATTCAGTGCTATAATTACAATTCAATATTAATATTCTAGTCTAGTGGACTAGAATATTAATATTGAATTGCATTAGGCATATTTCATATTTTCATACAGTATATTACTGTGTTTGGCGGGTAATCTGGTAACTCACAATTATACTACTTATACCTACACGTTACGATGTTGGTCACAACGCTAATGGCTAAAAGCCCAACGCGGTAAAAACCTTGACCAACGTATCAACGTATAAAAAATAGGTAGGTACAGTACCCATGTAATTATACTCGTGTTAATTAAACTGCTTTGTAAAGCAATCAAGATCATAATTGTACATAGTTTTACACGCACACTTTACACCATGCGAGTAACAAACGTGTGGTTAGTAAATATTTGTTTAGAAAACATTACTTAACACGACTATGAACTACGTGCCTATCATTATTTAGCATAATACAGCTATCTAATTGCGTATTAACACATTTTCGTAAACATTAAAACCACCGACACATTACTGTGTCGTGTTGTGTCTTGACACGGGATACACCAATCAAACGAATCTGTTCAGGACTACGTCAAACCATAACGAGTTTTGATTCACACGACACGACACAACACAGTAAATATATATAATATATCAGTATATATATTATAGTATATAAATCCGGTTTAAGACTAATCATTTTGACAGTTCAACAACATTCATTGCGTTATTTTTTTTTGGACTAGCAATCTGTTTCAAACCGATTCAGATTGTGATTGATCGTGTATTATGCAATTAGGGTAGGAAATACCGAAGAAATGGTGAAAAGACTGTGTGAAAGACCATCATTTCCATATTTTTTTTGGTGTGATATTATCAAATAACTTCTCCCGCTCTGTATCCCTTTCGGCCTTTCCCGCAACCCCGGCAGGCATCGGCCCCGCCATCGTATTCAAAAGCGATCATCGCGCGAATACGCGATCATCGCAAAGAAAAGAACAGAAAAGAAAAAAAACTAAAGCAAACACGAGAAAAACGGCAAGTGACATAAATGACAGCGAAGATCGCATATTCGCGCGACAATCGCTTTTAAATAGGAATAGGACTAAGTCAAGCAAGAGTATTATTCTAAGACTTCTTGGGATCATAAAAATAATAATAATTCGAACATTTCAGTTTTAAAACAATCCTGAACTTGTTAACGCCAATCAAAAAGTTGTAAATTAATTTGTTTCAATAAAAACAAATTGAAAGTCACGCAGAATAATGTTGCGTAGCTCATTTATTTAATAGGCGTTGTTTCAGATATCATGTCTTAACTAGCTTTGCTCCTGGTGCTGCCTAACTCTGTTTGCTAAAACGAAATTCAATCAATCTACCTGCCTTTTCTCAACTTTGTTGGGGTCGGTTTCCACTCAATGAAACTATTATACCTATCCCACATACACACACACTCTCGCCATAACTTCCGCTCTTCATACAAACTTTTAGTCTATTTTTTGTAATTCCTAATTTATTATAAGATTTCCTTACAGTCCATAATACCTCAGCTCAAATTCACTCCTTATCTCGCTCGAACGGTACTGCTCGCGGAATAAGTAAGAGCGAGACTGAAAGGCGGGCAGAAGTTTCCTAGGCGCCAATAGTTTAAGTAATTTGTTTTTGAGGCGAAAATAATGGTAATTAAAAAAAACAAAAGACATAGGTTAGGCTTTATAGTTAGTTCAGTTGTTATTCAAAGTTTCATGATCTAATTTGAAGTATTTTTTTTAACCTGAGGTTTGGTTTTTTTTTTCTGGCGAGAATATTTTATTGAATCGTGTTTTCAACAAACAAAGTAGGTACTTAACATTAATCCTCAACTTTACAACTTTACTTTGGACACACGAGCGGAATAAACGGCAGAGGCAACTATAGCCGTCGACAACATACCGCTCGTGTGTATAAGCACCATACACGAGCCGCACGTTGTCAACGTATCGATCCTACACATTGTATAAATCAACTCATCCTAGGAAAATTGTCCGAAGGTCATTCTTTATTGTCTACTAGACTACAAGTCTTGAGACAATGGTCCTCCTACAGTCAACTACAAGCGCTTTATAAACAAATCTAAACGTAAAACTAAGTTGGAAATACAATCACAATGATAAGACAGAGTAAGTGACAGTCGTGTTTCCATGTTGGAACATTATGTAGGTAGGTATATGTCACAAGATCCGACATGTTCTAGTCTTGAAGTCTCGATTGAAAAGAAGTAGGTCAGGCAAGCGTGCACCAGCTTCGATCGTATCATCATAACAGAACCTCCTTTTTTGGGTTCCGTACCCGAAGGGTGCCAAACGGAACCCTATTACTACGCCTCTGCTGTCCGTCCGTCCTCCGTCTGTCTGTCAACGGCCTGTATCTCATGAACCGTAATGGTAGACAGTTGAAATTTTCACAGATTGTGTATTTCTATTGCCGCTATAAAAACAAAAACAAAAAAATTAAGGGGGTAAAAATAGCGTTTTTGTAATTTTTTTGCTCGATCTTAGCACGGTACGGAACCTTTCGCATGCGAGTCCGACTCGCACACACACACCACATAGCCGGTTTTGAAATAGAAAAATAAAAATAACAAGAGGAAACAAAATAAAATTAATTAGACCCGGCTCCCTAATTGCGTAATACACGATCTATCACAATCTGGATCGTTTTGATACAGATTGCTAATCCATTGCTTCATAAGTTCAAAAAAAAAGAATCTGCTCAACAACGCAATGAATGTTATTGAACTGTCAAAATGAAAACAGATTAGTCAGAATCGTTTACGGAAACGTTTTACACAATTAGATAGCAGATTAAGGAACACAATGGGTATCCTGACTAACGACTCGCGAAGACCGGCGCGACATCGCGGACGCGACAGGCAGCGCAACCCTAGTCGCGCCCGCGATATCGCGCCAGTTTGTAGGAGCCTTTATATTATAAATTTGAAAGTGAGTTTGTTTATTTATTTGTTTGTTACACTTTAACGCTAAAACGGCTGAACGGGTTTTTTATCCCGATTTTCCCACGATATCAAGACTTATGCGGGTAAAACCGCAGGGCCCAGCTAGTAACAATATAAATCGGGCCAGGAAACGTTTAACGTTACGCCTCTGGGGTCTAGTGGTTAGACCACCTGTCTCAGACCCAGAGGTCCCGGGTTCGATTCTCAGTGCGAGCAAAATTTTCGGCTCGGTTTGGTTGGTGGTAGGTGGTAGTCCGTCTGGCTAGATACCAGATTTACACCCCACCATCTTATCTAAGTCTGTCGCCATAACAACAACTTTAGCAGCATTGTTGTGTTCCGGCAGTTAGAGGTAAGATAGCCAGCTCCTCTGTGGTTGAGGATTACGGGTGAAGCTCACTTCTACCTTCGGCCTGATCATCACATAACATTCGGTGAGATTCAGGCCAAGAGCTTCCCCATTGTGGTTAAAAAAAAACATACTTATTAGCAAATTGTTACTTCGAACTCGTAGAATCGTAGATTATGTTTTTGTAGATGACCCAAAAGCTTGTATGCCATAGACATAGTGGAGACTTCAAATACTTTTTAATCATACCTCTAAGTGTACTTACCCCTCAGAAACGATGACTGCGACCGACCGTTCATTGTTACTGAAACACTGGAAAATAACATTTAAATTGTAAGTCTAAGTTACTGCATGCTATCGTCATCTGGGTTGTATACCTATGGCAACCGCTTAGATAATAACTACAGTCGAGGGAATCATTTGTTTATGAAATTGACACACTACGTCAATTTGTTGTGTTTTACCATTTCGTACAACTGACAAATAAGCACAGTTGTGATTTAAATGTACGGACCATTTAAATTGGTACTCAATTTTCTAAACAATTAGATTTCCCTGAATTTACACAGGTATCGTTGTGGTGATTATTAGAGTGAGAGATTTTGATAACTGTGCGCCTGTCAACTTCAAAATATTACAGTGTTTATGGTTTTAATAATAACAATAACAGCTTAACGAATAATATGACAGAACTGTGGAGACGGCACGAGTTGTGTAGACCGTATCAAGACTCGTGCAGACTGGCGCGACGCGACGCGACGCGACATCGGTAATTGTTCTACCGTGAAGTTATCTTAGAAATTGTATCGTTAGAGTCGCGTCGCGCCAGTCAGCACGAGACTTTCAGAGACATCGGGGAACTGAGGAGGAAACCGTACTGGTGAATTCAATACTAACAACCTACGACTTTGACAGCTCCAAGCGCACAGTTATAAAAATCTAGCTATAACTCAGCAGCAGCAATTCAATACTGGTACTTAAATGAAATTAACATAGTGTATTGTGATATTAGTATAAGTATTCTGGGAGACCGGATATTTATTGCTAGATACAGTACCAGACATAGATAGCTACTCCAATTATGATCTAGTCTAGACATGTACCTACCAATTTAGAACTCTTGGAGACAACCGTTCTCAATCTCAGAACCTCTTTTGTATTTTGCTAAGCCAGTCCGGGGCCACATTGATGAAAATCTATTCTAATCAGAGTCAAAGACTAGTCAGTAATAGAATTATACACACTGGCAGAGCATAAAACAAAAGTAAAGGTAGGGACCATAAGTTAATCATCTACTTTACACATAATTAAATTCCTAGTAGGTAATAGGATTAACTCGCGCAATTTTACACGTAACATTTTGCTACTTTGTTTGTATAGTGTAGCATTGAAACGTAGTAATTATGTGAAACACAAAATGTAGCTTTGAAACACTAAATAATAATAATTTGTAACAAACATAAAATACAGTCAGAACCGTGAGTGAAAACCCTTGTTTTTGAAACTCGTAAAGTATAACAAAGTAAGTTTTATGTTTTTGAACTACTTAAAGACAGTAAAACAAACTATGTATGCGTGTAATTTTATGACAATTTTATTGGATTTAAATCTTCTTAAAAAGTAGAAGAGCACTCTGGTAAACCCAATGAAAAGCCAGTATTATTCTACATAAATTACTTTACATAAAGATCTCATTCCTTTGCAAACAATAAAGGCATAGACTACATAGGTACTTTGGAGGCAAAGCCGTTCAAATATTCATAACCTCTTCTAAGTAATCTTGAAGAATGAGGCAAAGGAAACACTATTTCAAAGCAAGTTCGTATTAGATTTCTCAAAAAAAAACAAAACCTCATACCCCTAACCTCTTTAAACAACGAACGAGCGCTTAGCAATAGCCCTAATTTGAAAAAAGAACAACATCGAAATTCAAAATGTCAGCACGGCCATATTGGAAATCCACTTCTTCAGTAAAAACGTACCTGGTATCACTTTAGAAGTCTGGAAATCCATTCTGAGGACCTGATTCCACCAGCGTGTGTTTCCAAGAATGTCTGCGGACTGACAGTGAGTTAAACAGTAGCGACCTTGCAGCACGGGTCATGACCCTGACACACATTTGTACGCATGCGCGTCGAACTGGGGGGTTGTTCGGAACTTCGAAGGGGCTGTAGTTCCAAGTATTTCGCTGAGCTATCGTACTACGCTTGATTTCAGTGCCATGTTATGGTGATTGATGTTGTATGAGGAATGTTTTGTAAACAATTATTAATTGCCTTATTGTTGTCGAAAATCGAATATTTTTTCTAACACATTTTATTTTCAGTACAAGACAATGCAAAAGCTTCACTGTTTGAATGTCTTAGGACACGATATTTGGACGATAATTATTGAGAGTGAAATTTCCAGGACGCGTCATGTTTAGGCACATTTCGCTATAAGAGAGAAAAGAAAGATATAAACTCTCTCAAACTCTCATTTTTTTTTAAAGTTCATTTCTATCACTTGTACGGTGCTGCACGCGCAATTTTTTTTTCATTAGCCTAATTTATCCTATACTGATTTTTTCAATCAAAGAAAACAACCAAAAAGAAATGTTTTGTTATCGTTCGTCCTTATTATGTAGAACAAAGCCCGGATTATGTGGATCATGTTCTATTTTATATAATTGGATATTTTGTCACTTAGCGTTGATAAATCGATAGATAATTTATCGATTCTTCATTATCGTGCCCACCTTTATTACTAACTAGCTTCTGCCCGCGACTTCGTCCGCGTCAAATTTCAACCCCCGACCCACCGCGTCGCCCCCCATCGCCCGCCCGCGCGATTACTTCGTTTTCCCTTACCGTTCTTTCTATTTATCTTTTTGCTCAGCTCCTAAGGGTCGTAGTGTGATTTTACATGGCAGTACCGGAGATTACCCCCTACATACAAACTTACAGATAAACAAATTTTATAATATTAGTATAGAAGATTATTCTTTATACCTAAATAATGAACCAAAGGCGTTGTTTTTGAGTGTTTCCTACTTCTTTCAAATGTTATTTATGTCAGGAATAAACTCAGGAATTAGGCATACCTACCTACCTTCAGCCTGTCTGCATCAGTATACCAAAAAAATCAGTTTCTTCACACCGATGATTACCTCCCGCAAGGTTTGATCACCATGCTTTTAGGTGTCGAAGAAGTTGTTCCAATGCTGTATCAATCTGCAAAAAGAAACCATCGTTTTTTTACGCGGCTTCGCCCGCGTTGTATATCGATAAACAGTATCCTATGTCCTTCCCCAGGGTTCAAAGTATTCCCGTACCAAATTTCATCAAAATCGGTTCAGCAGTTTTAACGTGATGCGCGATCAAATAAACAGACATACAGACAAACAGACGAAAATGCTTAAAACTGTTGGTAAATTAAAAAAGGCAACTTTTGTTCGAATATGTTCCATGTACAGACAGACTTTCGACCCTCTTCAGCTTTATTATATGTACTTAAAGAAGATCTGCCTTCGACTCCGAAGTTCAAACAACCACGGCTTGTTTGAAACATCAAGAAATTCATCTAGCGACCCAAATTAAGGACCACGAATGTTGGACCACTAAGCATGAAAATAATGTTATAAATAAATAAATAAAGTCTTTATTTCGAGCGAAGACTCATAAGGCTCAATTTACATTGCCGCGGAACGGAATGAAAGCGTGTTTTTGGGACGAAATTGTGTAAAGCGTAATCAACTTTATGTTAATTTGTTAACGTAAAAACTCGATTCGAGCTGCTGGCTGCGGAAATTGCCGAGAATGCGCGAGAATTCCCCGAAAGACGCGCGACCTGTTTTTCTGCTCATATCTAGTTTGAACGTTACACAATAGACATAAAGTTCATTATGCGTTGCCCCAATTTCGAGACAAAAATTCGCGGTCAATCCGTTCCGTGGCAATACAAATAAAATTGAACCCTTAGACCTACGCCACACTTGACGGAAATTCGCCACTTCGACGGAACGCCAATATATACATGTTATTGCATATAAATTACTAATAACGGGCACACTACACGGAAGATCGGTCGCTCGCCCTCTGCGTCTGCTCCGCAATTTACCGCAAAGGAAGTTCGGCGTCAGAATTTCCGTCCAGTGTGGCGTAGGGTAGTAACTTGGCCTTTATTAGTAAACAACACGATACGTGTGATACATAACTTACAGCAGCATACGCACATGTTCGCATAAATTCTACTTTCTTGAAATAGGTATTAGATTCGCAAAGTTTTACTATTTAGACCAAGGTAAAGACTGCCTGACCACTGGAGCGGAGACTAGAGAAGAGGAGCATAGCTGTACCATATTAAGCAATAGAATTTAAACCCTGGAGCGGAGTTTAGATTCTATTGGTTAAAATATTGGCATAAAGGCTCCTCTCCTCTCTTATCCGCTCCAGTGGACAGGCAGCCTTAATAAAGTAAATTCGCGTGTAAGAACTAATTATTAAGAACAAACTTCTTCTAGAAAGTCTGGCTGAACTAATAAACCGCTGACATTTATTTGATCTTGAATTATTGTTATGGGTATTGTTCTAGGAAAGGAAAATGAAAAGTTTTTCGATAATGGAACTTTTATTTCTGTTCATTTTAGGTCAATACATACATAAACTCACGCCTTCTTCCCATGGGAGTAGGCAGAAACTGCAGAAAGCCAACTGCATCCTTTCGTACTCCTGTTGCTTCGTTTAAGTTCACATATCTGGTCATACACGCACGCCGGTTGAGAGTACCGAGGTGTATACACCTGACCTTTCTGAAGATCATCACCAAAAAGGTGTGTCCTTCAGGGCTATTTTCAACACTCCATGTTTCTAAATTATATTTGTGGATGTAAATAAAATGCTAGGTCGAAATTCGGGAACTATTTAATATTGACTTTCGTTTATCAGTTCTTGCAGAGGAAAATGAGACCCCTGAACCCTAATTGATTCACCACCAATTACAATCTGAATCGTTTTCAAACATATTGGTAATTCATTGTTTTTTCGATCTTCATAAATATTCATAAAACAATGGATCACACATGATCCATGTTGATGGATGTGGATTGAAACTGCTCAACAACGTAATGGTTTAATGTGTTTCATAGAACAGTAGTTGTATAGTATGATAGGTAGAATCACCCCCTTGACGGAGTCAGGTCACTAAATCGCCACTCTGTATGTAACTAAAACTTTGGAATCTTGAAAAGAAAGAAATAAATAAAAATAGGTTTATTTGTCATAGAAACACGTGCATACAGAAAAATGGGTAATCCGAACAGATTTAAAAAAAAAGCTCTGGAAGCTTCGATACTTTTTAGTTGTAGCCCAATCTATCCTAAAAACCAAAAGCAATCAGACTTCTTAGTGTAACCTCATGGATTTCATTTTAAGACCCTGTGTATTATTAAAATCATCTACATTCATACGAAACACTGCTCCTCCGCCTGTCGATGTCTGATTGAGTTAGTTCATTGGTTTAATAGTCCGGGACTCAATTGGTTATCGGCGGTCGTTGTGCAACTACTCGTATCGTGCCGGAAGATCCACATTGGTCAGGATTACGTCCAGATAACTCGCACAGAGAACACGTGTCTACACTGCCGAAAACTAAGGACTCGCTGGACGAAAATGGTGGCGAAATGAAAAAAATAATGTTTTAAAACTTGAAGGAGTGTTTTTTGGTATTTAGTTTCGTGTCAAAAAACATGTGTAATCTCGCAAAATGAAAAATAGTTCAAAGAGAAAAGTGTCAACGGACTTAGAACCGTTTTGCTGCAAGAAACTCTCAGTGATTGCTTGTGCTTTCGCAGTAGTGTCTTTACTTGTACAGACATACAATTATGTAGACAGTGGTGAAGTGAACTTTGATTTAGAAGCTAGAAAGTTAATGAATAATGTTCTAGAAGAAAGAATAGAAGAGAAAATAGATGCGTATCTGATGGAGATCAGTGGGAGTACGTCTCATAGGCTAAAAAGGGAAGCAATGTTGGTAAGTGATTAACTTTAGGAAGTATGGGAATGCGGAAGTAAATATTGAATGAAGGGTTTGAGGCCTGTCCCTCTGCGAAATTTAAAATTGATTAATGTGACCGCTAGTTTATAGTAACATTATTTACAGAAAGTAACCCATTCATATTTATTAAAAGCGACTGTTGGATTGAATCAAAATAATCGACAAGATTACAATGTCTAAATATAGTCTCATTTGCAGTTGTAGTACGCAAAAAGTCCACGTCCATGCGCCCACCAGTTCCACTTCCTAATTCAATTTAACGACATAGTAAATTCCATCTTCATACAATCAAAACACTTTGGTCCTACAGTCCTAAGTCTGTTTTCGACTCCTATGTTGTCTTGTTTATCTTCAGAAACAATCAGTAAATCAGGAAGACAACACTGTGACTCCTCATGTGGAGTTCTTTAACCCTAAAATGCGGCCAGAGCTTGAAGAAAAGGATGCAGCAGAAATGAGAAGGACTGGTGCTAAAGGTCCTGCTCCTGGCGGAGATACGTGGGTCTGGTTGACCAGCTATTCTAGGGTGCCAGTAAGTTTTTATTAAGGATGGAACATTTTTAACTAGCCGCGCTAAATACATTCCCGGAATCCTAAATCGAGGCACGCTGCACGTTTCGTATATACATCTTTGTAAATGATTGTGAACTCAAATTCGGAACAATGATAACACCAAAACGATGGCCAGTATGTCGGCTTCAAGACTGCATACAAACTTTTTCATTGACTCATCAATATTTTGATGATTTAGGCCTTTTTACCTCACATAGAATTGCATGGTGGCTCGATTTAAAAGTGCCTCAGGAGAAATTGGCATTGGCCTAAATTATTTTGTAATGAGAGCTATCTTTAGCGGCATCAATTGTTTAATTTAGTGCGTCGCGACGTTTCTCCGACGACGGTGTTATTTGGATTGCTAATGTATAGGTACGCATATAGAAACGATGCAATTTTCGCGACACATAAAAATAAAATAAATAATTATCATGGTCATGCAATCATCTTAGGTTCAGTAACACTCTACAATTCCATGATTTCACTTATCAGTATCAGTATTCTAATATTGGCATTTTGATTCATTGTAAATACCAAGTAGGAAAAAAAATTGAAGTCTATTAGGTTAATAACCACTTTTAAAATTACCGTTTTCATAATTTCCAGTACAAAGTAGTGCAAGGCTTCTGCAAAGCGACTCAAGATTACTGTCCGCCTGGAGTGCAAGGTCCCAAGGGACCAACAGGTGTGCCAGGACCAAAGGGAGAGAGGGGAGACTCCGGAGCCCCTGGAACACCGGGACATTCTGGAGGCAGAGGGCCTGTGGGACCACCAGGGCCAAAAGGTAAACTTCGGGAGATTTTTATTTCAGGGAACTCCAGTAGGATTTCAAGCTGTCCCATTAAATTAGAATCTGAAAAGTTTTGTGAATGTTTTGATTCAGGCGAATGATGTATTCAATATTATTCACAATACCATGCCATAATCTGGTGAATAGTAAGTAGCAGAACCGAAATAGATAGGAGACTAATTAATCTCAATAGATCTGGAGCATGAGACAGTATAGTGTCATTAACGAAGTTAATGTGAGTGGACAACAGTATCAGCATTCATAACTAATAAGTTAAATATTTATAGCCATATTCACCAAATAGTACCCGACTATAATCATTATGATTCCGTGAAGAACGTTCGTTAGGTACGAGTACATAGATTTTCTAACGTAGATTATTTGTAACAAACTGACGGTATCGCCATCGGTAAAAATTACAAACCTCCATACAAACTTTCATACCTTATTTTACCCCTATAGGGGATGAATTTTCAACAATCCTTCAAACAAACTCAAACTCCGTCTAACTCCGGTTTAGGCTGTGTGAGCTTACACCGTAACAACATGGTGTGCCGGGCCCCACATATTTACTATCCATTGTTTAATCATCAATTTAAAACATCACCAGGAGAACGAGGTTTCCCCGGTAACGCAGGTCTAGATGGCCGGGATGGAGTGCCAGGAGAACCAGGACTTGACGGCATGTCAGGAAGAAATGGTGCTGATGGAGCGCCAGGCAAAGACGGGCGGGATGGTGTGCCAGGCAGGGATGGCAGTCCCGGCAAGAACGGGAAGGATGGAAAAGATGGTAAGTTGTAAAATGGTTGGCGCTGTCGATAAATTGTAACAATATGATGAGGGTCGATCGATCGATTGTCGATCGATGATAGAATGGGTCAGTCGACTATGATCGTAGAGTTGTGGTAACAACTGACGGCTGAACGGTTTTGGATAAAATTTGGCACATAGGTAGACCATGACTTGGAGAAGGCTATAGGCTTCTTTTCATCCTGGATCACAGACGAAGTCGTGGGCAACAGCTAGTATCATTATAAAGGAGGGAAGAGGGAGGAAACGCATGTGACTAAAAAAGTGATGAACATAAATGTTGATGGATGGAGAGGGAGAGGAAGGCCAAAGAAATGATGGATGGATTGTGTGAGGAATGATATGAAAGAGAAGGGAGTGAATGAAAGCCAACAGCTGTGCTGCTGGGGAGTTTGTTGCGCCACTTCTTCTTCCCAGCTAAAGCACTAGGTAGTGGTGTAGGGTGGACGTTTTGGGGGACTATCTTATGTAATTTTGACGTACGAAAAGTGCTGATTCTTAGCCTGGTTTGAATAAATGACTACTGATTTTGACTTTGAAATAATAGCGTGACGGTTGATAGGGGAGAGTGGAAGAAAAAAACGTGTTGCGCCGACCACAAGTAACATGGGACAAGGGCAGGAAGATGATGAGTATATAAATCATTATGCACATTAACACAGGTAGGGCAGGGGCCCCAGGACCACCAGGGATGCGAGGACTGAAGGGAGACAAAGGACCAATGGGAACTAAAGGCCAGAGAGGCAACGATGGCCGTGACGGGGCCCCGGGCAGGCCAGGCCTCTCTATCTACAACTATACCCTGGAGAAGGAGCTGTTCATACCACCTACTTTCGCACGTGAGTAGTTAGTTCAATTAGATATAATGAATTATTAGCATAATAGCATAATCAGCCTATAATGTTTCCACTGCTGTTGCTATCACAGGCCGTCTCTGTGAGCGAGAGTGGGCCATAATCCACCACGCGGGCCCAGTGCGGTTGGTAGATGTCACATGTCTTCGATTTTTTTTCGAAACACTTGTCGACTAAGTCGTAGGTATTCTAAGTATGGTCCAAAATACGGTTTTAATACTCTAAGTATCCCTCCTCAGAGGACCAAACTCGCGTGATAGTCCGGGAGGGTGATACCATGCGCATCAGTTGTAACCCTATGGGACGTCCGGAGCCTACCGTGGAGTGGAGGAGGTTCGATGGAACTGCTGTCATTCAGGTGAGGAATTTTATACACAACACACTACAATATTGTGTTGAAACCGGAATGTAATGGTGGAGAGGAGGCTTAAGTACCTTCACTATAAAACTTTCCTTTATGCTCTGTTTTAATTAGAAATAATGAAGGTATGGACAGACAGATCCCATCTTACTGAGGACAGTCCTGGCGGATTTCCCGCCACGTCCGTCTTCTCTGAGAAAATGTTTACGTAGGCTTTGTATAGAGAAAAGCTTGTAGAATTTAATAACAAAGTAAATGTTCCAGACTAGAAGAGAATGTTGAAATATTTTTATTCAGCACTAATATTCTAATATGAACGAACCATAATCAAGACGAGTCTTGATTTCTAGGCTTGTTTCTAGGACCTTTACTACCCCTGCATTTTTACTTAATTGATTTCCAATGAAAAGATTCAGGGCGAACTCCACCAATGAGACTAAACGCGCTCAGCACATCTAAACCATGTTTAAAAGCTGTCAGCGCTGATTTCACCAATGAAAATGAACGCGATCAGCACATCTAAACTAAGTTCAAGAGCTGTCAGTGTCAATATTCCCCAATAAAGATGACACTGATAGATCTTGATCGCAGTTTAGATGTGATGATCGCGTTCAGTTTCATTGGTGAAATTGGCCCTCAGTGTCAATTATCTATAACAATGATGTCACTGACAGCTCTTGAACGCGGTTTCGATGTTCAGAACGCGTTCAATTTTGTTTGGTGAAATTCGCCCTAGTATTTTTCCAAGCCAAAGTAAGTAATAGCATAAATCCCGATTATCATAACAATTCCATTTTTGAATTTCTTGCCAAAACCTTTACCGTCTCGTTACAAAACAACGTCTAAAGCCAAGCTTGAACCTTCGGCCGGTATCTGAATTATGAACTTTATGTTAACTCAAACAAAGATCATTTCTGCCTGTCCAGGGATCATGGCGCGACGCGTCCGTCAGTGGTCACGTGCTGAACATCCCCAACGTGTCTCGCTGGCACACCGGCAAGTACGTGTGCTTGGCTAATAACGGGATGCTGCCTTCCTCCAACCAGACCACTGATGTTGAAGTCCATTGTAAGTATAACAAACACATTTAAATACTATACAATAAATATACTTTTGATTCGTTAGGAAGCTTGAAAAGCTCATGAGCCCTCTCTTTAAAAAAAATACAATAGACGTAGATATATTTAGTAGAGCCATAAAAAACCCTGTAAGGAACCGACACGTGTTTCACCTCTCAACGAGGCATCCTCAGGATGACGATTGACTTGTCGCGAACCCGAACATGACGTGTTGCCACGCTGAGCGCCGGACGCAGAGTGCACTCTCTTTGAATAAGTGTGATAATGTAATCATATCATTCGTCATTCAGTCGACAAAACCCGTTCCTATTATTTATTTACTTATTTATTATACAACCCTTTAAATAATTGTGGTCATGCTAAGCGTGCTGGACAGATCCACTAAAATATGTGTGGTTCTTTCCTCAAAAGACCATTACAGACACTAATCTCTATGGTCCTTATGGTCATGGTCAGACCCTTGAGTTTGTTTCGCCATTTCTTTTCAGAGACAATCAGATAGGGAATGAAGAATACAGAAAAAAAAAAATGCATAACTTTTTTTATTAATATTAGTATAAATGATTCTGATATCATATTTTATATAATTTAAAAAAACACTTCATTAAACTCTACCTATACGTTGTTTCAGTTAGTCCTTACATACGCGTACCGAACAATGTCGTCTACGTCACCAACAAGACTGTGAAAATTGAATGTGAGGTAAGTTAATCAATCAATTCATTACTTTCGTGACATCATGTCATACTCGGTATCATGTATTAAGAAGCCGCATTATCATTTTCATAATAATATGTTCCGGGTGGGATTTTTAGCCAAAACTATCAAAATACATTGGCAATTATTTCCAATTGATCGCCATAAAAACACATTTTCGTAAACGATTAAGACTAATCTGTTTCATTTTGACAGTTCAACAACATTCATTGCATAAATAACGCAATGAATGTTGTTGAACCGTCAAAATTGTTGTTGAGCAGATTTTTTTATCGAACTTATGAAGCAATGGATTCCCAATCTGTTTCAAAACGATTCAGATTGTGCTAGTTTCTGGTACAAAAGTTAATTGAAAAAAAAAACAAATCACTTGTCATTTGAGTTTAATTTGGTTCTAGAACACTCAAAAAACGTTTGTATTACAGAAATACTGATGTGAAAGATTAGCAGGCTTGCCAGATGAAATTATTGTGTCTGTGCTTGTATAAAGCTATAGGTACTGCATTTATTTTAAGATTCGACATATATCGGTTATCACCCTTTTGTTATTTCGATATAAACGTATTATACATAATTACACTACGTTATTTCACGATAAATACAAAGCATTGTAATCCATTTACCATTTAAAAACATAATTCTAAAGTGCAGCCATTTCAATATTATTACACAACACAACTGTCGTTATGTAGCCGTCATTTGTTTAATGCTAAAATAAATTGAGTATACATGACTTCAAGCCAAACAACACTTTATTCACTTCCATTCTCAGATCCAGGCCTGGCCAGAACCGGTATTAGCTTGGGAGATCGACGGCCTCACTCTTGAGAGTCTGCGGTACAGAACCGAAGTGGCGCCGACGAGAGACCCATGGCGCTGGATAATGAGACTCGAGATCCCAGGAGTCAGGGAAAACGACTTTCGAAAGTACAGCTGCGTAGCCAAGAATGAGCTTAATAACCAAACTGTTAAAGGAGATATTACTTTGATGAGTGAGTAATAGATTTCAGTCACTTTGGGGCATTTTATCCATGACAAGCTCACGATCGTCTATCTCTCAAAACACAGATGGATCACCTCACTTTGAATAGTGGTCCTTTGAGGTCTTTGTAGAATTCCCAATTAAAACTATAACCCTCATTCAGACTCGTGGGTGGCCTATAAGAGATCAAAATCAAATCAAAAGTAATTTATTCAAACTAGGCTGAGCGTCAGCACTTTTCGAACATCAAGATTACATTAGAGTCCCCCAAAACGCCCACCCTTCACCACTTCCTAGTGCTTTCGCTGGGAAAAAGTGGCGCAACAAATTCCCCAGCAGCACAGCCGTCTGATCAGTTAGAAAAATTTGAATCCATACAATAGTATGCCTTAACAGGATCTTAACAGTAACAATAAGAAGATCATCTAAACATTTTTTTATCTTATCACCAATACTTGTAGTTCATTTTAGCGAGTCCATTGGAAAACCCATACTATTCACGAGTGAATGGTTTTCATAAGCTGATATACTCGTATAATACAGTAGACGTAGATATATTTAGTAACCTATTCCGCTTAACCTGTAAGAAATCGACACGTGCGGCGTCCGGCGCTCGGTGTGGCAACACGTCGTGTTCGGGTTCGCGAAAAGTCAATCGTCATCCTGAGGATGCCTTGTTCAGAGGTGAAACATGTGTCCATTTCTTACAGGATTTTTCATTACTTTTTAGATATAGTTAAGCGGAATAGGTTACTTAATATATCTTCGCCTATTGTATTTTATAATAGATTTCCGCCATTCACACCTGAATCAATTAACTATAAGCTGATATAATAGACTTTTTAATGTTCAAATACTGAAGAATCCATGGCCTTCCTCCAGATCCAGGGCCAAACGGCCAGGTGCCAATGCAGCAACCCGTGGAGTACGGCTCGCGGCCTCCGACCCTGACTTCTTATGAGGAGTTGTGTGAGGTGCAGCGCTGCCCTACGTGTCCGAGATGTGACCGAGCCCAGCTGCTTATAACTCCTATGAATGGAACTGCCGGGCTGAAACCTAGGAGGAATACCAGTAAGTCATAGATAGAATGTACTTTTTAACTGAGTTCAAAAAAGTCCGGTTACGCATTCAGCGGTTTTTTTTTAGGAGAATGGGAGAACCAGGAGGAAACACCGAAATTAAAATTATTGGTCCGAATTTTGGCATGAGCCTTAATTGGCACACAATCTATTTATTTTCTACTTAGATACATACCTACATACATCCACGCAGGTAGACAGAAACTAAACAACGCCACCTGCTATGATCTTTACATACACCTGAAGAACATCAACAATAACGTCACTTTATGAAAAATTTTGTCACTACATCTTCTTTTAAATCGCACTGTTGCATGTGCAAATGGCCTCGTATTGTATTGGGACAATCCCAAAATAAGCTTGTCATTTCATTATTTTTTTTACAGATTGTCAACTATATGCAATTGGGAAGCCAGTATACCATCGCTACAAAGAAGAATTGTTTGGAGCCTGGCTCAGAGACTCAAACGGATCCGACGCTCAGGTACACTCACCTATATTTCTGATGGAAAACAAATGTCGTTAACAACACGAAAGGCACATTATGTCTTCAATCATATCTCGCAAGAATGATGCGTCTCAAAGAATTTCATCTGAACAGCACTCTTTTGAGGAATGAGGAACGTTTAAACTGGTCAGTAACCTTCATTATAAGTAAAAAAAAGATGTAATAAAGACGACTAAGTCTTATCATAAAAGTCAAAACGTTTATTGCGAACTTAGTGTACATGTACAACGTTGGTGTTAGGTTATGTTAGTACTTATAACTTAGCAGCGTTTTACAAACATTGCAATTATCATTGGCCTGCCCATAACACCCTAAATTAGAATGCATTAATAGTACAAGTGAACAGGTCAAGAGTATCCTCATTCATGTTCTAACTAACTGCGATTATCAAGCATAGCATCATAGCATAATCAGCCTATAATTTTCCCAAATCTGGGACACAGGCCTCTTCCCTTCGAGAGGTAGTGGGCTGTAATCTACCACGCGGGCCCAGTGCGGGTTGGTAGTTGTCACATATCTTAGATTTTTTGGTTCTAGGACATGCCGGTTTCATCACGATGTTTTCCTTCAACGTTTTTAGAGCAGTGATGATGAAGTTATTTACAAAAAGTAAAGCGCCTGCCTGGGTTCGAACCCACGACCTACAACTCGTAAGTCGGGGCTGGTAGCACTGGCCACCACTGCTCTTTTTACCCGACTACGGCGAAGCAAAGAGGAGGGTTATGATTTTGACAAATTAAAAATCCGGAGTCACACGTAATATATTCGATTTATCCCCTGTGACTCTGGATTTTTTATTTGTCTGTCTCAGATGACTTGTTTTATATCTTTTTAGTTGACTTTTTTGCCGTAGTTGGGTTTTAGTTTTTAATACTTTTATTAATTTTATTCAATCAATTTTCAAGTCTTGCGTTGAAATTATGCTAATTTACTTTATGACCGTTGATGAAAGACTCCACATGACTCCTAGCTGATAATGATCTCAATTTATGTCATTCTTAAAGAGAGAGAAGTTATGGACCACTCAAGAGACTGACGTGGAAAGACTGAGGGAGTACAGAACTAAGGCAAGCTTCAAGGCAGACCACGTGGACGAGTATCACAAACTGCAGAAACCGTTCTTTGTAAGTATTGACTGTCCAGGTTTTTTCCTATGTGACATTCCTATGTTAAATCTGATCTTAAAACGTGTAAACAAGGTAAACATTTATTATTTTGCCAGGAGCTATACGATACAAAGGCAGTGGGGCTTGCTCCCTGGACTTACCAGACAATAATATTATAAGTACGTAGTAAGCTCGTAGAGTTCTACCTTTTGCCCCAGTCGGATTAAGACGACAAACGTGTTCATGTCCGTGCCGCCTCAGTCGTATTTATACGACTGAGAACCTAGGTATATTCTATCTATGTATCTATGTTTTGGTTTTGTTTTTTATGTCATTGCACGACCCTATTCGTCGTAGAATTTATTTATCGATTTATGAGCTGGGCGCTGGGGACACGTCAATTAATATAAAACCAACCTAATCAACAGCTTTTTTTGGTTTCCTTATTGATTCTCGCCATTCGAAGGTGTAGAACTTCCTCTTGATATACTATAAAGTATATATTTTTATCAATAACCAGAATGTTCCTCTCCACAGGGCAACGGCCACATTGTATTCAGCGGCTCGTTCTTCTACCAGGCCAATGAGTCTGGCCACCCTGGTGATATCATCCGCTACGACCTGACTCAGAGCCGCATCAAGTCTGTTAAACTGCCAAACGCTGAGGGTAGACTGTATGCTGCACAGCATAATCAGGTACCGACTAGGGCTTTAACCAATGGCCCAGCTGATGGGAAGAGGCCAGTGTCGCTCATTTGCGATGTCAAACTGATTGTTGATCAAACAGCGGAGTAATTGCGTAACACGCATAAAATGACAATTGATCGCAATTGGTTTAATTTTGACAGTTCACCCACGTTCATCGCGTTGTTTACGTTGTTGAGTAGACGAATTTTTTAAACATATGAAGCAATATCCTTCAAAATTCTCGGATTGTCATTGCCCCTCTGATTACATGTAGAATATTCTAGAGAATAAAATGTAATGGTGGTCAAAAACGAATTTCACAAGGTTATGACCAATGCCTAAGTGGGCAGGATCATGTAAATACCTTTGTTATGTTTTAGTCTCGGAACAACCTAGGACCCTCTCACTAGGAGTCTGACGTTAATAGCTGCGCCACAGTTTTTAACTATTGCAGCTATCATCGTTTACTATTGTTTGTCCAGAATGTATCTTGTTTATTTGTTCCCAATAAAAAATCATTTGATTTGATTTGAAAGATTCCATTTTCATATACTATAGGCATTATTGTATAAATGTTTCAGGTAGATTTCAGTGCGGACGACAACGGTCTATGGGCGATTTACTCAATAGAGTCATCCAATAATACTGCTGTTGCTAAGGTATTTAAAAATCGTTTGTTTTTGCCAAACTATTGAAATATGTATTTGACACGGAATTATTTAAATGGTGTTTGATTTCAGCTCAGTTTTGATCCCAGCAAGGATGGCTTGAATATTGACTACGTTTGGAATATATCTTTGAATCATAAACAAGTGAGTAAAGTTCCTTATTCTTTACCCATGTATCACCCATGGTAAGCTTACCAAACGGGAAAAAAATCAGGTTCTTGATTTGTTAGTTTGAGCAGTCACAGGATATATTTAACTTATCTTAAAGTAAGGGCAGTACATTCCATTTTTAGATGGTATACTAAAAAGATGATTGCCGTTTCCTTGCATGCTCGATAATTATTGCAGTCTTCATTAAACGTTCACATCATCCATCTTAGAGTCCACGCCACCATTGAAGTCGAGCGACTA
The DNA here is from genome assembly GCA_914767815.1 of Eupsilia transversa. NCBI lineage: Eukaryota > Metazoa > Arthropoda > Insecta > Lepidoptera > Noctuidae > Eupsilia > Eupsilia transversa. Next base: position 11,832,105 of record OU611889.1, on the reverse strand, counting down.
TGCTTTTGATTTTTTTACCATTATTTTCGCCGTAAAAAGAAATTACCTAAACTTTTGCCGATTTAGAGCTGCCTCTGTCTCGCTCGCACTCAGTCCGCGAGTAGTATAGTGCGAGCGAGATAAAAACCTGAGGTTATGTGGGCTCGTAAACTAAATAACTAGGTTACTAACACAGATCTTCATTGACAGTTTTCAACATTCCAAATGATGCATCACGGCACGTTTCATTGATTCAAAACCAATCACATCTGTTTATCATCCCCAGGTAGGAGAAATGTTCATAGTATGCGGGGTCCTGTATGCCCTGGACTCAGCCACAGAGAGAGAGAGTAAGGTGTCGGTCGCCATAGACCTGTACCTGAACAAGCAGGTTGAGGTTGCACTGCAGTTCACCAACCCGTTCCGGAAGACCACCCAGCTTGGATATGATCATATGCATAAGGTTCTCTTTTTTTTTCTGGTCCTTCGAGACAAATTTGAATCTGTGGTTAAATAACTTGAAAGACTTGCTTTTAACGAGAAAATTAATTGTCCACCTTGTGTGGGGAACAGACAGACAGGGAATAGACAGTTTTAATTTAGTGAAACTAATTAATTGATCGAGTTTATGTGTGTGGTGATTGCGTAACACACATAAAATGACAATTGATCGCAATGGGTTTCATTTTGACAGTTCACGCACGTTCATTGTGTTACTTACGGTTTTGAGCAGACAAATGTGTCAAACCTATGAAGCAATGGATTAGCAATATCCTTCAAAACTCAGATTATGATTGAGTGTGTTACGCAGGGTTTTTTATGACTCTTTAGGAATAGTTAAGCGGAATAGGTTACTAAATATATCTACGTCTATTATATTTTATAATGGACTTGCGGCCAAGTCACGCCTGAATCAATTAACAATTTTTATAACCTTTAATTTCAGGAGCTGTACTCTTGGGACCGGGGGAATCAACTCACGTACCCTGTGAGATACAACGAACTGCCTTGATTTAGTACCAATAAGTTAATAATAACAACAATGTGAAAATATTTTTATACCAACATTTTTGCAAATACATAATCTTTTAACCGATTTTTTGTACGTATTTATATTCACCCCTTAAATGTTCCTGCTAACTGATGGGACACAGAACTCCTCGCTTTGAGAGTTTGTAGTATGTATTGCTGTGCTGGAAATAGGTGAGAAAGAAGTGACTTCCATTTCTGGTTTTGGATAGATTGTCAGTTTTACACTGCTCTTTATTCTTTTGAACCAGAGAGCACTGCATTTCAGTCACTAATTTAATAACAAAACCCTCTAACGGAAAATGTTAGCACTATTTTGCCTCTCAAGAACACTCCCATTGGTCATTAATTATGAATGACACTACTTCTTCACTTTTCCACAAGAGGGCGCTGCTTCCAAACTATAGAACTTAAATGATAGATGGCGCCACGAGTTATCATCATAAAAAATAGATAACTATCGACCCTTTTATAATTTAATCATGGAACTGTATTGAAAATTACAGGAAATTCTCCAACTTAATAATTGATGGCATGGCTACCCATAATACGTATGTATGTATATGTAGTGATGGAAAAGAGCACGGGTCATATTGTATCTCTTTGAACTTGCGTGATGAACCCATTGCCCGTTCAAGCATTATTTAATTAGAGGGGTAAACAGGAAAGTCAGCTTCACATACTAACATGAGAACGGAAAAGGTACCTACTTCGATCGTATGGAGCAAGAGTATTTTAGAAAAGTTAGAAAAGTTGACTTGAGGACAATGATAGGTAATTTGTAACCCCGTCAGTAAGAATTAGGCTGCCAATGGAGGGCTGAGGTTACATTCAGAAGTAAGCTAGGTGCTTTCTCTTGTTTTATCTTTCTAACAAAAGTAAAAAAAAGTTATGGTTTGGTTGCCATTCGCAGATCATTCGCAGACGAATGGAATAAGATCTTGTCAGCATGTCGAAACTTGTGAGATGAGTGTATGACCACGTTTCTTTACACTGTGGTCGATCAGGTAGTTGTTTTGTATTAATTTGTGTGTAAGTAGCTATTAATGTTGGTCTTGGCCGTTTTATTTTAAACAAATAAATAAACCTTGCATCGAATAAAGTAGGTCACTACATAGATAGGAAGTATGGAAATACTTACCGGACTTCAATACTTTTCTGTGGTGTTTATTGATCTTATGTTACCTACTAAAATATACCAGTTGGTAAATATGGAGGCTCCTTGTCCATTGATCGGGAATCCCCTGAATATATTTATTAATAATGATATATCTCATCAATGCTTTTGTAAAATGATTTGACTGCAAAAATCAATGTTGTTTTCAAAATGGTATTAACTAGCATTTATTAAACCATGTTTATTTATTAGTACCTTACAACTAATGTTACCATAACCACATTTCAGATGTCCGGTTCCAGTTGAATAAGAAAAGTTGTGTTCAATTTTAATGATAAACGAATTGAATTTTTTGGACCATGAAAACAGCTTTAGTATTATTTTAAAACTTAAGTTGGTGTGCAATTAATATGATGCGGTGTTTCAGAAATCTGTTACAGCAACCAAATCACGTAGAAATTGATTTTGAATTTCGAAGCCATTAAATGTTTCGGCGACTCGTTGTAACTTAGACATCTACACTCAGTAGGTACCTACCTACAGTTAATTGCGTAAGTAATACAGGATCAATCAAAATCTGAATCTTTTTGAAAGAGATTGCTAATCCATTGCTTCATAAGTTAAAATCTGCTCAACAAAGTAAATAACGAAATGAATGTTGTTGAACGGTCAAAATGAAACAGATCAGTCTTAATCGTTTACGGAAATGTGTTACGCAATTAGATAGCAGCTAACTAGCGTTTTCATGTACATGAAATATCATGTACGATATGGTAATAAATACTTCAGTATACATGGTGAGTAGTTTCTACCATAGTTCATTAAATAGATACAAGGCAAGTCCTCCTTCAATATCCCAATGGTAAAATATTCACACAGTATAATTGCCACCGTACCCGCATTTCGGAAATACCAGGCTGTATCCATATTTCAGTGCCTTTGTAATTATGTATTAGAAAGTAGCGTGTAAGGAAACTACCCCCACTTTACGAAAATACTAAGATTTTATGTGTTTGAGTTTATGATAGCGTTTGTATTATTTATTTTTATTGTTGTGTGATAAAAGCGGATACGTACGATCGTTTTGGTTCCTTTAAGGTAATATAAAACTTGTATTTATTTATTATATTATTATTTTCATCACTGCTATTGATTCTGCTATTTGTACATAAGGACCAAATTTTATTTCAATATTTTGTGTTATATACATCATTTAAACATGAATAACAGTGTATAAACTATTTAAACCACTAACTACATAAATAAGTAAATACACTTAACACCTGAACACTCATCAAAACTAAAAAGGACCAAAGAGGCAGCAAACAAAAAGAATAGCTCACGCATAGTGACGGCCCGACTCACATAAATCGTCGCCTCACACTAGGTGCGCCCTAAGCGCGGGCAGGCATTCCACGCTCATCTCAACCCCCCATTTTTCGCCACAATAGCTAGCAATACATTCCGTGACTTGGCAGAACCCGATGTCGAGATATTTGGCCCCCATCGCGCGATCAATACGTGCGCACAGCGCCATCTAACAGCCATCGCGCATCCAAATTGCAGTTTAATAGTTCATTAGATCCGGCAAAAATGGCGGGGACACGACATTTTAAATTCGGAACGCGGTATCGATTCGCGGGAGCGCCATTATGGTATACAGGTTATACAATTTTAAGTAATAACTTTTTTTAACAGACGTTGGCTGAATGCCGGTTCGATTCCGGGCGGGTCAGGACTGGATACTGCGAGTTGGTACATTTTAGTCAAGTCAAGATACCGCAGTTACTTGATAATGGTGATCGAACGAATTCCTGCTTTTCTTAATGTCGGTAATCAGCTTTCTTAATGATTATTAAATGGTAAGAAAAGTCGGTAGTTTTAACATAATTAACTTTATGTCAAGATTATTATAAGTACTTTCGACGAAGATTATACTATTATTATTTTAAGCTATACTATAACGGTAACGTTTCTTTTTCCGAAATCATCATAAATAAAACCATCCTATGTATTGTTGGTGTTTCACGAAACGTTGAACCGAGGCAAGGAAAATTATTTTTTAATCTTCCAAGAACGTAGCCTATGCAGAACTGCAGGCTTTGCAGTCTCCATTTATAGTCTGTGGTGTGGTCGTTTCGCGCCACCCACCTCCCTTCCGAACGTTGTAATGAATGAATCATTCGAATTCAATTGATCACCTAATCAAACAGATTACCGTTTATTTCTTTACTTTGAGATTTTAAATGGTTTAATTGTGTTAATCATGTAATTTGGGGATGTGCAAAAGTACTTCGTAAAGGTTGATTTATTGGTACCTACTTTGATTTATTTATGAAACTGCCATTACCTACATACAGCTGCAGATTTCCCGCGCAATTTAAAAGTCGAATGTTATAAAATAATGAATTATTGTCGCTAGTTTTACTAAAGTTTTTATTGGTGCATGCTATTTTAAATGCAGGCTGCATGCTACGAACACACAAGAAGAATGATTTATTTATTCGTTTCTACGAAATCAAAACAAGTAACTGGTTTTTGACTTCAAATGCGCCATGAAGGACCAAAAACTGTTAATCGCAAAACTGATCTTTTTAGTCAAAAACATTCAGAATTTGAACAATGTAAGGTCTAAAGGCTCGGGCAGACTGGCGCGAAGCTACTCTAACAATACAATGTATAAGAAAACTTCACGGTAGAACAATTACCGGTGTAGCGTCGCGCCTGTCTGCACGAGGCTTTATGGTTGGTAGAGCGACTGCCAGGGTGCACCGAGTGGAAGTTTTGTGTCGTCTCTCGCAGAGCGTCAAACTCAAAGTCAAAGTCATATATTTCAATTAAACCATTTACAGGCATTTTTTAACTGTCAAGGAGTCGTATTTATACTCATTCTTTGTAGTACATACTACACACTTTTGTTTTTACACTGGACCTCACATTTTTACTATTACTCACGTATCCAGAGACCTAGGCTGTGATTTACTTAACTGATCCTCACATGAAGTCTGACACATCGGGGCTAAAGAGGGAACAGGGGGTCAGACTGAAGTAGGACACCGTTTGAAGAGAGCTAACACAGATAGAGGATATAAATAACAATCAATGGCTAATCCATATAACACGTGGGGCAGTCTCAAGGCAGCCCTGTCCTACGGCCGCGAATGAAGTTCTTGGAGTGGTAGAAAGACCAAAACATAATAGGTCGTCCGAGGATGAATGTCACCAAGCTACCAACCATAAATATGAGACACATGGCACGTACAGCAAAAATACACTCGCAGACGTAGAGAGGAGTACCAAGGCGCCAGAAAAAAAGAGCCCTGCTCAAGAGAAAAGAAGTTGCATGAAGAATATAACTTAAAGGAAATAATCAGGGATGTATAGGATATCCATCCGCAACCGCAACTGCGGAGCATCCGCATAGTTTTTTAAATTCACAAAACATCCGCTTCCTGAATTTTGATTTTAAAAGCTCAGTATCCTCATCGGAATCTTCATAATTTCCACGGAGATATGACCCTACGTTTTTCGCTCAAATAGTGAATTTTGAAAAACTCTCGCCGAGCTAAATGGGCCAGTTCACTCGACAAAATCGTACCACTGGAAATAATATGTAATAATGCGAAAAAAAAGACGAGACAGTTTTACAGCGAAATTAATTCAAGCTCAGCTTGCAAAACTAAAGAGGGCTCATTACTTAACGACAGGAGTGACGTTATTACGAGATGACGAGTACTTTGAAGAGCTGCTTAGTGGATCAGTGATTGCCGAGTACGCTGTAAGTATCGCTTAGCTTCAAACAGAAGAGCAAGATAATAATACCGATGTTCTAGAATCCTGTCAGGAAGACACTGAATTTGCCACAAAAAAGGCCGCAGGCGGGGACAACAGCCAGGGTGAACTTATAAAGTTTGCTGGAATCGTTTCTAGACGGAGTACCACAAGCTAATTATACAGATCTGGAACGGAATGTCCATGCCATGCCGGACGAGTGGAACACTGCTGTCATAATATGTCCCTATATAAGAAGGGTGAGGTCTTGGGTGGGGGCAAGACATGGCGCGAGAATGGACGAGACCAGAGCACCCTAACGTTGATAGGAAACCAGATGTTTTGAGAAGACGAGGCCGGGCCAAGCTCAGATGGTTGGACGGCGTAGACCAATATTTAAGAACTGTCGGAGTGAGAAATTGGAGCAAAAACCCGGAAATAGGTCATGTTGGAGAAATATTGACCAGGCCTTCCCGCGGCTGTAAAGCCTCAGATGATGATGATTCAATAATGTGGGAGCCATGTTCTAGAGTTAATATAGGATTGTCGCATCATAGAACCTTTTTCCTTGCGGACTTACGAGTTTTTACATTTTGGGGTTGGAATTGTTAGAGTAAGTTAGTTAGCCGTTATTTGTCTAATCCCGGTTAAATAAAGACAGTTACTGTGTACTAAATTATTGAAATGACTGCACTTTAGAATAACATTTTTCATGTAAATGGTAGGTATATAGATTATATTGCTTTGTACTTATTAGGTACGTGAAATAACGGAGTTTATATCGAAATAACGAAAAGGTGATCTGTTATTCGCCTAATTTGTCTAAATGGAGTACCTAGAATTGTTTTTTATTCAATCCCAAAAGTAGTACACACTGCTTTGTCTACGCAAATCTTGCATCCTCTAGCATTAGTAGCATCTCAAAATTATAATCGGAAGTAGGTAACCAAAACCCATAACAAAAAAAAGTTAATTCACTTTCAATGCCGATCAGCTGACTGCTTACACATAAATCGACATAATAGCATTATATATAAACAGTAGGTATGTATTGTATATATAGGTATGTTCGCGTTCAGTCGGGATTTCCTCGTTGTCGTCCGAGACATGATAGCGAGCGCTTTCAGCAGATACAGCGCTTTTTATTGTAATTCTATTGTTTTTGAGTGAGTTTTTCTTCGTATAATTTTGTTTGCACTATTAGATGAGAGTAATGACATTTTTGTAATGGGTGAATTTTTTGCTGTTTCAATTTTTATTTTATTTTTCAAAACTTTTCTTAGAAGCTACCTATAAGATTACGAAGCTATACATTTGTTTTTGTTAAATACACTATCCTAATCTTTCTGCAAAAGCCCCAATGAAAGCGTTTGTAGAAAAAAAACACATACTTATAGAAATTAAATAACACCAATAAAATCATAAAATAAGTAAGTACATAATAGGCTTTACTTTTGTCACCCGACTCTCGATTTCCAAAACGAGTTTACAACAGGCCATCCTCTTAAAGCAGTTGCTAAGACAATACATTCTAAAACCATACTTTGTTTCCTTCGAGCGCGGCCGAGTGAGTAATGTTTACAAAAAAATGATAAACAAAAAGGTCAATGTACATGCGTTGCAAGTAAGCGGCTGCAGCGCTGAGCGGCGCGCTCAATCACAGCTGAGCCAGCAGGTCGGACACCTGACGTCGGCGGCCCCGCCCCCCGCCCGCCTGTGCCCCCCTGCCATCAGCTGTTAATGTACCTCCTCCCCCCGCCACACCGCACCAGCCTTTCCCCTTCGTTTGTGTAATGCGAGGAGCGTCGGCTATCAACGACACGCACCGACATTATATTTTTATGAGTATTGTTCTTATTTATTTCTGTACCAAGTTTTAGATGTTCAGTGTTATGATTCAAATTTCATAATGGCTGAATATAAAGCTATAACATCAACGGCGTCATTTTGAACAAAAATACAACGTGACTAACGAGTTATTAGCAGCATACATAAGTACAACAAACGGTAAGCACTTTCAATGCAATTAATAATTAACAAATGCTAACCACAGCGATTCCGACTAGTTATGGATTCTATTTGAGGCCACAGAGAACAACAAAAATGCCAACTTTTAATAATATATCGCACATTATGCCTGCCAAATGAATAATTTATCGCAGTGTGTCGATTCGGGGCTCGCATCCCCGGGGTTCGCGGGGTGTCCCCCCGAGGGGGCGCGCGGCGGGAGGGGCGCGCCGGCCGTCAGTCCGCGCCGAGCGGCCGAGCGAGCGCCATGACCGCGTGTGCGCCGCGCGCCTGCTGCCGGCCGCGCGCCCCGCCGACATTACTCGACATCACAGCGAAAATAGTCGCCGCCGCGATCCCGTTCCAACGCATCGAGGAGCGCTATGAACGCATCCCGGAGCCGGTGCAGCGCCGCGTCGTGTACTGGTCGTTCCCGCGGGATGAGCGGGATATCTGCATGTACTCGTCGCTGGCGCGGGCGCCGCCCGACGACCACCGCAACATCGCCTTTTGCCGCGGCCTGAAGCTGCTGGAGGCTGGCTGCGTGGAGAACGTGCTACAAGTCGGTGAGTGTCTACCCCGACGCGCCTGCGCCTGTTTACTAATATGCGCCTCGCCCACCCGCGCCGTATAAATAAAAACCTCGACGTGTGCGATCGATAGCTGCTCCTCTCGGGAATTATTCATGCGTCGGCTCGTAAAAGTTTCAGGAGATTAGGGCCTGCCGGGGACGGTGATGGTGACCCCACAACCTCCGGTGATCACAGAGGTCGGCCGGTCGCGCCGCTCACTATCCGTGTGACGCAACTAATAGGCTTATCTCGCTGCGATATCGATAACCCGGTAGTTGCATTGACGTTCAATCGATCCAAAGTTAAACATATTCACGATTTTCCAGTGTACTGGTACTGGCCCGATAATGTCTCCCTGAGGCACGCCGGGCGACTGATAGGAAATCAGAGCGCCCGTAATTAATTGGGACTCATTACTATGCATCGATTCCGTTCCGCATCCATAATCCATACGCCACTTCAATGGCTTTATTTACCTCGACACAATATCGATATAAAATCGTGTGGTATAATTAATCGAACGCCTAATTAAGATCGACTTTCGAAACTATGGAGATGCATCGTGAAATTCGGCTGAGATTTACATAACTGGAAGTCCCGTTACATAGGGAATTACTCAACCGGATCGGCGTGGTGTCCGCGGCATCGGTGTCGCGGCCGCGAGACGAGCTCGCCTCCGATGGCATTAATCCATGCAGATGTCGTTTGTTACTGTCGCCGCTCTGAATAACGGACGCGAATAAACAATATTAATTGCCTGTTTTTATTTTTATAGGGTCAGACCCGGTTTTATTGTGCTCGGTCGTGGGAGGACGGGCGTTACATATTCATTTGTGCTTATCTGCCATCAGAACGGCGATTACTGGTCATTTCGGGCCGTTTCGGGTCGCACTGCGGTCGCATACGCCACATTTGGTGGGGCCGCGTCGTTCATAATGCTGTCACGTCTCAGGAGAACTTCAGACGCATTAATGTAATAAAAGATATGGAGCATAAACACGAATTCATAGTTGAATCATGTCCGCAGTACGATTTTAGGCACTGGCTTACGTCCAACTTTAGGGCGGCTCTTCCACTGCCTCGGCGAGATAGCGTTTCCGATATGAATCGTGTACTTATGTTACAGATAAACGCGTTAGTGGTCGGCGGCATGCTTGTCGTGTCCAAAGTGATATAAGTTCCCACACCCATATCATCTGAGTCACACAATCTATGATCAGGAGGAACCGCCCACTTGAAGTAAAAACAGGCTGAAATATGTTCCGAGAATTTAGTCGTAACTAACAAAGGTTGAAGTCAAGGAAGGATTAAATTGTCTGCTATGTAAATTTGTAGGTCAGGCGAGGTCTCGGCGAAAGAAAAAGGTGTGTTTAAATTCCTATTGAAAGAAACTCGATTTCTATGAAGTCCTGCTCGTGCAATCTGTATCGGAACTTTTAATAGAGTATGAATAACTTATGGACGCTTTTAAATTTTTAATGCATGCATATCGAGTTCCATCGGTGACAGCGTACAGACAACACGAAATGTCATGTGAAGGAAAAAATATCTGGTTGGCACCATTCGACAACTCACCAAACGAGAATAGCCAGATTCGTGTGTATGAATAAAAGAACGCTGCGCCCTCAAGGTACATGCAAATGATCGAAAATGAACCCCACGTTCTAAATGTATTGGAGTCGCATGTACATATTTAATTGTCATGCAAAAATAAACGAGCGCACCCGGCACAGCTCTGTAAATATTTTAATTCAATGTTAATAACTTCATATCAATTCAGTTCGGACGAATCTCGGTGCGCTCCGACCGGTTCCCTGGCTGATCGAGAGCGCGGCTGTAGGTGTAGGGGTGTGTTTGATTAAACCATCGATACCACTCTTTGTTTGGATTTCATTTCAAATAAAACGTACTGCAGCACGTTTCTAACACTGCAGTTCAATTATAATTAGTAATTCCAAGGAAAAAGCATTTTCCGTACTGCGTCGACAGCGATCGTAGATTATTCAATAGAATCGATTTTCATTGGCTAGCATAATGGATGCATTAAATTTTTAAATGCTACATCAACGTTCTTCTTATTAAATATTATATTGCTTTTCTGATATACAATTCACTAGGCATTTCTCAGGGTGGATTACGTTTGTCACGACACTGGAAAATGTGTTTCAACAAAAAATATGGTGACATGTCAGTCGCACGCAGCCGCAGTCATAAAGATTCATCTTCGAAACCGTACATATTTCTACCGAAATTGCCGCATACATCACTAACAAAATATGAAATACTACAAACAAATATTTTTACAGTATGTAAGCAATCACTCTTGCGCGTTCGACTGACAAACGTGAGGCGTCCGTCATGCCAAAAAACATACATGATACATATTCAAATTGCGAATTTGAACAGAATGAAGATAAAGGTATAATATTAAAACAGTTTTAACGCTAAGTGTGGATAACTAAAGACAGTAAAGATGATTCAAATATTTCGTCCACATGTCGGTCTCACGGGACGTGTCGTCACCAATTTAAGAGTTCACGACATGACTGCAGTTCTGAGAAGGACTGTAACGCCGCCATTATTCATAAGATGATCGTATGATATCCATTCTTGTACACATAACAAGTTTGGAGCTTTTAACGTCTGCGGTTTTTGTCGGATCCTTTTAGATTTTTGGGGCAACATTTCTTGTAATATGACCAGTTTTATTTGTGACCTTTCAGTAAGTGTTTCTAGTAGTATATATTGCGCAGTGTATATTGCAATGTTTCTTCGTCAAAAGTCTGAATCTGATCCACGTCTAAAGGAAAGAGGGTTGTTTCATAGTTACAGGATACGCGTGTGGCTACTAACAATTGGCCACAACTAGCGAACAAAGTCATTGATTTAACTCATTATCATCATGAAATGTAGCGGAAAGAAGAAAATCCCATAAATACTAGATGTTTTATCTCGTTTTTTGTAAATGAACGGAATATTATTAATAAGTAGCACAGATAAGTCAAATCAGAAAGAATATTAAATCATTCAGCCAAAAAACGTCCACTGCTGCATAAATACCTGCCTCAAAATAAAGTTCAAATAAAATTCTGAACCAATGTCGATAAAATGACTTGATTTGTCAATTAAACTAAAGCAGACCATCCGCATGACTGTTCATATTGGAACCTGATTGTCACAATTGGGAAACATGTTGCAATAGACAACATAGCCATCTGAAATTATAAACGTTTAAGCATCATTTTAGTAATAGATGTGCCTTCGGTATCTGCAAAAGAGACTATGGACCCTGGACGGACCTAAATGGACGTTACAGAATTATTAGCCATCGAAAAGCTTTGCTATAGGTATAGGTATTCTCAAACTCAAACTCAAAGCATTTCTTTCAAATAAACCAACGACAGGCATTTTTGAATTGTCAAGGGGTCAGTCAGTCAGAAAGATGAAGCTCCCATATAGCTATAACGAGATGACCTCAAATCTAAAAGAAAAACAACAGAGGATAAAATGCTTGTATTTTGCTGAAATTTTTGACACCGACTATAGCTTAAACTTGGGTTAAGAACGTAAGCTTATCCATCGCAGCCCGACTTCACCAAATTGCGGGCAAAGGCATCTTTTTTATTGTTTATCCTTGATCTTCTAGCCAAATGATTTCAGCGAATATTTCTTCTTTGAGTACTTAAATAGAATTTAGCCTAATCACACAGCTTGGCAAGAATTTATGCACACTTCCTCAATCAATCTGCCTAGCCTTCTCCCAACTATCTTGGGGTCTGCTCCCAGTCTAACCGGAAGCAACTCAATACCAGTATATTACATGGAGTGACTGCCTATCGGACCTTCACAACCCAGTTACTGGGTAATACGATACCCCTTGGTAAGACTGGTTATCAGACTTTCGCGCTTCTGACGACCCGTGACGACTGTCGAATGGCAGCCGGGACCAACGGCTTAACGTGCTTTCCGAGGCATGGAACAATCTCGTTATGCAAACTTCCTACACTGTTTAATATATTACACACAATGTTTGTACGACAATGGTTTCTACAAAACCATCAAAATGGAATATGTCATTGTAATTACTTCTTATCGTAGTTTAAATAACCATAATCGTGATGTGTGTAATTGTAAAACAATCTGTGCGTTATTATGTCTGGTAATAATCTCGTGTTCGTCCGCAGGCGTAATAGCTTGAGAATGAGAATAGAAACATTTTTGGTGACACTTTGTTGCATAATTTTGTTAAGAATCAGCTTCAGCTTGCTTCGCTTTTTCAAACTAAAACTCAAAGTCAAAGCATTTATTTCAAATAAACCAGTAACAGGCTTTTGAACTGCGGTCAGTCAGAAAGATGAAGCTAGTTGCCCACTCCAAAACGTAGAAGGTACCTATCGGATATTTTGCGACCTCTGAGTTTGTTTCGGCCTTTCTTCTCAGAGTAGTCAGATAGGAAACACCGATCTCATCTAGCTTAGTTCTAATTTTTAATATGAAGTGTAATAGTGATGCCGATATCCTATTAAAATTTACAGAAAAAACAATTTCATTTCATTTCCAAAAGAACGTGCAAGCACTGACACTCTTTTAAATCCAAATATGGTTTCAAAATATTCATGTTGAAGTTATACATGTGAGAATAATGCAAAATATTAAAAGGATTAAAACAACAATTTAAAAATTAAATTAAATTAAAATAAGCCGTGGAAGCTAAGAGATGAGCAGTCCCTACTGACGGCGCCTGTTCACGAACCTGACGCACTATTCAGCTTACTCACTTTTAGACATAAAGTCGTGTTGTAAGCGAAAAATGTAGAACAGTTCCAGTAAAATCACGAATTGGTTGTTGATATTTCCCTGTCTGATGCGTAAATCCTTCGCAACCCAAAACCAAATGATAGTCGAAGATCACACAATGAAAACGACAAGAAGCGAACAGTTCCACAGAATTGTACGTTACAAGCCAAGTATTCAGATTTAAGAGACAACGAGGCTATTGATGTTTGGCTAGCCTCGGTTTCCCTTCGCATTATTTGCAATACCCACTACAATGACTCACTCTACTAAACCATATCCGTTAGTATTTCAACAACTAAAGCATCTATTCACGAACTCACCATCACATCCGTAAAAAACCACCAACCACATGTCAATACAATCGCGATTCATAGCAACAAAGACATTACAGAGCAAACTGACAAACAGACTAACTCAATGCTCCTCTGTCCAATAACAGTGTTTCATAGTATCCACACAAGAACAGTTCTGTCGCGCGACCTCGCACCAAAAACTAAAATAACACGTCCCCCCATATGCCCAACTTCACCCCCTCTAACACCTATATCAATAAGCAATGGGAAAGACGAGGTAGATCTCGAAATACTGGTCGCGCTCACAAAGACCTGCTTGTGAGTACCAAAAGCACCTCCGCATTTTAGAATCCAATTGCAAGTTTACGCGTGCAATTCGGGGGGTCCTTAATGTTCAGGGAATAGAGTATGTTTTGCAATGAATAGAGGCATTGTTGGTGAACGCATAGAGTGAATCTTTGAAGCCAAACAAGCTTGTGAAGAGTATTGAATGCTTGATTTGATGGTGTAAAGATAAACTTGCGAGTACCTGAGATATTTGGTACTGTTGGAAAGTTTCATCTAATACGTTACAGAACTATTTTGTTCGATCTAGTTTAAAATTGAATTCCATACAACAATGTGTTTTGTAAATATGTGTATTATTACTTTTCCAGTTTATTTTCTTTGGTTATTACCGAGTATGTGTTAACGTGTCGATATAATCTAGGACAGAATTGGCTTTGTGATACGGCAGCGTTCACGCAAATACTGGTTTGGATTGTTCTATCGATGTGGACATAATCAATTAGATGTTAACGAGTAATGGATTTATGAAGTTGGTAATGATGGAGCACTCAATACCTATTACAGGCTTTGGCAGACTACAACGCTGCTTAGCTGTAGTACTTGACGATTCTTCACAGGTTGTAAAAACGCAGCTTGTTAAATCACTTACAGAATTTAATTAACGAAAGATTTACTGTGCGAAGAGGATAAAAGCAAAACGAAATATTCTATGACGTCTTGATTGACAGCAATTCAGCACGATACTTCCATTTTAAATGAAATGATTTACTAATCAAACCTCCTTATAAGAATTAAAATCTAAGACCTAACCACACCGAACGAACTGCAGAATATTCCGAATGCAAATCCAAGGTCTAATCATCCATGTTAATGCAGTACCAATTACATGATGACTAAACTAAATAAGTAAATAATGATTCAATTGAACGTGGGAACTACTAGTACGTATACATTGGGTGTTAATTGATATAGAGTTCAAGGTCAAATACAGTAAATTGCAAAGCTTTTGACCTTCACGATCAATCGGGCTCAAATTGCTTCGCTATACCAGCTATAGTTTCTGAATTGTGATCGATTATCTTGGCTGAGATCAGGGACCGAAAACCTTTTTTTATTACGGTACAGGTATCGAAGACTTTTGGTTAGTTCTACGACTAAGGTTACCGCTATCTGGGTAACCCAAGAAGAATAAACATGTTACCTCTTTTGGGTTACCGTTTTAATACCGCATACACATACTGGCGATGCGCCCCCTTTCACTAATGCCGAGGGCATACCTAAGATAGAGGTAACTTTAAAAAAAAATCTGTATTAAATATAAATGTTGTAACCGGGTCAATACGGGTATAGAAAATACCCGTATAGATCATACCAGTTTCGATCCCTGGCTGAGACAAGAAGTATAAGTGGGCAAGCAAGTGTGAGTCTGCTTATTATGCTTACGACTTGCCGTGCGATCTTTATGTCGGTAACGAATCGCGTCTTTTATACAAAGTTGAGACGACAATACAACAATAAATTAAACTGCGTATATCTAATGACGTTTCCAGTCTGCATACGAAAATTCAATAATTGATCTAAAATTATTTAGTCACTATACTAGTCAAAGCTTGGTAGAATCCATAGTTATAAACAAGTTCTAACAGTTCAAAATAAGCAAGAGCCTAATTTGACGGAAGAAGGAAATGAGGGCATGGATAGGTTCCTAAGAACATATATTGTCATAAATTCTATCATATTCGAAACTTGCTTGATCAGTTTTCCAAACAAGTTTCGATATTGTGCGTGTTTTAAAATTTATTTAGGCCGTATTTTCAAGTCAGTTCTTTAAGCAACATTCACATTAATTTGAGACTCTGCTGCATAAAAATTAAGTGTGTTCAATAATCGTAAAGCAGCTAAATCGATGGGTAATCAACGACCTAGTTCTAACACATTGTCAGTCAAATTGACTTCGACAGCTATCCGAATTCTGATGAGTGTTCCGATGACATATGTACCTACCGTAGCGACTATACTGTGACTCACTTCCATGTATATTTTTTATTAATGTAATAAACAGTTGTACAATTTAAATACAATGATTTTATATGAGCTCATTGTTTGCAATCAAGATTACGTATCCTTCTGATACTTTATTTATTGCATCTTCTTGGTTGGTAGACTAGGAGTCTTCATTAAGACTTATAGATAAATAGTAGTCTAGTAGATGTAGTAGTTATCATTGGAGTTTTATTAATACCATACGCGTTTTATTAATAACGAAAGCTTTTGTGAGATTCATGACAACAACCAAACCAACTGGATCCAGGACAAACTCAGAATTGATATGGGACGTCCACATTTTCGAAACGCTTGAATTTATTCTCGTTGATTTACAGCGAACATCAAGCATTTTCCTTTAAAATTTTAGTCTCTGGTGACTCCCTTTGCATCCGTAACATACAAAAGGAGTAAATATGTATTACCATCACAAATTCTCTGAAGCAGTTTGCATGTTATTTGCGATGTAACAATGAGCATTTTATTATTTTGTAAATAAAACCAGGACAGACATGACGCTACCGAGAAGACTGACAAAGAAATTGTTGCAACACATAATTATGTTCTTAAGAAGTCATATGTTTGTTTTACCGTTACGAAATCATGCTTTTCTTGTGTCTAGAGGAAAATTGCAATGAGGATATCATAATTGGAATTGTGCAGATAAGGGATAAGTCACAGTATAAGCAGCGCCAGTAGTGTGATTCGTCATCTTTTCAGTGGAAGCCTCGGACAACTATGGACCCGGTAAAAGACAACAAAACTTGCCTCAAACATAAACCTATTGGACGTATGATTCACCTCTAAAATAGGAACCAAAACGAGGACAACCGACATGATATTAAAAAAGAAGAGTAACCAGCTAATATATATACCAAACAAGCCTTGCCAAATGAACTCAAAATAGTCCAATCTAAAAATAGGATCACATTAAATTCTTTTATCACCACGCCTGGGTCAAATACAGTCAGGTCAGATCCAATTACCGCCACAAAGAGGCGAAAGGTGGGAGGTCGTGCAATTAGCTTCAATCAGACGCCAGGAAGACGGAATTAAGTTATTAGGGGACTTTGGCACTGACCCGGGGAAAAGTGCGTATTGCTTGACATTTTACATTGTAGGGGTCAATAATTGTAAATTATTTGGTGTCGTGTTACGAAGTCATGAATCGCATACCACCATCGCTTCCATCATTGATTTGGAAGATACAGGCTTTTCATTTTGGTATGTCATAAAGACCATTTTGAAATAAGTCATAGTTATGTACAGTTTCTCTCTACTCAAGGCTGTTAGAGATAATATTTTCTAAATGAATGCAATGCATATGATAGATGATTTTGAAAACGAGTTAACCTAATCGATTTATATGTAAGCATAATTCAATCTAGAGAAAAATCAAATCGAACTATTGAAAATCGATTATAATATAAATTGATATCTCCGAACATTTATATTGTTCTGATTATATCGATTTGGCACGAAAATGGCATTTAAATACTATAAATTTATAATAATGGTTCCAGTCTGCTCATGGTCTAAATTAAAAATCTGCCTGATTTGGTAAATTGAAACATCTAAACACCACCAAAATATGAATGCTCTTAAACGAGAGCTTTGAATTCTAAATGAAAAGCTAAAATTTCGGACGATCTATTCACGACGCTTACCAACATTGTAAATCCAAAAGATTGTTATGAAAGTTCCTGATCGCAGGTTACACTCTGCACCCTTGGCGAATGAGAAGCCTGTCACGACACTTTTGTTTTAACACGCCGAGTACAAAAGCGAAAGGAGCTTTTTTCCAAACCGGTGTCCCTCAACACCTCACTTGTGTTTTTTTATGCTGAATTGATAAGCACACAAAATTGGTCTACTAATGCAACCACAAAACAGAACACATCCCAAAGTTGTAATTTAAAGAAACCATAATAAATTCCTCGAACTTTTGAATCCACCGAAGTATACGACTTTTAAATATCCGGAACATCACAATAGTCTCCAATATCCATCAAACTGTAGACAAGGAGGTTTTGTAATGTAGATGTGTATCATTTGTTATTGTCAATTATACTGATACGAGCTTGCTTGAAGGCTGGTTTGGCTTGTATATTTATACTATATCGGCGATCATAAACGGTTTGTGACAACGATTTACTTCGTGGGTTGGAGTGATGTTTGATCGTTTTTTGTTTGCTCTGAATTAAGATCTTGTTTCTATTGTCTGTTTGGGGTATTCGATTATGGCTCTGTTGAGCATAATATACGAGCTTTCAGTACAACCGATCTGTACGTATCATTGCAACATCTCCATACATAGGAACTTCTTTACATACAAGCAGACCGCTTGTAAAGGAGGTTTCTATGTAATTTCTACGGCTTTAGAAAGTTGACTACAGATCTAGACTTTTGTAAGAGAAGTCTCATCCATCATCATCATTATTAATTTCGCTTGTTTCTGCTATCAATATGCCATCTTCGTAGACTTTTACGTCAAGCATCTTGGTTCGCTTTCGTCCATCGAATTCCTGCTCACTTCCATCTCTACCAACATATGTTCTGTTTCCCAGTTAACAGATACCTATCAACCATCAACAATTCCTCGTTTGTTGACAAACCTTTCACCCACATTTCACACACTCTAAAGATCAAAATAAGGTCAGCACACTTGAAAAACCAACAGTTATATCTAGTTTCGCAACTCCAACACTATCGACCGATAGGCAGGCCCGCATGGTTGACCCAATATTCAATCACAGATATGGTAAGTGTGTCAAAACATTTTGACAAGCACTACTAATAATATTACATGTACTATTTAATTTTGTTTGTGCTGATTGGCTGTAGGTAGTGCCGCATTCCTGTTGCAAAACGCTTTCAAGCTTGTAGTAGGTAGTACTTACCCTATAGTAGTAAAATTCCAGGAGCCAGAGTAGCTATTGTAGGTGGTGGCAAAGTACGGTTTTCTAAGTATGTTTCCGTATTATTTTTTGTCTTCTTGCGCTTCCTTTACCGTCCAAAGCGATAGAAAGAGCGTTAGAACACCATTAACTAGGTCGTTCTACAGATGATAGCGGGGAAGACCTGCACCCTTGCGCAACACACGATCAATCACAATCTGTTTCATTTTGACAGTTCAACAACAGTCATTGCGTTATTTACGTTGTTGAGCAGACGATTTTTCGAACATATGAAGGAATGCATTAGCAATATCTTTCAAAATTTATCAGATTGTGATGGATTGCAAAGACCAGGGAAGCATGATACAAAAGGGAGGAGGCCTATACTCAGCAAAGAGTAGAACAAGTCTGTCAACAATGATGATAATACGGTCTTAAAGATTTGCTTTTGCTTATATTAATATTTTTACCTTAGCAGTACACAACTTTAAGATAATTTAAAACTGATACCTTGCTAGCGAGTCCCACCCAACAAATGCAATTGTTCACCTTCTTCATTCATACGAAACAGGAGCCACAGTCCTTCACCCATGGAAACCGGAACCAAGCATCCAACTCATTTGTCTGAACACGAAAAACCTTGTTCTGCGAAACAATAAACAATTATTCTAACATTACTAACGCTTCGCACTATTTCTATCATCCTTAGGTCAGTGGTACTATTAACACTATTCAAAGGTTCCGTCTCACTAGAACCTTTGTGCTCTTAAATTCTATATTTATTAATTTTTCTCTTTTACTTTTGAGTGTTTAGTGTGTACATTAAAAAATATATCAAAATAACAAATTATTATTGTGATGTCCGAATTGCTATCATTATCGTTTGAAAGAATAACGTAACAAGTTCTTTTGGAGTTATGATAGTTGAACGTTCCTTTTGTTAAATCAAAATTGAATCCTTTTTTTTTGCTTTTGTTGCTCCTTGCATTGCATTTCGCCAGTTATGTTTAAGTCCCTTGTTATAATAGGGGGGCGAGTCTGGGGGATAGTGCCGAAATAATCAAGCTTGATACACAGATAGGTCAATAGATGTTGATGACAATACTTAAGAAACATTACAGTGTAGAGTATATACAATGTGACGACAGTACAACAATAAATGAAAACACTTCATAGCAAAAAATCCTAACATTGAAATTAAAAAAGTGTTTTGTCTCTAACAAACTAAATAGTAGTGATGGGTCGACTGGGTTTTGCCAATTTTTGACTAGATTTAGTTACTAAACGATTGGATATATTTGATTGAATTTTCGTATGCAGACTGGAACCGTCATTAGATATACGCAGTTTAATTTATTATTGTATTGTCATCTCCACCTTATATATAAAATAATAATTCACCCGTTGAAAGATTAATTTACCCAATTCGTATCAAAGGACAAATTATTTAGAATTTAATAGTTAGAAGGACCAACGTTTTGTTTCGAGTGATATCCACCCAAAAATATTAGCCATAATCACAAATCAGCCATGCAATATGAAAGTCACGATAGATTTTTAGTTTTTCGAGCGATCCTCGTGAATGACTCTGCCTTGTATCAACTGCCATTTTCGCGAGCATTTCAGTAGTGGAGACTGCGTACTACGTACGAGAGTGAACGTTCGACGTTACACATCAGTGTACTAACACCTTTACCGTGGTCTTGTGCTCGGAACGGACCGGAAGCCAGTAGTTGAGAATAGCACTTTATTTAACTTTACATTGTGTGATTGAGTACTACCTACCCCGTGATTACGTATTCAACGAGTTTTTTATCTCAACTTAATTATCTTTTGAAAAAAAATATACAAAACAAAAGAACAAATTTTTCTCTGAATTCTGAAATAACAATGTAGGTTGGTTTTGTGCTATCTTAGCTAGTGCTGTTAGGTCGTTTTTGAAGTGTTTGGGGGTTTATTTTATGAGGTTCGTAACGATTCTGGTGCAGGACCTCGTGGCCAAGTAATAACAGCCGCTCAGTTCGATCTATCAGGTAAAGATACGCTTGCTGCGGTTGGTTCGTGGATGGATGACCATGTTTACATATCGAGACTCCTCCGTGCCCCGGAAAGCAGGTTAAGCCGTTGGGCTGGCTGTCATTCGTGAATCTGTGACAGTCGTTACGGGTTATAACCGAAAAAATACCCGTATTGACAATACCGGTTTCGGCAGCCTTCAGCGTTCAGCGTTCAGCAAAATAAAAAGCACTCATCGTGGTCTGAACGAAGCAAAACCCTTTCCTATAACCAATTACAGAACCTCCACTTTTTTCTAAAACCGGCCGAAAAATCAGAAAACAAGGGAAGATCAATTTGGTATAAATTCGACACAAAAACCGATCGAAACTATAAATAAGCCCGAGGCGACGACGGCTAATCGTAGCAAAGCGCACGTACCAGCCAATCATGTGTAATTTGGTACCACTTTGTACCAATAATGAAACAAATTGGTATTGTAACGGCCCTATGGACCTACGGTTTGCCACTCAGATTATTATTACTATATATTTTTATATTTTTTTTTACATATTTTTGTATAACTTTTTTCGTGGCAAGTGTGGTGTGAATGTTAGGCTGAGGAATGATGTGATACTGATAAACCAGTCTTACAAAAGGGTATCGTATTGTATTACCCAGTAGCTGGGTTGTGGAGGTCAGATAGGCAATCACTCCATGTAAAATACTGGGATTCAGCGGTTAGACTGGAAGCCGACCACAAGATAGTTGGGAAAAGGCAAGGAAGATTTTTGTTTGTAATGAATAAACTTTAAAACTACTGCAACGATTAAAAAAATCTTTCACAAGTAGAATGTTATATAATCACTGGGTAACATAAGATATAATTTATAAAGATATTACGCGGGCGTAATTTAGAAAGACATCACGCGGGTGAAGCCGCTGGCAGAAGCTAGTCTACTATAATCCCATAATTAGGACTACATTAAAAACAACGCCTGATGGAAAGAAAGTGTGAAACCAAAACCGATCAAGTGTGACGTGGTCCTAAGTAATATGAAAATTCCGAATTTCGTGAAAACAGTAAATTTTCGTTAATAGACGAGTAAAAGTTATTTAAAAAAATGGTTTTCTAATGTGTTATTGTGTACAGTAATAGAAACAAATGCTCAAATAACTCACAACGACCACAAAGACCACGACAAACTTCAGTTAAAATTTATTATACAACTTTTAGCCATTCCACCATCAGCTTAATATGCAAAAACAGAAAAATATCAGTAAATCAATCAAGCGCAACATCGCCGTCGGTCGTAACAGCGATCGGTTTAGTGTTGCCATAAACAACAAAGTATGAATGTACTAATTTAACAATAACCCTATAACGCGGCTGGGGGAGGGAGGACCAAATTGCCTGCGGGGGTACTCCCGACCCAACTTGGTCCCTTGTGCTTTAAAACTTGATGCCCGAAGTGGGAGGACTGTAACTCTTTAGAATTCTACGGATTTTTAATAGATGCGACGTTTTCTACTGTTATTGCTGTCGTTGTGCATCGCTGATAATATATTGTTTTGTTTTTGTGTATTATTTTTTATGCCTTACAGTCTGGGGTATAGCATTAAAATTTTACGTGAATAAAGATTTCGATCTCGAAAATTACTCGCCTGTAGAGTGGAGCAAAATAACTATAAATCTTATACAGAAACATCATTATTTCTATCTATAGAGCCAAAAGGCAACTAACAACTTTGCTGCGGCCCTCTCAGGTAAATATGAATGAGTAATGGTTATCGTGACACATCCATGCACAAAGAAAACACAGGTATACGTATGGAGCATATATTATCATGACCAAAGGGGAAGAATCACAAAGGAGAAACATAAATAATTAATAAGGTGAAAGTCCTCGGCTGCCTATTCGCATTAATAATCTCCTTTTAATAATGATAGGTGCAGAATCTTATTTGGGGAAATTGGCTCGCTGCCCACACCGAGGACGCCTAGAACTCCCAACTTTACATAATTTACTTTTGGCAAAAAACCTACAAAATTATTCATTCTCCGTTCGAAAACCAATATCGGGTGCGCCATGTTGGCTGAATCCGAAATAGGCTTCACAAATTTGTTTTGTGAAAAAAAGCGGGGAGATTTGGCAGTTGGCAAGGTACCTGGCACGGCGGCCGGTCGTCGGCACTTGGCAGCGCCCTTAATGCGCCTGCCAATGTGCACTGGCCGGCCTAGAGATTTGGCAAGCCAACATATTTCGACACCTTGTAGGAAAGGATTTAGCGTTGTTTCCTTTGGCATGGCGGAGGCACCATCAAAGTGAAGCGTCGGCCGCAGACTTACGAAGCCGTTCCTCACGCACTAATACTTTGCGGTGTAATTTTGTTCATCGTAATGCGCGGCGGTAAATCATTGTTGCGAATCTGAGGTTGGGTTCAAGGTTTTAAATCAACTCCTTACTAAATGTATATTTTTATCGAAAAAATAATGCAATATAAAAAATCCAGTCTTCCCCAGTGCATGGGTCTTTGAGACCGCAAGCGGGAGCCGGTTAATAACTCCAGGCGCCGCTCAAAACGATCTCCACTACAACCAATTAAAATAGAATTAGTGAAAACACAAAAAGCTAAGAATTTCAACTCTAATTAACTGAAACTTTACAAAAAAATATCATATAAAAACGTCTCGCGTGTCATTAGACCCCTGCGTCCCTGTGGTGTTATATTACGAACACGATTTATCCTTTTTCGACTCTCTCCTCAGGCGTTAAGGTTCAATTTTCACTATCAAGTACGTAGAAGTAAATATGCTCTTACCCCCTCGGAGAGTGGTCCTTTTTTTTCTCCAATTTTTTCGTCGTTTCGTACCTGTGGGCTTAACAAAAAGTGTTGCCGGGTGAAGCCAGATGCCTGCACTTGTATCAACACATGGATGTCCCATTGTGCAAAAGGCACAGAAATGGGTTGAGCATCTTGAAAAGCTACATTTTGTACAATAAGTTTCATATTACTGGGAGCTGGTAAGGAAACGTCAGTATTTTTAAAAATAATGCTTACATGTGTTTGAAATTTTGGCGACGGCACGCCTATAAATTTTGGTAAGAATGTAGAGAGAAATTATTTTGTTTCGTTGAGCAAAGCAACGCCACTACACAAATAAGTTTTGTTGTTTTACATGTTTGATCAAAGAGGTTATTTATGTACAAGATTTATTTTTAAGATTGTTTCTACTTTTTCGCAGACCATTTATTCAACCAACTCTTTTAACACAATTGCTTGTTTAAAATCTGTTTTACCTTCCGGATTTTGTTCCGAGAACGATAAAAGTTTGATAAACGGAAAAACAGCGCGTAAAGTCCATATTTTCTGACTCTTTCCTCAATACTTTACCTTTAACATTAATCAAAAAATAATACCTTCAAAGGAGAACTCCAACCGCAAGCCGAATCTGACATTCTGACCACAATACAACCTCGCAAACTTATCCCGACACTTATACAGAGAAAATTGACACTTAAAACCTATCACTTAAGGTTTGAATGACCTGCACGTGTAAGTTAGTTCTCTTAACCCGTTAAACGAGTTCGGGCTATTGTTTTGAACGTATTTTTTACCTTCAGTTTACTTCCCAGCCCACCCGGATGCCTGCAATCAATAGATTAGATTTAATCTTAGATTATCGCATGGCAGGATGCGTAGTGAACCAACATGAAGCAGCCTTGGATGCCACTAACATGGAAATGGTTTTAGAGTAGAAATATAAATTGAATGAGAGGTGTTACACACAGAAAGATTTGGGAAAAATAAACATTTTTATCATACGTTAGAAAGAAAGCTATCTTCGGTTACGGTTTTTATAAATATAAAGTTAAAAGCAGGAGATCTGACGCTATAGTGCAGGTCCTTGGTGACACACACCTAGCATGTTCTATATAGAATAAATAATTTTTCTTTCTTTTATATTGAAAAAAAAAAATGTTTATTTCCAAAGATAATTGCGACCTAAAGGACCAAAAATGTTAAAATATTTTCTTAAAATCATAAGGAACCATTCATTTTGCCAACATTACAAGTTCTTGTCAAACATTGCATCCTTACAAATAAACCAAAGTAAATATAAATGGCAGGTAACGTCATAAATATGGTCTTTTAAGACTGCGGTATGATTTCAACAGTTCATGACATTCTGATGAACGAGAAAAAATGTAGGTAAACTATCTGAATTTGGATGGAAATTAAATAGCCGCATTGGCGTACCGAGAACGATTGACGAGTGTACACTATATGTACCCAGGTCACCTGCGTGCCATGGAAATCCGGGTAACAGACGGACAGAGTTATGCCTCGTGCAGACTGGCGCGATGCGACTCTAACAATACAATTAAATCTTCACGGTAGAACAATTATCATGTATCGCGGGGTGTTGCGTCGCGCCAGTGTGCACGAGGCTTTACTATCCAATAGATGATAGATAGACACACGTTCCTTGCTTGACGTATTTATCTTTAGCTTACACGTTTATCTTCTAACCCTATCAATTAAAAGAAGCAATCATTAAGTACTAAGCTATAAACATTGATTAGTGTGTTTTTATATGGAGATTAATTAATATCATTACGAGTGAGAAACATGAATGGGTAAACAAACAAAAAGACTTGATAAAACGAGAGATATTTCAAATAATATGAAAATAAAGTCAATTAAATAGTACCTAGGATCTTATAACTCTTTGTATGGAGATGAATCAAGCCTCGTGCAGACTGGCGCGACGCGACACTCGTAATTGCTTAACCGTAAAGTTTTGTATTGTTAGAGTCGCGTCGCGCGTCGCCGTCGCGCCGTCGCATCACGCCAGTCTGTACAAAGCTTTAAGCTGACATTAGTAGTAGAACAAAATATATAATCTCAGATTAAAAATTTACAAAATTCTATGCTAAATTCGCGAAAAAAAGCTAAATTAACAAGTCCAAAAGAGTACTATGTATATTCAAATCGTCCATTAGCAGTGCGTTCACCTCTTTGAGTCATTGTTACAAGAATCATGTAATTGGTGTTAACATTTTTTACCTCCACTGAATCCTTAAGTTTTGAAGAGGTATTTTCTCATAATTTTGGCTGCATCATGGCGACGTTTGACTGATATACCTCTCTTGCCATACAAAGGTAATCAAAGTCTCTTTTCTTTGTCGTTCCCTCAATGTTGAGGATCGCGACCACATACGACGCATCTCTAAGCTATGCGGTCTTCTGCTGCTGTCCTGCTTGCTTGGTAAATGCTGCCTCCAATAGCCTTCTTGATCGCGTCTGACCATCTTGCCGGTGCTCTGCCTTTAGCGCGTTTTCCTTCCACCCGGCCCAGTACCTATCATAAGCCTTTCCAGACCAGTGAACGCATAATAATAATTACGTCCGAAAAAGCAATAAAATAATCAAATTAGAACTTTTCAAAACATAGACAAAACATAACTATATTATCATCATCTGTCCAGCCTTTCCCCAACTATGTTGGGGTCAGCTTCCAGTCTAACTAAGTGCAGCTGAATACTAGTAACATTTTACAAGGAGCGAATTGTTATAGGTAAGACTAAGTACAGTCAATCACTCATCAACAGTGGTAACCATTTGACAAACAGCGCCGTTATTTAGTGCCATTTTCGTAGTGCAAGTGTTACTACTAATGTGCGGTTGGCTGTACCTAATCCTAAATATATAATATTATAAAAAAAACACTTTGTTAAATAAAATACTTTGACGTTGACTTTATAAATGCGTAATTGAGTTTGTTTGTTGGTTTGTTTGTTTGTTACGCTTTCACGCTAAAACGGCTGAACGGATTTGGATGAAATTTGGGACATGGGTAGACCATGACCTGGATTAGGACATAGAAAACTTTTTATCCGAATATTTCCATGGGATCGAAGCTTATATGGGTGAAACCACGGGGCGCAGCTAGTTCATCATATTTTATGTAGTACAATTTAAACCTTTGTATACAACGACTCTAGAAATATTTATATCAAATAATTTACAACTATAGCAACCTAGTGTGAAACTCTCATTGCATTTAAAACTCATAGGAGTCCGATGGATAACTTGTGGGATTACGTAGGCGGAAATGCGAACTGAATTATATTTCAAATAAATTATTTTACTTATAAAGTGTCAGTGAACACGAAACCGATATGGGAAACAACCATTTTATTTTAATTAAATTACTTTGTGCGTGGTTACTGATTATAAAGAACTATTTAATTTGTGCACTTTTTAGGAAATACCACCCATTTCTGTATAATTATTTAATTACAGAATGATTTTATTAATAGCTTCAACAATCTTCTCTAATATTATATTTATAAAATATAAATCATAAATATAAGTGTGCCTGATACTTAAAAAAAAAAATCTGCAAACGATCATTAATCTGATACAGCTTCCGACAAAGTCCTCTTCTAAAGATTTGGATTCAGTCCTGTCCTTTGCTGTATGTACTAGACCACATTGAACCCGCTGTTTTTCTGATGTAATCCTCTCATCTCTTGGTCTGTCTACTTCTGTTTCTTATGCTGTCTCGTGGGTACCGTTCAGTTATTACTCTTGTCCGTTTTTCCTTCTTCTATTCATGTGTCTCTGTCCATCTCCACTTTAGGCGTTTCATCATTTTTGTAAGTAGCGTATGCATTCCTGAAATTTGTTTTACTTTATATGTTTTTATTTTATTTTACTCGGTCCTTTCTTTTATAACTCATTGTGCTTCTCTCCATTCCGTTCTGACATTTTTTTTATTTTGTTTGCTAGTTGTTCCATCAATGACCAGGTTTGACAAAATCTTCTAAGTATAAGTAATAATTAACGGTAGTCGGCTAAAGAATCAATCGGGTAGCCGAAAAAGCAATTCTCACGCTTTCGATTTTCAAATTTGACAGCAAACGTCACAGCAGCCGATCCACCCTAATATCACCCCAACTCGTATGTTTTGCATTTGAAAGCGTTTGAGATCCAAATATAAACAGGCCGAACCCTTGCACTGCCGCTGACACGGTAATCTAACGTTGTAGACGTTGTAGTGGTGTGACATCATCAAAGTTTATACTGTACTATGTCGTCAGAACTCAGACGGCGGAATTGAGTTTTGACTAATTTTAGGGATAACTATTTTGGGATTTTATTTCATATTTTAAAAGGTAGACAGAAATTGTCTCGACAGACTATGTTTAGATTATTGTAATGCATTAATTCCAGGACTGCAGCTTCAAGTCACTGCAAAAGTAATACAAGTCTGTCACAAAAAGTCATATTCTTGTCTTAAATCCCTCGCTTTCACAACAACCCTTCTTCAAGTCTTCAATCACAAATACAAAGCCCACAGTTTTTCTTTCAAATTGTACTGTTATTTGCCATGCTAATAACAATTAAATCATAAAATTGACAATAAAACAAAACAATCAAAATTAACAATTTGACGGAACCGTTATTCAAATTAAGAATTAAGAAATCAATTTTGACGTTTGAAACGTCAATTAGTTGTCATAAGGTCATGTCAATCAGAGATGTCACTAGCTTAACTAATCGATCGGTTACTGCCATCGTGTGATAATTTAACCTAGGTACAGTTAGGATCTTTGGAATAATTTCAAAGCCAACATTGACAAGTGGCGAAATAGCATAGACACATTATTGACAACAATAATAGTGCTTTATCAAATTATTAATAATTATCTCAACCCTATCTAAAGTGAACTAACTAAGCAATAGTCGTAAACTATTAATGAAGAAGGTTAAACTTAATCTACTACTCAAATAATTCCCTACTTACTTAAAGGTACATACTACATACTCGTATATGTATACGCTAGTAACTAGTAACCAATAACAGAAAACGGGTAGAAATTAAATTAGACTAAGTTCGGGCCCTCTGAGCCTTAGATTAAGGTAGATTAGTTGGGCGGGCTTCCATAGGATTATAGGAGACGTATGGGGAATTGGCTTATTCTATGGCTTCAGGATATTTGATTAAGCAAGATGAGATCTAAGTTGAATGCAAAGATACAGCTTACGATTATACATACTTATAGTAATACATAAGTATATTAATAACGCTGCAGGAACAGGGTTATTTCAGAATACGCATTTGGATCTTTACCGCGTAAATAAATAAAATAGACTGACATTTCAGCACTGAAACTTGACAGCTAGTTGCGAGTTGAAAAAAAAGGTTCATAGTACTTTTTTGCCAAGCTTAACACCTTAACCGTTTCTTTTGTTTTTTCTAAACAATCCTACGCGTACAGTAAAATTTTACGATAGTAGCAACCTTATTCAAAGAGGTCTAAAACAAAAACTGCAGCTTGATACAGCCGAGGACCGAACCGGCTGCAGTCCGGAAATGCCAGTGACATGCCGACATCGACACGGGTCGATGACAGACTGATGCATTGTATTAACTGAGGTACCTTGGTACTACTGGGTCCAGTGATATAATCAGTTGGGTATAGTATTTAGTTTTTTTTTTTTTTTTTTTTGTTAATTTTAAGGCAGGCAAAGGGGCGGGTGGTAAATAGTACCTCTACCAATAATAAGTAAATTACTAATATTATTATCATTAAAAATCTTTCATTATTATATAATTTTCTTATGTAAATTTTATTTTCGTTAGGTATTAAAGAATAATATAAAATCATAGATATTTCAATTAGGGGTGAGACTAATGCTATCACTAGGTTTTCAACAATATTATTTTAATATTAATCTATGTCAGATTAAAATCTTGTATAAATTGTATAAAATATATATAGTAAGTATTTTAAGTATTATAATATTTATAACTTTAAAAAAAATTACACTTTTATTTGAACTTACGCCATGCTGGCTCATGCATAAGCAGTGCATAAGTAGACCGAGGGTGCAGCACCCCTAGTGGCTCTACGCATGTCACTGCAACCCGTTGCCCTCAATTAATGACAGCTTGCACTGAATGATAAGCAGTTGATAACACCTAGCGTTCCGTAGGCAATCAGTGTCCTTTCATAAATCACAAGACCCTGATTCCGCAACTAAAAATAAAAATATTTAAATTAAGTTTAGAATCAGCATTTTTGAATACCAAATAACATTTTAAAAATATGCCCAGTTTCGCCACATCCTAGTGTTCACACACACACACGCAAATATCCTAGACTACGCCAAAGGCAATCCTGAATTTGGGGTATTCAGATTTGTGAGTAAGAAAAAGACATGAGCTATGAACTGAATAGTTTGTTATTAGCATTTCGGAATAAAGTTGTATCTGAAAGTTTCGCCAAAACACCGGGTAACAGCAAAACGAATACAGATTCCTGTTCTAAAGACGGATACACATTGCTTTTCCGAACAACTATCACTAAATTCCACAAGATACACGAGTGAAGCCACACCTTAGTACCAGCTAATATCCCAGTGGGGTTAGTGGGGGTGGGGACGTGGGGAACACCCCACACGACATATTGGAATGCCCACAGCTGACTACAAGTTGGTCTGATTAAAATTACTTTTCCTACACATTTATCTGACAAGTTTGAGCTTCGTAGGTTTAGGATTTTCTCGGGAAATTCTGTAGGCGGATTTCTAGGCATTTTTTTGGGTTAATTCTAGGTTAGCGAAGTTTCTGGAACTGGACCACTTCATCGGCATCTCAATATCAATTTGTAGTAATAACTTCCGCTGAAAATGTGTCACTGGCAACTGACACACTTGTGTTAGTGATGTTCGCCCAAATAGCAAGGGGCTATTCCCAAAATAATTTGATAAAAGTTGATTGCAATCTATGGTTAAAATATATTTTTTAATTATTTAAAAATAATATTAAATTCAATGAAAATACTTTATGTAACGCGATGTAAGAGTTTTTTCAGATCAAGCAGCGCAGGAGACGACATATAAATATTAGCTTAGGCAAAGCCAAATTATCTTACCGTTCCCTTTTAGTTCATTATGGTCCCCCTTGACCCTTTCCTCGCAATAAATAATAAATTGAACACCGTCCCTGCATTAGGTACTTTCTCGTAAAACATGCATTTCCTAGAGGTTTATTTCTGTAACTCGGCGTTTGTAACGCCATGGAAATGTTTTATTCTGTATGAGCTTAGAAGATTAATAATTAATATACAAAATTTCAAGATACTATAGAAGATTTTTATAACAATTTCTAAAAAAAGGAAGTTTTCAATTCAACACGTATGTATGTAATATTATTGAAATTGCAAACAAATATAAAAAAAATATATGTATGTTTTTCCACACATTTCTTCGAAACAATTAATCGGATTGTGACCATTTTTTTATTGGCTTACCTTTTCTTCAAGTTAGGGAACAGTGCAAGTTTCATCAAAATCGGTTCAGTAGTTTTCAAGATATGGACTAATATGTGTAAGTGTGACGGCCTGGCTTATTGATACGAGATACGGGTATGATGTCAAACGGAAACATCTCAAAACCTTGGTCAACCACAACTAAAAAGTAAAAATAAAAAACATAAAAAAAACAACTGACTTTTCTTAAAATAATATGAAATGGAAGCAACTCGAGAATGGATGCTGTCCCTTATCTTTAATTTATTTTAATAAACGTTGATGATAATTGGTGTTTCTAAACACTGAAGTATTTTATATTTTACCAGTCATCAGTATTGTTTAACTCTTGTATAGGTTGGTCCTGTCCTTAGACATTGTAATTTGAGATCCATGTTGCATCAAAACTATACGGACGATCTCAATTTATTTTATCAACGTACTTGTACAGTCGGCAATATAAAAGCATCCGGGAGATAAGTCCACATCCTAGCAGCATCCATCTTCAATCTTCATGAGTGTATTTAATCTTAGAGCCATGCTTAAGTGGCTCACTTCCCATAGAAACCTGAGTGGTTCGGGGGCTACTGGGGCCCGGCTATTATGCCCACATGTGGGGTACCAGGGGTACCATTGGGAAGTGGAGATTGAAAACGTTTTATGTTTAAAATTTTGGCACGATTATTTATGATATTTTGGCATTGGCACGATGTTCTTGTTAGACCAGTTTTTGGCAAAACATTTTGTGTTCTTATTTTGAGTTGTTCCATTTTTGTTGTTCCAGGATGTACGTTTTTTAGAAAAAAAGCAAATATAAATCCGCTTGTAAAACGGATAAAACTTGATTCTCCGTAACCCAATAACGCTACAAATTGTTCCTAAAATGAACCCCTTCTCAAAATAATACACATTCCAAATTTAAACGCGCAGTCCCCACGCTCGCGTCCATTGTTTTTAAATTTCATATTTTATGCAACAGAACAGATGCGTCACGATCTTACACCATAAATGGAACGCACCCCGGTGATAACTGACATAAATTGAGCCCCCACTCCCCCCTCGCGTCTTTATAGCTAAACGCCACAGGGGAATCGGTGTAGAATGTCAGAGGTCTGACTTTAATGGTGCTTCTAGGCCGAGGGGGCCACACATTGGCGCCATTGGCACTTGATATCGATCTTTGTTCGGGCTCCCCCGCGTCTTAAGCCGTGCTCTCTGAATTAGGGCTTGAAATTTATGTTACTGGCTTACAGCAGAGGGATTGATACAGTTTGTAACTGTAAACCGGCTTAAACTTTGACGGAGACTAATTTTCTGAATCGCTAAAATTGTATTTTATGGCACGTTTCGCAAAACGGGTTATTCTGCAAACTATTGTTTTAATCGAGGTCGATGTCAAGTCGCTGTAGCTGCTTTCAATTTTGGAAGTATAAAAAGTAAGGTTTAATTTTTTTTTACTACTTCAATAAAAAGAACTTTCCCAAGTAATTAATTTTATAAGTCACTAGGTCAATGTAGCAGGCGCAGCCGCGCAGGAATCCGCAAAAGGTAGCAAATGTTCAGCAAAACATGACGTTGTATTTTGCATGACAAAGCAGGCTGACGAGTAAAATAAGTAGGTACAATCTTATCTTCCATTTATTTATCTAAGTACAGAACACAAGCGCAGGCCGCTCGTTCATCACTGCTCCGCCCCCTCACGTTCGTTCGTGATGAAATGATACATAAAACCAGTCTGCGACATTACTAAAGGCGATTCTAACAAAGCAAAGAAATAAAACGTTCTCAATAACAATGCAGATTAATGAAAACAATGTTAGACACGAACAAATTTTTCCGTCGGGCCTGCAAGCCGACCCCCGCAGACAATACGAACTTATCGGTCCGACTGAACAAGTTTTCGAGTGGGGATGCCGCCGCTTATCTGTTCAGGCACATGTGAGCCCGTGCCTTGGGGCCTTTAAACTAATACCACCATAAAAAGGCCCCCTCGTCCCCCGCCAGGCATCGTAAAAGAGGCCATAGAAGGAAATGAGCGTGTAAACTGGGAGGTCAGGCTACGCTGGTCGTTCGTATAAAAGCTTTTGCCCGATTACTTGGTTGGCTGGCTCGCGTGCGTTCTATTTCCAAACGCGATAATGATAACCGGATAGTTGGGATTGGGACGTTGCGAGTGTACGCAGTTCGGTGTTTGAAAGTGGAACAAAAAGTATTCTTTGTTCTGAGGCGAAGGCATTTACCATACAACCCTCTCGGCGTCTGTGAGCTGTCTCCCATCCGATTTATCGATAAATTGCAGAACATTTTAGTTTTATATCCTCGAACTCATATTTTTAAAAATACAACTTTTATTTCGGACCCAAGTAAAAAGCTGCCACAAAGAAAAAAAAAAGTGTAAAGTAGTTTAAAGCTTGCCGTTTAGAGCTAAAACTCGTTTCCTCACAATTACTTCATACGTATTATATTATCTGTGCTTAATACAACCAATTCTTGTACGTGGCAATACCAATGAACAAATCGACATTTTAAAAATATCTTGTAAGCACTATTTCTATAGAGATGCAATTCTCTATTTTGTATTTGCAATGCTGGCTGTGGCTGTGCGTGCCTGTGCCACAAAAACGAATTGAGCCAAAGCGCGCACCCTTGTTTGTTGTGCAGCAGATTACTGAGCTTAGCGCGCGGGTGACCACGCTCCGAGGTCTTACCAATACTTGGAACACTAGACAAAAAAATAAAATACCAGAACAACTTTTGAACAACTTTTTATGAAAAAAAAATCTTGGCGTCTTTTATAATTTTTGGTTTCAGTAATTAAATAAGGAAAATTTTCAAAAACTTTACGGATACTTTCAATAACAGTGCAATTACGGGTGTGCAACAGAACAAATCAAACACTACACCCATTAATAGACACGTGAATGATGCAATTCTACCACAACCTATCCCTGATATTAAACTAAAAAACTTCCTTCTACAATATAGGTAACAAAGATATATCCTTACCGCATTGCACCGGTTCAAACCAGTACACTCAGCCAAAGGCTCAAAAAACAAAAATACCTAGGCGTGGTCTGCCAGCCCATAAGTCCTGATTAAGTCTAATGGTGGAAATGGTCATGCTGCCCGTGTGGGGGGGGGTTATAGCGCCCCGGGGAAGGGGGGCGAGGTACCATTAGATGGTCATCACTGGCCCAGGTAAACCTCGGTACTACGTAAACTCGCTTTTGTGGCTCAAAACGCGTTGTAATAGAAAATTGGGTAACATTATGAAAGGTCGTTTCACTGATTATGTTTTTACTTGTTTGAAGATTTTGTGGATTTTAATAATTGAAAAATTAAAACTTTTTGAAATTCAGCTCATTTATTTCAGAGGTTTCGTGTGAATTTTCAGACTTTAAAAAGAAATTGAGCAGCTAAGGACTAAAAAGAGATTTGCGCCAGTTTTTTTTTTTTTAAATTAATTTTATGCTATTGCAATAGACAGCATGTATCAGAAAGGTGTGTTTATTTCCAAGGGTGCCCATGAAACTGAACAAGTTTTTCCATGGGACCAACATTGTAATCCCGCAAAAAATTATCAACTGTTCCATACAAAACTTCAATATCTGCTCGACCCAAATGTACGGGACGCTGATTTTGTAGTACTTACTACTACTGACAAAGATCAAGACTAAGATCTCCTTTTTTATTAATAAAAACCATTATGATCATTCGTTCCTCAGGTAAAGGCCCAGTTAGTGCCTCATTTTTTACCCCATCATCGTCCGTACAAATTCCTGCCGCGCTGCAGCGGACATACAAACGTACGGACGTACAATTTATGTTTGCAACGTAAAATTTTCGTTGTATTTTACGGAATCCCTACGTAGGATTTATGTGCGTCTGTGGCGTATAAAATATGAGTACGTTTTTACGATGCACGGTTATTGATTGAACGAGTTTTAGGTACTCTATTTTTGGCTTTTTTATCCTGGATTAATGCCAGTACTGGTTTTATTTTAAAAAGTGTCAGATATTGTTTGTGGTTTTGATGATTTCTGTTTTATAAAAAATACCATGATTGTGTGTATGAAACCAACAATTCCTTAAATAAGTAAATAAATATTCTATTCTATTCTATTCTAAGTATGTACACACCTAAAATAACATTTTACCTGTAACAATATTATAACCAATGACAATATCGCCCTCAGCATAGGTAGATTGATGAAACCGAAAAATCCAAAATGAACACAGCCATCGAATGCAAACGGAAAAAACCTGCAGAAACCTAATTAGTGCTCAAATTCAATCTAGTTCCAGCATCTAGTTGAATATAACCCTCGGGGCTCCGTGTCAGAGCATAATGCGCCGTCCGTGGCTCAGCATAACGCTAATCCTCCAACGGGTTCGATTCTCGAGCACGTACGGCGGTATTTAGTTAGAAACCGTCCTTCACCGGTCACGTCTCACTGTTTGTTCTACGGATTCTATTAATTGTACGTTTTTATCTTTGCTCTCTATCGCCTCACTCGCTTAGGTGTGCTCACGTTTTATGACTGTAACGAAAGAGGCTGGTTCTTGAACACTTTGAAGTTTTTATACGAAATTGTTGGCTTTTTACAGAATAGCCCATGAACAGTTTAACGTGAATTGCTCCGTCTATCATTAAAAATATAAGTATACAAATATCAAAGTAAGAAATAACCAACTTCGGCCAATAAAATATGCCATAGGGTTATGGAATTTTGCAGATTCCGAAAATATTTTCTAAAGCGTCTAACGCTAGGCTAGTTAAACGCACGAGCCGAGCACTGCCGGAGGGCGCATTAGCGTAGTACGGCTATGCTACGAGAATTCATGCTCCGTTTGCCTCACCTCGACGCAGCTTAACATAGTCAAAGCACTTATTTATCTACAGTGATCCAAATTCACAGATTAAAAACCACCCTTCTTTACATCTGTTATAATTTAAAATAAACTGCGCGAATCGAATCGGCCATCTAAACGTACCCTCGCAAGCGGTGCAGTTACGAAACGCAGATTTCAATGTTTTACGACGCAGCCAATTTTTCGTGAGCCCCCCCGCCTCTCTGAGCTCATACTCTAGAGGGCCATTGAGGGGGAGTGGTGGGAGATGTCTGGGATCATAGCATAATGGTCATGTTTATAACACGGCCCCCCGCATTAAGGCGCGGGCCGCGTATAAAACGCGTAATAGAATTTCAGTGACGACTGCCACCCTTGATAGCGCTTCACTTTACTGCCCATGTAACGATGTTAGCGCCGCGCATGCGCCCACCAGCCGCCACGAGTTATGTCAAAGCCCAAGACGTGACAATGGCAACATTGTGACAAGGATTATAATTTTGTCGAGTTTCTAAGGAATACTTCGTGTGAACATATTGCTGGGAATTTCTGGCGGCAATTTGCTTGAGCGAATTAATTTTGCCAGATTAATGATCAAATTAAACTTTACTCCTTTTAAGTCTTAATCAAAATTTTGCAGAATGACGGCTATACAATTTTACACCCCGTATACAATGCATGCAGCATTGTATTTTATTGCAAAAGAAAATAAGATGGGGTAGAGTGCGAGTGTGCTTGTTAAGATTTCTATTTTAATGTTCATCTAAACAAACACATAACTTCGCCACCCCTGTTCGATTAAACCTGACTACCCGCACATTTCCCAAGGAACATCACACAAACAACTGACTACACAAGATGACCGTTCCCGCCAATCAGCGCGTCCAAACTTTTCCCAGCAGAGGCGTTATGTCCAAACCACCAATGGGGGAGGTTGGCGCCCTCATTGTTATCCAATTACGGCCTCCCGCCTGATAATACGCCGCGAATTCAAATTAGGATCGGGGAGAGCGGTCGCTGACCCCGCTCTGATCAATCGGTGACCGCGCCCGGCATCGATATGTGAACTCGATCGTCGCACGCGATACTTAATCGGTTCCCGCAAGCGATTTTTGTAAATCGAACTCCGTTTTGATTGGGATGTGATTTGTGAGTTTCGAAGCTGAGAATTTTTTATCTTTAGAAAGATTGAAAATGGCAATGCGCCACCGGTTTTTGGCGAAGTTTTTAGTTTATGACTTCAAGAAATATCTTTGTATTCTTATTGACGGACAAACAACCAGATGTAATAATAGCTAAGTTAATATTCACATTATCATTATTGGAACTCATCCCTAAAAGCTTAAGAAGTGTTGTCTGCTCCAATCAAAGGATCAATTTCATAATTATATTTTTTACAGAAATTCTCGTGCGTCTTCCTATCTGTACAAATATCACATCATTAGTAATACTACGTATTACCAAACCTATTAAATTAATTAAGAAAATGGCCGTTCAAATACGAGCTCTTATTAAACGTACATTAAAATCCCTCGGTATAATTAAGCAATAATTTCGATACATCGTGTGGGAGCCTGCAATGGCGGAACAAGTTGTACGCTTAATAT
This sequence comes from Eupsilia transversa, assembly GCA_914767815.1. NCBI lineage: Eukaryota > Metazoa > Arthropoda > Insecta > Lepidoptera > Noctuidae > Eupsilia > Eupsilia transversa. Next base: position 11,794,531 of record OU611889.1, on the reverse strand, counting down.
CGGACAATGTAAACGAGAATAAACAAGAAACGCCTACCTTTGGCTGTTATTTGGTCAGACTTCTTCGCGTCATGCCATTTTTGGCTGAAGACTTGAGAAGATGGAGGAGCGTACATGTTTTTGCTCTTATTAAAATTTTAATTGTAGAACCTTAAATAAATAATAAAGAAATATACAGGGTTATTGGTTATACCTATGTCGGCAATCCGTTATGGGAACGTAGGCGAGGTTATTTGCAACTAAATGACTCCATAATATCATCCTTATGCCAATGTCAAACATTTTTGAGTAATTTAAGAAGACCTAAGTGTGTAAATAGTATTATATTCACCAATCGCAGCTAACATGAGACAATCTGATAGTGAGAGCAAATTGTTGTGAATGAGACCTATGATTCTTTAAATTTTTAAAGTCAAGCAAAGAATCCCTTATTCACATGCAACGATCCTATAGATTTTCTCTCCAAACCACAATATTGAAACGGTGATATGCCCGGAGTCCGGGAACGCATAACGGAACATTACGCAACCCAGGAACACTTCTCACGGCGACGACCAGCCATGCTGGATTACTGCGGTTTTTGCCGCCGCGCGCTTTTATTATTTTTAATTTCACCCGTATTGCTGCCAGTTGCATCATTATTGGCTCTCGGAAATGGAATCGGTTTGAATTTATATTACGAACGTAGGTAATGAAAATCATTAATTTGTGAATGTTGAATTTATTTCGAAATTATTTCTGGATTCGATAAACAAACTTCACTCATTTGTTTTTTATGTGGCACTGGCCATATAGCTTATGCCTTAATTCATGTACAGGTCACTCCTGACTATTTGGCTCCTCCCCTCCTCCCTCTACCCCAGACTGTGCTTTTAGTGCCAGGCTTCCTTAATTATTGGTATGTGTAAAACTCATCTAGGTGTTACCCGCAGGTCTATGCAGAGCATCTATCGATCTGCTGTTTTGGTCTGCCTGCCACGAACACTCGACCTAATACCTTCTCTTCTTGTGTCTATCTTAGTCTTTTGAGTCGTGTCTTGTATAACATCTAAGTTATCTACCCCACTCTTTCATCCATAATACATACACCTCAGATGCATCACGCTTTTCACCCTCGTGACCACAACATAATATTTATCATTCATTGAAGCTTTGGCACAAATGCGTAAAAAATTTATACGTGCACTAAAATGCGTCGTATTTTCAGTGCTGCCAACATTCCTACACTGTCAGGTGGCGCTACCTACCGCCATTCACACACGTGTACAATTTATTATTAAACTTGCGGCTTTCCGCGGCACTTTCCATCACTGTTAGCGGCTAATGATAGATTTAAAGCTATGATATTCATCTGTGCTATGAGTTTGAAACAGGTACGGCTCAAATTACTATTATCGCGTATATTTTGCTGTCAGTATTCCATGGAAACAAAAGCGGGATAAGTCTTTTCAAAACGGGATCATTCTATTCATAAATAAGTTCCTTATTTCTAAAAAGAGTTTCAAGAGAGAAAAATAGTTTCGAGTAGAAACAGCTGATCTATTCTTAATTCCTAAGTTTCCAAGACCATGGAAACTTAGGTGAAGTGAGCCAAAAATAGGGACCGAAACCCATAAGGGCCGAAACTGCGTTAAGCGGACGGCTGCGCGGTTCTATACAAAAGTGCTGCTGCGGGTGACCCGCGCGGAGCACTTTTGTATAGAACCGCGCGGGCGTCCGCTTAACGCAGTTTCGGCCCTAAGACCAATACGGGTATTTTTCGGTTACAACATTTATATTTTTTTCAGTTTTTTCTTAAATTATTTCCAACCAGTATTAAACCAGCTACCGAAATAAAAACTACCTCCACCTTACACCGTGCCGTCGGTATTAGTCAAAATGCGCGCATCGCCAGTGTGTGTTTAACCGGTATTAAAACGGTAACCTAAAAGACGTAACATGTTTCTTCTTATTGGGTTACCCAGATAGCGGTAACCTTAGTCGTAGAAGTAACCAAAATTCTTCGATACCTGTACCTACCGTAATTTATAAAGGTTTTCGGCCCCTGGTTAAAAGTGAGCTGACAATAGTGTCAATCATCAGGTGAGATGACAGTTCACTTCAAGCTCTCTGCACCTAAGTTTTTAAAGAAGAATAGACCGGCTGGCCTCCTCTGTGTGACAGGGAGTGGACCATTATTCACCACGCAAGCCCAGTGTGGGTTGGTATAATAATTTTATTATGTCACATGGATATTGTTAGGTTCTAGGACATGCCGATTTCCTCACGATGTTTTCCTTTACCGTAACAGTGCTAATGCAATGAATATACATTTGCAAACTAACACGATAAAAACATCTATTTTGTGCTCTATTCTATTATAATGTTAAATTTCAGTACCTATAAAGTATTTGTTATTTGTTTCAGGTAAGTCTGGGATTGCCAGTGACGTCACATAGTCCATACTGACTATACTCATGTTCTTCCTGTTGCTAAACTTGGACTATTGGCATACTATTGGTGAGTAGGTATGGAGAATTTGAGATGAACGCATGTTTGTGGTAAAACATTGGTTTAAAGGCTCGTGCATAGTGGCGCGAAATGTCGCGCGACGCGATACATGAATTGTTCTATCCTGAAGTTTTCTTAGAAATTGTATAATTAAAGTCGCGTCGCGCTGTCGCGTCGCGCCTGTTCCTGTTTGTAGGAGCCTAAAAAGAGGTGATGCTCAATGTTGAGCAGGATGTGATGAATAATTATTACTATTTATTTATTTGCACAATGTACACACAGTTACAGGCTATGACAAGGCTAAAACTTAAGATAGGTACATGAGCCTATTAGGGCGACTTATTGGGGATTCGCCCGAAGCCGGCGAATCGACACTTTTAAATAAGTAATATTATTTTTCTTGAAGCGATTCGCACGTTAATTTATTTGCAGGCGAATCGACACCTCCAGGAATCGATTTTTTCTAATCGGACTGGCAGTTCCAGAGATTAGCGCGTCCAAACAAACAAACAAACAAACAAAAAAAACAAACTCTACAGCTTTAAGGCTCGTACACATTGGCGCGACTTGTCGCGCGACGCGACACCGGTAATTGTTCAATCGTGAAGTTTTATTAGAAATTGTATTGTTAAGTCGCGCCAGTGTGTACGAGCCTTTATTAGTAGTACCTACTAGATTTTAACGCCGCCATATTCTCGGCAATCAATTTCTTTCAAGACTGATTTTTCTCTAGCGTTCTAAAGTGTTTAAAAGTAAAAGAGGTTTAACCACACTTAAATGAATTAATTAAAATATTAACTATATGAAACTAAATATCTCGCAAAAGATGGAACCATTTCTTCCATCTTTTGCGAGATATTTAGTTTCATAATGTTAATATTGTAATTAATTCATTTAAGTGTCCGAGAGGGAGGCCTTTACCCAGCACGCGTAGCATGCGCACCGTAGAAACGGGTTTTGTCAACGGGAAAATAGACAAAATGACAGATTGTGATTTTTTATCTGTCATTTTGTCTATTTTCCCGTCGGTGGGACAGAGCTGGCTAAAAAAAACTGCAGTGTCCACCAGTAATACTGATATTACTATGAGCTACCTTAAAGCCATTATTTCAGTGAGGTAAAGTTTTTCATTCTAAAACCCTCAATTATTTTGCTTATGTCCTCGTCATCTTGTTTAATGATTCTCAATTTCTATGGCGAGAAAAATACAATTAAAATAGATAATTGTTATAGATAATATGTGTATTTTTACATTTTTTGTCTAAGAGTTTAATTGGTTATTTAAATATCTATTGTACTTACTGGTTAATTACTTAGTATTTTGTAGTAACAAAAAATACAATTTAGTAAGCAAAAGGAATATATAAGGTGCTATAAAAATATCTGCCACGGCTTTAATGAGAGGTAGTATTGTGTTTAGTAAGACTATGAAGGCTAAGGTAACCGGCGCGACGCGAGTCGGCGCGACGCGACACGCGTAGAACGATTACCGTGAAGTTTTCATAGAAATTGTTCCACCAGAGTCGCGTCGCACTGTCATATCGCGCCTGTCTGCGGGAGCCTTGACGTAGCTTTTTGTAATCCTGTTTACCCCTGTTGAAAGAGTCGTGAGTTTATGTAGGTACGTAAATACAGACTATATTTTCAGACGACAACTACTAAAATGCCAAGCGAATGAAGCTGTTAGCCATGTTCTCTTGCCTAGTAACTATTTAATAAAAGCTGACTTAGCGAGATGTTTGTCACGTAAAACTGTGTTTCGCAACGTACCTAAACGCAAGAAAATGAGAATTGTCACCTGTTTTAACCCTTGTGCGGACTGGCGCGACGCGACTTTAATACAAGAGAACTTCACGGTAGAAAAATTACCGGTTTCGCGTCGCGCCAGTCTAAACGAGGCTTTAATGAAAAGTTATTTTTATCTTTTTCTTTTTCGAAAAACTTAGAATGAAACTTTTGGTTTCAATACCTACCAAATACCTTTCACAGTTTACAGAGCACAGTGGATGTTTAATAAATAATAATGCATCATTAACCAAATAAGGGCATTTCCGAAACAATTATTTATTGGGTCGGTTTATTGGTGAAAAGCTCGTGCAGACTGGCGCGACGCGACACCGATAACTGTTCTACCGTGAAGGTTTCTTAGAAATTGTATTGTTAGAATCGCGTCGCGCCAGTCTTCACGAGGCTTTATGTGCGTGTACTATAGTTACACTTCTGCCTAACTCTTCCGGATTACAGGCGTGATAATATGTGTTATATATTGGAATGAAGTTCCTTCTGGCTCGTTATACTCTGCACACTTGGCGATAGAGAGCTAGACGAAAAAAGTGTAACATTTTGACCGTCACGACACTTTTGTTACGTAAGCAAAGTGTCGTGTCGGTCCAATCTACCGTGAAGGTTTCTTAGAAATTGTATTGTTAGAATCGCGTCGCGCCAGTCTTCACGAGGCTTTATGTGAGTGTACTATAGTTACACTTCTGCCTAACTCTTCCGGATTACAGGCGTGATGATATGTGTTATATATTGGAATGAAGTTCCTTCTCGCTCGTTATACTCTGCACACTTGGCGATAGAGAGCTAGACGAAAAAAGTGTAACATTTTGACCGTCACGACACTTTTGTCAAGCAAAGTGTCGTGTCGGTCCAAATGTTACTTTAGGTATCTCTTTCTCCAAGTGTGCAAAAGCTAAAGGAACTTCGTTCCAACCGGCACCCTTATTGCGTAAAACACTTTTGAACACAATCCGAGAGTTTTGAAGGATATTGCTAATCCATCGCTTCATAAGTTTGAAAAATTCGTCTGCTGAACAATACAAATAACACAATGAACGTGGGTGAACTGTCAAAATGAAACCCATTGACCCTCACGACACCTCTCGACTGTTTTATTTAATAGAAATCTTTTCCATAAAGGGTTACAGGAAAGCTATTAGGGAAAACTACGGTATGATATGAGCAAAATAATCAGCAATTAATTAGTAGGTAAGCATCCTCCTCAGTATTGATAACGGTAAGTAAATAAATATAGTTATACACTTGTATTAAATTAAATAAACGGGTTCCGTCCGCCTATCTAATCGATGTTCCAAATGATTCAATATTTTTTGGTAATTAATGTTTAAACAAATATTTTTCTTTAATTTTACTAACGTGACTAATGTCCTTTTTTACCGGCGTCCAAAAAGAAGGAGGTTCTATGTTTGTAGCGTATGTATGTTTTTTTTTCTTAGTGTTTATCGATATTTTCGTCAATAATTGTGGACGGATAAAAAAATAAAAATTATAGGAAGCTTGCGCGGTGGTCCCATATCAATTTATATTAACGTTGCTTGGAGATTTTTTGAGCTAGCTTCAATATTAAGTACGTTTTTCTTCAATTTTTTCCACTCAGTCTATGTGGATGATATTATGATGAGTTCCTGTCACAGTTATTTATATTATATCAGGTCATAGTTTTCGAATTTTGTAGGAAAGGTACCACAACTAAAAAGCTAATTTAAAGAAAAAAAAAATATAGATACCTACAAGCATATATCAAAGTTTTCAAACAGCTCTAAGAACTTAACTCTTTTTCTATTTAAAGCCTAGATAAAAAGCGTTTAATAAAGATGGATGTTCAAACTGAACTCTAATAAACATAACACATTAAATACGCGCAAATGTAATAAATAGGCAGTATACAGCGAGTTCATTGTCTCTAAAGTAAATAACGTGAACGTTGCCATTGCCTGCGCAAAAAATTCTAAGGTTATTTACGCAACTGGCAACACTTTTTATCGAAACTTGAATGTTCGCACGTATTGTAATCCTATCGATGGATTTAGACACACAATGATAAAATTTTAACAGGTAAGATGATTTATGGCTCGTGCATACTGGCGCGACATGGCGCGCGACGCGATACCGGTAATTGTTCAACCGTGAAGTTTTCTTAGAAATTGTAATGTTAAAGACGCGTCGCGCTGTAGCGTTGCGCCTGTTTGCGGGAGCCTTTATAAATTCGACAACCACACAATACCTGCATAGGTACCAATTCTTTATTCTATTGTTGGATTTTGTGCAGAAAGTTAGGATATATGACCGCTAAAGGCATTGACAATTGAATATGATTTCCACCATTTTGAACCACCGACCTGCGGCCTAATTACGTAGGTAACGCACTGGTAATGACAATAGCCTTCATTTGACAGTTCAACAAAATCGATATCGTGATGTCTTATATTAAATTTCAAAATGAAGCCAATTGTGAATAGGAGTGTGTAACGCAAAATTAAGCTAGAGTCCAAATGTTTTTAAGGGCGAATTTCACCAATGAAACTGAACGCGATCAGCACATAAACTACGTTTAAGAGCTGTCAGTGTCATTGTTTTCTTTGTAATATTGACACTGACAGCTCTTGAACTCGGTTTAGTGTGCTGATCGCGTTCAGTTTCATTAGTGAAATTCGCACTAAAACTCCAGGAGACTAAATATGGCGGTTATTTCACGATGCGGCTATACAAATTAGCAGTTCTTTGCCACAATTTGTCTTCGATATCGTGCGGTTTGACGTCAGCTGCGACAATTTCGCGGCCTATCCCTTTTTCCAGCAACTAATGACGTAATAAGATATTATCGTTGGTATAATGAGCTATTACGATACAACGGACGATATATTCTATATGCTATACGTTTCCAAGGCGTCGCACATCCTCTGGACGGCGCACATCTGGCCCGCATTCGTACGGCCAGCCTTTTTTATTGCATCATTCTTTCCTTGACCAGAGCCGCACTTTAGATTCAAGTTTATTAGTGCACGGGTAAGGTACATTTATGATAAACTGATTTAAGTTCATCTTGTGTATTGAAAGTTATTTAAAAGGAAGCACAAACACTCAAAACTGATACAAGACCAACCCGCGGCGGATGAGTCTTTTTGATACCCAAAACGATGATATGCATACTCATGGCTAACTCAATTACATGTATTTTTATTCATTCGCTGCACGTCGATATCAGCATAAAATTGATTTTGTACGGTTATGCTCGTACAATAAGAAAATGTGTAAAACTCAGATCATTTCGGTGCATTGTAGGAGTCGTAGCTAGTCAGCCTACTTGTGATGTTTCCTGCTGGGACTTTTTCCCTGTGTGAGGCTAGAAATCAAATGGCATTATTCTCAGTTTGATACATAGCTGGCTAAGTGGCTGACTTGATAGCCAAATCGACTGCATCCCTAATTATTATACTTACCTTAAAAATAAGTTAAGCAACTTGCTCCATAGAGTCTCAGACTTATTTAGAACAATCGATTTCAAGCTTCAGGTTTTATATCTTATTGTTGTGCAGGTCAAGATTACATGCAATTATCAGATAGATTATGAAATTTATGACGCAGAGCTATACAATGCATTGTCTTACATACTCTTAGAATTTCCGAGTGTTTGATGCTCGTTTTGAAGGCTGCAGATATCTATAAATTATACTTACCTACTTCTTGAGATATAATATCTCAACATTTATTTATTTATTTATTTATTTATTTAAACTTTTCACACACAAAAAAAGGTACAAAGGCGGACTTAATGCCTTAGGCATTCTCTACCAGTCAACCAAGGGTGGTGAAGAGATTACAACATTTAAAGCGACAGTCGATTGCACGATCTATAGGACAAGCGGAGCAAGATTTAGAAACGACCTCGTCACTAACCATGAAGCCACAAAAAACGAGCCTTGGAATTTAACACTAAAAAGACCATTACAAAAAGAAAGAAAGCTGAAGTTTGAATACAGTTAGCAAATTCAATAAAAAAATCTTGTCCTCCAATCACACTATTGTGTTCGCTCCATTATTTATGTAGGACGTTAGATTATAACTAAGGGCTGATTTCACCAATTAAACTGAACGCAATCAGCACATCTATACCGAGTTCAAGAGCTGTCAGTGTCAATATTCCAAATAAAATAATGACACTGTCAGCTCATAAACTCGGTTTATGTGCTGATCGCGTTCAGTTTGTATCGGTGAAATTGGCCCTTAATGACTTAACTGTATGTTTAATGTATGGCAAATACAAGGAATAATTCCGCCACGAGTCATTAACGAGTGCAAAACTCTTTCCGCCCTTGCCCCTTACTACGGCCCTTGACCGGCCGTTGCGTTGTACAAAAGCATTTGCAAGCAATAAATTTAAACATCCGGGAAATTATTTAGCATGCGGCTAGCGTGAGCCTGGCGCGTTTTGTCGCGTTAACCCACCATTTAATGGAAATGAGTGTCACTGGAGGAAAAAATGACAGCTGTCATGCGGGCACCCCGCCATGTTTGAAACGTCTTGCCGCGATAAAAAAGAATGAGTGACTCGTCAACCGATCTGTCACTTGATTACCTGATTACACTTAAGTTATTAAGATGTCGTTAAACTCAGAACAAGTTCAGAACGAAGTAAACCAGTTAATACTAATCATAAACAACATTAGTAAATTATTTATTTTACTGCGTAGTTTTATTTTATGCACTCGTAAATCCAAGTTTTGATTGGCTCATAAGTGCAGTTTAACATAAATGTAGACGGTTATTGTGCTTTAACACGGTTTCTATCGAAGTATATTGCGTTTCGTACATCAATTCCACTTCGATTGCTCATAGCTGCTAACATTTTAAAGCCACACAGGTTTAACGAGTTTCGTTCGAAACTCTACATTCAAGTAAGTAAAGACAATATCGGAAAGTAAACATGGCGCCCATAAAGATGCGTTCAAACGTCGCGTCGGAACAAAGGGCGCGTTCAGAATACGTGTTAAGTGCTAATAGATTTCCGGCACCTGTAAGGCAGGTGCGTTAGCGATTGCGATTCGGAACGCAACTGACACGCCTACACGCGATATTGGATTTACTGTGCGTAGGATATCTTTGATGTATGTTTAGGGCGCAATAATGTAGAATGGTTTTAAAGGCGTTGGTAGTTTTCATTTACAGACTATTTTTGCTAGAGTGGAGTCAGAAATGGTTAAGGATTAATCAATAAAAGGATTACATTTATTGAGCGGAAATCTATCTAAATATGTAAAGAAGACGTTGAAAATTCCAGTCAGAGGCACCATCAGTTATTCTGAGCTAAACTTCAACAACCGATGGAATATGTACCTATCAGATGCGTGGAAATATCCTTAACTGCGAGGCAACTTTCCAACCGCGACAAAGTCATCCAAAACGATGGTGCTGTTTTCGAGACTTGACACCCAAACTTTCACTTTATAATAATCTTATGCGTTAATTATACCAGTATTGCGGTTATTTAGGTAATTAATATTTAACCAACCGAAGTAAAAAATAATAATAATGTTCTGTGTTAAAGAATGGTAATCCGCGAACATCTGTTGCCTTCTTATGTCTAAACACAATGTAAGCAAGCGTCAGGATTTTTGTCCTCGTTGTTTTATAGGTTCCACTTTTGCTTTACCAAAGGAACTTATTCTATACCCAAAATGTGCAATAATATGAGGACCAAAATTAATAACAAAACAAATCCACACAATCGCAACAATTTTCATTTCGATATTTGAAAATAATTCAAAGCAATCAATTTTATTGAACTGTCAAAATGAAACTCGTTATGGACGCGTTCATTACGCGTGTTAAGATTGTAGTTTCTTGATCCATAGCAATACAATTTTTTGCAGAACATCTGCCTTTAACCCTTAAGTCTTCCCTCAAATCATGAAATATAGTTTTTGCACTGAATCATGATCAATACTCAAGATAATACCATCCATCTCCTTTATAAAATGCTTCACGGGCCATTTTCAACACCTAAGGGGAATAAACACCCGTATCTTGGTCTAACTTGTGCCCATACTCTGTCGTAAACTGGTTTTAGCAACATGCTTGCATGCAAATCTGGATATGATGGGGAACTAGATTGGCATAGCCACTGCTGATATTTCCACGAATATTTGGTTTGTTACTAGGATCGGTATGTCACTGGTATCAGGTGGTGTTGGTGCTGGAATTTGGCGGGGCTCCTGGTTCCTGCAGTTTGGCCAAAAAGGGGAACACGCTTGAATTTCTGAGTTAGTTTGGGGGAAGTGTCAAAATGTCGACATAAAAAACCTGAGATTGGTCTTGATCCGGGAGGTATACCGGTTGGATGTATCTCTATCCGTACCAAAAGGAACAGAATCATGGGTTCTTGATGTTCAAGGTATACCGGTTGGATGTATGGTCTATCCTTCCCAAAAGGAAGAGAATCATGGGTTCTTGATGTTCATTTTTTAGGAGTCACAAGCAGAATCCCAGTTTTCAGTTCCACTTCTTACTAAATTATTTATACGATGTTTAAGAGTTCCATACCTCAAAAGGAAAAAACGGAACCCTTATATGATCACTCGTGAGTCTGTCTGTCTGGCTGGCTGTTCGTTCTTGAGATAAATTCATCCCAACTACGGAACTCTTCATTGTGCGTGGCCTTCCGACCCGCACTAGCCGGTTTTTTACTTTCATTCAAAAAATTCGTTAAGTGAAATTCTACCAAACCTTGAAAGTAACGTATTTTGCCAACTGATCCGACATTGATTACATACTGCAACAGCGACGTCGCAACAAGTTCCGCCAATTTTATCCTGCGCTTACAAAACTGTATTTTTCGTAACCGTCAGACCAATACATGGGAATAAGGGTCAAAATCGCGTGGGAGGTTAGTTTGTTGGTCGGTAAAGATAAGTTTGTAGGGTAGTAACCCTCCCCAAGGGTCGGTCCCCGATGTCGCAGATGTTTAAGCGTTTACAAACACTTGTTACTTACAATACAACGTGCTCCAATACCCAACGTTGGTGCCAATGATTTGGACAAACATTTGGGCAAAACTTGAAATTATTCTGAAATTAATTTGGTTCAATATTGTTTTGTGATTAGGCCTGGGGCTTTAAAGCGAATTCAAAGACATTATTTTCTAATACGGTTTGTGTGTTTTTCCTGGGTGTAATTAGGGTTTTGAAGGAAACTCCTAATCCATTGCAAAAATTCGCCTGCAACGCAATGACACGTTCATTACGATATTTACGTTGTTGTGCAGACGAATTATTCAAACCTATGAAGTAATGGATTAGAAAATATCCTTCTAAACTCTTGGATTGTGATTGAAGCTGCGTTACGCAATTAAGGTACAGAAACTGACTTAGTAGTCGTGTGCACTATTCGCAAATGAAACACCTGAGTTTAAGTTTTACATTGACATGGAATGAATAACTTTAGGATTCAATATTGACAGAACACTGTCATTTTGCCTCTGAAACGTCATATAAGCAACATGCGCGAGAGTTTAATTCGCTAACCGAAACATCATTTAATTGGGGCAACAAATTAAATAGGTAACATGTTTATAGTCCATAAAGTTTTATTCAAAAATATCCACAGGATATGAACACTTAATTTGGTTACGTAAAACAGTTTAAGTAGCTGAACAGTCAAAATTAAAAGAATTGGAATCATTCTAATTAATCTTCCTAAAAATCTCGAAAATCTACATTTGAGTTGTTACCAGATGGGACTAACTAGAAATATTTCTGATACATCTATCCCCAGATTTCCGTAGAACACCATCAAAACGAATGCGCAACGTAACATTCCATTCCTAGAACTTTGCTCGAAAATGTTACAAAAACTTAATTGTCATTCAACCTAATTCTATTTTTTTCCCTCCATATGTCAATAAACTGGATAAAAAAACTTGTGACTTCATAGAAATTGAGACGTCGAACGTCGAAAAAGAGATGCAGCTATACAAGACGTATAGTGTCATCTCCTTTTCGCACTGTCACAATGCTTACTGATACGGCCTTAGAGAACACTTCAGTAGCATTTAAGTTTTATGAAGTATTGTAAAAACAAGGTTTATTGGTGACCATTAGGATACGTAGAAGCTTCGGTATTTCAGTTTTATCGAGCAGATAAAAGAGGAATCAGCACCCTAATTGCGTAATACACGATCTATCACAATTTGTATCGATTTGAAACAAATTGCTAATCCATTGCTTCATAAGTTGGAAAAAAAATCTGCTCAACAACGTAAACACAAAAACAAACGCAATGAATGTTGTTGAACTGTCAAAATGAAACAAATTCATCGGAATCTTTTACGAAAACGTTTTACGCAATTAGATAGCAGGTATTTATTGGCATTGAATGTGAGATGTGTCACGGGTAGATTAATCTTCAATCTTCTTGGATTGGCTGTGGTCTAAAACTGAAAAACTGTTTCAAATTTGATGTAACTCTATTAGTAATTAAATAATGTCCACAAAAGTAAACAGTTAGTTCGTCTACTAACACAGCCCTCATTTTTTTTAAATATTATTTTGATGTGTTTAAGCAATTACCACGGGTTATCGTGGTAATTGCGTCACACATCTACAATGACAATTTCCTTCATTTTGACAGTTCAGCAACATTCATTGCGTTATTTACGTTGTTCAGCAGACGAATTTCTCAAACATGTAAAGCAATGGATTACCAATTTCCTTCAAAATGTTTCGAATTTTGATTGAAAGTGCATTACACAATTACAATAAGGATCTTTTGGCGCCGGAATGACATTGACAGGGTATTGCGGGTAAACATTTGTGAAATAGATGGCAACGTTAGTCACGCGCCAAAACATGCTTGCACAACTATATGGTGCTGCTGGCTTCTTGCTAATTCTTTCAAATTCTGGATGTGTCAAAAAACTTAGCGGCAATTCCCGTATTTTTAAGAAAGTTCGCATTCGCATCTCATTCGCAATCTGTCAAAAATACCATCATTTTTGACAAGTTTGACTGATTGCGACTTGAATGTGACCGTTTTTTAAGTACGAGAATTGGCGTTCTGACTCCAAACATTAACTTCAAACACGTTTGGTCCAAGTACAGCCAGTAGCTAATTAAAAATTATCTCTTATCAACTCATTCGACCTTGAAATTGTGACCGAACCACGGATGCATTATCAGCTTGTCAATTGACATACATACTTGTTGGTAATTTGACTAGATATGCGATATTAGTTGTGGTCTAATTGGCGGTCCGTGTTTAGGAATGGACGTCGCGGGCTGGCCGTCCACTAGAGCAAAAAATCCATCAATAGAATTGGTTTATTTTGGATATACTTAAACAAATTCTATTGGTGGATTTCTTTTTCGATCACCGCTCTGCTTCTTCGAACAGTTTAGGTGGAAAACCTTATTTTGGGACAACTTAGACAACCATGGTTGTTACATAAGGTTCAAAATACGAATAGTTGGAAAAAAAAAGTTTTTAATATTATTAACCAGCTGACCCGGCAGACATTCCCTGAATTTTCAATAATTCATTTAAAAAATCCAATAGTTTAAAGAAGTTCTGGTTTTCCAGAATTTGAAAAACACTTTTCCAATTTTTCTTTCCATAAAAAACTTGTTTGGATTATTACGAACATTTTAAAACAAAAAATAGCCAAATCGGTCCAGCCGTTCTCAAGACAGTGATGCGCTTAACAACGAACAGCATTTGAATTTTAATAAATAGATTAAAATAATGTTCAACAGCGTCTGAAAAATCTGGACGAGGACCACAACACAAACCACAACCTCAGAATTGTAGAATTTATGCGTAAAACAAAGACTTATTGGGGAAACCCGGTCAAAACAAATAAATCAAACGTGATGTTGTTTATTTATAAACTTATTAAACTAATATTTTATAGTACCTATATTCTGGGTATTTCCCATTAACTTTACATACCACTTGCTAGCTTAGTTTAAAATAAAAGACGCCCGCAGACAGACTCTAGTTTCATTGTTCTACCAGTTGCGTCGCGCTGTCGCGTCGCACCTGTCTGCGGCAGCCTTAAGTCAGTCACGCACCTACCTCGATGATATCATAATACTATATTGGTACTAGTTTAATCAGTTAACAAAATACTACGATAAATAATCAACAAACAAAATACATATAAAATAATATAAACAGATTATAAACAAAAAATACATTAGTCGGTCGTTTTGTAAATATCTTTCGCTGGGCTGAACTTTAAGTTGATCATCCTGTAGGTATTTTTATTTATTATAGAAATTACTTACATTAGGTCTATAAGCATGACATTTGCACTAGAGTTCCATAAAAAAATACCAACCACAGAGGAAACTGGCTATCTCACCTCTAACTGCCGAAACACGTTGTTATGGCGACAGACTTAGATAACGTGTTAGCTAGCCAGGCGGACATAGAACAAGCCCTACCACCAACCAAACCGAGCAGAAATATAACATGTACCATCGCAATTACGCATATCTAACCACTTTGAAAACAAAATCCCGTGCACACGATGACCACATCTGTTTACCGTCCCTTTTTTTTGTAGGTAAGCATTACTATAGCGGCCGAGCGCTGCAAGCAGGAATAGTCCAGGTGTTCAGATATGCGTGTCCGCGATAGTACCTAATAGATTGGCAATTTCCTTCAAAATCCGTCGGATAGTTATTAGAGGGTGTTACGTAATTTTTTGAGTGCTGAGTCGAGAAACCGTTTCTCTTTGACAGTACCTATAACCTAAAAAAACACAATCTGACTAGAGTAAACAAATGACAGTAATTAAAGTCAATAGATTTGAATAATATTGTAATAAATTCTTATTTCGTGATGGCAACATAAATGAAGAGTAGGTTTGCCAGTTCGTGACATACATACAAATAAATTTATGACAGTTTACCTGGATCTGCGCGTGAGTGTGTGTCGGCCATGTTTAAATGTAAATGCGGTTTTAGTATAGCAGGCGTCATGCTTTTGATTTGAAAGGGCTATACTTGTAAACATAAATGACAGCACATTACTTCCTGATAAAAAAAAGTAAACATAGGTAACTTATTAGAGGTTGTGTACAGTGTGATGCAGAGACCTTACTGTGAGTTTGCAAGTGAGTAAACGTAACTATCGCGTTTGCGTTAACATTTGACTGTTAGATCATATTGTTAAGAATATAAAGGTGAGAATAAAAATCTTAACGCAAACGCGATAGTTACGTTTACTCACTTGCAAACTTACACTAAGGCCTCTGGGCGGTAAGGTACGTAAGTAGAGTAGGAAGACAACTATTGACTATTTTTATGACGTTAAAACATAATAATGTATGTAGTTTTGATGTTGACTGTACATAATGTACATTGTAAAAGTGTACAATAAGTAGGTAGTAAAGGAATGAAAATGTTAATCATTAGTCATTCATTACTTTACATGCATCTTCTTATTTTTCCGTTTACGTGTATTGCCAACATTTTGAATGAAAATGACAGTTCGAAAAGATGACATTGATGGATGACGTCTGCCAAAGTGGCAATATGGGGTATATAGCCACTTTGGCAGACGGTTTCACACAGCAAAGTAAGGCTTATGTAATTATGTAAGTATCTAAGTATGATTTATGGATATTTTTTTAAGATCTTCCAAATTCGTTACTTACTTTAAACACATATTTCCAATCATATTTCTCTGTTAAATATATTTTTACAGAAGGAAAACGGAACAGATAGGTACCTAGTTAAATTAGGTAGGTAGGTAGGTAAGCTAAATAGTACAAAAAGAAGCGTAAAGATTATACCTTAGGCAAGACATCTAATATTGGTAGGTCCTACTTGCTACAGTTCTAACACACATTTAATTTAATGACTCAGTAGTTAATAATAACTCCACTACTATTTCCTTAGACGCTAATTATGCAAAGGACAAAGATTCTCAACATATTTGACGGTTAAGGTCACAAAAATGTAACATTGACTTGACGGGTGACACGCCCGCGCGCACACCGACGCAACGTTCACAAACACGCGACCCACACAGCGACGCGCGTGACGAAACGACGTGACGTCATCCGCGGCACGCGAACACACCCACACTCGCGCGTGAAACGCCGTGACGTGTCCACGCACATTACGAAACACGCTGCTGTACAGCCGCACACTTACGTCGATGTAAACAAAGTGACGTAAAGATATGACTCACACAGTCACATTGGCGCACACTAGGCGCGCGCTTGTGATTAATGTAAACAAACCAGTCTCGTTCATAGCTCTTGGTACGCACACATTGAAGCGCCCTTACAAAAGTGGGCCATCTGGATACTATACTGTCTGTATATCTATACCTACCTACACGTAATACATATTTATTGATAAACAAACAGAAATAGAACGTTTAGAAGATTATTAAAATACCGTTCTATTTATGTTTATTTATTTGCGTAATGTAGTAAGTAATGAACTCGTTTAAATTCTATATTAAGCTGTAGAACTGAAAGTTACTTATCCTTTGTATTTCTGAAATTAAACCAAGCTTAATAGTTAATTCCATTTTTAAATCCGAAAGCTTCCAATTTCCACAACAAAGAACAATAAAAACCAACGGAATACAGATAGCGTTATAAAAAAATTAAAATAAAAATCACAATACAGTCGCGCACAAAAGTTATAACCGGCTGAATGTGAAACAAGTACAGTCGTAAATAAAAACGAATAGCGCGCGGGCCGACGCGTACTGTTATTACTCGAAAATTTATGGCATTTACCCAAAAATTACCAGTTCCAGCCACTTTATGACGCACTGAATTCCGACAATAACCGTCCTTTTCTATATAATATTCCAAGTTACTACGTAGTTATTAACTAAAACATGTTTTTTTCTTAATACCAAACTTTTTACATCAATTTCTTAAAGCCATAATCATAATCCAGATATAAAAATAAAGAAACATTAGGTTTTTTCTTGTTTTTTCCATCCTGTTTGTGGAGTCTTGAGATATAACTATAAACATACCGAAATATGAAGTCGTTATGCCGAATATAAAATCGTGAAAGCCGTCGTTATTTGTAATTCTAAACCTAACAACTTTCTAAACCATCGGACATCCTCGAAATGAGTACGAACATTAATAAATTCGTTAAATATGTATTCACACCTTTACACTGTTTAGCGAACTGGTAAAAAATATTCGAATGTGGAAACAATATTTAAGAATTGCCGCTCGCTCTTCCATCAATATTTACAGGTTTTCTCAAAATATTTAACCAGACTAAATAGTTTACACACAGCTTTATTATCTAGACGCCATTAACCTTCATTGTAGATTCATAATAATAACGTTACATGCACAATGCTCATGATTCATGAATACTTAATGACATTGTTTGTAAATAATTATAATTTATTTAGATTAGGAGGTATAATTATTAGGAATACCATTAAATCAAATGTATTCTAACAAACAAAAATGAGACCTTATAATAACTAGTTATTGATTAATCAACAATGGTGCCGATTCCCCTGTTCACAAACTAAACTAAATTTAAGTTCAGTGCATCTTTTTCTTTCTATTTCATTAAGAAAAGGACAGAAGATACATTTTAGTTTAGTCCTGTCAAATCTGTCACTACTCCATACAAGTTTAGGCGTGATTAAAAACTTGCCTACTAAAATTACGTCAATTTACGTCAGGCGCTGATTAATTTGACAGGACTAAACTAAAATATATCTCCTGTCCTTTTCTTAATGAAATAGAAAGAAAAAGATGCACTGAACTTAAATTTAGTTTAGTTTGTGAACAAGGGAATCGGCACCAATATCTAATAATTTATACTCCATTTATTTTAGCATTACACAAATAACGGCTAAATAACGACAGTTATTGTGTAATATGGTTGAAATGACTGCACTTTAGAGTTATTTTTTTATGTAAATGGTAAATAGATGACATTCCTTTGTATGTATCGTGAAATAACGGAGTTTACTAAATGTTTTCTATCGAAATAACGAAAGGGTGATAGCTGTTATTTGTCTAATGTTATAGAGTATAGTTGACTGACTATAACCTACATCAATTTACGAAAGAATTTCTAAACGTAAATAAAAAACAATGCTGCAAAACATTTTTTATTTATTCTACTCTAAAACATACACACACTACTAAAATCCAACAACTATTCCTATTCAATCTAGCCAGCTTCAATCACACACTACAAATTAATACCTAATTCCGTTTACTTTGATTGTTCTGCGTAACACCTCCGTACTCGAGCGTACAGCTGTAATTTGACCTGGATAAATGTATCTAGGTCAATAGCGGGGTCAAGGCGTCCGCCATTGTTAGCTCGGCAATCAGCTGTAATTACACGTAATTGTGTTATTACCAGCCATGCTGATCTGCTGATGATAAGAGAATTTCAGCCGCTCATCAAGCCGTCATCGTCAACCGACTAAAGAGGAACTGCAAAAGGGGGTTCCATTGTGTTGGTCACCTGTTCCTAAGTTACTCTTTCTTCAAATGATTTCCACTTCCACTAGTTCAACGCTTGACTCCAAAAAAAAGTCCACCAGGTATGCAAGTACCTGGTGGACTTTTTTTTGGCGTCTCGACATAGATAAAGATCGCTATACGACCGAATTCGGTCGCAAAGTCCTAATGGCGTCCCTAGACGGTCAAAATAGCTTGACAAGCAACGAAAAAATCACGTGCTTGTCAAGCACGTCGCGCGCGTCTAGGGACACCATTAGGACTTTGCGACCGAATTAGTTTGTACAGCGATCGTTATCTATGTCGAGACTGCAGACCCAGTACCTATCTTGTTGACGTAACGTAACACAAGGCATCAGGAAGGGGGTCCAATCTAACTTTGGTTTTAAAGTCAGCTATCTAATTGCGTAAAACGTTTTCGTAAACGATTCCGACTAATCTGTTTCATTTTGACAGTTCAACAACATTCATTGCGTTATTTACGTTGTTGAGCAGGTTTTTTGTTCGAACTTATGAAGCAAAGGATTAGCAATCTGTTTCAAAGCGATCCAGATTGTGATGATCGTGTATTACGCACTTAGGGTGCTGGTCTCCAAAGAAGTAATACTATTTCTGCATCAAGCTCTTTATCCAGCCGCCCAATGACAGCCTCCCGACAAGTTATTCGAGATTCTTGGCTATGTATTATGGCGTCCGCTATAACGACTATCGGTACAATGACTGAAGAGTCCCCCTACCAAACACCTCCTCAACACCTCCTCACCTCTTCAACAATCGCTTGTTAAGAGCGTGCATTCTGAAACATGGCAACGTCGCAAATAGCTATCAGATATTTCGCTGTTTAATTTGGCAATATTACTTTATGGGAATATGAAATATCGCTATCTATTGAACTAATATATTGATTATGAAATGCAATATATTGAAGGCGCTAATCTAGAACTACCAGTCGGATTGGAAAAAATCGTTTTGCATTTGATAGCCCAATTCTAGAGGAAGGTTACATGCTAATAAACATCACGCTATGACCGTTAGGAGCCGAGCAAAAAGAAAAAAAGTTAGAAAGAACGCTAAGCGAAAAACGAAATAACGGAGCACAGCTATATGATATATTTTAGTAAGAAATTTCAAGCGAAGGTGGCACGTGTGTACATGTTTTCCAACAACAGCAGCTGATTTTTTATATAAAAACCTGTATAAGCTTTGAATACAAAACGTAAGCCCGTTCCATACTACTTTCAACTTTTATAGTTCCACATAACCTCTTTAAAATATAAAATCTGTAGGTGTGTATATTATTTATATTCTAGTCAAAGGGCATATGAATAAACTTGAATATTTCTATGTTGATTACGCTTTTTATGTCGATATTAATTCCATAGATATATCACAAGCTACTCACGATTTTGGACATAGGAAAAGACAAAAATACGAAACTTACGATTTTTCCTGTTTTTTTTCTATTTTATTCTACAATCGTTCACGAAATACCCTCAAAAATGAACTTGTCGAATTTCGGACGACCACGACATAAGAGTTTGTATACTCATGTAGGTACGGTACCGCTTGCGTGGTGGTAAAGTACGATCTCTATCTATCTATACTAATATTATATTACATAAAGCTGAAGAGTTTGTGTGTTTCAACGCGTATCTCAAAAAAAAAAAAAAAAACAATTGTTAGCCCATTTCTTGGGGAAGGTTATAGGCTACGAATACGATCCTTAGGAGGCGAGCAAAAAGGAAAAAGGCAGAAAAGACGCTAAGCGAAAACGATGTAAAAGCGCGGGCGGGCGATGCGACGCGATGAGGTGGGCCGAGGGAGTTTTACAAAAACGTGGCTGTTATTTTGGTACCTATCTTACGACATCTACGCGAACTAAATCGCGGGCAGAAGCTAGTAAGATATAAAGTTGTATGACTAGTATGATAGTTTAGCCGCAGGGCCATTCAACAAGTAACAGCGGCACAGTTAGTCTGGTTTGTGCTGAGGCCAACAGGGCTGTATTGATTTCCTGATGACCACTGAGACGTATGCAGCTTTGTTCTGATGAAACGGTAAAGATGGCGTGACTTCTTGTCAACAAGACATAATTTAAGTGTTTCTGTGAGGGCATAATATCATGGGTTAGAGATTTAAATTAAATATGCGATCCACTTGCTAACCTTTCCATGTTTAGGTAGGTACGCAATCAAAGGCTTTGTAAAAATAAATGTTTTAAAAATGTAATTAAAAATAACCCTAACTGTTTTTTCTGTGACTGTACTTTGCAAAGTTTTCACAAAATACAAAAATAATGTAATTTCTGTAAGTATTCATGAATTTTTAAATATTTTTGTATCCGACACTGCGGCTTTACTTAGGTACTCTGATAGCATGCCACTTCCTCCATTAGATCGGGAGGCATGAGATCCTCCTCTAATAACAAACGTGACTGCACGCGTGTCCCTCGCATCAGCGCCGACCACGTTCCGAATTTGAATGTAATTTGCAAATACCCTCATAGATGACAAATTTTACATAGTAGAAATGTTTTTCGATACGCATCTAAAAATCGAGTGGTTTTGTAGTACTTACAACATTGAAATTAAGATTTCGTTCTTTTTTTGACGGCTTAGTAAGTACTTACCTACTTTTAGACGCAAACCATAATATTACGTAGTGAAAAAGTCTTCGTTCCTTCTTACGCGCTGAGCAGACGATGGACATTTTATCCGCGGACAATTATGGAATCGTAAGGACATCTAGCATCGAGCACGTAAGAAAAAGTTTCCATACAATTTCAAATTGTCCATCATCTGTTCAGCGCCTTAAGGTGGATGCTCCAAGGGAGCCCACGAAATTCAAATTTTCTTGCGTTTTTTGCAATTTGCAGGTCAGTATCAGGTTGTATGTTGATTAAAATATGATTTGCCACCGTAACAAATATGTCTTTATAGAATTATAATCATTAGAATCAGCAATGTACAATAATCCTCAAATGTCATGATTTCATGAAATAGTCATTCAATAGGATTATATGAACTTAGAGAGTTGTATTGATGATTTTTATGACTATAATTCTATAAATAAATATCTGATACAGCCGCAAATCATATTTACATCAACATACAACCTGATACTGACCTGCAAATGGCAAAAAACGTAAGAAAATTTGAATTTCGCGGGCTACCTTGGAACATCCACCTTAAGAGGCCTTTGCCCTGCACTGGGACAGTTTACAAGCCGTTATTATAAAAACTCATTTAAAACATCGCTTATTGAGTCTTGTTCTCTCGATGTGTCCTGCGCTCCAGCCATTAGCTGCTTATTACCCAAGCCACTTTGCGTTTCACTCAAGGAACTTGAATATGTATGACAATACATATAATTATCATACATACCGGGTACTTAAAGTGAAGTAAGTTATTTATAACAATAGGTACATATAGGAAAATGTATAAGTACAGACCTATGAATATTATTAAAAAATATTTGGAATATCATGATGAATCAGGCATCAATCGATAAAGATTTGGTAAATGTACAGTGGCCAGCACATCAAGCTACTAAAATCTGTCAAATTTCTTTAGTAGATTTTAAACTTTATCGCTAAAGCATTAGGTTCAAGTTTGATTGGGAAAGTTTGACAGTTTTGGGTAGCTTGATGTGCTGGCCACTGTACCATCGCGGACACGCATATCTAAACACTTTGTCAACAAAATTCCTTGCACACGATGACCACATCTGTTAACTGCCCCTTTTTTTGTTTATGCGTGACTATGGCAGCCGAGCGCTGCAAGAAAGAATAGTCCATACGCTGTTCAGTTAGGTGTGTCCGCGATAGTACCTACGATGTTTTTTTTTTATTTCGGCTTGTTTGTATTACTTACATATTTGTCCGTCATTCATAGCACTCACACGCTCATAGCACAGTATAATAAAGTAAGGTCATAGTCACACCTGCATCATAATAAAATAATTTGTACAATGCATAGTCGAGTTGGTAAAATCGTTTAGCAGATTGACATTGATAAACAACCAGTTTCTCTGACTGTACATCAGTCACTTAGTTTTTTTGATACCGCCTTCACAAACCAAAGACAAAAATTGCAGTGCCATTATCTATCGCAAAATTAAATATTGTCCAGTCTAGTACCTATACCTACAAATTAAATAAATCACTATGTGGTAGGTAAGTCGTAACTCAGGTCTTGTCAGAAATAATCCTGAATGATGCGATGCGACGCGATGTAAGGCGATAAATTACCGCGCAATAAAACCGCCCTGCCAACGCAGCTGTGCTAACAATATTTTTAAGTTTTTCTTCCAACAAAAACCTTACTTTTTCTAGAGACTCCTATCCAAATGTGAACGTTCCGAAAAACAGCCGAAACTCAACCGTAGTGCGTCGAAATAATTTTGTGGTTTTACTATTGTTCGTCGCTCAAGCGCTTTCAAATCGTTTTTTTTTTTCGATCGATTTCGCATTGATCCGTTGCGTTGCGATTTATCGCACCGAATACTTGAGTAATTGATTGTGTTAAAAAAAATACTCGATTCGTTCCCGATGCTGATAAAATCAATAATTGGTTTGGTAAATTCTACGCAAACCGGTCGTTTTCTATTACACTTTTTAAATATAAATAAATTGACTATAAATTATTGTTGTGTTTGCATTGGACATGCGTATTGTTACGATATTTGGCTTAAAAACCAGGTGGATAAAATGCTTTGATTTTTAAAAGAGAATTGGAGTTACTTCACTCGTTTTGTAACACTTGTAACAGAAATTATTGACAAATTTGCACAAACGTTGTGCGTAGAAAACGGAAACGTAGGCTAGGGTGTGTGTAGCGATGAAAAATACTACTTTAGACTTACGTTTGATATTTACTGCTATACATTAAATACAAAAAAAACAGGTAAGTAAGTATATAATTGTAGTACAGGCAAATACGTTAATTAAGCCTAATTTTAGGTCGACAACTATTGTTGAACACGTTGTAATTGTTAAAATCTAAATAAACATTTCATTCGATTTCATCACCTACAGAAATAGCACGCATTTTAGTTAAAAAAAGACGCTTCGATGGCTTCGTTAATGCGTTCGAAAACGAAAAATTTTAGAGAGAAAAAAAAGTTGCACAAAGCAAAAGGAGTTCGAATTTCAAAGCCTGACGAATTGTAATCGATTTGCTTTAGAACTCGATGCTATGATTACTCGACTCGAACAATTTCGTACCGAATCTATTCACTCCAATAACTAGGGTGCCACTATATTGTGATCGAATGCACTTGAATTCGAAATCTTTCTTCCGTGTTCGTGAGAACTCTAAATTAGTTTGGAAATCAGAGTATTATATAATTTGTTCATGGAGCTATTTAAAATATCGTGTACACTGCAGCTCACGCCTTTAATTCTCTTTTTTGGGTAATGAACCGGACGTGGGACCAGCGGCGGGGTAATTGAGTTGGGTAACATAATTCTCTGATCGAATATCACACATAAAATGACAATTCATTGCATTTTCTTATTGTGACAGCTCCGCCGCGTTCATTGCGTGATTTACGATGTTGAACAGACGATTTTTTCAAGCCTATGAAGCAATGGATTAGAAAATTGTGATTGAAACTGTGTTACTGAATTACGGTGCAGAAAATGACTTAGTAGACACGCACCATTCGCAAATGAAACTAAACAGCTCAGTTTAAGTTTTAATTTGACATGGAATGAATTGCTTTTGGATTCAATATTGACAGAACTCTGCCATTTCACCTCTGAATCGTCATATTAGCAACATGCGCAAGAGTTTTATTTGCTAACCACAACATCATTTAATTGGGTCACCAAATTAAATACCATGTCGTCTATATAGGTTCATTCAAAAATATCCACAGGATATGAACACTTAAGTTCGTTACGTTCAAATTTAAGAGCAAAACCGTTAAAGTATTAATGGCAGT
The DNA here is from genome assembly GCA_914767815.1 of Eupsilia transversa. Lineage (NCBI taxonomy): Eukaryota > Metazoa > Arthropoda > Insecta > Lepidoptera > Noctuidae > Eupsilia > Eupsilia transversa. Next base: position 11,769,813 of record OU611889.1, on the reverse strand, counting down.
TAGATATTTTGTAAACTGGCGCCGCTCTAATGGGCTATTTACAAAATATTAAACAGTTTTGGAGTCGTTAAAGTCGATGCAAATATACTTTCTAACATGTTTTCCATACTAAAGTCGAAGGGACTTGCTTTATGTATATTTGTGGAACGAGTCTCGATGCTCCATCAAAGTTAATATTGCTATAACGATCTTTCGTTTTACTTCCGTGCTAAATTGATATTGGAATATAAAAAGCAGTGTATCCGATGATTTCTCAACGCAAGTTTTTGCTAAACGTAGGTCTGAGTAGAGTACCACCTTTGCCAAGTAGTGTTCCTTTGTCATCACTATCTTCTCCCACAGTATGTCTATCGCGGACACACATATCTGAACACTGTAAGGACTATTCCTGCTTGCAACGCTTGGCCCGGCCGCTATAGTAAAAAAGGGGCGGTAAACAGAAGATGTGGTCATCGTGTGCACGGGATTTTGTTTTCAAAGTGTTTAGATATGCGTGACCGCTATGGTACCAGTCTAACCGATGGGTTAAACGTGTGTCCAGTCACCACAGTACTGCTGACATCAGCAGTTTACAGAATAACGTAACTGTACAATGATGATTTCGGCTGAGGCTACATTAGGCCGCGACGCGACCTGCGACACATGTCATGAGCGATTAAAACAAATAAATGAATGCTCATGTATATGGCTACACCGTACATCAAATATTACTAGTGATCTTTGATTTCTTGCGATATGAACTGCGATAGGAAAAACATTAGTGTAATCGGCTTCATCAACATATCAGCGAAATTTAAGCGAATTTATTAGATAATTTCTCACTTGTACGACTAGTTCATTAGTGCTACTAAATATGCGTGTGGCTACATTATGCGTATAGTAAATCGCGAAGGATGATGGGTACTGTAACCACGTTATCGCCGAATATACGCCGGATTTTCGCTTATAATGTAGCTATACCATGTTTATCTCGTTTCGCTCTTCCAGTCGCATCGCAAAAAGCTGCCTACTGTAGCCTACAGTCACCTATTTACCAATAATTGAGCATTATTTTCTGTTGCTTGCAGGTTTCCATTTGAGTGGCGTGGTGCGCGCGCCTGCCGCGGTGCCGCCATGCTCGGATCCAGAACGGCTATACAGGGTCACCGTGTCGTTCGACAGGTAAGCACCACAATGTTTAATGTTAACGAATAATTATAACTAAAGACAGATTTATGAAATAGGAACTCGAAGAACAATAGAGTAGAGACATCAGGGTCTCAATGAGCGTCACAGCACAGCAATCGATAAACAACCAATGAAAATTAAAGAGTTAATGAGGTCACAGGCAACCTATCTTCAGTAGGTTCAAACAGATCGAGAAGAATGCCTTGACATTAATTATGGTAGTGGAAAAAAAATCTTGAACATATTTCTCAGATTAGTTGTTGTCAAAATCCGTTTTGAAAAAAAATCTCGATGCTTATTAACGGTAAACTATCCTTTTACCTTGAGTTCCAATCCAAAATATCTATCTGTATTAAATATCAACGTACGCTGATATTTTCATGAATACCAAGAACGTCTTGTTTGAATACAGGTTGGTCGTTTTTTATTTTATTTTCAATTCTCAACTCATTTTTGATTATATGAAGCAATATACTACAAGCGTTGTGTCATCGCGTTTCTCTTTCTTTTCTATGCAGTCCGACAGTGACCGCGATTTAGCTCTCGTCAGCGTCTAAACCTTGAGGTAAAGACGAAGAAGCTTACAAAAGACCAAGAAAAATCAATCATTCGTTCACGCAAGCGAAATAAATAGTTCCTTCAACCATCAGCTAACAAGAAAACAAAGAACTTTTAATAGAAAGGGTCACAAATACCCTACTATTGTTTGTTCTAAAAGGGCACTTTTTACCCAAAGGCCGATGTACCCGCATAATGGCTATTGTGTAGAAAACTTTGACACTTCCAATAATGGTGATTGTCGTTTACTTTACGATAGTATTCTCTGAAGCTAAGTTGTGAGACTTTTGGAAATATGTCATGGATAAATAAACTCTTATGAATTCAGAGATTAGGAAAGATAAGAATCGTCATTCTGCGTAAAGTCTCCCACAAACAGGCTCGACGCGACAGCGCGACGCTATTTTAATAATACAATTTCTAAGAAAATTTCACCGTAGAATAATTACCGGTGTCGCATCGCGCGAGAAGTTCCACCAGTATGCATGAGCTTTAAGGTTGAGTCTTTTTTCTATTCTATTCTATTCTATTCTATTCTTGATTGAACACCTTCCGTCGCTACCGCACTAAAGAGTTTCACAAATTTTTGTCAGCTATATTCGGGTCAATCAAAAACCTAGGCTACATTATGGTGAGTAATGAAAAGGTGAAAATTCCTGCGTATTCAAAAGAAGTACCTCTAAAGCGCTGAGCAGACGATGGACAATTTGTCCGCGAACAATTTGAATCGTTAGTTAATCCCGGCATTTTGTCCTACATGAGCGTTATATTGCCATACGATTCCAAATTGTCCGCGGAAAAATTGTCCATCGGCTGCTCAGCGCCGAAAGGATCGCGCGACTACACTATCGACGCGATATTTTTTATAACGTACAAAGGTACAAACGCGACTTGATTGATCGAGCGATTGTGTCAAAATCACATAAAAGAGCGCAACTTTCATGAACTCGCGCGACGATCGCTTTTGGTTGGTAGATGGTAGATCACAATATCACCGAGCTAATTCCATCTTCACCACAGATGTAAGATTACCGGAGTGACGTGCAGCTGCGAAGCCCGCGACATCTTCTGGTGCCAGCACGTCGTGGCGCTGGCGTTGTACCGCATCAGGAACGCAGACTCCGTCAGGCTGAGGGTGCCTATATCAGGTGAGACTTCAGACCTTCATCATAACTTTAAACAGCTCTTTCTGTCGGCACTGCACGTCAGTAATAACACTTGAAAAACGACCTTACTGCTAACATATAAAGGCGCTTTAAAAAAAGGCAAAAATATTGTTACTACTTAGACTAGCAATAATGTTTACGGATCAGAAACGAATACATCCCCGGTTTCTGCAACCCTGATCAAGCGTACTGGTCAAAAGTAATTATTATGTAATTATTTAGCATAAATATTATCCACGTAAATAATGTATGAGATGGCGTAATAATATTTAGATTAAATAGACCTTTGTTCGCGGTAAAATGTCTGACCTTCCAAACTCATAAAAAACGATGACTGATCATCAATTTTAATTAATTTTTACTGTAAGCTTTTGAGCTACGTTTTAGCAACATTCGTGTAATGTAATAACTATATAATGGTATTAACATTGCATATCAGTTATTGCTATAAATCAGACAGAAACGTGAGATAATTCTCAGCTTCCAAAGGTCCATTTAAACGCCTCTCAACAAAGTATTCCTAAGTTCAAGAAATAAAGCCAGTAAATTCTCTTTCAGAAACCCTTCTGCAGATGGACAGACAACAGCTCCAGAAGTTCGTGCAGTACTTAATAGCGGAACATCACACAGAGGTGCTTCCGACGGCGCAGAAGTTGGCTGACGAAGTCTTGCAGGCCAGGTCGGCTATCAACAGGATCTGCGGGGCGCCTGACCCCACGGCTGGGCCTCCGCCTGATGCACACCATGCCTGGCACTTGGATGAGCAGCAGGTTCGTGAGAAAAGTAGTATCCTTTAAAATCCCAATAGTCCATAAGTGGATCCAAGGTCGTTCTTAGATCACGGCCGTCCTTAACTTGACTATAATTTGTGGAACTCTTCAATTATACTTTGATGAGAATGGCAAATTTTTCACTATTCACTGTAGCTTTGTCATATTTATCTTTGTGGTTTCATTGATTGAGCTATAGATTGAGTTGAGCTATAGGAACTGCACTCAAAGAGATATCTGTAGATTGAGTAGCTCAATTATTATCACGGATTTTACTTTCAAGTTCTAATTCGTTTGTTGTGTTGGTTTCAGGTCTGCGAACAAGTGCGAGCGTATTTATTACAGGGGACATATTACAATGCAAATAAACAACTTAACTCATTATTTTCTAAGGTAAGCTAGAGTTATTTACTGCCTTTACTTACATGAAACGGCTACGCTAGGTTTGGCTCTTTTCTTCATCTTCGTAGCACTCTTGTCTGTCCAGGCGTGGTCTTCATGTAGTTTCTAGTCCAGGGGCTCATGTGATTTGCCTCACGATTTCTCTCCATATACTCCGATTTTTGGTGCCTTTAGTGCACTCACCCACTGCGGATTTGCTTTGGTGAGTCTATCTCTTGGGTAAGCGTCCGCGTGGTGTAGTGCCCTCCACCTTACCCTGCACGACAAGGCACTCTATAGCTCCTCACGCCTCGAGACATGTCCGACGTATTTGCGGATCCGCGTTAGGACCAGAACAGATAGACGGTTTTTGATGTTCGGGTCTTGGCGTATAGACGTGTTGGTGAGAAAGTCGATCCACGATATCCTAAGCATTCTTCTCCAGCACCACATTTCCAGAACGTGTATCTTCTTCATCTCTAGTCACGCAGCGTCCACGTCTCAGCATCGTATAGGAAGATAGGAAAAACCAGTATTTGAACAAGCCGCAACATTTAGCTAATAAACTTCATGAGTTACTGCTATACATAAATGTCAACATCCGACTCTTGAGCAATCAGGGCGTTCAGCAGACTTAACCTTTTCAAAACTCATTCTGCCTTCTAGGTAAGAGAAATGCTACGAGCCCAAGACTCCAACGGTCCACGGATGCTGATGTTAATGACAGAACAGTTCCTATCAGACCCTCGGCTCCTGTTATGGAGGAACCAGAACACCCCCATGACAGAGAAGTGCAGGCAGTTATGGGAACAGCTAGGGGCGCTGTGGGTCAGCATAGTTCTGGACCCAGGCAGTAATAAGCACCATAGAATACAATGGAGGCATCTGTTGGAGAAATGGTCTGCTGTTGAAGTGTGCCCCACTGAGGATCCGGATTATCGGTCTTTTCCTTTGGTACGTATGTTTTTAATAACTTTTATTACTTACTAGTTGTTGGTATGTCTGGTCAAGAAATACCAATCCATAGTAAGTGCGATTAATCGCACATCATTTGGACCCCGAAAACCGCCTATTGTCAACCAATACAAACGCTTTCAAAGTCAAATTATTTGTAACCTCTTGATAACACGGCTCGCAGTACGTACCTTTGTTATGGAAAATTTTGCTTTGTCGTCCGAACGAACAAAGTATTTAAAATGGAAAATATGTTTGTTGCAACTTTCCTAATTCAATATTATTCGAAGCATAATATATCAGTGATAACCTAGTGGGGTGACAATCGAACTGCCAAGTCATAGGTCTCGACTTCGAACCTAAGCCACGCAATTATTCTGACCATTCAGATTCATGTGCGTATTGTATAGTTATCACTTGCTTCAAAAACGGTAAAATTCCACCCCCCATAAAAACTCTGACATCAGGTTAGGTTACCCACACCAAAAAGAAAGAAAAATTCGAACTATTTTCCTAAAAATACTCAACATGATTACAGCAATAATATCTGCATCCTTGTTCCACAGTACGCGAGAGAAAGGGAAAGAAACGAGAGGGATCGAGACAGAGACCACAGAGACAGGGACAGAGAGAGGCATCGCGACCGGGAGGAGAGGGACAGAGAGAGACTACGCGAAAGAGAGGAGAGAGATAGGTGAGCTTCAATAGAGATTTCGTATAGAGTCCAAGGCGACTGCAAAAATTATAAAGGTTTTCGTCGTGGTTGTCTTTTTCATAGTTTTCGAGTGCCGATAGTAACATGAAATAATAGTAGTAATAGTAACGTATAGTTGTTATTCTTAGTGGTATATTCCAAATGGTATTTTTTATATTTTCAGAGAAAGACATAGAGAAAGACAGAGAAGAGAAATGCATTCCCATTCCGAGAGTTCCGACGAAGAATCTAGGCCTAATAAGTAAGTAGCTTAATTCTTCTATCCAACAACTTCTTACAAAAGTAGATAGGTATCGACGAACAATATCCATCTCAGTCTGAACATCTTTAGATAGACAGAGGTAGAGATATCTCAATACCCTCATCTTCAAAACGCACACGCTGTGTTACTTTTGTAAGCCTATGGCCTCCATAGTTTTTATTTTTATGGAAGTTTCTTCACATGAAGTTTCTTTACATAACATAACATCACGCCTGTATTCCCCGAAGGGTTAGGCAGAGGTGTACGTATAGTACACCTACATTTCGCCAGTTATGTTTAAGTCCCATGTAATAGGGTGCGAGCCTATTGCCATTACATGAATACTGATGCAATATTATTTTATTTGCAGTTATGAACGTGAATACAGGAGAGCAAGCAAGAGACTAAGACTAAACAACCAAAGATCCGCACCGCAACTGACGCCACGGACTGTTTTTCATAAGTAAGTATAATAATATCCAAGACAAATATTTTTATTTTATTTTATTTTATTTTATTTTATTTTATTTTATTTTATTTTATTTTATTTTATTTTATTTTATTTTATTTTATTTTATTTTATTTTATTTTATTTTATTTTATTTTATTTTATTTTATTTTATTTTATTTTATTTTATTTTATTTTATTTTATTTTTTTATTAAGGAAAACTTACAGCTAAATGCATTTTAATATCTAGTACAATGTGTAAGCCATGGCCAATTACAAGCTTCCACTAACGATTAATGTTAGTAACATCAACAAATACGCGAAAACAGTGACGTAAGAGTTATGCAAATGAATTATCTCACGCTCAATAAATACACTATAAAAGAGAGAAGGAATAAATTTAATAAATGATTATACATCAAAAAATAAATTTTTCAAACTTTGCTTTAGTTTCTTAACACTACTAGTAAATAAATCTAAATCTAATTATAAAGAGGTTAAATAGTTTATTTGTTTTTAAGGGGATGCGCTATGTTAGTAGGTATGTAAGTAATTGAGTTATTTAATTTTAAATGTGTCTGTTGTTTTGACACTTAATATTCGAGTAAAATGTAGCGAACTGACCACCTTATTATAACGTCCTATTGTATTGAAACCTACATTTAAGATTTGATTTGCAAAGGTAACCCGCGAAATTAAATTTTTTGTGATAGGCCTCATTCAGAATCTTAGATAAAATACAGTCATTACCACACTCAATTATAATCTTTCGTATAATGAAGTCTAAGTACAGTTTTGTGTGACCATTTGTAACGAAAAGTTCCGAAGTTTGCCTGGTTGCACTGGAATTTGAACTTTGTTATGTATGACATTGAGTTCTTTGTTACAAAACGTTATAATTATCCAAGATACTTATTCTGAAAATTGAAGTTTAGTCTGCTTTTGCCTATTTGTGTCCTAAATCAATTTTGGTTGCACTGGAAGTTGGTGTTTGTAATGTATGATTGAGTTCATTGTTCCATGACTTATTACTTTTATCTCTCCAGGGCGCTGGATGCGGTAGACATATCCTGGGAGAACGATCACCTGAAGAACATCCTGGGCAGCGACGAATACTCCGACCCTGACAAGCCGGAGAAGCCAGGCTCTTCCACCACCACCACCCTGCTGCCTTACCCCAAGTTCAATGAGGATGGACAACCGCTGTGGCATGGTGAGTCATAGAAAACAGAACAGATATCTATTATACTTTGTAAAAGCGAATCAATTTTCACGGCTCCCTCTTAAGACCTAGGTCAAAAAAGAGAGCTCAATAATAGTGGTGGTTCTATGAAAATGAAGTAAACTTACTGCGAAATTGCGTGTGTCAGAAGTGTCAAAACGAAACAAAAACGCGATGGTAGGGCAAATCTAACGATTTAAATCTTTGTTCGTGTGATATTTGACACTTCTCCCATACAAACTCATCGTAGGGTCGTCATAGGGATCGTTTGGCGTTGATTAGGGATTTTTTTTATTGTGTCGTGAAATTTATTGAAAAAATGCGCCAAAAGAACCTCGTAGCGTTGTGTCCATCATTGACTTACCTTCTCATCATTTTTTGCAGAACACTTGCCAGTAGTGGGGGCTCGTATCGAGGCCCTGAGAGCGCACGGCCGCGCGCCCGCAGCCCTCAGGCTCGCCGTCAGTGCCGCCCGGGCTATGAGGCATCGACAGGTAACATTGGAGTCATACTTCAACTGTATATATATTATAATGTTATGTTATGTTATTCCTGTCTGTAATTTTAGGCCCTTTGTACACGACACGGTTTCTTTACGGTACGATGTATAAACCGCGCCGTATAAAAAACGTGTCTGTAAAAAAACTTCCATAGTGATCCATATAACACTGACGACCATGCCTACCTGCACACCTACACACGGCGAATAAACCGTAGTTTTCACGGCAAGAAAAACGTACTAAACTATCTATACTTACCGGTCAATCTGCCTAGCCTTTTCCCATTGTTGGGTTGGTTTGTAGTCTAACCGGATGCAGCCGAATACCAAACTTTAAATGTTGAAATTTAAATGTTTGTTCTCCCTACAGGAGGTATCCCAACAGCGCTGGCAGTCGTCAGGCGGCGGCGAGGCGTCGTCGTCGTCGGCGCCGTGCGCGAGCGCGGACGCGTGCGCGGGCGCGTGCGGCGAGCGCGCCAAGCTGTCGCAGGTGTGCGCGCACATGGACTCCGGCGCCTGCCTCACCAGCGCCGCCACCTGCGCGCTGTCGCACTCGCAGCGGTGTATCGGGAGAGGTGAGGGTTTAAGCTGTTGAATATTTGCTTTGGAAACATGATTTATAAATAAGAACATGGCACAGGTATAAATAATTATAATGTCGATAATAAACTAAGAACTAGACTAGTTAGTATTCTAGTCCTTCATTTCGCAAGTAATTGCTTTAAGCAGCACTCAAATCCTAATGCAAAATTCTTGATGGAAAAAGCTCTTTTCCCGTCCTAGGAATCAAACCCAGGATAACGAACTCAGGTGCCGAAAAATCTAAAGAAAAAAAAACACTTAAACTAACTGAGTACCTTTTACCGCCATCACCACAATGGATAGATAGGCATGTAACAGTTTGATAGATGAGGTAAACCATTTTCACGACAAAAAATAAAACCAACTTTTTAACCCCCGACGTATAAAGAGTTAGGTGTGTTATAAGTTGTGTGTCTGTCTGTGACATTGTAGCTCCCAAACGAATGGTCCAATTTCAATGCGGCTTTTCGTTTACTTTACAGACAGTAGATGCTGGACGGGCTGGACGTTAGAAGCCATTTGGTGCGTGTACGAGTGTCTAGCGGACGCCTGTCTAGCGCCCGACGACCAACGGGCGTCTCCTAGACTACACACCGCGTATCTAGACGAGGAGCCCAACACCGGCCTGCCACCTAGGTAAGCTATTATAGTAGTGGAGATGGGAGATTTCGCAGGTATGATTTGGTAGGAGTGACAGTGACTCTCCTTAAAATCAGGACTTGTTTAAAACACGATTTGGCACGTTAACGCCTGAGTACAGAGGCAGTATTATGACGTATTAATGTCACCATTTTTCCAGTGTGATAGAGAGACGGAGCTATACAAGGCCGATAGCACCATCCTTTTTTCGCAGTGGAATAATGATGGCTTTAAGACTTCATAATAAGGCCTCTGTAGTCGATTCCAGGCCGTTTCAGTAGTCCGTCGATTGTGTGTTTCTGTTTGTGTGTTTTCATGTACTCGAGACTTTCAATCTTATTTGATTTGTTAAATAAACATGTCTCAGAAATTACCTTCATAATTCTCGTAATATAGAAGTTAGTTATGTAATGTTATATAATTAAGAAATGCTTTCTCTCTCTTAACTCGCTTATTTTGCTGTGCCCGACAGGGTCCATAATGATCTAATAATTATAAGTTTATCACATGTAGAATGCAGTAAAAGTATTGAGTATTGAAATGATAAACCTGTCAAAAATGTCAAAACAGAAACCAGAAACTTTTACATAAATTTGTTAATACATAGCCCAGCTAGCTAGTAAAATAAAATAAATAATCAACTTATGTAATTATTTTTTTTTATCACAGATATCAACACGTCCCCGTGGCGGGTAGCAAAAACCCTGAGGAGACGTACCTAGCGCTAGCGCTGGAGGCAGCTCTCTTAGGCCTGGGTGTACAGCGCATGCTACCCATGGGACTGTATGCGCAGGAGCGGCATTGCAAGCAGGTGAGTTTCTCATTTTACTTTATGACATACTATCTCTATGTCTCTATAACATACTCTATGGCAGACATGTGGCTAGATTATAACCAGTGATACGACGTGACGGATATGGTAGTGCAATTTAGGGTCAACAATATCAAATCAAGTCATTAGTATGGATAAGTTCTATGGAAATCTAGTAACAACAAAGAAAAATCTTCATGTATAAACAAAGTGTTTTTACAAGTTTTTATTTTATATGTCTTGTTATAGAAAACAGAGAAAATAAGTTTAATTAACCAAGGTTTTGTTTGTGTGGCTGCCACGGCAAAGAATAATAGTCTGACACTTTCTATTTCTTTTTCACAGTTAGGTACAGTTCGCGAGGTCTAAGCTGAGCTTTGTATTTGTGTGAGTAATTAAATTACCAAAACTGGAAGGTGCGCGGTGGTGTAAACCGGTTATAAACCGGTTTAAACCAAGCAAAGGACGCGTCACGCTCTAGGCCGACATCACACCTATACTATCCATGTGAACTCACACAATTGCAAAGCTCAGCTTAGACCTCGCGGACTGTACTTCTCTAACACTATTATCAGCTTCTGAGAAAACAATGCATTTTGCAAGTGTTCTAGTTATGAACAACAATATTTTTAGAAATTCAGTACATTATCGAGCAAGTTGAGTGAAAAATAATGTAATTTGTTCGGTTCAGGAGGAGCGGCTGATCGCGCAGCTGCAGCGCGTGGAGGGCGAGGCGGCGGGCGGCGTGTGCGCGCGCGTGGCGGGCGCGCTGCTGGCGGGCGGGCCGGCGTCGTGCCTGGGCGCGCGCGTGCACCCGCGCGCCGCGCCCGCGCACACCTTCGCGCGCTTCCTGTTCCTGGCGCTGCTGCCCGCACACCCCGACCTCGCCTACCGGGTTGGCCTCAGAGCTATGAGGTTAGTATAGTCACTTACAGTTCAAATTGGCATTTCAATAAACATAGAATTACCCACCAAATAAACGCACGACATAGACATACTAATGTTAGAGACAAAAGAAAACAAAGAAAAGTGTGTCTAGTAGACCTAAATCAAGAAAACTTAGTGACTATAGCCCTAGAGTGCGCGCAAGATAGTCTGCGCGCGACTGGTGGCGCTGACATACTTAATACTGTAATATTTAAAAAAACACACATAACATAACATGACGCCTTGTTTCCCCGAGGAGTGAAGCAGAGGTGTAGCTATTATTATAGTAAACCCACCTTGTTCCAAAACATTAAATTACATAGGAATCTGCTTCTTTCATCCGATTTATCGATCATTCAGAAAGAGTTAAAAATTTTCACTTTTGATTCATTTTGTGTTAAAACTATCGTCTCGATTGCGAAGTGGTGGGAAAGTGAAACCACTTCGGGTGAAAAATGCCGAATAAAAGGCAAAAATGAACAGTCTGAAATCTGACTACTTACTCAAGAATCCCAAGATGGTGACGACTCGAACGACTCGAACTTCCCCGGGAAAGCAAAATTTTTCCCAAAATATTTCCAAAATCACTATTAAGGCTGACGCATACATATTATAATATGGGTAGGCCGCAAAGCATTGCAAAAATCATCCTACGTCACTTTCGTACATGTTGTATGAACCATCGCACACTACATAGGCGGGTCGCACTTTTTTGTATTGAAAGGCGTTGCGATGCGGGAGATGCGGCCCGACGTAGCTGTAATGTGCGCTTACCCCATGGCCACGAGCTAGACGCTCAACAGACACGCGTCTTGCAACTGGCAAGAAAACAAATGAAAGAAGTTGTTTAGAGCACGCCACGAGTCACCGGGACGCGATGCAACAGACAAAAACAGGTGACGCGCGTGCGTCGCAACTCGCTTGAGGCCTTGAACTGGTCTTGGGCTTATAAAATATTCAAATAATAATTAAAATATTATAATAATGATTAATTTTGTATTACGTCTGTGCAGGTTGCCGATGGTAGAGGAGGCGTACGCGCTCGACGGCAGTGCTGCGGGCGGTGCGGGCGGCGCTGCGGGCGCGTGGCACACGCTGCAGCACGCCGAACAGCAGCAGGCCGCGCTCGCCAGCGCGCTGCTAGGTAACACAGCTTAACTATTTATACTCGGTCCCTCAGTGCTGAGGGCCGATTTTGTTATCATGGCTCTGCGCCTTGGCGCCAATTATGTCGGTCCTGGGCCAGTCTTGAAGTATCCTAAATGACTGGAGGATCGGGTCGGTCCAACGTTTTGATTGGCGACTAAACAGTGACGGAGACAGTCCTAGTTCTGGAGTTGAAAAAGACCAGGGATTACATTAGGGGTTCTGTATTAGGCCCCTTAATGTCTCTGTATTTCCTGAATGTGACTGAAGTTATGAAGATTTTCGTTTCGTCCTATAACGTTAATATCCTCCGTCAGGTGCTGCCCGCGGCAACCCGGGCCGTCTGCGAGCCGCGCTAGGAGCCGCCCAGCGCCACGTCCGCTCGGCTGCGCAGCTGTTCCGCCTGGCGCAGGACGCGCTGCGCCACGCCGCGCCGCCCGCCGCGCCGCACCACCACCGCGACCTGCTGGCGGCTGCCTTCGAGCTGGGCTTACAGGTACTGTACACACGTACACACAATGGCCCAGCGCCACGTCCGCTCGGCTGCGCAGCTGTTCCGCCTGGCGCAGGACGCGCTGCGCCACGCCGCGCCGCCCGCCGCGCCGCACCACCACCGCGACCTGCTGGCGGCTGCCTTCGAGCTGGGCTTACAGGTACTGTACACACGTACACACAATGGCCCAGCGCCACGTCCGCTCGGCTGCGCAGCTGTTCCGCCTGGCGCAGGACGCGCTGCGCCACGCCGCGCCGCCCGCCGCGCCGCACCACCACCGCGACCTGCTGGTGGCTGCCTTCGAGCTGGGCTTACAGGTACTGTACACACGTACACACAATGGCCCAGCGCCACGTCCGCTCGGCTGCGCAGCTGTTCCGCCTGGCGCAGGACGCGCTGCGCCACCACCGCGACCTGCTGGCGGCTGCCTTCGAGCTGGGCTTACAGGTACTGTACACACGTACACACAATGGCCCAGCGCCACGTCCGCTCGGCTGCGCAGCTGTTCCGCCTGGCGCAGGACGCGCTGCGCCACCACCGCGACCTGCTGGCGGCTGCCTTCGAGCTGGGCTTACAGGTACTGTACACACGTACACACAATGGCCCAGCGCCACGTCCGCTCGGCTGCGCAGCTGTTCCGCCTGGCGCAGGACGCGCTGCGCCACCACCGCGACCTGCTGGCGGCTGCCTTCGAGCTGGGCTTACAGGTACTGTACACACGTACACACAATGGCCCAGCGCACGTCCGCTCGGCTGCGCAGCTGTTCCGCCTGAGGTTTTCTTCGTAGTCGATATCGGAAGACGCGTGTTGCTTGAGGGTGTAGCTCTTGGCCACGGGGTTGAACTTATAAGCAGGACTTTTGATGGTATTATGGAGTAACTACAATAAACTAGCCTTTCGAGGTTTTCGGTGATGATGGAATATTTCTGCTAACGTCCTGGTACACTAGACTTGTTTAGTTCGGACGAGTGTTACCCTGTTGTTTGAGTTGCGCAGAAATATTTGAGTTTACCATCCACCTAAAAACGATCGCACTGATTTTGCGTAGTATTGATTGATTGGCGGTAACATGACATGTGAGATACCTACCTTCGTTGAATACGCCTAATTGTTGTGTTACAAATCCATGTTGCATTGCATAAATTAGGACGGATATTTAGTGTTTAATTTCATGTTTCGTTTCGCCAATCTGTACCGCGGCATAACATATTATACAACATTTTTTGAGACAAATGCAACGTAATTTCGGCGATTCACTTTGTGTCACAAAAGGTACTTCTATTGTACGCTCTTTCGGACCGTTGTACACACTTTTTTACATAACTAACAGGTTCTCTTTCACCTGCAGGTGCTAAGGATGACGCTATCCTCAGTAAACTGGCGTCGGCGCGAGATGGTTCGCTGGCTCGTCACGTGCGCCACGGAACTGGGGCTGGATGCGTTGCTGTCCATCATGCAGAACTGGTCAGTATACTGGGACGACAGAGAAACACAGAGATGAAAATATTATGTTGAAACCCTTGCAATAGAATTTGGAGAAGTAAACAAATTGCAGTTCTATTTAATAAGTAATGTTTATTTATTGGGGTGTGGCGACAATCGGAACTAACGCCGCCATCATGATTTTTCTATACAATTTGACAAACCAATTCACAAATGTTTTCCAGTAACACCCCCCTGTCAATGTCATTAATGTGCCAAAAATACTTCAAGCAATTTAAATTTCGATTGAACGCCTCTAATCTTCCTTGTCCTGTAGGTACGAGCTGTTCACGCCAACGGAAGCGACGGGTCCTGTGGCCGCAGCGGCGATGTCTCACACAACGGCACTGCGGCTCGGCCTGAGCTTCGAGCAACAGGAGAAACTAAGTGCCTGCGCGAGGACGTTAGCGCTACAGTGTGCTGCTAAGGTATGTGTCTTTTTAAATTTAATTTTAATTAATTGAGAATCCCAAACAAGGCACAAACAAAATCCTTAGTAAATTACGAATAGATGGGTACTTAATTTGAAGCATTGTTGAAATATATTATAGTCGCGATAGTAAACTTTCGCAGTAACGTAGGTTCATCGCGGTAATGAACTTTCGCAACAACGAACTTCGCGATAGTCAACTTTCGCAGTAACGTACATCGCGGTAATGAACTTAGCAATTATGATTTACACCCTAATTTTATACCTATAACACTTACTAAATTAACAGTAAGATATAATAAAATAATTCAATTTAGTTTAAAATTTAGTATAAAAATCGCTTGTTTCGAACTTATCAGTTTTAGTAAAAAATAACTCAACATTTTACTGTGACAAACTGTTGGCATCGTGTCCTCAAGGGCTTTATTATGATGCCTTCAATGGATATCGTACTAAAATTTTTGAAAGACACCTCATTCATTTATTAAAGTCCATCCAGCCATTAGAATACTTCGAGGGTATAAAGAACCCTATGTCTTTGCTGTCTGTCGGGTAAAAATAACCTAATAACGATTTCCCTTCTTTCAGGACCCGCCAGGCTGTGCCTTAAGTGCACTGTCGGTGTGCGAAGGCTCTGCGGGCGCGTTCGAGGCGGCGTGCGCGGCCGTGGGCGGCGCGGCCGCTCGCGGCGCGCTTGCATCCAGTCAGCTGTTCGCCGTAGCGCGCTACATGGAGCAGCGTGGCCAGCCAGCCAGAGCCATGCGCCTCGCCACGCTGGCCATGCGGAACCTCCATTTGCATTACAATCAGGTAAGGAAGAATCGATTCTCGATTTATAACATTCTAAATGCGTAGTTCCTAGTTTAAAAGTTAAATTTAAATGAGGTTCTTTTAACCCTCCATATGTTGCAAGTACTTGCAAGCCGTTAGCAACCAACCAGTTTTTTAAAATCAACCGTTCCAATCTAGAACTACGTCATCTTTGCAAATATATAAAAATTATGGGCTTCATTCAAGACCTCTGAGTACGTAAATTCCCTATCAGTTACCTTCGCAGCATATATTTTGATACGGTTCTATTTTTTTTAAATAATTTATTGGGTGACTAGCAATGATATTCTTATAAACAGATATGTTATACACGTACAAAACAACAGAAAAAAGTGTTCCGCGCCGAGCGCAGCGCGCACCGTATCACTCGTAAGCGTGTGTGGCTCAGACTAAAAGCAATATTTCCCAATTGGGTACTTTTCTAGTCTTCACGTTTTGCGCGCTCATAACATATCTGTTTACTAAAACATCATTGGTGACTAGTTAATAAGTATTCAGCAATGTAAAACAGGCTTAGCAAAAAAAACTTATAGATAATATCATTGACTTTGATCAGTGTTTTATGATTTATCTTTGGTTTGTCTCAGCATTTCTTCTCAGGGATCAATAAACTAGGAAATGTCGGCAACATCTATTTTTAAATTATTATTGAACGGAAAAATGACGTATAAAAGTGTCTGAGATCAACTTACAGAAATAAACAATTCATTTCATGGTCACAACTAAAATTAATGTCTTTATGCTACAGGACAGTCACCCAGCGATCGCGGACATCCACTGGGCCGTGGCGCTGGCGCACTCGCTAGGCCGCGCCGAGCTGCAGGCGATGTTGCCGCTCTTGGTGAAGAACGTGCAGTGCGCGCCTGTGCTGGTGAGTAACATTCACAAAAATCTATACTTATCTATACCTACATAATATAAATAAAAGTAGCTTCTCGTGACTGTCTGTGTGACCGTGTCGTTCTTCTAAACTACTAGAAGGGTGCACCTCTGCCTAACCCTTCGGGGAAGCCATGCACGATGTTATGTTCTACGGTGTACAATAGTGGTGTGCCCGCAGTCGGACGTGCTGCGGCGCTGCTGCGTGGCGGCGGCGGGGTGCTCGCGCTCGCGCGGCGCGCCGCCGCGGCCGCCGACGCCGCTGCGGCCGCTGCTGGAGGCCGCGCTGCGCGCCTACGCCTCCACCACGCACGCGCGCCTCGCGCACATCTCGCCGAGACATTACGCGGACTTCGTCGAGTTTCTTGGTAACTATAGATTTTGATATTCGGATAGCTCATGATCTAAAGAAGTGCCATAAAGAATATAAATAAAAAATATTATTCCGTGAAATTTCGCGGGTATTCCGGTGTGTGATAAGCTCATTTTATTGGACCCTGAATACCTTGTTGGTCTAGTGGTCGAAAGCGCGACTGCTGGTTACTGGGTTCGTTCCCCAGATCAGGCAAGTCTAAATTGCGTCACCCCCCTATTACATGAAACTAGAATATAATTTTATTATCAAAATGCGGGTGCACTATTACACCTGTGCCTATTCCTCTCTTTTTAACATGAAATATAAAGTACCTATACTTACACAAAAAAGTTCTTCAACAGGTATCTGAACATACATTTTCATCCTATTTTTCTTTTCCGCAGGCAAAGCCCGTGACACGTTCGCGCTAGCCCCGGACGGCCCGCACCAGTTCGCCGCGCTACTCCAAGAGATCAAGCTCAAATACAAGGGCAAGAAGAAACTCATGTTCCTTGTCAAGGAAAGATTCGGATGATCCAACATTACTCGTTACAAAACCCACCGAGTTAGCAACGGTTTCTAGATACAGCATTCCATATTGTTAGAAAAAAGCATTTTAGTTTCGGTGCGTGTAAATTTTGTTGAAAACTTTTTGGTATAGCATCATGTTTTGTGCTTTTGTTATTAATCTCACAATGCTACTGCTGTGGTAAAAGGCCTCAAGATGTCTATGGTTGATCATTTTACTGTTACCATGCCTAAATTAGAATACTGGCTCACAAGGAATAGGTACTTTAAAAAAAATGCAACTTTCTTGCGTACCATAACTATTAACTAATCTGTGGTACATCCGGTGTATTGCCAACGTGCAAAATTCAGTATAGCCAGGCTATTCAGGGTTCCAATAGTCAACCACTACCCCTGTGTGACTTCTACGAGGTCTTTGACCGTAGTTGTAGCATTAAAACAAGATAATATGAAACTCATGGCATGCTACATAATTGTTTAATTCGTGCAATCATTGTTTTCATTTCAAGTTTTTGTTTTTATTTTGTTAATATCGTGCAATAAGCTGCCATGATGGAAATACAAATTTAGCTTACGTTGTATGAACATACGTCATAGGCCTCATAGGGCCTTGTCGTGACGCATAATAATTTTAGAAATAAATGTCATGGAAATGATAAGTTGAATAATGCATCGAATAAACTTATTTACACTTTTTGTTAAGAGTTGGTAAAAAAAAATGCCCATGAATTGTCAAGCACTAGTGTGACAATGCTACTTACATAAAAAACGAGGATATGAATCGTTTCGTTCCATGGTAATTTAGGCTCGAAATAATTTTACCGTTGCGGTAAAAATCATTACCTCATGCTCGGTACACATAACCTCGTGTACCCGCCGTGTACCAAACCAGTCTATTCTAAAGTATTATTTTTTATTTAATAATAATTATAAATACGGCTGACCTCGTAATTTTCATTTTTTTATAATCGTAAGAAATGATCTCAATAATTCCATTTGTGTAAATAGAAACGAGTTTGTAAATATAGTAGGAAGACAAGTTTAGTATTGGAAAATATTAGTTAATTAATGTAAGAATTAGTTGTGTGATCTGTGCGGAGTCTTCGTGTTGTAAAAATTGTGTAAATGTCGGTGTGTTGTGAGATGACGGAGTATCGATGATGTGGAGCGGTTCGCACAGATCCCAAGCTGTAAGTAGGTATAGCGCGCCACTCGTATAGCGTCCAATAGCAATGGGATAATTCATAAATTAAATATGACACAACACCAAAGAACTGTATCGTAAGTCCAAGTGTGAGATAAGCAAGGCCATCATATTTTCAGTATTCTTGAGTATTCTGTATCTGTAGATATTTGTTTATATGTTAGATCCCGGTTTTATTGTTATCTTGAACGGCACATGTACAATGCTAAAGATACATACTTTGAAGGCTCCCGTAGACAGGTGCGACGCTACAGTGCGACGCGATTTTTGTAGAACAATTCCATAAAGTTTTCACAGAAATAGTTCTACTTGAATCGCTTCGCGCCTGTTGCCTTAACACGAAATATTGTTACAATCGGCGCTGCAGTAGTCTTCTGTAAACCATTTTATAAATATTATTTCGAAAGACGTTATTTAACTAATCGTGCCGTATATCTTGTCTATTATCTATAACTTGGTCGCATTAACTGTGCACCTGGAGTTGATGACGTCATTTCGACGCTTTGTTCGCGACGACACGAGCGCGGGGTTGCGATGGGAATCATGGCATTCCAGCGAGGTGCATAGTTAATTCGACTGAGTAGTTTATCGTTACACAAATCTTATTTAAGAGTTGATTACTTTGAATATTATTAATTTTACTTCAATCATTATTATTTCTAAAACTCAGCCTTTTTCTTGTTTAGAGTAGAATATAAAATTTTAACAAGAAGTGCATTTATAAAGATAGAAATGATTAATATTTAAATAGAGATGATGTATGGATAGTGTTGAGAGAATAGTATGAATTGAATAGTATATAGACTTAATGAAGGACTTTTGTACTTTTTGTGGTGTGTATGAGGGTTGCGCAAAAATTATTTTGACACTGTACAAAGAAACATACAAAAAAATATTGTATCCGTTCATTGAATCAAAATTTTGGCAACCCTATAATGTGTCAAATAAAAAAAAACAGGACATTAGTACTCATTATATTATTGATATGAATGTAAATATAAAAAATATGATTTTTAGTTAGAGCGCTGATAGTAGACACATCCAATATCTTCCTTATCAGAGACTTTTACACGATGAAGTAAGTAATATCAGGTAGGAAAGTGATCGAATAGTAACAGTAAAATTTATGTTATTTATTATACCGCTTTAAACATGTTACATACATAGATCGGCGTAACATAGCTAAGTTTAGACTTATTTTGGCGAAAGCATATTTAGCTTGAAAAAATCAGATTAACTAATAAATCAACTTATAAGGCAATAACCTTTTTATTATTCATTTTGTTAAAAGCACGAGATGTCTTATAATTCTGTAATCTACATCTCGAGTTAAATATGTTTCCTGCAAAAAAATTTGCTAAAGTTACAAAATATCAGAAATGGAGTGTTACTGTGTAAGTGAAGCAAAGCATCTCAGTCTGAACGCAGCATGGCGTAAGTGGTGTTTATAAAATTATTTTTTGTATGAAAAGAGAAATTAATTTCATAAGCAAATAACTTTTAAATGTCGAGCAATAATTTTAAAGCCTTCGGCCGGTCTGCCGTGATTTTGTGTACAACTTTATTGGTTGTCGAGAACATGTGTTTGTGTAGCTTATTTAGTCAGTATGCGTGACCATTAATGGAGTCAGTCAAAATGCGATAGAGATATTTTTATTAAAGAAAATTATAGCAAAAATATTATTTGGAGATTATTTTGTCTGTAAAATCATTTATCATAATTTCTGTTCTTTTTCTAGTTGTTTTTTTTTTTAATAACTTTACTAATAACTTTATTAAGTAGGTTTTTCAAACATCGACTTGCCAACTTGTAACTCCAAGCAAATATTTGACCTCAAGTGCCTTCAGGCGAGTCCAAATAAGCCAGACCGGCTCTTACTTGGTTTTGTTGTATTTTTATTTTGTACTCTGTCAGTGGTTATATTGTAATTGTGTTGTACGTCAAACGTGGACACCCTTCAGTGCTGGTATTACGAAGGTGATAATTTCAATATAAATAATTGAAAAAAAAATGTATCTTGTTTTATTCAGAAGAATTACATAATCCCTTTGACCGCAAGTGACCAATTGTCACACACTATGAATACCTGTTCAGACGGGTAATTACCGTAGTTTTAAGAACGTTCGCAATCTCAGTACCTACCAATCTGTCAAAAACTGCATAGATTTTGATAGTCGCTGCGATGAGGAACCTATGTTGTTAAATACCTAATCATTAAAAGAATACGAATGTTGCATAGTGCAGATTTATAAGTAATTGATCTGCGTGTACACTGTGCAAGTATCTACCAACCTGCCTACCTAAGCAAAATCAGTTGGAATTGGAATTTACAGAAACATCCATATTATCAAATAATCATCGATCGACGACGTACCTAGGCAACCTTTTTGATATTCTAGGTGGAAACAAGAGAGACAGTAAAATTGTGAACAGAACTGAAATGTTCCTCAAATTGATGGCGAGTTACATGGAAGCAGAGGTTGGTTACCTTCTGTTTTTTTTTTTGTGAACGGCGGCGGCGTAGGTACCTCTATAAAATAATGTACTCTATGGGCGAATCTTTATAAACCGCGCGCTCATTATTATGTCGTAAGTTCGTAACTCGCTGCAAGGATGCGAGGGGAGCGATGCCCGTATGCGGACCCGAATCGGCCAATCAGAGCGCCGCGCAGCACTTGCGGCTAACCGCATTGTGTAGTGACCCCTCACACCCCTCTCCTTCCTGCTAGCTCCCTCAGTTGCCGTGTGCTATTCAACGGTTGATCACGTACACCAAATTGATAAAATAATGACTACTGTCCATTTCACCGAGCCTGAAATGGTGCAACTTGTAGAAATCTACAAGGAATACGACTGTCTGTGGAATATGAAGCACGAACAGTATAGAGACAAAGGAGCAAGACAAACCGCATACAATCAAATCGCGGAAATATTAAACATTCCTAACCTAAGAGCTAAAGATATTCCGAACAAAATAAAAAATTTAAGGTCATCATACTACCAGGAGATCAAAAAGGTTAGAAGAAGTGTTCGTTTAGGTGGGAAGGTTTATAAACCGAAAGTGTTATGGTTTTCAACTGTAGATAGTTTTTTAAGACCATTCAGACATGAACGGGAATTTATTTCGAAGGTAAGAAACAAAATCTTGTTACAATCATAGTTTTAGAGTTCCGTAGCCAAATGACAAAAATGGAACCATTATAATTTCGTCATGTCCGTTTTTCCGTACATAGCCATTGGGGTGTGGGGTGTCGTTGGGTCAATACAATAGTTTTTGAGTTATGAGTATGAACACCCGCACAAATAACTGTTTTTCATAGTTATTTTAAAGAAATACTATAGAAATTAATCCGTGTTTTCGTTATTGATCCCGACTACGGCACCCTTTACTGGAGTAATGAATGCAGTCAGTCACGGATTTTAAACGACGTTTACGCGATCACTCTATCATTGATCTATTTTAAGTAACAAGTATTTTTATTTTTTACAGACACCAAATAAAGGAATCAAACAAGTTGATACCAATTTATTATCTCTAAAAAACGACGGTAACAGAATCCAGAGAGAAATTAAACAAATTGACTCAATAGCTGAAAGGATAACACCATCAAATAAAAAAATTGAAGATGAGTTTGATAGTTTTGGCAAATATATCGCCTCCTCTCTGCGTTCGATGCCGCAAGAATTTTCAATAATCGCAAAAACAGAACTACAAAAGACTATATCGGACATTCAATTAAAAATAGTAAGGCAAATGAATGCTGGGACTGATCACCTTAACCGGTCACAGTCTCCGTGTGGCAGTGCATCAACTTCAAGTGACGACGAAAACCAAAGTATAGAATGTTCGTCTCCTACGTCCGATTCTTGCGTTTCTACTATTAAGATAGAATACGATAATGATGAATAGGAACACCGTGGTTTTGTTTTTCATTTTTCATAATGTTTTGTATGAGACAGGGAATGCTGTTAAGTGGTATTCCTGGTGGTGTTTGTCTTTTTTATTAACATTCCCAACGTTTGTCTCAATTTTTAATTTGCACAAATAAAAATACGAATAATAGAAACTGTCATTTGTTTTTGTTTGTGTTTTGACGCGTGTGTTTTAACGATGGTTGTCGCGCTCGGTAGCGATACTTGTCTTGTCCAAAGTGACTAAACAGACGGCGGACCCAGTATCGCCAGTGGCGTAGCGTGTATGTCTGGAATTCTGGATGTCTGCCACCCGGGGCAAACCCTCCTAATTTGACAAGGAGCAAGGTCGTGAAGCACAAGAAAAGGAAAACATCCGAAAATAGTTAATTGGTAGCTATCTTAACTAATATTATAAAAGCGAAAGTGCGTTTGTTTGTTACGCTTTCGCGCTAAAGCGGCTGAACGGATTCGGATGAAATTTGGCACATGCGTAGACCATGACCTGGGGAAGTACTTTTTATCCCGAAACACAGACGAAGTCTCGGGCAACAGTTAGAATCACATACAATTTTTTTTATGTGATTAGGTACACATTTACATTTGCAGTTTAAGAATTGAACGTGACGTATTTCGATGTACTTATGAATAATTTCTGAACTGCAAAGTTAAGTTCGTCCTTCAGTTCGAAAGCGAAAATTTTTAGGCCGTTTATTGAAGTAACATTTAGTCTTTATTTCATTCAAATTGGTCCAATTTGCACTTGTCAAAAGTCTATTTTCAACTTTATAGGTAATTTTGTCCTTCAATCTGGAATGAGAAAGCCTCTGAAGCCTCGGGCAGCCAGGCACAGCTTTGAGATTGAGACGGAACCCCTAGGGCGTGAATCCTACTCGCACTTGTCCGGTTTTTTTAATGTTGGCACTATATTCATCTGCCATCTGTCAAATGTCAATTCTTGAATTCTGTCTAAAACAGCTGTTTTCCATCAAGAATCGATTCGGCAGGATTAACAATTAATTGTTTACGTAAAATTAACTCAAACAAACCTTTAAATGTTTAGGGGAATAGCATTTGAAGATACGAGCTATATAAGATGCACATGTAAAATTGAAATTAGGTACACATTAAATGAACACTGAATTGCGATAATCAGTTTCAGCTCTCGATTCGTGAAATTGAAAATGTTATTGAAGGTTTGTACACATTATATTTAAAACCTTTGATTGTATACAATTATTGTTTCTGAATACATGTAATTACAAACGTACGTATTGTGTTGTAGTACCTTATTTCTGTGATTAATTATTTATTTATTTAGTAACTTCTAACTTGAGATGTCAGTAGGTATGTTCCAGTATGAATAGAATAGAATCTATCTTCTTTAAATATATAAAACATAATGTTCAAACGCGCTAATCTCTGGAACTATCAGACAGGATTAGAAAAAATATGTTTGCATTTGTTAACCCAATTCTTGAGGAAGGCTATTCATATTTAACATCAGCTACAACTGTCTGGAACTGAGTAACAAGAAAAAAAAGAACCCTAAGCGAAGTAACGGGGCATAGGTATAGTATAGATATATTTTATATTTAAATAAGAAATTTCAATGAAGTTGCAGAAGCTAGTATTGTATATTGTTGTTATCAGTGATTCACAGATAAATTGGGTTAAAATTTAAAAAAAAGTATCTCCAACATACCTCTAGGGTGTACAATAATACGAAAAAATAATTCTAAAATGGACAGAATAAATAACTATGTACCTAATACAAGAACTTCTCTAAGAAATACAGGAAAGCTTGAAATTCATATATGGTAGGAATAGGCACACATAGATGTAGTAAAAAAAGAAAGTAGATAAAAAAAGTCTTGCAAGTCTACAAAATATTTATTAAGTAGTATTGAATGCTAACATTACTGTAATAGTAAAATTCATAGATGTTTTTGTATGAAACTGTGATGAACACTGTAATTCTCACACTGCACCTTTGTTTATTGCAAGTTGGATGCTGACAGGCGCCGCGGCAGTGGGTTGCATCCCCCCTTGGCTTCAGTGTGCTTTTACCAATGCTCAAACAGAACTCACCAGGAGTGGAAAAATATACACAGGTATTTATTTATGGTTGATCTTGCAAACTTTATTTTAATTTTAAAAGATATGTTTTTTTTAATGAGTGCATAATAAATAATTATTTGTTTATTTCAGATAGCTAAGACCTTGGAAAATACAGAAGGATGTAAACTTGAAAACAGAACTTTTGTTTCTTCATCAGAAGATATATCAAAATTAAGACAATTAACTGCTTTTGAAAAAGTAGACTTCAGTAAAAGTAAAAATAACTTTTCGGTCTATGTAAGTACTACCTTTTTATCCGGTTTTAATTAAATTATATTAGTACCTAGTGAAATTTAGTAGGTATAGTAAGCTGTGAAAAGTTTAACATTTTGGGGGACAGCCGACAGTTAACATCCCCTGACATAATAACAATAAAACTTAGTTTTTTATAAACTTAGAAGTTTTATTGTTTTATGTGTCTCGTTCAGTGTCCATTATACAATTAAAAATAAAACTTTGTTACATTTTAGTGTTCAATAAAGCATATTCTAAACTTCTAAAGACTTTCCCTTTGCATTGCTGAATGAGCTCATTCTATTTATAGACATAGACATTTATTCGTAACTTAATTGACAAGTTTTTTTTTTTTCACTTGGACACAATTCCTCTAATATTACTATTTCACTTCTGTAATTATTATCACAAGAATTTAAATTTATTTTCAGATGAACAAATATGGAGATTTGAGATATCATGAGTTTTCTAATAAAACGAAGTTAATTTATGCAAATTTCTGCATATTTGAGGTAAGTATGTGTTAAAAAATAAGATAATAACCATTAATAAATTAGAAGATAACACTTTTATTTTATAGATAAAAGTTAAATTAAATAATAACATTTGAGCACCTATTTTGATGAGACATCATCAATAAGTACCTACCTATATTCGACTTTAAAAAAAAAGTTACTTTTATTCTTTCAGAGTCAATGGCAGTTAAATAAACGTTCAGATTTATTAATGAAGTTATACAACTCATTCAATTATGCGGACGACATCAGATATGAGGGTAGAGTAAGTTCTATGTAATTATATAAATTCTAAAATATTCTATCAATGGTGAAAACTTGAATCAAATCCATTCAGAACTTTTTGACATAAATTACAAACAGGCAGATTGACTTTATAACTGTTCTCAGCATCTTTCATTTTTATTACTAACGCAAAGGCAAGCAAGGCTCTGCTGTCAGTCGTCTGTCCGTCTGTCACACGGCTGTATCTTATAAACCGTAATAGGTAGACACTTGAAATTTTCACAGAGTATGTACTGCTATAGCCGCTATGACAACAAATAATAAAAATCATATCCTTATGGGATATTGTGGCATTATGTTTATAATACCAATCTGTTACTGGCCTAGTGATCACCACTCTTGCTCGAGATGGTTATCAATTTCAGAATTATGTTAACTATAGTCCAGGTTTCCTCACAATGTTTTACTTCACCAATGTCAGTATGTTTTGTAAACAATAATGATAACGACTTTAATCACTAGAATGTTTCGATATAAAAGGGATTTAAAGGCTGTTCTCAGACTCTTCAATTACTTCCAGTTGATGGAACTTCCCCTCCATTCCGAAGATTTCAAGCTTGTGTTAGTTCTCCCAAACGAGAGCAATGTGTTGCTAAACTCTCTGTTCGCGACGCTGACCAATCAGGGCCTTGCTGCAGCTATCAGCAGTATACAGCCACTGTTTACTGCAAACACGGCATTGTTGACCCCTATGAGCATCAATGTCAAATCAAGAGTTGAAATTATGGAAGTAAGTCTTAAACATATTACTTCACATCATTCAAGAACTGCATCATCACCCTCATAGAACTAGTATTAAAACGCAACACTGCCGTTTTCACTGCCAAGCTAATATCAACTTTGAACTGGTTGAAATAAAGTCGAAAATACTTACTGCGTGGATCAGTTTTGATGCTCTTGCGTAAATGAATTTATTTGCGACAGGCTGTCCAACCAATTTTGAAGATGGGCCAAAATTTTGATTTCGTTGAATCTAATAAAAAACTTCAATGAGACCTTTGAAGAAGTTTTTGTGGTGCTTACAATTTATCAATATTTGGCGAAAAAATCTCAGGTCGATGGTAAAATCAAGCCTGAAATATGTTTTGTATTGTTTAGTATTTGCTTTTCATAAAGCTGAAAGTTGATAACAATTTTTCACAGAATAATATGTTAGCAGACTCTTTTTAAACTCTACAAAGCTCACACATTGCAAGAAAGTCTTCATAAGTACCATTTTCCAATACTGCTGTGGTTGTGAAGAAACTGTTTCGGTAGTGTGGTTTTGATTTCAATTTTTTTTGCTGAATGAAGTTATTTGAGAATGGGTTCTTAGAGGCATATATTACTTTCCTCTATGCTTAGATGCTAGCTATTTTCAATCTGGTTTGAAATCCTGAAACCTGACAGCTGATGGCGGGCAAATTTAAATATACTGGCGGACCATTTTCTCTCTCGCGGGTCTTATGGCGGCGCAATTTTTATTTGTTTAATCCCAATGGAACGTCTCTTGACCTGAATCTCACCTGATGGTAACTGAGATGATCAGGCCGAAATGGTAAATGAGTATTCATATAATAAAGTATTAGTTTTCAGAAGATAAATGGTAAATCAGTATAGATATAATAAAGTATTACTTTTCAGAAGATAAGCGGTATTTCTAATGGATTAGCTATCCAGTATGGAACTATAGCCGTGTCCGATGAAGGCACTCGAGTGAAGGTACTAACTTGTAAGTATTTACCGTATGTACGAACATCGTTATAATTATTTTGTTTCTATGTGTCCTCTTCCAAACTTGTAGTCCTCTTAGTGATTCAAAATTATCTGTAAAGAGTTTAAATAATAAATATTTCCATTTTATTTATCTGAACAGCCAATATCACCATTGCATTTAATTTTCCAGGTTTATATCTACCTGCGGACACTATAATTAATAATGTTGAGGATGATACCTTAAAATGTACAACGCCGCCGCCATCACCGCCATTTTACTTCGCAGTAGTTTACAAAGACACGCCAATTTTTTACGGAGATTTTAAAACGCGATTAGGCGCTCAAAATATATAAGGAAAATGATGTAAAAGGCGTAACAGTGTGAATGGAATCCTGGGAGAAGTCCCAGAATGCAATTGGCATCTTCTGTGACCTCTCAAAAGCGTTTGACTGCGTTGACCACAATACACTGATCTGTAAGTTTCACCACTACGGAATTCGTGGACAAGCTGCTGATCTTATTCTTTCTTATCTATCAAACAGGCTACAAAAAGTAAACGATAACGGGGCGACTACCTTAAGGTGTCTAGTTGAAATGGGCGTGCCTCAAGGTTCAATTCTCGGGCCTCTCTTATTTCTAGTTTATATAAATAACCTTTCTTACATGATGAATAACTTATCGAATATAATTCTATTCGCTGGCGAAACTTCTCTTATTTTTAAACTAGATAGAAAAGATACAGATGTCTTACATGTCAACGATAGTCTGATTGTTCTGTTAATGCGAACAAAACGAATGGTTCTCATTACTAAATGTACCTCAAGTGTGTCCGTGTGTCGTAATCTAAAACTTGATGGCAAGAAACTAAATGCAATTACGGAAAGTATATTTTTAGAAATTTATTAGAATCTATACTTTAAATTCAAAATTGCAATGGGGCGCCCACATTAGCACTCTTTCAGGTAGATTAAGTTCAGCTGCGTATGCAGTAAGAAAAATA
The DNA here is from genome assembly GCA_914767815.1 of Eupsilia transversa. Lineage (NCBI taxonomy): Eukaryota > Metazoa > Arthropoda > Insecta > Lepidoptera > Noctuidae > Eupsilia > Eupsilia transversa. The sequence continues at coordinate 11,741,619 of OU611889.1, read as the reverse complement.
AGGCAGTTGACTGATGTAGTCACAGCTAGGTAAGTATAACTTACTAATTTCTACAGTATTTAGGTCTTATGACGTTCTGCTGTGGGGATCGGCACTTGACGTAGATTCAATTTTCATTTTACAAAAGAGCAATCCGCGCGATCGATAAAATGGGTCCTTGCTAGTTTCTTGTAAACAAATTCAAAGAAATTGATATACTGACTCTGCCTTCACCCTCAGAACCTCCTTCCTTCCTCCTTCCTTGAACCTCTGTAGAAGGTCTTTACAAGTATTGCGGTACCTACCTTTTATATCGAATCAGTAATAATTATGCTGTTTTCTGAGGAACTATTGAATTGATCATGAAGATTATCACGTTGAGATGCAGTTCGCGGCAATTGTTTATCCAATCATCGAGTAAGTTGAAACCGCTTACTTGCCGTTCAATTCGGTCAATCGAGCGAGCAGGCGAGTCTCCGCCATTTTTAGACTCTTGAAACAGTGACTTTTTCAGGCATAACGCTTTTTCGTTACGTGACGATTTCTGACAATTTACTCACACCACGAGACTCGAGAACTTCATTAAAAAAAAATTGTTTTTTTATTAAATAGATTAGAGCGATGAATTGTATGCTAGACATAGACAATACACAGACACTTGCATGACATCAAACCTATTTTGACCTGCTTAACATCGTTTTCTTAGAATAAAAACGAAAAGATGCATTAATTAAATATTTAATAAATATAACGACTACCTTATAATAAATTAAAATGAAGTCCTATTAATTTTGTTTTTGATACTTTTGAGACCTCTTAATGATGCTCTCTTCACAAACTTAACAAAGTGACTATCTCGTCATGTCGAAGTAATTGACATGTTGTGTATTTTCTTTACAGTTTTTTCAATAAACTTCTATAATTCTTCTGAAATTTCGTCTGCCTTTTGTGTCTATTATTATATTGCGTTGTGGTTGTTTTTCGGTTTCCTTTTTTTTGCCAGCGCAGATGGTTCCTTCTTTTTTGCTGGTGTAGGCGGTTCCTTTTTTTTTACCGTTGCAGGTGGTTCCTTTTTTAGTGGCAGTAGGTACAACTGTTTCTTCTGTTTCTGGTTGTGCTGTCGTTTCCCTCCTTCTTGACGGTTCAGGTTTCATCTTTCTTTTTGGAGTAAAGATAGCGCCGTCTTCCATTGAGTCATGGTATAGCTCATCGTAACACAGCACCAGTGGCGGCAGGACAATTATCCTCGCTGTGCGCTTCTTTGTTTCACACTGCAAATGAAATTCACAATTAAACTGCAACTATTCAACGGTGGGTCAAAATCTAACGTCATTTATTCAAACTAGGCTGAGAATCAGCACTTTTTGAACGTCAAAATTACATAAGACCGTCCCCCAAAACGCCCACCCTTCACCACTTCCTAGTGCTTTAGCTGGGAAGAAGAAGTGCACACGTAAAGCCCAGCCGATCTATTCTGTAAAAATCTTGCCGTGTAAAGTTACGTGTAGTGAGTGAGCTGTGAATAGTGTCAATCCCTGGCATCAGATGGAGTGAGCTCACTTAAAGCTCACTACACCAAGTTTTGACAGTGAGATTTTTACAAAATTGACAGCAGTCAAGCAACCGCTGTCTATTTCTGTAAAAATCTCGTAGAGCGGCAGTTTCCACCAAAGCGGAGAGGAGATGTCTCGCTTTGCGTTATTTTCACATGGCTTAGGCATACCAACAGCCCAATTATTGGTAGTTTGTGAATTTTGTGATACCGATCCCTCGGGGCTTAGCTGGATTTTGGGCTTAAAACTTTAATACAGGTAGTTAGATTGAGATTAATTGATATTGTTACCACATCGAGAGAAAAATAATCTGTCTACGTACTCACCACCGTGAAACAAATGGTAACTGCGATCAAAACCAACAAAAAGGACATTCTTACATAATCACTAACAATTTTATTCTTTATAGTTCATACTTTATAGCCAGTCGTAAACTTTCAATTTTATTTTCAAAATGTGATACTTTACAGCACGCATTTTATTTTAATTCCATGTTAGTAAATAAGTACTAATCGGAAGTTAACGTTATTCCGTTTTTATGTAGTTTTAGCCCCATACAAGTTGATTGCCATCAGATTTGTCCATAGGTACTGACTAGTACTGACCACTTTAAAGAATCAACTTGTAATAAAATACCTACTTAGCCACTTAGGTACCTACCTCCTTCCGAGGATAGATAAATTATACGAGCTCAGCGCGGTGGGAGAGAGGGGGGACTGCCGAGTCGAGTGGGAAGAGAGTCGTAGAGTTACGAACTCGTGGCGACAGCTGGTCTGACCATTTTCATTTTGACTTCCCCCTTATCAGGGTTAGCAACCTTGAAAACCATGAATGATTGAAAAATTTGAAAATTTTCGTATCCGCCATCTTGGATTTACATTTTGACCCCACTATCAGCTTTAGCACCCTCGGAAACTATGAAAACGACACCAATAAGTATTTTTTATTTTGATGTTACTTTTTGCTTTAAAAGTCGTAAGTAGGTACTTAATTCAAGCATTTCGAAAATCCGTGTCATCTTTAATTGAACTCCACTTTTCTATACCTTAACTTTTTAGCATGCGTCAACACTAAACAAACAGAACTTTTAATCCTATTGAATGACTATGACTATTTCGTGAAATCAGGACATTTAAGGATTATTCGAACTTTTTATTCCATATCTGTTACGGTCGCGAATCATGTTATAATCAACATACAACCTGACACTAACCTGCAAATTGAATTGAATTTCGCGGGCCACCTTGGCGCACCCCCCTTAAGTGTTTCATTAATTTTAACGGCTGCTCAAGACTTTTCATCATAATTATATTCGATCACAGATCCAATATCCCCATGGCCTTCTTCTTTTAAACGTGCTGCAGCTACATAATATGCCAATTGGCTGGAATCTTCGCCTGTATGATCATCAGATCTTCTCTTTTTGCTTCCCAGATCTTTGAATGGTTTTCGGGACCTTTTATCATTGTTCCAACGGACGATGATGTCGACGGTTCTTGAGAGACCGAGTGTGGTCTTGGTATCTCAACAACAGTTGGTTCTTGATTAAGTTAAGCTTGCACTCATCTTGGCCAATCAATAGTATTGCTTACAGCCAATTTCCGTACAGTTTTCTGTAAATTACCAAGGAATCGGTTGGATTTCTGCCACCTCTGTAAATTGTGCGTGAATCTCCGACAGAATTCTCTGAGAGTTAGGTACTCGATCTTCGGCAGAAAACCAAACAATAGTTACTTCATTATTAAATGAAGTAAGTGCTCTCACTTTCTAGAAGAACAAACAAGTCTAAATTGGTGATTAGACTTTCCATTCTAAGATTTTATGGTCGCAGAGTAAAGATTTAGTGTAAGCAGTTACACAGTTACGAACAATCTAAATTATAAAGATAATTTTAGCCCTTTTGTTGCAAAACGTCGTTAATTAGTTCAATACGCTCATTAGAGTTTTAAAAATAAAATTTATATCACCTTGCAAAAAACGTAAGAAAATTTGAATTTCGCGATTACTCTGCCGCTTTCACCTTAAGAAACCAGTCATCTAAATATCACAAGTTTTAAAACTCATTTTGTGTTGATAAATATCTAGCTCAAACATAGTTGTCTAAGTCATTCTGCCTAGCCTTTTGCCAATCATGTTGGGGTCGACTTCCAGTCTAACCGGATGCAGCTGAATACCAGTATTTTACATGGAGCGACTGCCTATCTGACCTCCACAACCCAGTAACGGGGTATTACGATACCTACCCTTTGGTAAAACTGTTGTCAGACTTTCGGGCTTCTGACGACTCGTAAAGACTGTCAAAGATCCACGAATGACAGCCGGGACCAACGGCTGAACGTGCATTCCGAAGAACGGAGGAGTCTCGGTATGTAAAGATGGTCACACATCCACGGACCAACCCCGGCAAGCGCAGCTTAACCTGATGTATCGACTCGTGCGGCGGTTATTATTTAGCCACGAGCTCCTCCCCACATAGTTGTCTAAGTGTGGGTGTAATAGTAATAGTAATTTATTTCCAAACTTCAGTACACGATACATCGATGAGGTCTCGACCCCTGAACTAGGACATCCTGTATGACAGGGGTCGAGGTGTATTAAAAACTTCTGCCTACTCTCTCACTACGGATATAAATGCTATTTTATGTTACGTGTTGTTAACTTAAAAGTCTGTGTTCCTCAACTTAAACGCTAAAAGGAACCGATTCATTAGTAAAAAAAAAAAAAAATTTGATGGTTTAAAAAAAAAACGGCATCGATAGGTACTTAACTGTTATGTGGATTATGACAAAAATCATAAATAATTAGTACTATAACCACCTGTAAGGATATTACGGTTTTTTTTGCCGTTTAGAGATAATTCGACTTATCATACTAGCTTCATACAAATTTTTCGTAAAAAAATATATAATTCGTTTCATTTTTGTGCAGAATGAACTCGGGGGGTTTTATATATAGTTATAACTAATAGAAGCGATATCCGGCACTTACAAATTGAAATCCCTAAGTCTATGAAAGCCGATTTTCAGCCCACCCTATTACATGGGACCCCTATTACATAACTGGCGAAATGTGGGTGTACTATAGGTAGGTACACCTCTGCCCAACCCTTCGGGGGAACAAGGCGTGATGTTTATGTATTTTTAAATATAGATTTAATATTATATTTTCAATATAAGCACGCCACCAGTCGCGCGCAGACTTATCTTGCGCGCACTCTAGTGTTAGTTCTCCCGAAGTTCTGTCGCTGTCTCTGTTCGCGACGCTGACCAGGACCTTGCTGCTGCTATCAGCAACATACTGCAACTGTTTACTGCAAACACGGCTTTGTCGACCCCTACGATGACCATCAATGTCAAATCAAGAGTTGAAATTATGGAAGTAAGTTTTAATAACATTTATGTATGACTTTACATCTTTCAAGAACAAGCAAGTACTGTATCATTATCCTCACTTCAACTGGCATATAGTACAAAATAGATCTAGTAGGTACCTACTAAAACGCAGCACTGCACAGTTTTCACTGCCAAGTAAATATAAACTTTGATGTGTTGAAATAAAGACGAAAATACTTACCTACTGCGTGGATCAGTTTTGATGATCTCGCGTAAATAAATTTATTTTCAACTGTATTAACACGTTGCATAAAGACGTCATTTGTTTGCAGTGAAAACTAACGCGTTATGTTTCGCCAGGATAAAGGCCTATTGAGATATTTAAGCGATATCGCTATCCTGTCTATAGTAAAAGTACTCTGTGATCCTGTCGCGCTCCGTAGCGATACTCACAGCAGACTACTTAGGGATACTACGTATGCGATACTCGTCCGCCTTGTCCCCCCTTATCACCGAAACTACTAAGCCTAAAAAAAATACAGTGATTGGTTCTTTACTCATACATATAAATTACAGAAAAACCGTTAAGAAGTCTATGGTCTTAAAATGACATGGTAGGTAAATCTCTCAATATTGTCCGTACAAACTTACAATTACAGTTGCAATGTATGGGAGAACATGTTTTTCAACTACAATGTTAAGTTTGTACTTGGGATAAATTCATCCCAACTACGGAACCCTTAATTGTGCGTGATCCGACTCGTAGGTACTTGGCCGGTTTATATAACTGAATAGCCAATCTTACCATTGCATTTAATTTTCCAGTTTTATATTTACCTGCAGACACAGTAATTAATAATGTCGAGCTGATACCATAGCAGCGCGGGCCTTGAGCGGAAAACCTGCCGCGCCACCGCGCTTTCACCGCCATTTTACTTCGTATTAGTTAGACACGCCCATTTTTGACGAGTAAAATTATGAAAAAGGCGTACCACTGTGAATGTACCAACGAGTTCCAATAAGAATGTGTAGAGAACACCAACTTACACGAAGGGGCCGCCAAACTGTTTCTGGAACCCAAATGGTGGAGTAGGTAACCAACACCTACACTACACCACTGGTTGGTGGATCTTTTGGCGCTCAAATGACGTTGACAGGGGGGTGCTGTTGGTAAACATCTTCAAGTATTTTTGAAATGTATTGAAAAAACAATATGGCGGCCTTAGTTCCGATTTTGGCCACGTACCAAAAGAACTTTGTAGCTCTATACATATCACGTGCGTGGCTGTGGTGATGGGTTAATCCAAATTTTACTTTTTTTACGCTTGACCGCTATTTATGCTTACTTAGGCACAATTTTTTATATTTTTAAAATCTAATTTATTGGAATGAAACAGTGAATAAAAAATGAGATTTTTATTAAGTAAATAGATTAGAGCGATGATTTGTAGATACACTAGTTATAGATAATACAAAGACACTTGCGTGACATCACACATATATAGACATACACCTGTCTCACCGTGAAAACTTAAGTGAAGTGAGCTGCCAATAGTGTCAATTCCTTGCATCATGTGGACTGACAGCTCACTTCACCTAAGTTTTCACGGTGAGATGGTCACAGAATAGCACTGCTGCAGTGCTATTTTGTACTGGGTGAGTTCACAAGTGCCACGTACTGTGTAGCATGTAAGGATAGTTAAGTATATTTAGTTACTTAGACCCATTAGATTTATTATTATCTGTAATGGCAAAGGAAACGTCATGTGAAATAAATAATTAATAATGAATAAAATCGAAAAGATGTACTTAATTAAATAATTAATTGTTGTATCGAATACCTCTGAATAACTTCAAATGATTAATAACTTTGTTTTTGATACATTTGACACCTCTCAAAAACTTATGAAAGTACCTCGTCCTGTCGAATTAATTACCTACCTACATATTATCATGTTGTGCATTTGTATTTTTTTTCAGTTTTTTTAATAAACTTCTATAATTCCTTCTGAAATTACGTCTGCCTTTTGTGTCTATTATTATATTGCGTTGTGGGTTTTTTTCGGTTTCCTTTTTTTTTGCCGGTGCAGTTATTTCCTTCTTATTTGCCGGTGCACGTGGTCTCTTTTTTTTTGCCGGTGCAGTTGGTTCCTTTTTTTTTGCCGGTGCAGGTGGTTCCTTCTGTTTTGCCCGTGCAGGTTCCTTTCTTAGTGGCGGTGCAACTTTTTCCTCTATTTCTGGTTGTGCTGTCGTTTCCCTTGTTGACTGTGCAATCCTCCTTTTTGGAGTTAATTTTGTGCCGCCTTCCATCGAGTCATGGTATAGCTCATCGTAACCTAGTACCAGAGGCGGCAGGACGACCAGACTCGCTATGCGCTCCTTTGTTTCACACTGAAAATAAAATTCACCATTAAAGCGTAACTATTACACGGTGGGTGGTACACGTAAAGCCTAGCCGATCTATTCTGTAAAAATCTCGCCATGTATAGTTACGTGAAGTGAGCTGTCAATAGTGTCAATCCCTGGCTTCAATCATCACTACACCATGTTTTAATTTTTTATTAGCCTATTTTTGTGTCAGTGGGACAAGGCCTCCCCTTTTCTTTCCAAATCTCTCTGTGCTACTGCTGTGATTCTGTTAGAATCTCGTGGAATCTCCAAAGCGGAGATATGTCTCGTTTTGCGTTATTTTCATATCGCTTAGGTAGTCGCCAACACATCAAACTACTACTCTTTGTCATATTTCTTTAGTAGATTTTAAACTTTATCGCTAAAGTATTAGGTTCAAGGTTGATTGCTTGATGTGCTGGACACAATAACTATCGTTATTTAGCCGTTATTTGTATAATTCTAAAGTAAATAGAGTACAGTTAACATATTGAGAGGGTAAAAACAAAATCTATTAGAAAAATAAAAATGGGTTCGGAGGTTCTTTATGACCTAACATTAAGAAATAAGTCTTGTTTTAATTTTGAAATGACTTTTTTAGAATGGGTCTTAATTAAATATCTAAAGCTATTATACTAAGGAGTAATGTTGGTACCTACATCGCAGCCTGAGCACTATCTTGCTGACAACCGAATATTGTTACCATATCAGAGAGAAAAATAATAAATCTACGTACTCACCACCGTGAAACAAATGGTAACTGCGATCAAAACCAACAAAAACGACATTCTTACATAATTCACTAACAATTCTTTCACACTTTATAACCAGTCGTAAAATTTCAATTTTATTTTCAAAATGCGATACGTTACAGCACGCATTTTATTTTAATTCCATGTTAGTAAATAAGTACAGTACTATTCGGAAGTTAGTTGGGTTTGAATAACGTTATTCCGTTTTTGTTTGAATGTAGTATTACCCCATACCTAACCGTTAAATCGACCGCATCTGATTTGTCCTGACTACTGAACACCTATACCTACTTAGCCACTTAGGTACCTACCTCCTCCCGAGGATTTCTATCCCTATCTCTTTCTAGAGAGGCGGGATCGCCGAGCCGAGTGGGTAGAGAGTCGCAGAGACGCAGAGTTACGAGCTCGTGGCGACAGCTGGTCTGAGTCTCACCCACCGTATCACCTCACAATATCGAAAAGCTCTAGTTGGGTTTAGAAACGTGCCGCCTCGCTAGAAAGTATGAGGCTATTTGGGGTCTCCCGAACATTTTTTTTTTGCTGGTGACGTATTTTTTTTGTTTTGTTTGCGATCGTAAATATTTTGAGAAGCTAAAAACTGTTTGCGCTTAGATGTTTTCATGTGGAACGCTAGGGCACCCCGGCTCGGACAGGTTAGGTTCGAAGAGGATGTCAAGGTCTAGTGAGCGAGCGAAGCGAGCGATCAACCTATCTGAATCGAGATAACCTGTCTGACTCAGGTTCCTCAAGTCCCGAAACATCTCGACTTGGTAAAAAGGCAATGAGAACTTAGGATGCAAGAGCGAGCGGAGCGAGCACAGGACTTGTGGCACCTGGACTCGGACAGGTTAGGTTCGAAGGGGACGACGGGAGCTCAAGTTAGCGAGTGAACGAGCCCCCGTTATCTCCTTGGTGTTAGGTTCCTCTAGAACCTGCCGTCAAGAAATAGGAGACTCGCAAACCGCGTTACTTAAAAAAAAAAATTGACATTGACCTTGAAAATGTACCTAACTCCTGTGAACTGGTGGGTCCCGACTCCCGATGACTTGCACTGTTCCTCTCTCCGCCCTTCCACCACCATACAATTAAATTATCAACATTTTTTGTGAGATTTATATCATACTTCAAAAAAAAATGTTTAAAAAAAATCTATGTAAGTAACTCCGGCTCGTTAGTGGGAGTTTACTACCCGCCCTTCCCCGCCCCTCCCCCTATCGAAATGGCACGTTTTTAAACTTTTACCTCTTTCTCACTTCAAAACACTATCTAAACTTCGTCAGGTGCAAACCGTTCCTCCTCTGCAGCTTCTACGGCTGGCAGCTCCTCTTCAGCATCAGGGATAAAAGCTGGCGGATGCAATAGCCCAGCCTCTCTCAGTAGCTCGAAAAGTGATCCTAGCGAACTGACAAGCTGGAGACAAAGAATAATATCAGATCATAATCTATACTAAATACTACTAGGTACTTATACAATAATAGACTTATAATATCTATATATATAAAATGGTAAACTGACTGACTGACTGGGTGATATATCAACCCACAGCCCAAACCGCTGGTCCTAAAGACATGAAACTTGGAGGGTGTGTTCTTTCTGAAGAGCAAGTATCCACTAAGAAAGGATTTTTGGGAATTCCACCCCTAAAGGGGTAAAATAGGGGATGGAAGTTTATATGAAAGTCCGCGAGTTTTGAAGATAGGATGTTCAAATTTTGGGTTTAGGCTAACGATTGAAAATTAATGTATACGTGTCTCAGCGTTTATGATAATGCCACCACCGAAGGGTTAAAAAGGGGGATGAAGTTGAAGCGAAAAATCACTAAATTTACTATCTAGGCTTATGGTTGGAAGCTAACGCAACGTGCTTTCCGAGGCACGGAAGGGTCTCTGTATGTAAAGATGGTCACCCATCCACAGACCAACCGCGGCAAGTGTAGCTTAACCTGATCGATCGACCTCTGCGGCTGTTATTATTTAGCCACGCCCCCCCGGACAACCCCCCCATCCCCTTCTCCGGGAGAATCGGTATAGATATAGATTAGGATAGTTAGGATACGAACAGAATGAGACACTGCTCATCCCTCATAGCAAATAGGGTGGTATGACGGTGTTGCTGGCAGGAGATTTTCGTCAGACTTTACCGGTAGTACCCAAAGGAACGCGCGCAGATGAGATCAAAGCATGCATCAAAAGCTCTTTCTTATGGCCTTCAATTAAAGTCCTAAAACTTACTCGAAACATGAGAGTACATCTTAGAGGTGAAGTTTCTGCCAGCAGCTTTGCAGATCTTCTTCTTCAAATCGGAAACGGAAACTTTCCACAAATAGATGGGTTCATACAAATACCAAATGAATTATGTACTATGGTATCAACAGTTGAGGGACTTATAGATATTTACCCTGATGTTAAAAATGTTAAAGACAAACCGATGGAGTGGTTATGCGAGAGAGCCATTTTGACTCCCAAAAACGACCAAGCCGCTGCGATCAACGAAATGTTGATAAATACATTCGAAGGTGAAGAAATGATTTATAATTCTGTTGACACCATGGTCGATATGGACGAGTCGATTCATTATCCTGTAGAATTTTTGAACTCTCTTAATCCGCCGGGTCTTCCGTGTCACAGACTTATGTTGCGTGTAGGTGCTCCTGTCATGTTGCTTCGAAATATACGGCCTCCAAAATTGTGCAATGGAACTAGACTCCAAGTAAAAGCTCTCCGCCGCAATGTTATGGAGGCCAAAATACTAACTGGATCTGCCAGAGGAGAAACAGTCTTCGTGCCACGTATACCTTTGATACCAAATGACCTTCCGTTTGAATTTAAAAGATTGCAGTTCCCAATCAAGGTTTGCTTCGCGATGACTATTAATAAGTCACAGGGACAAACTCTGAAATTTGCTGGAGTTGATTTGCGGCAAGACTGTTTCTCCCACGGTCAATTTTATGTGGCTTGCTTACGTTTTAGCTCTCCAACTAGCCTGGTTGTTTTAGTGCCCGCTTCCGAATTAGTGGAAAACATTGTATATAGAGAAATACTGTGAAGGATTTAGGTATACCGGTCTTTTACAGTAGGTATTTCTTTACAGTATTCCTCAAATCCCCCGTACTGGAGGACAATTAGCCATGAACAAAGCTCTCTATTGTTATTGTTATAATAATTCGTAATATCTAGAAAAAAGAGTATAGACTCTACGCAGACGAAGTAAAACAAAATAGTAACGAAGTCAAACCTTACATTGAATATTCTAACGAAAATATAGTTTTTACAATTTTAGTCTGTTTGTTTGTATGTATGTTCTGGTTCGCAAAAATATTGATGACCGGATTTGGATGATATTTGGTACACAGATAGTTCATAACCTAGATTAATCTAAGTATAGGTTATTTTTTAATTCCGGGTAGTACGATCCCTTCGGATATTTTTCGACATCCACGCGGGCGAAGCCGCGGGCAAAAGCTAGTTGTTATAATAATTCGTAATATCTAGAAAAAAGAGTATAGACTCTACGCAGACGAAGTAAAACAAAATAGTAACGAAGTCAAACCTTACATTGAATATTCTAACGAAAATATAGTTTTTACAATTTTAGTCTGTTTGTTTGTATGTATGTTCTGGTTCGCAAAAATATTGATGACCGGATTTGGATGATATTTGGTACACAGATAGTTCATAACCTAGATTAATCTAAGTATAGGTTATTTTTTAATTCCGGGTAGTACGATCCCTTCGGATATTTTTCGACATCCACGCGGGCGAAGCCGCGGGCAAAAGCTAGTAATAGTATAAAAAGTAACCTCCGGAACTACCAGTCAGATTACGGAACTGTTTTTGATCGAAAATACCTACACACCATTTACCACTTATTTAAAAGGGAAAGGACCCGAATATCGGATGGATGCCTAATTTTGGATATATCAATATTTCCTTTATTAAATTGCTACATTATTTATTTAAGAAATAAAGTTTTTTAGGAAAATTATGACATTAAAATCTATACTTATAATAAATCTGTAGAAGTGAAAATTCTGTACATTGAAAATATCAAAAAAATAAATGGCAGGGGGTGTTACTAGACCGACACCGAACCCAAAAATTTGATTAAAATTTTTTTTGTCTGTCTGTCTGTTTGTTCAGGCATCACGCAAAAACTACCGGTTCGATTACGATGAAACTTGGTATAATTATTCTTTAATATCCTGGGCACCACACTGGGTACTTTTTATCCCGGAAAAGTATCCTATCCTACGGTTGGGGGGTGTCAAAGTTTGTATGGAAGAATTTTAACGCGCTTTCCGATTAACTCGAAACTCAATATTAATACTTAAACCCAAAAATTAAGAATAACGTGTATCAGGATTTTTCGAAATTCAACCCCTAAGGGTGTAAAATAAGGGATGAAAGTTTGTATGAAAAATCTTATTCCTTGAGGTGATAAACATGAAACTTCGCACGAATAGTTATCTAAATAAATTATAAAGTTTGTAGTTTTTTGTTTTTCTAAATTACCCCCCAAAGGGGGGTTGGGGGGTGTCAGTGTTTGTATGGAAGAATTTTAACGCGCTGTCCGATTAACTCGATATTTATACTTAAAACCCATGGGGATGTATGGGGTAATTTCCGACACTCACGCGGGCGAAGCCGCGGGCAGCAGCTAGTAATAAAATAAAATTTGTTTAGATAGGTACATGGGTGTATTCCCAAAACGGATACATACGGTGTTGCTTATTAAAGGATATCCGTTTTTAGGAGCCACTGCCTACATAGTAAAAGTACTCTGTGGGAGCCCCGTTAAAATGTTAAATAACTTAATTCATTTCTTTCTTTCTAAGTTCCATAACAATTATGTTTTGTATTTTGAAGTTTTTAATAATAAAATTACATAACGTTTTTTTTTAAATTTACTTACTGTATTATTTAGGGTAGGTACCTAACATATCGGAAATCCGATTTAGTGGGGTAAAAGGCTTACCTGTGCATCTACTGTTTCCTCCTTCGCCAGCAGTTCGGCAGTGACGGCGGCCTCCTCCGCGGCGTCCCTCGTGCGCCCCGCGCGCGCGTGCCGCGCCGCCACGTGCAGGCGCAGCAGCGCGTCGTCAGGCGCCAGCGCCTGCGCGCGCGCGTACGCCGCGTCCGCCCGGCTGTCCCCCAGGCGCTCCAGGGCTATGCCTATCAGCAGCACCTGTATCAGAACTTGGATTGTCTAGATTGTGTTCGGAACAGATGGAGTTTTCGCCTGGCACAGACCAGCAGCATTGCACTAAAAAAGAGGAGGCCTTACTCAACAAAGGCTACTAATGTTTAATAGTGTTGAATCATTGCATGGTGTAGGTGTCGTAATTAAAGTAGCAGGTATCTTCCTACTCATTTCTTGAGAGACAAATAGAAATCGAATGCTCTATTTCAGTGCTACTGCTAATGTATTTACTGTAATAAGTAGGTAAGAGTGTCCATGGAGTTTCTTCTCCATAGGAACCTAAGTACCTTCTACGCTTTCGACTGGGCAATTAGCTTCATCTTTCTAACTGACCGACTCCTTGACAATTCTAAAGTGGCAAAAATTGGTTTAATTGAAATAAATGCTTTCAGTTTGTCATAGGTGGAATGTAAGTTCTGGCAATTGGAATGCCATGTACCTACTTTAAAAACTTAAATTGAACAAAGCCATCATGCTTAATTGGAGCACATTCTGCACAATACCATTCGTAGATTGTTGTCCCTACCGTGTAAGGCTGGAATGGCTGTAAGGCAGCAGCTGTGGCGAGCCGGCAGAAAGCCGAAGCTGGTCTCTTGCACACGAGCAGCGCTACTCCGAGATTATGCGCCGCACGCGCACTCAGCGGTGCTGCCCAAGATGCGCGCTGAAGACACGTTAAGGCCTGCATGAGAAAATAACCATCTGTCTGTCCCAATATCTTGAAATTAGATTAACCCTCCCCGAGCCCTACATCTTCTCTGGGGTTCCGTACCTACATCAAAAGGAAAAAACGGAACGTTGTCCGTCAATCCGTCAAATCTTTCAGTCTGTCCGTCTGTCAAGACCGCACTCAGGAACGCGTGGAGGTATCAAGTTGAAATTAATAGCAATACCTGCATAGGTCAGGGTCCCCCTTTGGAGCTCTTATAAAATCAAGCTACTAATGTCAACGCAATACGCCCATATTATACTACCCATAATATTAGACATATTTTGATACTCGCAAATAAATCAAAACCTACAGGGGACTTCCCGTTGACCTAGAATCATGAAATTTGGCAGGAAACAAGGTCCCACAGCACATGTAAAGGCAACCGTTAATTTCAGATTTTTTTAAATTAAGTATTTTTAAACTTATTTTGTAGTTTTACCACAATTTTCTTTTTGCGATTGCAATCTTAGATTCGCAGTGACGTAGTTTATTTTGGATATATATGGGAGAACATGTTTTTCAACTACAATGTTAAGTTTGTTTTTGGGATAAATTCATCCCAAATACGGAACCCTTCATTGTGCGTGATCCGACACGGACTTGTCCGGTTTTTCCTCATTTTGGGTCCACAGATTGATTTGTACGTTTAATGAAAATACGATTGGATGGGCCAGGAGTAAAGTGTGTTCCTCGAACTAATTGGACGTATGGATTGGACTAATTGTACCTACCTACCGTCGTACGGTCTATTACATAAGCCATAATACATAGGTACGACGCCTAACATACTAACTGCAATGTACTTCTTTTTAGCCAACAACGCCATTCCCAGATTGGCATGAGCCGCCACGCAGGTTGGATGTGCTGTAAGGGCAGCTTTGAGCCTGGATAGGGCGGCGTCCAGGTCCTTATGCTGCAGCATCATGGCTGCAAGGGCCAGGGCGGCTGCGTGCTGCATGGGCTGCTGAGCCAGAGCTGCCCCCAAGAGTTGGAAAGCGCGTCGAGGGTCACCAGCTCGGAGACGTAGCGCTCCAGCGGCCGCTAAAGTATCCGCCCCACATGCGTGCGTACTGTGAGAATGTTAGGTTTAATTTCAACTAAAATTGGTTTAAGTAAAGTCTTGGTCTTATGACGCAATTACACTTGGTCGCTCTCCCGAATTCGATAACCTTTGGAATTCGGGTAAACGACCAAATGTAAATGAACGAGGTCGAGTATTTACGCCCGTATTCGGGCAATCTAGTCTAGCTTCATCTTTCAATGCGATGACCAGTACTAGTGTCCTTAATGCATCGAACGCCCGAGTAACGTCTTAAGAGAACCCTATTACGGGCTAACAAAGAATATACTACTCTCTTACCGGACTAACGACCAATAAAGAGACTGCAACCCATTTTATTAGTCCTTCACAATATATGCTGTTTTACCGCATATAGGTCTGAATGTAATTCACAAACCATTGCTTTGTTTTTGGGCATTGCAGGTCACGAACTTTGTGAATACCTATAACGCCAACTGCGCAATCGGTTGGCATGAGTTTCAATGCAGTTCAGTCAACTGCATCCAATCTGCAATTTTGCAGCTGGCGTGCAGGTGCAAAATTGCATCCACCGTCGTCGATCTTAGACCCTCGATCCATCTGGCTGTTTGTAATGGTAATGGGCACATAATCAAATAAATTACTCCACTAGTTTAGTTCTACATATTCTCGTGGTTTC
Organism: Eupsilia transversa; assembly: GCA_914767815.1. NCBI lineage: Eukaryota > Metazoa > Arthropoda > Insecta > Lepidoptera > Noctuidae > Eupsilia > Eupsilia transversa. Next base: position 11,725,986 of record OU611889.1, on the reverse strand, counting down.
GTTCAAGAAATAGCTGTTATACTAACGTCAAAGCCTGGTCGTAAGCCACTAAAGCACCTTGCACATCATTACAGGCCAGGAGTAACTTCGCCAGGAGAGCGCCGGCTCGCTCCCCGCCCCCCGCCTGTACCGCAGACCTGGCCCATTCCACACCATTCTCCAGCTCGCCTAAGTTCCACGAACATTCCGCTGAAAATATTATATTATGAAGGAACCTCTGGGGTACGTTTTCAAATAATCAAATCAATTAAGCCTATCGTAGTCTACTGCTCTAAATAGGTCTCTCGGCCGTAAGTTGAGCCATAACACCCAGCTCTCCAAGTTACGAATCCAGTGTGCTCAAGGACCTGCTGCGTTTTAGAGGTTGTCGGTATATTTAGCTGGAGACTGCAAATGTTTGAGAGACTGCTTGCAGTCTCCATTCAAAGACTCGTCTGTTTTAGGATGCAAAGACTTTAAAATAGCGGCTGTGACAGGCTAGATACGGAGGGCGAAAGACCAGGTGTTATGGCGTTATGAGAGACGCCCGTGGACTGCATTATGTCGAGTTGAATTTACCTAAAGCGCAGTATATATCAGGATCAGGATGTTTTGACAACTTATCAGCTTCTAAATAAGCCTCAAGAGACAACTGGAACCGATGCTGCCGAGACCTGCAATGTTATTTAAAATTAATGCAAGCAGTAGGTAGTTGATTGCAGACTATGACGATCACAAACTATGACGAAGATGATACATACAAGCAGCTGGCAACTTGTTTCAAAGGCTCGGGGTCCTGAGGATGCAGTCGTATACAGCTGTGGTACCTCTCCAGAGCTTCCTGCAGTCTGCCAGCATCTGCCAACACTGAACCCTGGCCGATAGAAAGGTGGAAATCTATATCAATACCAGTGTTCAATATCTTTTCGTGACTGTCTGTGGAACCGCGTTGCTCTTCAAAACTATGTACGCAACAGATTGCTGCCGTTTTCACCATCATTGGTGCTACGCATGCAGGACCCTCCTCCCCGGAAGCATGCCACTCCAGGGGCAAGAGGATTAGCTAACCATGAAAGATACAATAGTAGATAGATACTACACTGTGGCTAGCAGGAAGAGTCTTTTATCTTAGTTAGTGACGGTTAGTGCATGTTAGGCGTGGAGTAACAAACTAAATTTTTAATTGTAGGTAGGTACGCATTAATACCTTTATGTAATGCGCATATCTATGTTTGTTGCCGTGTTGTTTCTGCAGGTCATCGGCGAGGTCCAGGCATAACGAATGCTCTCCTCTAACGTAGCGCGCGTGGAGCAGCCAGTTGCGGGAACCAGTGTTGACCCCTGTAGAAAAACATGCAAAAGTCATCATTACCACGAACATCGTGCTCTATAAATACTGTAAGTACCACCTACTTCCACATTTCATGACATCAAAGAAAAGTAACGATAGACTTATAGACTATGGGTTCGGAAGAAAACACAACAAATCATCGATTATCTAAAAAAGAATTTGTACCTACCATCCGCATTACTTTCTAAAGAGAATCGGCGTTTCCTCATTGCTCTTAATGCGAGTTTTATTTAACTTGCTTGTTTGTATCGCGGTGCCACTATGGTAACTATAGCAGTAGGTACCTACCTACAATAATACATGCGCAATGGTAATTACATTGCGCAATGTAGGTAAATAACTATGATTATGATTTTTACCGGTTTGTTACACTAAATATTTATTACAAAATAAGCAATTTTTAAAAAATATGCGTTCGGTTGTTAGGTAGGCTGGTAATGTTTTGAGACGAAATGAATTTCTTTCCTATAGGTAAAACAAAATTGCTCCCTATTATTTAACTATTCTTTGATAACTTTTAAACATGTCTTTACAAATTGGACCAAGTGTACAACAAAATAAAATAATTCAAGAAAATTGATTCCAAAAATCCTTGCATCCGAATAAAATACCTATGTTATCAAATCGACGTTTCCGAACGAAAATGACAAATCAAAATTTGACAAGTGTACTGTTGCAATGAATTTCATAGATTCGTAAATACGACGATAATAAATCATTTTCACAAGTTTTATGCTTCGAACATTCGTAAAAACATTTTAAATCGAAAATGGAGGATACGGCGAGACTCGCTGTGGTAGAACAAAGTTTGAGAGATGTGGATAAATTTCATAAAATACTATATGAACTTTTGCGGCAAATAAATCATATTTTAGAAAATCCCCATGATTATGAATTGAGGACAATAAAAAGCGATATTCTTAAAGATTTGTTAAAGTGTGAGGCTTTCAATGAATACTTGAAATACATCGGCTTTCAACCGGTAAGTACAGAAAATAACATACAACTAATACTATTCTCAGTAACTTAAATTCTGAAGGAAATAAAAACAAAATCTATAGGGACATGAGAAACAAACATACTCTAAAGACATTGTTAATCTCCCTTCTATAGAATATTTCTATAAACATCTTAAAACTGTGATAACATTGAGTCATTAGGTAGCTCGCTTGTTATCTGCATGAGTTGATATCAAACGCTATCAATAGTGTTTAATTATGAGTATGATTTCCTGCAAAAATATATATTGTAGCATTCCAAAAATACTACATAACTTAAAATTCCCTGATCTTCATAACGCATCAAATGATTGCCTACTAGAAGTCATTTGCATGCAAATGGTCAAAAGTTTGCTCGATTCAATTTATTGTTGTTTCAAATGTATTTTTCCTATGAACAATTTGTGGTTCATAACTTCGGCATTTGTCTGGTTAAACGGAGAAATTCATTAAATTATATCAACAAAATGTCTATAATTACAGGAAGGTACCGAAGTCATTTACCCGAAGGAACAAACGCTAAACAACTTGAGAATGGCACAAGCTGCAATTGAGAGAAAGATAAGTTTTTGTTACGGTAGCCCGAGTAAGCGAACCAATGTCAAAATCAGTCACAGTCCAAGGATGCGGATGTTAACACCGACTAAGATTCTGGTATTGTATGTTAATGTTTTTGCTTTTTGTTGCACTGTACCTGCTTAATGCATAGTTGACACAAGCTCAGTACCTACTTATCATTAACACTTAATGCAAAAGCACCAGGGTAGCCCATGAAATTAAAATATTTCTATGTTTTTCAATTAGCAGGGCAGTAATCATTAGAATTGACAAATATGTTATATCTAATAGATATTCACTTCACTTTCTATTCACTTTTATTTAACATCAGTAGTTAATAATTAATATCAGTAAAAGTAAATAGAAACCAATGCTATTTAATAACGGAAAGGCTGACATGGATAATTAATAATAATAAAGTGACAAGTACAAACATTTGAGTTAATAATGGTTATTAATTAATTTTGTTTCAAAATAGCTAGAAACAGGATGTGTTTACGTTACAATACCTACCCATTTACATATAAATGTAAAGTTGATATTTGTTCAAGTGGAAATAATATGTATTGGAACTTGAGACAAGACTAGTCTGTTGTAAATATGTGTTGGTTGGGTCAACTTTTTTAAATATGCACATTTCACACTCCTGTAAACTTCCTTTGCAGACAACAAACAACCATCTACTACTAAAAATCGAGCGGTTGTTCAATGACGTCCTAGTATATGAGGAAGAAGAGTTGTTGGAGCTTGCACGGGAACAAATACCCATGGTCACCCTGCAGCTCATGGCTCTCGACAGGGTCCGTGAGGACCAGAAATTGATCAAAGCTGGTGAGGATATAAGTTGCAAAAAAGATAAAAGAAGAAAGAGAAAAAAAACCTAAATTTTTGACAAAATACAATAGACGTAGATATATTTAGGGGGTTTCGACCAAACAGTAATAAGTTTTATCCACGGAATAAGATTTACTTCTGACAGTTTTCGTATGGATAAATTGTCAAAAAAACTCAAAATTTATTCGGAGAATTAAATTAATTTAAAGCCTATGGTTATACCGCGAATAAAATTTATTCCTGTTTGGTCGAATCCGCCCTTGGTAACCTATTCCGCTTATCTATTCCTAAAGAGTCATAAAAAACCCTGTAAGCAATCGACACGTGTTTCACCTCTCAACGAGGCATCCTCAGGATGATGATTGACTTGTCGCGAACTCGAACATGACGTGTTGCCACGTCGAGCGCTAGACGTAGGGTATAAGAGTATAGTAGAGTGTCATATTTTGACATTGATTGTCACTGAGATGAGATTGCGACTAGATTTTGTAACGTTTAAATTACGAGAATTGGCCTTTTCTGATGATTATTTTTACGTATATTTTCATCATCCCATAGGCCAAAAGGATACCTTGGACCTGCCGTTCGACATAGCTCTTCTAATGGAACTGATGGGCTGGTTCAAACACAAGTTCTTCACGTGGGTAGACCAGCCGGCGTGCGAGGGTTGCGGTGGTCTAACCACTTTCAGCAAGAACTATACCATCAACACGGAAAGGGAGACTTGTAAGATGGAAGTGAGTGTGAATAACATACAAACATACAAACAAAAAAATGTTACCTCTAAATATAAGTAGGTACCTATAGATAATTTGCATTTGAATAGAGTGTATTATCTATCTAGGCGTACACCTGCAGCACCTGCGGCATCGGCTCGAAGTTCGTGCGGTTCAACGACCCGCGCACGCTGCTGCGGACGCGGCGCGGGCGCTGCGGCGAGTGGGCCAACTGCTTCGCCCTGCTGTGTCGCGCGCTCGGGTACGACACGCGCTTCGTGTATGATACCACGGACCATGTGTGGTGTGAGGTAACACCATAGATTTATTTATTTAATAACTAACTACCCGCCCCTGCTGCGTACGGTTTCTATGACTTGACAGAACATAGCAATTTGGTTATTATATATTATGTTCACCTTTCAGAATAAATTCTAAATGATGTTGAAAACCGCATGAAAATCCATTGTGTAGTTTAGAAGATCTCAGCGGTCATACAGACAGACACGAAAAGCGACTTTGTTTAATACTATGTACCTATAGACGAACACCAACAGCATAAACATTCAACATTGGCTTACATACTTAGTACTGAGGAGAAGTATTACTACTAATATATATGTCGCAGGCAGTTTGTATGATTCCGCTTTTTACAAACGGCGTCGTCCTATCGGGCTTAATGATTCCATGGACACCTTAGCGATTTTTACGTTCCGTTAATTAAATACTAAAAAAAAAAACCACGGCATCGGCATTTTGTAAACGGCGCGGCGTTTAAACTGTCCATCAAATGTTGTGGCATATTATAAAGTGACAAGGCACTTTACATTTTGCCATCATCGGCATATTTTATAACTGCGAGGGTTTGTAAACGAATAGCGCTGTTTTTATAATGACGAATCATAAAATCTGCCTGCGACATATACACCATTCTTAGGTGTACATAATATTAGAAAAGGACATTACTACATTGTACAGTAGCTGCTTGTAAACTCGATGAAGTAAAATTGAAACAAATTAATTAACTTCAATAAAACAAAATTAAATATAATTCAAATTAAAGTTAAGTTCATGAGGCAATCAGTGTAACAAAATCAAAAGTTTATTACTTCAACAGGAATTAGTTATCTAAATGATAACTGTCAAGATTTTGTTTCGGAATAATATAATAGTTATTTCGTAATACTTACAACAAGCTGTTTGGTACACAGGCAAAAATATTACACTATAGTTTGACCGATATCGGTTCACCGCGCCTTAGGTATGTGCGCGGTGAGACGAAGGGGCAGTGCAGTCAGCTCATTCGTCAACGCTCACGGCGGCGTCCCGCTCCCCGCCTCGCCGCGCTTTCCTAAGGCGCGGTACAGCGTTATAGGTCAAACTATACCATTATTCTGATTCGTTTTTATTGAGTGCTTAGCAACCTCTCATGCTTATAAGTATTGCAAGTTAGCTGTCAATATGCCAAATCGCTTGTTGTACTTGAATCCCTTAAGCCACTGGTCCTCATATGGCCTGACCAGGATTATTTCTCAGAGTAGTCAGATAGGAAACGCCGCTCTCATCTAGCTTATTTCTATTATTTTTTAATACAAATAAATAATATACAGAATAAACAATTTCATTTAATTTAAAATCTTGTTTACGATTGGCAAATTTGCATTCGACCCGCTCTTAATTCCACATTGCTTCGCTCTCTTGAATAAACTTTTTTTTTTTCTAGATTTTCGACTACGATTCCAACACGTGGATCCACGCCGACCCGTGCGAGGCCAAACTCAACGCGCCCCTGTTGTACTCTCACGGCTGGGGCAAGAAACTGTCTTACGTCATCGCGGTGTCTCGAGACGACGTACAAGACGTCACCTGGAGGTATACCATAGACCATAAAGAGGTAAGCCGTTGGCCTTATTTTTCTATACATATTTATGGACTGAAGTATTTCGGAAAATAATAGGTACATACACTAGAATAATGAATACAGGGAAGTGGGTGTCCGTTTTAATAAATTAAGTGAGTCAATTGCAGGTACTTTATGATAGGATAATATAAAAAAGGTCATACTAAATCAAATAAAATGTTGTGACATACATGAGTGTGTGTTTTGTTGTGATTAAGAGCCCACCCAACCTCAGATTTTTATCTTGCTCGCACCATACTACTCGCGGACTGAGTGCAAGCGAGACGGAGGCAGCAACAAATCGGCAAAAGTTTAGGTAATTGCTTTTGACTGCGAAAATAAAGGTAATTAAAAAAAAAAAAAACATAGTCGCTGCTTTATAGTTAGTTCAGCTAGTTTGCCAAGTTACATGATCTAATTCGAAGTATTTTTCGAATAGCAGCGGTTTATTGTTCGGTTTGGAGGTAACTTTGGATTTTTTTTCTATCGAGAAAATTTTATGAAATCGTGTTTTCAGCTAACATAGTCGCTAACATTAATCCTCAACTTTAACATATATTTATTTCAAAATTAATGCTGCAATGATTTCGACATAACGGCGGATCTTGCTAGCTGCCTAAGCAATTTGATGACTTATAGGGCCTTAAATGCAAAAGTAACTGTCCGTCTCTTTACATTTTTTCATTGCGGAGCGGCCAAAATGCGCGTTAGTCTTCTAATATTTGCTTCTCCTATTAGTCCATCCAAAGGTTGGATTGAAAAGTTCGTTTTTGTCGATAAGACCGCCCATTATGTCACCTTGTGCTTTATACATTTTTAGGACATATATGTTATGCATAATAAAGACTATTCTCAATACACACGGTCAAATACCCCCACATACATAAAATCACGCCTTTTTCCCATCGGGATGGGCAGAAACTACAGAACGCCACCAGCTACGATTCTTAAAAAAAGCGATAACAAAAAAAGAAGAAAAGAGAAGCAGCGAAATCTAGTTTTAAAATATTGACTAAAACAGATCTACTTAAAGAAATAGACCTCATTTAATTTCATCAACATCATTTAATTTTAGAATAAAGAGTATTCCATTAACTTTATTATTATTTAATTGTCCTTGACCTCAGGAAGTGGGCAGCAATTCCTGAGGTCAAGGACAATTAAATTATAATAAAGTTTTATAATTTAATTGTCCTTGACCTCAGGAAGTGCTGGCCACTTCCTGAGGTGCGTGAGGAGAGTGGAGCGGTATTCCACGGCTATCAAGACAATCCCGGAAGTACGGTCAAGATCCCTAACAGCATCTTCCTTCCTCCGTATTATTATTATTCTATTATTGTAGGTGCTGAAACGTCGTACGGAGTGTACGGAACAGGAGTTAATTGCGTGCATCCTGACGCTGCGCGAAAATCGACAGAGGCAGGTGTCGGAGCCGCGGAGGCGGTACCTGGCCAAGAGAACCCTGCAGGAACTCGCTGGCCTCATGGTCGAGAAGTATGATTCACGTATACCTACTTACTTAAGAGAGAATGAAGCATACAAAAAAAAACACCTTTAAACTATAAAAAACCGGCTAAGTGCGAGTCGGAATCGCTCACGAAGGGTAGGGTTCCGTTTGGCAATCTTCGGGTACGGAACCCAAAAAAAAAAGAAAGAAAACTACACACTATTATAGTCGTCAATCGATTTATCAAAATTACACCCTGTGGGGGTGAAAAGAGGGGATAGTTTTTTTTTAGTTTTAGTTTTTTTAAACATCTCTCAGAAGAATAAGGGGGTTTCAAATTACGTGGTACCAGGGGGTGGGGGGTACGGGTAGGAAAGAAAGAATTTTTATCGCGCTCTCAGTTTAACTCGAAACTCGTAACAAAAAATAAAAAAAATCCGTGTTTCACGGCTTTTCAAAAGTTAACACTTAACGGGGTGTAAATGGGTAATAAAGTTAAAGGGGTGGGTCTTACAGTCTTACTGCTTGCTTCAATTAAAAACTTTTTTTTAAACAAGCCGTATCTTGGCAAAAAGGGAGAACACTGTTTATTTGAAAAATCTTATATTTTTAAACTTAAAAATTGGCCCAAATAAGACTTTAAAATAATTTTTTGAGATAGTAAATATAAATTTTTCGAAAACTAGGCGATCGACTGCTTATCTGACCTCCACAACCCAGCAACTGGGTAATACGATACCCCTTGGTAATACTGGTTGTCAGACTTTAGGGGCTTTGACGACCTGTAACGACTGTCAAAGATCCACGAATGACAGCCGGAACAAACGGCTTAACTTTATTTTTTAATCACAGACGTATTGTAAACTGGCTTTCAACTTACACGATATTACGAACACAGGAAACCAACTGACTATGAAACCCACGGCCGGATTTCCGGGTCTGAGCAATGGCGTGCCGAACGCGGGGAAATGGGCAGCCAGATCTCGAAAACTTTCGAGTTTAAGAAACTCGGCCACTACACACTCTGTTACTTCATAACGACGGACATGTACCGCGTCCAACACCAGAATGAGGAACTGGAATCCATAGCCACCTGGTCCGCAGGAGTCTACCATGCTGAGAACGTCTTCAGAAAAGTAGAACACGATTGGAAGCAAGTCTATATAGCTAGAAAAGGTAAAGGCTGTATATTTCATAAAATTAAAAAAAAAAAAATTGACAAATATTCTAGCGCGAGTTACAGTTCGATTCAAACTTCATGGGGGCTCGGAACATGAGGCGAGTCGCTGCGCAGTAGCAATTTCATGTGTCAGCGGGGGTGAGGGGTGGGGTACTGCGCAGCGAGTAGCTAACTTCAGAGCCGCCATTAAGTTTGAATCGAACTGTAACTGCTGCGGCTGTTGTTAAATCATTCAACCAATCACAACAGTTTACGCTTGCTTGACAATTTGTCACATTTATTTTGCGATAATTTTTCGTTCGATATTATATAAATGGCAAAACACGAATAATTTTTACAGCATAAAAGAATTGATTGACAGGAAACATTTTGTAGGTATATTTGTATGCAATGTTATAAGCAAAACATGTATACTCTTTATTGACTTTTTATAACAACTTTATTTATCATGTTTTAAGCAAATCAATATTATTACTATTTCGAGAACTGGCCCTAGATGTGGCATACAAGGCAGTATACTGATTTTTGAAGATTAATTTTTATTTATATGATTTTTAATAATGTTTTTTGGATCGGGTAGAGGGTTCGTCGGTGGGCAGCGTGTCGTGGCGCGTGTGCGCAGGCGCAGGCCTGCAGCTATCGGAGCTGCGCGTGCGCGTCAGCTCGCAGCTGTACGACAGCGGCAAGCTGTGCTGGAGCCTGCAGTACGACGACCAGCCGCCCCTAGCTGCCAACTTTGATGCCGAAGCCTTGCGTAAGTGGACTAACTATCCATCTAAGATAAATAACAATTAAATCCTGTTCGTTGGTAAGCGCATCGCTTGAGAACGGCTGGGCCGATTTGGCTATTATTTGTTTTAAAATGTTCGTAAAAACGCGAATTAGGCTTTTTTGGAAAGAAAAATTTGGCAATTGCCCGAAAAATTGGAAAATTCGGAAAAAAGTGCTTTTTTACTATGTGACTTTTACATGAATTCAAATTGGGTAAGCTAGTATAATAATACCATTCTATTACTGTGTCACTGCAGGGGCAAAGGCCTCTTCTCATACAGAGAAGGCACGAGAGTTTCATTTCCTACGAAATTAAGTTTTTTTCGATTTCTGACTTTTCTAGTCAAACCCCAGTTGGTCTGATAGAGTTTTTACAGGTATGAGGAACAGGGTGTAAAGTTCACTCATCCTCTATAGAAATTAAATTGTTTATTCTGTAAGTAGGTAGGTTATCAGAATCACTTTTACACGTCATATAAAAATAAATATTAGAGCTAAGCAAGATAAGGTCGGTGTTTCCTATCTGACTATTCTGAGAAGAAAAGTCGAAAGAAACTCAGAGGTCACAGTCTCTTTTAAAGTCCAGACATAATATTGGTAGAAAAGGAAGAATTCACCATCAGACGGGTGATGTGTCTAGCGCGCAACTGCCACACGATTGATGTCGGATAGTCTAATATATGCTTATCGCGCGGTAAACTTTAACTGCGCGATGCAGGATTTGTGTGACGTCAGGTCTTTGATGCGTAATTCGCATGTGGCGTTGTAGATGCCGCCACAAGTTTTTTGATCCTTATACTCAATATATTTATTTGCGTTCCACAATGTTAACATAGGTGGTAGGTACATTATAAAATATTATACATATAATTTTAGATCATTGTGGACCCTGTCGGGCACAGCAAGATAGAATAGCGGAAGAGGGTTAATATTATATTATTATTTGAAAGAAGAAACATCTAAAAAAGTGTTTGTGAAAATTGTCCATTTTCTTGCAGTCTGTAGTTTTTTTTTTCAAAATCTGTGAATGCAGACCAAAATGTCTCAAAAAGTTATAGTTTCCTCATACCGTTTTCTTGTAGCTACAGCGGTAAAGGTACCTTTCCTTACTGCCCCTTCTTAAAAACTCACCCTGTAAGGTGATCATGTCTTATTAGTCTAGTGGTTGTAAGCACTACTGCTGAGCATGCGGGGTTCGTTTTTTTCACTAGGAATTTCTCAGTAGCAGCCCCAATCACATGGGACTTCAGCATAACTGGCGATATGTGGGTGTACTAGAGGGGAATAGAGGTTTGCTGTTATGTATGTATGTATCTTTATGATCCAGAGAGCGGCGTGGCCCTGGAGGTGGCGTGCAGCTCGTGCGTGCTGTCGGTGCAGCTGTCGGGCGGGCGCGGCGGCGTGGCCTGGCAGCACGCGCAGCTGTGTCGCGCGCCGCTCGCGCCCGAGCACTGCGCCGGCCTCACGCTCACGGCGCGCGTCACTCTGCGACCATAACACCACCCACTCAAACCGACTAACACACTATTTTTTTAATAATCACACCCATATAGACAAGGCACGAGAATTGATGACAACGGCAGCTCAAGACGAAACCCATAATATGGGAACTAATGTAACGTCCAAACCTAGCACGGATCTAATTGAGCGTTTCCTATTTGTTATTCCAAAAATAATATTGACTTTTACAATATTTCCACACTTTAATAATAATAGGTATGGGAGGACAGTGTAGGCCTGTCAACAAGTGTCATCCGCCTCGCCGTTTTCCACTAGTAGAGTTGACAGTTTTTGTCCTTGTGGTTTATTTTGCTCAATATTTGTATGAATTATTATTATAAAATACTGGTATTCCCATTATCTTGTTATTATACGCGCAATGGTATGCTATTGTTCCGGCTGTCGTTCGTGTATCTTCGACAGTCGTTACGGGTCCACCGTACGGGTACCAGTCTTACTAAGGGATATCGTTTTATCCAGTAATTGAGCTTCTAGTCTAACCGGATGCAGCTGAATACCAGCATGGAGCGACTGCCTACCAGGTTCCACAACCCAGTTACTGGGCAACACGATACCCCTTGGTAAGCATATTAATAGACATATTTTTTTTAGTACTATTTATTAGATACGCATCACGTCTGTGAAGTGAATATTATAATAAATTTTGACGCCAGTTAATTTTATGACGCTAGTAAACTTTATGACGCCAGTTAATTTTAGGACGCGGTGTTACAGGATGTCGTTACATAAGTTTTTCAAACTGCCTGAGTCTGTGTGTCGTTCGCAATAAACAAGATTATTAAAAACAATTTTAACTATCTTTTTTACACTCCACATAAATAATCATAGTTTTTTAATATACTTAAGCTAGCATAGTTCTGACTGTCAGCAAAATAAAGACGATAATTTGAAATTAAGTGAGAAATTTTCATTCCAAGAGTTTTATTATCTATATTTCATACATATAAATGTCTGTATGTGACCGCTTAACTCGTCTAAACTAAACCATGGATTTTGATGGGGTTTTCATTATTTAGCCTTACTGAGATATAATATACCTAGCCATCAAAGAGCCACAGAATTTTCGATGTTTTGACGCCACATCAGTACATTGCAACCGTGCGAAGCAGGGGCGGGTCACTACCTAACTACAGTACAACACCTAGGCATTATAACATTGAGCTATGGATATACTATCGATAGGCCCCAAATAACCGTCGTAAGACCTTACAGATCATACACGGTTTTTAGGGTTCCGTAGTAAACAAGGAACCTTTATAGTTTCGCCATGTCCGTCTGTCTGTCTGTCTGTCTGTCCCCCGCTTAGCGCAGAGACTGTAAGTACTAGAAAGCTGTAATTTGGCATGAGTATACATACTCATGAAACCGACAAAGTGGTAAAATTAAATCATGAAAAATAATTTTTTTTTGGGGTACCTCCCCTACATGTAAAGTGGGGATATCTTTTTTTTTTCGTCTATCCCATGGTGTGGGGTATCGTTAGAAAGCTCGTTCAAAAATAGTCAAGGGTCCCCCCCCCCCGCCAGCTAAACGGTAAGTTCTGGATATGTGGAAAAATTCACAGTAGTAGTATATACAGGGTTATTGGTAAAACACCAACAACCTCTTAAGGGGTCATTATACTCATCATTATGAACAACTTTCACTATGGGAACAAAGCTGATATCGCAAAAAAAAAATCTGCTGCCCATACATTTATGTTCGCATAAACTAGTAAAAATGTTGGGAACAGCTGATTTTGTTTTCGCGATTTCAGGTTTGGTCCCATAGTAAAAGTTGTTCTTAATGATGAGTATAATGACCCCTTAAGAGGTTGTTGGTGTTTTACCAATAACCCTGTATAACGAAATTAAAAGGAAAACTATCACAGCTAAGTAGGCTCTACTAGTTAACGAGTAATTATCGACCAATTTAAATTTGCAGTTGCAATAACATGTTCTGCCATACATTTTGTATGGGAGAACATGTTTTTCAACTACAATGTTGAGTTTGTTCTTGGGATAAGTGCATCCCAGCTACGGAACCCTTCATTGTGCGTGGTCCGACACGCACTTGGCCGGTTTTTCCTTTTCATCTTGGGTTGCCACGCTAGTCTTTTTTTTTGTCAAGTTATTAAATACAAAATATTTGTTGTTAGAAAAATATTACTATAAAAAAAAAACTAACCTTATTTAGTAATCCCGTGTTCTCGCAGTGTTCCTATCATCATGCAAAATTATAAAAGCAACAATGCATATTTATGTAATGTAATTTTGTGACGTGCAATAAATGCTATGGATGGAACAAAACCTAAGAAAAAATATTAGTTAGTGGTGAAGTTGCAAAAATATAAATAAGTTGTAAAATAGTACTGCATTATTTTGATAATGTCTGTTGGGCCATTGTACAATAAAGATCCGCTCAACGTATAATGCTTTGCGAAAGTAAAACGATTTATTGTAATACCAAAATATATTCTTAAACTTAAAACTTGTTTTTTTTAAACAATAGATGAGTAATGCCCGTTTTCACCAACACTGCAATATAGCCTAAAGAAAAACGCACTGTTACATTTTCAACGCTCGGTTCAGCGTCGAAAGCTGGAAATCCAACAGTGCAATAATATTTAGGCGTTCATTTGTGTTTCTTATTACAGTGAAAACGGTCATAAACTTAACTGGCGAAATCTGGGTGTACCATAACCCTTGGGCAATTCAGGCGTGTTAATTACTTCAGCAAAAAGTATAATAATAATAATGGGAGGACTTCAGTGTCTATTGGTAAATACTAAATACCTAACCAAGGTTCGAACCGGCAGAAAATACCTGACAACTTAAGCCGATATCAGACAGTTCATTATGAGTGTTTGCAAGCGTTAAGGCCATATCACCGGCACCGACAAAATGATTAAGGGATGAACTTTCATTTCCTCCTTCCATTTCATTTTTCGATCATTCGGTAGGCGAATGAAAGACGTCGAGGGCCGACATCCAATATCGTTGGATCCGCTATCTAATTGCGTAAAACGTTTTCGTAAACGATTCCGATGAATTTGTTTCATTTTGACAGTTCAACAACATTCATTGCGTTTGTTTTTGTATTTTACGTTGTTGAGCAGATTTTTTTTCCAACTTATGAAGCAATGGATTAGCAATTTGTTTCAAACCGATACAAATTGTGATAGATCGTGTATTACGCAATTAGGGTGCAGTTCACTAATGAATTCATTTTTCACGTTTGACTCATTTTGTGTTGACTCACTTCGAGTGAAAAATGACGAATGAAAGGCAAAATAAAAAGAAAAGCGTCTGATATCGGCTTTATTCAGTCCCGGTACTTATGAGTCAGGATTTTGTATTCGAAACTGATATCTTAGTCGGAGATACCTACAATTTTTCGTGGTACAAAAACTAGTTTGAAGGATTTGAACTAGAGTTGGAATTGGTTTCGTATTTGAACTAGAGTCGGGGATGTTCGCGGAAAAGCGTGTCGACGGGTTTGACGCGATCATGCGAAAGCGATGCGCTTCCATGATGACGCGCTTGCGTTCCTCCTCCAATGGCATCCTGAATGTGTTTTCAGACCGGTGGGACTCTCCCCTCTTACTAAGGTGGGTAAGAGTTCAGACACACTTATCCAAATGAACTAGTGTACACTGGTTTATTTGGATAAGTGCATTAGTTGATTAATAATATTAATTTAATACTAATATTAGGCTAAGTTAAACTACTACTAACATTAGGTATATGGATTTTTATCTGAAATAAAATATAAGGTGCTATAAAAATATCTGCCACGGCTGCAATGGGAGATAGTATTGCGTTTATAGATTACAATAGTAAAGATAAATTATTGATCATGTGTCATATTTTTTTTCATACAAAAAATTGTACGTATAAATTTGCAAGTGACGAACTAGTCAGCTGATTTCAGTTTTCATTCACAGAACAGATGGAAAGAGATAGCAGTTGTTTTCATTGACGAAGTGCACTTCGCGCGTAATTTGTGAACCACGTTATGCAGAGTAGAGTCAATGTTTATTTAACTACTTTATTTTCTCAAATTGATTTAACTGTGCCGGGGTACGAAATTTCTTCACTATTGTTATCTTTAAACACAATACTACCTCTCATTAAAGCCGTGGCAGATATTTTTATAGCACCTTATATTTGAATTTGAATTTGAATGAAATTAAGAGCGACAAAGTCGGGAACCCCGAGTCGGGTCAAACCCGTGGCTTCATGGGTTGTATTGGATACCCTCGTCTTGCTCTACAAAAACTCCCAGCTATTTGACACTTCATTGGAAACTATCTAACTGTCTGTCACGTTGGTCAACAAAACTGGAACTTGTTTAAAGGCTCCCGCAGACAGGCGCTACGCGACAGGACTCTGGTGGAACAATTTCTATGAAAACTTCACGGAAATAGTTCTACCCGTGTTGCCTCGCGCCTGTCTGTGGGAGCTACATGTCGTAAACCAGACATTTAAGTTTAGGGCTTAGCTAAAGCCATTACGAGGTCGACTGTACCTACGCATAATTATGTTACTATAAGAACAATCATTTCATAGAAATAGCTATCTATGAACATTTTTATTTTCTAAGGACGAAACCGCAAAGTATCTATCAACAAGGTTGGGATAAAATAAAAGTGCAGTAGGTTATTATTAAGAAACTTGTAATCAATTTTTAATAATAAGTATTCAAATTTCGAATTATATCCGATATGCAACAGGTTTTGAACAAGTTTGATTGTATCTAAACGCAATTCTTAGATAAGACAAGCCAGTCATGGACTTAGCGATTCCTATATTTCTGTAGCTCTATACGGAAAGCGATCAACCTGTTCTAATTTGTGTGAAATGTGCCTAACCAATACTTCTAAGCTTTATGGAAATAAGCAAAAGACCAAATACTAAACATTAATTCTATGGGCCGGGTTAAACGGCAAGGTGCAGCGCAGCGCGGTTTACACTGCCAAACAAGATATCACAGAGCGTCCCTAAAAATTAAGTGGAAAATCAATAAACATTAAACTGCGTGTCTCTGCTCGTCTTTGTTTAGCAGTGAACACCGTGATGCGCTGCGTTTCACTCCGCGAGGTGTGCGCGCTGGCCCATAATCTGCAATATGTATTTATCGCTATTCGTTTAATTGACCTGCTTTATCAAATAAATTACTTTAATATATACAGTTAAACAAGTTATTTATACAAGCAAAAATATTCATCTATCCACTTCAATATTAATTTCTATTGTGTACGGAATACATTTTTGAAGAGAGTGATGTAAAAGAATGGACTACTTGGCAAACTCACAACATTGTTTAAAAACAGTTGCAAGTTACTTGCCTGCATACCGAATAGCTTGCTCGACTGTACATTAAAATGCGTCACCACATTAACATCGATTAGCCCAGGCGCTTTTTTTTAACGCGACGGTTTTTTACCGCGCTCTTGATATTATTCAACGCTCGGCTCAGTGTCGTAAGTGGAAAATCTATTTACTGACGCGGTAGGGATTGTTTCATCTCGTTTCATTGGATTGTCAACAATCGGCAGTGCGCAGCAGCAAAACGACGCGTTAAAAAAGCGTTCGGTAGGAAGGCTATGGGCCTGTTTCGCAGTATCATCCAGATAAATTAAAAACTAAAACCCAACTACGGCAAAAAACTCAACTAAACAGGTATAAACTAGTCAAACAAAATCCGGAGTCACACGTGTTAGGGGATAAATCGAATGGATTACGTGTGACTCCGGATTTTTAATTTGTCTGAGACGACTTGTTTATACCTTTTTAGTTGACTTTTTTAATTAAATTATTTTGGGGTAATAACATATATATTTTTCTTAGCTTCTTAGCTAATTAAGCCCTTTCATTTGATACCCAACATGGCACCATTAAAAAAACATTTTTTTTTTAGTTTTAGTAGTGTAGTTTAATTTTTGTCCTCTAGAGGGCGCCATATTCCCCATTTGTCAAATTATGATAAGGAGTTTAGAAGTTATGAGGGAACAAATGAACATTCATACATAGGTACATACCGGTCAAAATCATAACCCTCCTTTTTGCTTCGCCGTAGTCGGTTAAAATATTAATGAACACATTACTTAAACAGAACTTATCAGAAAGCCGTATCCTATCATCATCATCAAATAACATAAATCAAATTAGATGCTTGTTTTTTTTGCCAAATTTTCCGCTGCAAATTGGTACAAACTACAAGAACAAAAACCTAAAAAAAACTTGTTCCTTGAAAAATGGTTTTAACGGCAGCGTACTTTGACTCTCGCCTGAGCTCAGTAGCGACTGTGCGTGTAATGTGTGCGCAGGAGTGTTCAGGGAAAGCGGAGATCAAGTTCGGCTAGAACTGAACGTAAACTAAAAGTCCGAGATTATTACAAACAGTTTTGCTCCACCTCACACTATTTTCTTACAGACAAAATTTTTCAAGCGAGAGTATTGGCAGTGTTTGGGGCATTATCACTCTCATGGTGGTCGCGCATTTCCGTGATACTGACGGCGCCGTTCTTTACGCACTCTAGCACCTCGAATAGCAGTCCCCTCACGTTGTTCTTAACCGCCAACTCGATGAGATCGCACGCGTTCCCCGCGCTCACGCCGCGCACCAATCTATCCACGCAGAGCCGTTCCAGCTCTGCCATGTCGTAGTACGACGACAACAGCAGCAGCTGCTCCAAGCCCGACTCGGGCAGCACGTGTAGGTACAGATAGTTCTTCAAGTGCTCGAGAGTGGCCTTGGAAGTGTCGGTGACGTCCACGTGCCCCTCGGCGGTCTCGCGCCATGCGCCACCGAGCATGCGGCCCAGCACGGGGCTGGCGGCCGCAAGTACGGCGCGGTGCATGCGCACGGAGCCATCTTCGCCGCGAAGCTCGAAGTCCGTCAGCTCCGTGTCCTCGTGCAGGCCCGCGAACGAGCTCGCACTTGGCTGCAAGCGCATCTCCACCGCCACGTCGAACTCGAAGCAATTATTCATCTTGTTCTCGTTCTCGTGTATGAAATGCCACTTGCCATCGTCTCTTGTGAACGTCTTGTTAAATATGTTCAGCTTCACACTGTTGAAGTGTATCATGTAGGTGAGGTCGTCGGTGTCTCGCCGCTTGGCAAACCGCACGAACACCAAGTTGTTGTAGTAAAAGTTGTCGCTAGAGGTAATAAATCGCACCTGGAATAACGCCGCGCCGTTGATCACGAACTCGGGGCTCGAATGTTTATCGAATCTAATGTTTGGTTTGCTCGTTAACCTCAACGTCGCTTCCAGGAAGTTGCCTTTTTGTGTTACTTTTAATATTTCCATTCTGCAAAAGGAAGAAAAATTACTATATTGACTAACTAGCTGCTGCCCGCGGCTTCGCCCGCATGAGTGTCGGAAATTACCCCATACATCCCCATGGGTTTTAAGTATATTTAATCAAATTTTTGGGTTCGGTTGCCATTTATTTTTTTGATATTTTTAATGTACAGAATTTTCACTTCTACAGATTTATTATAAGTATAGATGTAGGGAAGTTATTCTCAGGGTCTGCAATGATATGAAATAATATGAAATCAAATGATTTGATGGTTGTATTTTCTGTAAATAGGTTTCTACAAACACTTTTACACGTCAATAATATTTCAAGAACTAGATGAGGTCGGCGTTTCCTACATGACTAGGTACTCTGAGCAGAAAGGCCGAAACAAACTCAGAGGTCGTAGTCTCTTTTCTTGCCATAAAGCTTGGCGCCGTCATTGATGACGTAGTTCATGCTGAGCGAGTCGGATCTACGCGCCGTAATCGAATACAGACTTCTGACCGCGCTATCTCTGCCGACCCCGCTGCGCAGCGACCGCGATGTAAGTATATCCGTGCGCTTCGCAAGGCGCGACTCATTACTGCGCGCTGCTATTATATTTCCGTTTCACTATTCCTTATGATTTTTATTACATTTAGTATTACTATTAAAAGGTTTGAACTTTGAATTCAAATAATGTGACTTGGCAATACAACAAACTACTTAAAATAATTCTTAACATATAAATTAAATTTAGTCATGATATTAAAAGTCTGTTCATCAATAATACAATTCATAAAGCCGTTTTCTACTTTTAAGTATAGGTACTTACATTACTTACCAATGGTAGCCTGTCAGTCACTGACGTTCTTATTACAAAAAAACTGCAAAAGTACTGGTTTAAATTTTGAACCAAGACTAAAAGGTCTAGGATTGTGACCGTAATAAAGCTAGTTCTAGCTTTAAAACATTGAGAGATTATCTTTGAAACATAGGTAAGTAGTGTAAGTACCTATAACTCCATTTACAATAGCATTAGACAGACAGAAGTTAAAAAAGGTTCTTTTTAAGGTACACTTTCTAACAAAAGTACAATAAACTTGTTACAGTTACGATATATTTATATACCAGATGTCACACTTTATTGTTATCATTTGCAATATTTATCTTAAGAAATTATGTGGCTTTTTTTAGTTATTTTAATTTCATTCCGATTTTAAAATTACAGTGTCATGCTTAACACTCTCACCGCCATGTGGTACGCCGGCCGCCCACAAAAATTATAGTGCAGCAAGCTATTGTTGATTTTTGAATTTGTTTCGGCAGGCCATGTGGGCGGCCGGCGCCCCACAAATTTCGCGGCAAAACTTTTGCATTTTTGTGCCGTTATTAACTGTCAATATTCAATCCCGCAGGCCATCAGTGTAATTAGGTCAGTTGGCCGCGCGCCGCCCACGTAGCCTGCTGCTAAAGGGTTTTCGCGCGCTTTTTCTTACGCGCCCTCAACATGTCGCACTCCGAAACCGATCCAGACTATCTACCATCGTTGCCACAAGATTCATCGCAATCGGAATCAAGTTATGATGAGACTTCGTTTGTTTGATGTATCCACAATTTGACTGTTTTGAATTATTCTAGTAAGCAGATTTAATTATTTTTTTTATGTAAGAAGAAGTTTTCAGTTTTTTTGAGTCAAAAATTAATAAATGTCTTCTATGGAAACTAGTTTTTGTTAATCCATTACCAACTGAACGGTCATGGCAATAGAGTCCGATTTTCCTCGTTTTTTTTTTTCATAGGTCAGTTTTTTAATACACTATTCGATACAGTTGTTTTTGACTCCATATCGGGCAAGCCAACGCCAAAAAATCGATATGAATTCGTCGGGTCACAGCAAACCACACGGCCTGCAGATAAAGTTTACAGCGTGTCCCGCCGGCGTGCCACGTGGCGTGCCGCAAAAGTTTTCTTAAATTTAGCGTGGCCAGTTGCGAAAGAAATAGGGTGGGCGGCGCGCCGCCCACATGGCCTGCTGCTTTGGAAACCTGTATATATGCGTGGCGGTGAGAGTGTTAAAACCTAAAAGAAGCAGGGTTCAACAATACCAGGAACGTTTATCGTTTCACTATAATTCTACCAAATCTGAAATGTCACCTAATCCCTTCTTAAGCTGTGACAGCCGGGATTTTCTAAGGCTGCGTTCCGAGTTACAATGTAATCGATTTGAGCGTGCTAACACCCGTTCCGAATAAGCGTTAGCGCGGTAACGCCGACCCATGAAACGTCCTAGATGACGTCATGACATGCGCCATCTTGCGATAACGCCGACCATGCCTTTTACTAATATCACCGTGATCTCTGTCAAAAATGACAGTTGACTGAACTGTCATTTTTGGCAGCGCTGTAGTTTTGAGTCGCATATATCTATAAACTAACGTGGCTTTTTCTAAATTGTGCTCCTGGCTACCGTCGCCACTTAACCAAAGAAGAAAAAGACATTTCTGATGTTTATACAAAGAATTTAAGTAATGTTATAAGTTTTGACGTTTAGCAAGCACTGTAGGCGCGTTCACGAGCGTTCCGAATTGATGACAGACCTCAGCTGTCATAATCGTAATATCTAAATCGGAACGCAAAATATTGATGTCAGCGCTGTGAGCGATTATGGCCTAACTCGGAACGCGGCCTAATTTTACCGGTTTATGTCGTCTGTGAAATTGACGTACCTCCTAAATGTTCTGTGATTGTCATGTCACTAATGTCATTCACTTGTAAATGCTACATCCTATTGTTTTTTGTTATTGCCGAATATTCGTGATTTAGTTGTTATTTGTTACTGTTTTTCCATTGTTATTGTTTTGTTATCGTTAATAGTGTTGTTAATTGGTTGTTTTGTTACATTTTGTTGTGCTATGGTATGCTATCCCGGTGCGGGCCCGAGTGGCTTACAACATGTAATTTCAGTGTGTGACCAAAGCCAACGGTGAAAAAACGTGGTCCAAAAGTTGACCACGAAGATATAATAATGTCTCCAAAGAAAAAAAGAATGAAGCAAACTCCACTTCGTGCTGTAGAAAAGCAAACAGTAATAATAATTTTTAAGGAATTTAAGGAGTCCTGGCCTGCAGGTACTCCTTGCTATAAGACCGAGATGATAAAGAAAACCGCAGAAATTGCCGGTAAGAATCATTCATATAATTATTACTATAAAAATATTTGAAAGTAAACAACGTGCATTGTGATTAAACATATTTTCATATTTATAGGCGTATCTCGGGCTACTGTATACAACATACTAAAAGAGTATGACACAGAAGGTCGCCTGCATCTCCCCCCCGCCAACGGCAGCACATGAAACGTGATGATTATGTTGACATGACCTTAAGTGGAATACGGAGGAAAATTAATTTTTCTTCTTCATTATCGAGATGCCCACCTTGGTATGGCAAGACACCACTATTATGTCCTCAAAAGAAGCACATCGGGAAGGTCTATCCACCGGTTTAAAGAACCCAACGGGAAAAGGAAGGTGGCTTATCATTGGTCATATTGATATGTACTTGATTTACTTGAATTTGCTTTTAATATATTTTGTTGACTGTCCTCACCGTTTGTTAATACAATTAATTAATACCCATTAATTTGCCATTGACTATTAATTAAGTAATGTTATTGTATTTGGAATTAACACATGCAAAGCGAACTAAAAGTTATAAATGTGGTTGTTACTTTATTATAGAATATAACCTTTGTCCTAAAGTTGAATTATACAGGGGGTACGGAAAAATTTACTTGTATTAATTTTATTTTACAGGATCGACTGAAGGATTTTTACCAGATGCTGCATTAATATTTGATGCAAAGAAAGGTGATGGAGATTACCACTCAGTCTTGTGTTGCTCATGCAATTAAAGAGGAGGAAAAGTTTTGCCAACTCAATGGCATTATGGATTTATTATTAACGTCGGTGAAACTTCTTCATCTTCATCATCTGATGACAGTGACTAAATTAAATGATGAAGAGGAAGAAGTTTCGTCGACGTATTGTGTGTTGTAAGTTGTTATTTTAAATAAAGTTAGTAAAATGTCTTTTATTTCCTTTATCTTAATTAAATCTAAATCATCGTGTGATAATTCGTGATCACGAATCGAAAGTTTCATGTTGTAATTTTGTATTAAGTGATGAAGATATTATTAATTTAGTGATGAAGATATTAGAAATAAAAAGTGACTTTTTATTTCGTTTATTTGAAGTATTTAGTACCTACTTATAAAGTATAAAGTTTTAACTTAACTTTGAAATAAAATGTTTCGCACTTCTGCTTCTACGAGCCTCTTTTTTCTAATGCTATACCTAATAAATGGAGTATAAGTATTTATGTGCAATGTTTTTTTTACAAGTTGTGCTACAAAAGCACTAAAGGATAGGTTTCCGTTCATACGTCATTGCTGGTGTAAATCATAGTACGCAAGCAAACCAAAAGCAAATAATACATTGTAATGTGTAATAAGTACCTAAATTCACATGAGCCATGAGCCAGTTCATGTGAAATTTGTCGCCGATACACATTGAAATAAGAACATTTATTTTGCACAAATGATACAAAGTTGGTACTTTATCCATTTTACTTGATGAGTAATTGGAAATAGGCCTTATCAACAAAGAAATTAATAATAAAGATTTTAATCTTTATTATAAGAACAAATTCAAATCGTCTGGCTGTAGTGTAACCACAGGAGGCAGAGGAAAAAGAAAGAATACGTACTCTGAGTTAGTTTTGATTAATATGCTCATGCTGTCAATCTGTCTCGATACGGTGAATGGTCACACAAAAACTTAGACTAAATATAGCATTTAGCACAAAGAATCTATTTCATACGCGCTTACGCCGTTTACACTGAAGTTATTCCAATTTCCTTACCATTCTTTTGTTGTTTTGTTTTATGCACAGTGTTGCCAACGGTTAACGTAGCTCTCCACCAGACTCAACTTCTAAAACCACTAACAAAAATCGGCCCTATTCTAAAAATCGCTAAAATTTCCACAAAATAAATTTTTAGTTTAAAAACAAAGTCAGTCCTTATTAGTAAAAAATGTTCTTTAAAATCAAGAAGTCAAGATCAGAAACATAAAAATATTCAAACAGCAGCTATATTTAAAAAAAAAAAAAATGATATTCTAAAATCCGTTTTCTTCAGATGAATTTTGTCTGCACCATCATCTTCGGTTTCACATTTATATGATTCTTTGGTACCGATTTGTTATAACTTTTAATGGAATTACACAATCATCAATTTTTCCTTCCAATCTTACACTTTCTATTCCACACTTCCTATTCTTAGTAGGTATAGCAGTTAAAAATTTCAACTTCATCCTGTTCCTTTGCTTGTTTTTTTTATAACATTCATACTATAAATAGTCTATCAACATTGCATCGGCATTAGAATGAGGCCGTATTAAGAGAGTAATCGCAAAAGTCGCTAATTCTTCAAATCTACATCCCCCTTGAGCAGCTTTGAAATGTAATACTTCATTCCAATATTTTTTAGTATCTTTGCTCAGCAAATGAATTGCGACAAATTCATTCATTCATAAATGAAGTAAAAATAATATATTTCATAACGTTTTAGTGGCTTAGTGGTTGAGTGATAGCATTTTCAGTAATTGAAACAGAAGTCTACTAAACGACTAGAAAAAACCACCAGCCACTAAACCCAATATTTCACCACTAAAAGGGGGGACGAAACCACCAGTTTTAGTGGAAAATCCACTAAGTTGGCCACACTATCAGCAACGGGAAATCTCCGACCATAGATATTGCTTTGTATTTTTGAATGATTTTAAGATCCTGAATACTAGTCTTTTCATCCCACTTCGAAGGAGGGTTGCAAATTATTGTACTTTTGCGTACGATAACACATATTGTACACACGGCTACACATCAAGTTATACATTTCCAGTATAAGCTGAACTCTCATTGTACGGAAATCATATGCAATGCGAGATCAGCCTATACTGGAAATGTATAGCTTGATATGTAGCCGTGTGTACCTATCCTAAATCGTACCGATGTTGAAATTATTTGAACTGTGCGTTTGGACCTGTGGAAGTCGTAGGTTGGTCGAGTCGGGCACTGAGGCCGATGCCTCATAATACTTACTACACAACTCGTGTCGTCTCCACAGTTCAGTCATATTACTCGTTAGCTATTTCCAATAAGTTGATAATCAGTCATATTTAGCTATGTTCGATAAGTTGATAATTTATCACAGATTTTGACAGCCACGTGAGGTTTTGAAATCGCCGGCGACTAAAGTCGTCACAACGACAAACAATGGGGCTCTCCGTTAGGAGTGTAATGTTCTGTGATGGGGCTTGACAGTTGGCGGCCATTGATCCCACGTGCGCCTAAACCACATCTATCTCGATTTTTAAAACTGTGCGCTTGGAGCTGTCATAGTCCTAGGTAGTTATGTGTACGGTAAGTTTTTTTTTTCTTCTTTGGCAATTAAAGCCGGGTCTGCTGCGCCTGTTTTAATTTTTTTTAAACATCAAACATGAACCAATCAAATCGCTTTAAAAACATGCACGAAGCGATTTGATTGGTTCGTGTTTGATGTTTTTAAAACATTAAACATGGCGCAGCAGACCCGACTTTAGCCGAATTCGGCCGCATAAACTGTAACATTTTGACGTTGACAGGCTACGTCTAGCATTGCAGCGCCAATTGACAACATTTCAAAAATGACACGGCCATAAAACAAAAATACCATTTCTTTATTTTCATATCCTGAGTTCAAATATATTTTTTTTATTTTTTTTTATCTCTTCATTTCTGAGAAAAAAAATTAAAATCAAAAAACACGTCATGACGTCATAGAAATAGTGGAATGAGGTAGTTACCTTTGCCTAAGCATTCCAATGTATTAGATGAAAACTTGACTTGTCAAACAAGACGTCAATGTCAAAAGTTTGTTTACAATCTTTTTCTTAGGAAATTAAACTTTAAAATATACACGCTGCTTACTGTAAATATTGCCAACTTTTGATTGATATTTCGCCAATGAGGATAATAACACTTGAAAATAAGAAAATTTACGAATTTAATTGAAAACAAACAAACAAGTTTAGGCGCCAACGAGTTTGACACATTTGACAAGATGACACCAGTGACATCTAATAGTTTTTTTTTTGACGATCATAGTCAAGCAAAGGTTTTAACGCTATTCCACTATATGTTTGACGTCATTTGGCGCTTACGTCTTTTTAGAATAAACCGAATTTCAAAGTTAAAACTATGAATGAAAAGTACATCATTTTGAAAAACGGAAAAATACCGGTGCCCTAGTTTTGGATTTACTTTTATAAAACGTAATAATACATGCAGGTTAAAAATATGAAATGTTGTCAATTTCTACGCAGTGTTGCAAAATTGAGATTAAGAAAAATAAATGAGACATGCCAGCGAGAAATCATGAGATTTTTTTTACACGAAATGAAACCAGTTTTTCATAAATCACAATCAGTCACTTCTTGGAAAAATCAGTCATGTATTAAAAACTTCTGAAACATTACCTCATTAGGTACCTACACAATAATCATCCTATCCTAATTCATAATAAATTATGCAAAATAGTAGCTTTGCTTAGTAGGTTACGCTTTCACGCTAAACGGTTGAACGATTTTGGATAAAATTTGGCACATAGGCAGACCATGAACAGGGGGCCAATTCTACTAATTTACAAACGTAATGGTCTCGCCATTGTAAGTGTTTGACAGATTTTGTATGGTAAATCTGTCAAGAACTCACAATGGAGAGGCCATTGAAACATAAATAAATTAGTGAGGCCACTGGTTAAGGTAGGACATAGGATACTTTTTATTCCGATATTCCTACGCAATGAATGTTGTTGAACTGTCAAAATGAAACAGTTAACAGATTAGTCTTAATCGTTTACGAAAATGTGTTACGCAATAATGAATAAGCATGTGATTCAAATAAGGGATTTTTTAAATAAACTTAATTGCTTCAGAATTATGCCTCCCCCGCTGAAGCGCCGCGCGGTGCGATAAGTCATAACCTCATAACGGTCGAGCGCCGCGCTCCCCGCACGGCGGGCGGTCTTTGTCGCGCGCTGATAAGAAACACTCCACTACAGTTTTTATTTCCTCTAGACTAGTCTAGCGTATCCATCTGTCAACTTTACTTTAAGTTCCACCTCCAG
The DNA here is from genome assembly GCA_914767815.1 of Eupsilia transversa. NCBI lineage: Eukaryota > Metazoa > Arthropoda > Insecta > Lepidoptera > Noctuidae > Eupsilia > Eupsilia transversa. The sequence goes on along the minus strand of OU611889.1, from coordinate 11,699,231 downwards.
GGGAGAGGGAGAGAAATTAGGGGTGAATTAGCCGCTTACTGACCCAGACCGAATTCCACGCGGGCGGAGCCGCGGGCACAGCTACTCATTATTATTATCATCATTATCACGGTTATATTGAGAGCGTTATTTTATAAAAGAGAGTTCACATAAGGTATACTTAAATAAAATTATATGCTTATTCTTTCCTTACCTATTGCCAAAATTTTCCGCTGCAAATTGGTATAAATTACAGGAACAAGAACCCAAAAAGACCTGTTCCTAGAAAAATAACTAAAAGCTACACGTGTTATTGAAACTCGCTGTGCTATACAGGGTTACTTGTAATTCGACGTATATCCGTCAGGAGCTGATAGGGGGGCCAGAATACAACAGATTGACCACCCCATATGTATGGCCGAAATTCAGTAGTTTTCGAGATATTTGAACTTTAAGGGTTTTTCGATATTTACCCAAAATTTGACATTTAATACTAAATAAAAAAAAAACTACATATTGAATGCGTACCGTTAAAGAATAATATCGTAGCTGACACTTCAATCAAGCTATAAACCTTATTGAAAGTACTTAATTCAACAAAATAATTAAAATTATGAGCGAAATGGCGCACAAGGGATCAATGGAACCTGAGAGGTTAAAAATAATATCTTACCATTATCTTCATTTTACGCTTCAAAAATGTTGTCTCGTCAAAAAAATTACTATGACGTTAATCGTACAAATAACTAAAACAACTTGCCTATTCTGTAAGCTTTCCAAAAAGGTATAAAAGTTAAATTTAAGATACGTAATTCGTGGCATGTGTTTGAATCAGCGCGGGGACAGAAATCATCTGTGTTTTTAGTTTAGCATCCTCCTAAAACCACCGATTTTACTGGCGAAATTCTTCGTGATGGGTCGGGGTGTATTTTCTTTCTTCTTTTCTTTCTTTTATCAAGATTGGATCTGGCAAGGCAGATCTGTAGAATTTTTGTTGTATTTTAGAACAATGTTCTCCAGCTGGAGAACATCAAATATCGACTATTATATAGCAGAACGCCAGGCCACTGAAAATTCAACTAATCAGCGAAGAACGACGAGAGATCTATACTCCATTTATTATAGCATTAGAAAAAAGAGGCTCGTAGAAGCAGAAGTGCGAAACATTTTATTTCAAAGTTAAGTTAAAACTTTATACTTTACTAGCTGCTGCCCGCGGCAGCAGTTAGTTTGCTCGTTAACCTCAACCTCGCTTCCAGGAAGTTGCCTTTTTGTGTTACTTTTAATATTTCCATACATCCCCATGGGTTTTAAGTATAAATATTGAGTTTCGAGTTAATCGGACAGCGCGTTAAAATTCTTCCATACAAACACTGACACCCCCCAACCCCCCTTTAGGGGGTAATTTAGAAAAACAAAAAACTACAAACTTTATAATTTATTTAGATAACTATTTGTGCGAAGTTTCATGTTTATTACCTCAAGGAATAAGATTTTTCATACAAACTTTCATCCCTTATTTTACCACCTTAGGGGATGAATTTCGAAAAATCCTGATACACGTTCTTCTTAATTTTTGGGTTTAAGTATAAATATTGAGTTTCGAGTTAATCGGACAGCGCGTTAAAATTCTTCCATACAAACTTTGACACCCCCCAACCCCCCTTTAGGGGGTAATTTAGAAAAACAACAAATTACAAACTTTTTCATTTATTTTGATAATTATTCGTGCGGAGTTTCATGTTTATTACCTCAAGGAATAAGATTTTTCATACAAACTTTCATCCCCTATTTGACCCCCTTAGGGGTCGAATTTCGAAAAATGCTTCCTTATTCCTTGCCTACATTATAAAGGAAACCTCTGTGCAAAATTTCAGCTTTCTAGGTCCAAGGGTTTGGGCTGGGCGTTGATGAGTCAGTCAGTCAGGACTTGTCTTTTTATTAATAGGTATAGATATAGATAGTAGGATAGGATACTTTTCCGGGATAAAAAGTACCCAGTGTGGTGCCCAGGATATTAAAGAATAATTATACCAAGTTTCATCGTAATCGAACCGGTAGTTTTTGCGTGATGCCTGAACAAACAGACAGACAGACAGACAAAAAATTTTTTAATCAAATTTTTGGGTTCGGTGTCGGTCTGGTATAACACCCCCTGCCATTTATTTTTTTGATATTTTCAATGTACAGAATTTTCACTTCTACAGATTTATTATAAGTATAGATAAGTAGGTACTAAATACTTTAAATAAACGAAATAAAAAGTCACTTTTAAATTAATAATATCTTCATCACTTAATACAAAATTACAACATGAAACAACCTCACACGATGATTCGTGATCACGAATTATGACACGATGATTTAGATTTAATTAAGATTAAAGGAAATAAAAGACATTTTACTAACTTTATTTAAAATAACAACTTACAACACACAATACGTCGGCGAAACTTCTTCCTCTTCATCATTTAATTTAGTCACTGTCATCAGATGATGAAGATGAAGAAGTTTCACCGACGTTAATAATAAATCCATTATGCCATTGAGTTGGCAAAACTTTTCCTCCTCTTTAATTGCATGAGCAACACAAGACTGAGTGGTAATCTCCATCACCTTTCTTTGCATCAAATATTAATGCAGCATCCGGTAAAAATCCTTCAGTTGATCCTGTAAAATAAAATTAATACAAGTAAATTTTTCCGTACCCCCTGTATAATTCAACTTTAGGACAAAGGTTATATTCTATAATAAAGTAACAACCACATTTATAACTTTTAGTTCGCTTTGCATGTGTTAATTCCAAATACAATAACATTACTTAATTAATAGTCAATGGCAAATTAATGGGTATTCATTTGTATTAACAAACGGTGAGGACAGTCAACAAAATATATTAAAAGCAAATTCAAGTAAATCAAGTACATACCAATATGACCAATGATAAGCCACCTTCCTTTTCCCGTTGGGTTCTGTAAACCGGTGGATAGACCTTCCCGATGTGCTTCTTTTGAGGACATAATAGTGATGTCTTGCCATACAAAACTTTTCGTGTGACCTGTATGTAAGATAAATGGTTATTAATTTAAATACAATATTCACAAATCAAATTCATGAAATATGTTGCACTGTGGTGCATAAAAAACTGTTAAGAAATATTAGAATCACTGTACCTTCATTTAGCCAAGTCTCATCTAAATAATATATTTTTCTTCCTTCATTCCTTAGCGTTTTTATTTCATGGAGATATTTAAGTCTCCATAGGACGATCTCCTGCCTGTCGATGAGTGCTCTTTTGTTGCTCCGTTTAATATATATGAACTTTATTGTGTTTTTATTATTGTATACAGAATACTTCTCTCAAAATCAGGCAGATAGTCATTACTATTTACTGCTTCAATATCTTATCCAAGGTGGGCATCTCGATAATGAAGACGAAGGAATTAATTTTCCTCCGTATTCCACTTAAGGTCATGTCATCATAATCATCACGTTTCATGTGCTGCCGTTGGCGGGGGGGAGATGCAGGCGACCTTCTGTGTCATACTCTTTTAGTTTGTTGTATACAGTAGCCCGAGATACGCCTAAAAATAAGAAAATATGTTTAATCACAATGCATGATTGTTACTTACTTTCAAACATTATTATAGTAATAATTATATGAATGATTCTTACCGGCAATTTCTGCGGTTTTCTTTATCATCTCGGTCTTATAGCAAGGAGTACCTGCAGGCCAGGACTCCTTAAATTCCTTAAAAATAATTATTATTGCCCGGAACTGGTAGCGCAGTTGGTAAGGCTTTTTGTCCCTGTTTTGCCCAAACAACTCAGGCCGCGAAATCACCGGTTACTAGCCGTACCGTCAGCACGCACAGTCTCACGAGCTAACTCACCCTTCGTTCGGGCCCTTACTATGCTCGATGCTCTATTGACATCAACACCAGAATGTGACTTGTTTGCTGGGAGATGGATTGATGTGTATCGTGAATGTTTACGTTTTTGTGAGAAGATGGATGAAAGATAATTCGTATTTTTATTATTATTTTTTCCTCTTGGTTGCAGTTTGTTTGCATACAAATGTTATTTTGTTTGTTAACCTTTGTTCTTTCTCGTGTTATAGGTACATCTATAGTTTATTTTTATTTTTATTATTATTTTACTAATCCTACTGTGGTAGGTATATTGTTTGTCACTTAATAGTTTGTAAATTATTCTGTACAATGCATTGGAAGAATATTCTGTAATGTTGTGCAAGAAAATTGAATAAATAAATAAATAAAAATTACTGTTTGCTTTTCTACAGCACGAAGTTGAGTTTGCTTCATTCTTTTTTTCTTTGGAGACATTAAGTATTATAATATCTTCGTGGTCAACTTTTCGACCACGTTTTTTCACCGACTCACCGTTGGCTTTGGTCACACACTGAAATTAATGTTTGTAAGCCACTCGGGCCCGCACCGAGATAGCATACATAACAACGATAACAAAACAATAACAATGGAAAAACAGTAACAAATAACAACTAAATCACGAATATTCGGCAATAACAATAAGGCCGCGTTCCGAGTTACAATGTAATCGATTTGAGCGTGCTAACACCCGTTCCGAATAAGCGTTAGCGCGATAACGCCGACCCATGAAACGACATAGATGACGTCATGACATGCGCCATCTTGCGATAACGCCGACCATGCCTTTTACTAATATCACCCGTGATCTCTGTCAAAAATGACAGTTGACTGAACTGTCATTTTTGGCAGCGCTGTAGTTTTGAGTCGCATATATCTATAAACTAACGTGGCTTTTTCTAAATTGTGCTTCTGGCTACCGTCGCCACTTAACCAAAGAAGAAAAAGATATTTCTGATGTTTATACAAAGAATTTATTAAGTAATGTTATAAGTTTTGACGTTTAGCAAGCACTGTAGGCGCGTTCACGAGCGTTCCGAATTGATGACAGACCTCAGCTGTCATAATCGTAATATCTAAATCGGAACGCAAAATATTGATGTCAGCGCTGTGAGCGATTATGGCCTAGCTCGGAACGCGGCCTAAACAAGGTGTAGCATTTATAAGTGAATGACATTAGTGACATGACAATCACAGAAGATTTACGTCAATTTCACAGACGACATAAACCGGTAAAATTAGAAAATCCCGGCTGTCACAGCTTATGAAGGGATTAGGTGACATTTCAGATTTGGTAGAACTAGAATTATAGCTGGTATTGTTCAACCCTGCTTCTTTTAGGTTTTAAGCATTGACACTGTAATTTTAAAATCGGAATGAAATTAAATAACTAAAAAAAGCCACATAATTTCTTAAGATGAATATTGCAAATGATAACAATAAAGGGTTAAAATTTCCATTATGGACCATCGATTTAGGGGGCGGTGGGGGGGGGGGGGGGGGGGGGGGGGGGAAGGGGGGAGTTAGGCTACCCCACTGTACCATTCCCACCTGACGGAACCCCATGGTTATGGAGATATCCAAAGTTAAAGTTTTTTAGGTTAGGTTAGGTTACATCGATTTATGGCGTGGGGAGGGGAAGGGGGGTGAAAGGGGATAACCCCTGTACCATCCCCACTCCGTGGAACCCTATGGTTATGGAGATAACCAAGGTTAAAGTTTTTTAGGTTAGAACAAAAATTCCCCCCAGTTTGACTCCGCCTTATCTCCGGCCTCTCCGGCCGACCAGCCTCAGCCGCTCCACCTCGCATGGTTCCCGCGCTTCGTCACAGCGGGCGAGGGCTGCTCTCCCTCCGCGCCTCCGGTTTTTTAAATACACTCTAGGGGTAGGGCAGACAAGAACACGTGGAAAGTGGGGTGCTCTGATTCGGTTTTGGGTATTTTTCGGATATTCATAGAGTGAGAATAAATAAAACACGAGAATGACTGACACTGACGGCTAATAAATAAAAACAAGACGCAAAATGGCGTCGCTTCACGTTCCGTTCCACATTGTAAACAAAAATTCGTAATTTTTTGTGTAAAAAAGTCAATGTAATTGCTTAATACAGCACGGTTATTGTGCACCTTAATTACACACCAAATTTAATATGTGAATAAGTGAAAATAATATTTTATTAAGTAAAAAATATGACATAAAATTGAATAAAATACACCTCTACGGTCAACGGAACGTGAAATGTCAACTTTGACGTCTACTATGACAATTTATCCAACCTAAAAATATGCAAATGGCGTGCTATTTTCCAATTTGAATGGAAACTTTAAAAAATTATATCTCGTAAACCGTGAATTTCCGTCACTTGAAAATTGGTAAAAAGCTTTCTATTTATGAGTACTATCTACATAAAAAATATGAACTTCCAAATCGATGGTCCATAATGGAAATTTTATCCGAAGTGCCAGCTACGATATCATTATTTAATGGTACGCATTCAATATGTAGTTTTTTTTATATTTGGAATTAAATGTCAAATTTTGGGTAAATATCTAAAAACCCGTAAAATTCAAATATCTCGAAAACTATTGAATTTCGGCCATACATAGGTATGGGGTGTTCAATTTGTTGCATTCTGGCACCCCTATCAGCTCCTGACGGATATACGTCGAATTACAAGTAACCCTGTATACTCTCGCCAAACGTAGTGGTCGCTCTGTCCCTCAGCTCAGTAGCGAACGTGTGCGATGTGTGCGCGGGAGTGCTCAGGGAGAGCAGCCATCAACTTCAGCTAGAACTGACTGTAAACTAAAAGTCTGAGATTTTTACAAACACTCATTTTCTAATTTGCTCTACCATACACTAATTTTCGCTCTCATCGAGGTGGTCGTGTATTTCCGTGACACTGATGGCACCGTTCTGCACGCACTCGAGCACCGCGACCAACAGTCGGTTCACATTGTTCTTGATCGCGAACTCCATGAGATCGCACGCGTTCCCCGGGCTCACGCCGCGCACCAATCTATCCACGCAGAGCCGTTCCAGCTCCGGCATGATGTAGTATGAGGACAACAACAGCAGCTGCTCAAAGCCCGACTCGGGCAGCACGTGTAGGTACATATATTTCTTCAAGTGCTCGAGAGTGGCCTTGGACGTGCCGGTGACGTCCACGTGCCCCTCGGCGGTCTCGCGCCACGCGCCGCCCAGCATGCGTCGCAGCACGGGGCTGGCGGCAGCAAGTACAGCGCGGTGCATGCGCACGGAGCCGTCCTCGCCGCGAAGCTCGAAGTCCGTCAGCTCCGTATCCTCGTACAGGCTCGCGAACGAGCTCGCGCTCGGCTGCAGGCGCATCTCCACCGCCATGTCGAAAGTGAACGCGTGCTTCTTGTTCTCGTGTATCAAATACCACGTGCTATCGTCGCTGGTGAATGTCTTGCCCACTATGTTCAGCTCTTCGCTGTTAAAGTATATGACGTAGGTGAAGTCGTCGGCAGCGCGCCGCTTGGCAAACCGTACGAACACCAAGTTGTTGTACTCTTGGGCACGGTTGTAAATGTAGTTCATAGCGATCAATCGCACCTGGAACAACGCCGCGCCGCTGATCACGAACTCGGGGCTCGTATGTGTCTTGAGGTTAGTGTATGGATTGTTCGTTAAGGTCACCTTAGCGCTCAGTAAGTTGCCTTTTTGTGTTACTTCTTTTATTTCCATTCTGCAAAAGAAAAAAAAAAACTATAATTACTCATGTAGGTAGGGAAGTTATTCTCAGGAACACGGGTGGGTTTTAGTCAGCAAGAGTCTGACACGCCCTCCTGGGCGGAGCAGGAGCGGGAGAAGTTATTTGATGATTTCCCACACAAAACAAAAAAAAAGGGTGTGTGTTGGGTCTATTCAATGAGTGAACACACGTTAACAGGAAAAGGTTTAATGTAAGCACAGTAACACAGTATGTACCTACATATAGGGCACAAACAGGTAAAACACAAATAACTTATTACGAGCGTTTCGTGAGCGCGACGTACGCTCTCGCGTTATTCTAGGTATGGGTCGTGATTTTCGCTAAACGTAACGTAACTAGTGATTTTTGTTACTAGTTATTTTTCAAATTCTATTCGGTGATTTAACATGGTGATTATATCGAAGTATTACAGTAATTTGTGAAACGAAAATATAAAATGTTCACATAATAATATGTAATACGTTACATTACGTTACGTTTAGCGCTTTAAGTTTTTTGAACGGATAAGTTTTTGTAACTGATGTAATACTAAACAAATAAACTTCCCTTCATACTTTAATCAGGCTTAGGACTGACTGTATCGAATAATTTATTATAATGAAAGTTATGCAGGCGTATTTGGACAGTCACTTATTACACGCGAAAGAAACGACATGCGGTCGCAACGTAGTTTTGTTTTGTTTCTCGCTTTTCATTCGATCAGTGCATTGTAATGTAACTAGCCTGGAGACCTGACATACAGGTTGTAAAAAACTTAGTTTAGACACCAGTCTTCCACAAATGAATTATAAAATTGTGTCTGCAGACTATTTCATTACTTTGTCTGTAATTTGTGGTAAGAAATAATTATTTTTTTGATTTGATTGAGTTACAAAAATCACGTGTTTACGTGTGACCCAAAACTTATTATTCGGCTACATGCCCTGTAGCCAGTTATTGTAACCAGTGACGTGAAATAACGCCCATACTAGTTCATTCGTCCACTGTCGATGTCGGTTGGCGGGGGCGCGAGGGCGCAGGCGGGGCTGTCGTCTCCCGTTGCCACGCTTAAGAGCAAGGCGTACACAAACGTTAAGGCTCCGCTACACTAATTCAATTAATAATAATTTAGATTAGAGATGTTTGTTATTTGGTTTAATTGGGCCCACAAAGACTATAATTATTATTATCCTTGATTAACACTAACACCTCATTTATCCATAAAGGTACTAAATTACTTAAAACCTTTCACACATTAAATGTGTGAAAGGTTTTAATTAAGTGTAATCTTTAGAGGCAACATATTCAAAATGAAATTCAGAATCACAAACTGGAACGTTTTCTTTACAGTTCCTTGACTTTGCAGTTTGCAGTAGGTAGTGGGTGAGCAGTTTAGAGATTTAGTAGTTCATATAGGAATCTGCAAATAAATAGCTGCGGTGAATTGGGAATCTGATTTAATCATATTGTCATTAATAGCAAGCCTGTAGTCTCTAATTTGAAGACCTTCCCGTTTCACTTTTAATAATATTTCATATCATTTTAATTACATTTAGTACTACTATTTTATTTTTTTAACTCGAGTAACACAACTTGGCCATAAAACAAACTTTAAAAAATAATTCTTAACATACAAAATAAATTGAGCCATGTTAATAAAAGTCTGTTCATCACATAATACAATTCATGTTTTCTACATTTTTGTATACTAATGGTGGCCTACTCGCTCAGAGATTATCTTTGAAACAAAGGTGTTATCAAACTGTGTCCATTTTTTTTTTTAATAAGTTTAGCTACACAAGTTTCAATGAAAGGCAATTGCATGCAGCTGAGATGAGATTGATGAGAATGCTTAGAGGAGTGTTACGCGAAAAGTGGCACCGGTGAATGAAAAGTTGTGTGGAAATCAGTTGTCATGTAAAGCAAGAAGTCTGTCACCAAACCACAGTTAAGGATGAGGAAGGAGGTTTACGTTCAAAGGTCATTGTATCAATAAGAAGCCGTATTAAAAGTGAACAATCTGATTGCTGGTGTAAATATAGTACTTACGCAAGCAAACCAAAAAACAAGAACTTATATTATAAATTATACAAGAACCGGCTCATGTAAATTTTTTCGCCGATTCACATTGAAATATGAACACTTATTTTGCACTTGCTATGTGAATGTGATACAATATAGGTACCTAAGTACACAATATTATCCTTTTTACTTGATGAGTAGTTCGAAATAGGCCTTAACAACAAAGAAATTAAAAATAAAGATTAAAATAACAAGAACAAATTCAAATCGGCTGGCTGTAGTGTAAACCACAGGAGGTAGAGAAAAAACAAAACAAAGAATACGTACTCTGAGCTAGTTTTGTATACGCTTTCAATCTGTCTCGATAATTAATTAAGAAAGTGGTGAAGGGTCACACATTAACTTAGAGTGACTTAGACGAAATACCATAAATTTAGCACAAATAATCTATTTCTTATCATTCTTTCGTTGATTTCACAGACTAACAGATCTTATCATAAAGCCGTAGCCGGGTCTGCTGCGCCTGTTTTAATGTTTTATCAAATATCATACATGAACCAATCAAATCGCTTTAAAAACATGAAACATCAAACACGAAGCGATTCGATTGGTTCGTGTTTGATGGGCGCAGCAAACCCGCATAGATTCAACAGGAAATCCCGGACCATAGGGCATAGACATTGTTTTGTATTTTTGAATGAACCCTGAATACTAGTGTTTTCATCCCACTTCGGAAGAGGGCTGCAAATAATCGTACGGGCTGTAAATATCGGGGACGAAATTATTGTATATGTACGATAATTATCGTATATTTCGATGTTTTTAACTGTGCGTTTGGAGCTGTGAAAGTCGTAGGTTGTTAGTATTGAATTCCCGGTTACCTCCTCAGTGTCCCGACGCCTCATAATTCTTACTACACAACTCGTGTCGTCTCCACAGTTAAGTCATAGGTATTATTCGTTAGCTATGTTTGATAAGTTAATAATGCTATAAACTAAACCGCATGAATCTCGGGTTTTATAACTGTGCGCTTGGAGCTGTCAAAGTCGTAGGTTATTAGTATTGATTTCACCAGCACGGTTACGGTCACAGAACATATTGGTTACGGTGCCCCGACACCTCATAAAACGGTCTACACAACTTATCGTCTTCACAGTTCTGCCTAAATATTCGGTAAGTTTTTTTTTTCTTTGGCAGTCTCGGAGAGACTAATCGCCGCGGAGTATCGCACATTCATTTGTATAGGTGCTCGCGTGCTCGCACACTACGCAACCGGTATCGTACGCGTCCGCAACTAGTCGCGCGGGACCCACAGCCTGGTCGCCCACGCGTCGCGTCTCCTACGCATTTCGAAAAAATAGCTTCGGAGCAAGAAAATATTACATTTTCCCAAGACATTGAAAAGTGTCCTTTTAAACAACTATATTACTTGATTACATAAGAGAACATACAAATACAACAGATAGGATTTGGGCAGAAGTTGGAAATAACTTTCAATAAATAAAAAATCTTCTTGGGCGATGACGTCTTCGTCTGTTTCTTTCTATAGAACAGATAAACTGCAAGCGCTTCTTCGTCACTGGAATCGCTCGAAATAACGTCCGTTCATTAAAAAATCATTAAACTAATTTTCGTTTATTAAACTAATGATATTTCATAATCATTTCTGATAATCATTCGTTTATTAAACTAATGATATTTATGTGATATTGGATAAACTAGATTTATCCAATATATCTCTTATGCAATATTAGTTTTAAGTTATCTTGCTGCGCCCTAACAGGGTCATGTACTCACTAGTTTAAGCTTAGCGTGTAAAATTGGTTGTGTACATTGTGCATTAAATTAAATAAATAAATAAATAAACTAAATCAAAACAAATGATGCATTTTGTTATTTTTCAGTAGCGTAATGTGCGAACGTCGAGTAGCCTACAAGTATTCAGCAGCTAGTATGTGACTTGACTATCATATCCTACGTGTTTCGTAATGCCCTTACCACACGCGCAAGCGTCACCACAGTGCTGCCTCCGCAAGTTTCTCGCTGGAAAAAACTGTACACAGATGGCGCTACCACACGGCACAGTTTTGTACTGCAGCACTGTGGTGAAGCTTGCGCGTGTGGTAAGGGCATTATGGGAGAAGGGCCTTAGCCAAATTCGGTAAGCTACTATTGCTAACCGCCAGGGTTGGATTTAGGTATGTTGAAAAAGATAGCACAAAAAAATTAAAAGGATAGTATTATTTGTAAATAGTCATTTAAAATCAACACCCGGGTAAAAATTTACTCCTAAGTTTATCAGTTCTTTAATATTGCTATTAGTTCTATCTTCATCTTTGGCATAATTATAATCTCATCAACATCCTCAGTAGGAATAAAATCAGTACAATTCCCACTTTTGCTACCGCTTTTGATAGCGTCACAATCACAAGACAATAAAATGGCGTCTATGGATTGTGTTGCCAGTTTGTTTCGTATCTTACTTAGTCTTGGTAAGGTTCACCTTACTGAATATTCGTTCGCAGTCGGCATTTGCATGTGGAAGAACAAAACAATCTAGGACAAATTTTGATATTTCTTTAAACGGCATACGCGCACGGTCGAAATATTCATAATATTATGACGTAAAACTAAGCATTCGGGAGCAAACTTTAAATTATAGTATTTTAGCGTATCCTTAGATGTGGATAGTACATAGTAAAAGGGCGAAATTATAGTATAATAGTACATTATGATATACGAGTAAAGCCGACCCTTGGTGCAAGCCTACAGCCACATTGAACTCGTCGGGCGTAGGTTCGAGATTGGCTGTACATAGCTCGAATTAACTCTATATACTTCTCGGGTAACCCTTTCCCTTTCAAGGGCCTCCACAATCCACAACACATCCCGAGGTTATATCATACGCTTTCTCCAGATCAATCGACTCCAAACTGTTCGCTGAAAGTGGTGCCGATTCCCTTGTTCACAAAATAAACTAAATTTAAGTTCAGTGCATCTTTTTCTTCTATTTTATTATGAGAAGGACAGAAGATAAATTCTAGTTTAACCTGTTAAGTTAATCAGCGCCTGACGTAAATTGTTAGTAATTTAATCACGTCTAAAATTGTATAAAGTAGTGACAGGCGCTGATTATGACAAATATGTAGTAGATAATACGAATAGGACAGCTGAGGGCTGATGTTTATACTCCTAACGGTGTTTTATTATTACGTTATAATATTTATTATTATTTTTATTGATTTACGTGACATTTAATATATGTGAGGACTATGTGAATCTACATTTTTTATACTGTTTATGTACATACTAGTTTTAATGATAATCGCCACAGTTTGAGTACTTTGGTGTCCCAAATGTCCTTTCTTTGGTATTGTTCGTCGAGTCTTTGAGCTCCTTAAGTTCTGAGTTGAGCTACCCGAGTACTGACAAATGCGTGCACTGACTGGACAGGTCCACTCAAATCTGTATTTCTTTCTTGGTTCTTTCCTCAAGAGACCATTTCAGACACCAATCTACATGTTCAAATGATCTGGCCAAGATTATTTCTGTTTTTTTTAAACATATTAACGTTGATCAATTATACATATAAGTGTATCATGCATGAATGTCGTGAATATTTACTTCGTAAAGTAATATTGATTACTATAATTATTGTGAATGTGAAGACTGTGTGGGTTATTTTTTCTTCTTTTCGCATTTACTTGTAATCAAGACTGGCAGTTTGAGTGCTATATGTGGCCTACCCAAATGTCCTTTCTTTGGTATTCTTCGTCGAATCATTGAGCTCCTAAGTTCTGAGTTGAGTTTCACGATTACTGACAAATGCGTGCACTGACTGGACAGGTCCCCTCAATCTGTGTGGTTCTTTCCTCAAAAGACCATTTCAGACACTAATCTACATGGTTTTGATATGATGTAACCAGTAAAATTTCTGGAATTTAAAAGAGACTATGACCACTGAGTTTTCGTTTCATTTCATCATATTTTCATGTGGCTGTCGGAAATCGGAAGGCAAGTTATTGATTTGAGCACTGTGAGCGATTATGACTTAACTCGGAATGCGATTTAAGTCACCATTATCACTGCATAACAATGACACATGTATGTTGTTGTGTCCTTCCATTTATTGATACGTTTTTCCACTTTATTTCAACTATAATATTTTTTAAACAAATTAGTACGGAGCTTATGTTTACAACTTCGATTTTGCTTAAGGCTCCGTCGGTCGGAAAGTCCGTTGTGTGTTTTTTTAGTTTTTTTTTCACTTTTTAGTTGTGGTACTTAGTGTACTTACCCCACACAAATTCGAATACCCACCACTACCTGCTATGTGTGACAGGAACTTATTATAACCTCTTACATCATCCCTATAGGCTAAGTGGGAAAAATAAGTAGGTACGTATTATTGAAGCTAACTCAAAAACATCCCAAGTTAATAAAGTTTGTATGGGACCACCTCTGACCTACCAAACAAAAAAATAATCATCAAAATCAATTCATAACTGACGGAGTAAAAAAGAAAAAAGAGATTCCGTAAAACACCAATATGACAGAGTGAATTTAAGCGGTACCGGGAACGTAAAAGAATGAAGAAGTCATCAACGACGGCGCGCGGCGCCAGTACACTCACTGGCCGAAAATATTACCCCGTAACGTACACACGGCTACAAATCAAGCTATACATTTCCAGTATAAACTAACCTCTCATTGTACGGCAATCCTATACAAGTATAAAGACCAGTACAGAACAGAACAGTATTATCTAGTATTTCTAATAATACTGTAATAGATTCTTTAAACTCTTAGACTCGACAAAAGAGAAGCATAATAGGAATATTTTACTGTATCACCAGAATATTAATCGCTTCTCTGGCAAAATCCTAGACGTGGAATTGTTAATAGATAAATATCATATGGATATCTTATGTTTTTGTGAAACCTGGTTAAGACAAGATAAGATGTTGTTTAATGTAAATAATTTTTCAGTTGCCAGTGCGTACAACAGGTCCTCAATAGGGGGTGGTACTTTGATATTATGTAATAGTAGTTTCAGATATAAGGAAAGGAAGGATATAACTGCTTGCTCTGTTGATCGCTTATGTGAGGTAGCATGTGCAGAGGTTGAAGGCCATACTTTCCTATGTGTTTATAGACCACCAGCCGCGAACTTAGCATCATTTTTAATAAGTATGGAAGAAATATTAGGTAAACTTTTTAAAGATAATAAATTAGTTTTTGTTTGTGGTGACCTAAATATTGATCTTTTAGTTAACTCACCAGATAAATGTAAGCTTATATTATCATTGTTCAAATCATTTAACTTAAAATGTGTATTTAATGAAGCAACTAGAATAACAGCAACCTCAGCTTCATGCATTGACAATGTATTTACTAATTGTAAAATAAAAGACTCTTCCTTAATTAGTGGCGTTAGGTCAGACCACACTGGTCAACTTGTATCATTTGACTTTGATAAAAAGTTAAAATTAGATAAATCCATTAGAATAAGACCTCTCACTAAAAATAAATTGAAATTGTTTAATAATAATGTTCTGAGCAATCTTTCAACTGCTAGTTTTGATTCACAAGACCCCAATATAAACTACAGTACATTATTTACTACAGTATGCCAAGAATTCAATAAAGCATGTCCTGTAAAAAAAGTAACAATCAATAGTAAACCAAAATTTAATGAATGGGCCACTGCTGGCATTAGAAAAAGCAGAGATATTTTATATAATTTGTACCACGAGAAATCATTAACTTCTGATCAAGCCCTTCATAATTATGTCAGAAAGTATTCTAAGATATTCAAAATAGTCTGCGCTCAAGCTAAATCTAAATTAATAAGTAACAAAATTAGTAATTCAAATAATAAAATAAAAGCTGTGTGGCAGGTAATTAACAAAGAAACTGGAAACACAAAACAGCGAGACCAGAATGAATTGTCTCTAAAAATCAATAATGAAACCATTTCAGATAAGCTAAAAGTTGCTGAGACACTAGAAATTAGAAAATTTCTTTACGAACATCCCAATAGAGGTTACGAAATCGCTCCCCTCATCATCTATATTAGCTGAATCTCTTCTGAAAAAAAACTTCAATAAGGACATTCCAAGTTTTGAATTCAAGCCCATCTCTGTTGTTACAATTAAAAAAGTATTCAAAAGTCTTAATATAAAAAACACTGAAGACTTATGGGGAATTTCCGTTAAGGTCCTTGGAGATATTATTGACACAATTGCTCCTGTCCTAACAGGCATATTTAATCAATGTTTAGATAGTGGTACGTTTCCTGACTTAATGAAACATAGTAAAGTAGTACCAATTTTCAAATCGGGTAGTAAGAGTGATCCCTCTAATTATAGACCAATATCTGTGCTACCAGCACTGAGTAAAATATATGAAAAAATCATGCTGGACCAGATGTTGTCACATTTTAATTCAAATGAGATTTTACATAGTCGACAGTTTGGTTTCACGAAAGGAAGGTCGACGACTGACGCTGGAGTAAAACTCATCAGTCACATTTTGGAATCCTGGGAGAAGTCCCAGGATGCAATTGGCATATTCTGTGACCTCTCAAAAGCGTTTGACTGCAACACACTGATCTGTAAATTACACCACTACGGAATTCGTGGACGGGCTGCTGATCTTGTTCTTTCTTATTTATCAAACAGGCAGCAAAAAGTAAGCGTAAACGGGGTGACTTCCTCGGGGTCTCTAGTAAAGATGGGCGTGCCCCAAGGTTCGATTCTTGGCCCTTTCCTTTTTCTAGTTTATATTAATGACCTTCCCTACATGATGGCTAACTTATCGGATATAATTCTATTCGCTGATGACACGTCTCTTATTTTTAAAATAGATAGAAAAGATACGGATGTCTTACATGTCAACGATAGTTTGGCAGTTCTTTCTAAATGGTTCGCAGCTAATAATCTTTTACTTAATGCGAACAAAACTAAATGTCTTAAGTTCTCTTTACCAAATGTACCCCAAGTAGGTCTAAACTTAAAACTTGATGGCAAGAAACTAGATGCAATTACAGAAACTGTGTTTCTAGGAATTACTCTAGATTCTAAATTGCAATGGGGTGCCCATATTAGAGCTCTTTCAGGTAGATTAAGTTCAGCTGCATTCGCAGTAAGAAAAATAAGGCAGTTGACTGATGTAGCCACAGCTAGGTTAGTATACTTTGCTTATTTCCACAGTATTATGTCTTATGGCGTTCTGCTGTGGGGATCGGCAGCTGATGTAGACTCAATTTTCATATTACAAAAGAGAGCAATCCGCGCGATCTATAGAATGGGTCCTCGTGAGCCCCTTAGAAACAAATTCAAAGAAGTTGATGTACTAACTCTGCCTTCTCTTTATATCTTAGAAAGTATTTTGTATGTTCGCAAAAACTTAGGACTTTTCAAAATTAGAAGTGATTTCCATAATATAAATACACGTAGTAAACATGAAATTGTGATACCTAAATTTAGATTAACTAAAACTAGCAAGTCATTCCTTATAAACAGTATTCGCTTTTATAACAAGTTGCCAAAGTCGGTTACAGAACTTAACGATGGAAAGTTCAAAACCCACATAAAACGTGTCCTTATCAAAAAGCATATTACAAGATTAACGACTACGTTGACGACAAGGAAGTTTGGCAATAATTCCTTCTGCACACATGTGGCCTCCCTGGTACCTCATTAACGGCATAATTATGTAAATGTCTATTAACTGCTCCCAAATTACGATATGTATTTTATTTTACTTTTTTATTTAGGTACTACTTGACATGTAGTTTCATTATTTGACATGTATGCCTACAATTCAAATTTCAACTTACAGTAGAGACTTGTGGAATACGGGGTTCTCATTCGGATTGGTTAAAGTTGTAGTGACAACCATTTGGGTTAAATAGGTTTTTATTATTTTGTTCGACCTTTATATAGATTCCTTTATATTTTGTGAATGTGAGAACGTTGTAGGCACAACAGACTGTCGATTTGCAGACTATTTTCTATTTTTTTAATTTTTTTTTAAGTATCTTGTTGTCAGGTCTACGCTGTCCTCTCATACCTATTCAAACTGTACATTTAAAGCATTGTAAAACCCATTTATTTTTAAAAGAGTAACCGTGGAGTTTCTTGCCGGCTCTTCTCCATAGGAAACGACCAATTGGAACCATGCACCTAGATTCTGACGATTCATAAGTGCCCTTGTAGGTTTATGTGAAATAAAATATTTTGATTTTGATTTTGATTTTGACCGCGACACAGCCACACCCCGATGTTTTTATTTTTCCCAATTTTTTTCTGGTCGGCTTCCTGTCTATCCGGCCAGATACCGGTGCATACCAGTATTTTAAATGGAGCGACTGCCTACCTGGCATCCACAACCCAGTTACTGGGTAACATGATATTGGTAAGACTGGTTAACAGACATTTTTGGCTTCTTACTACCCGTACCTAACTACCCAACGACTGTCAAAGATATACAACATTCCCCTTAAAAACAAAAGTAAAACGTAGTAAACGTTTATAAACGTGATTATGTAACCATACAAAACAATAATGTTTCGATACATAATATTATGAACTTGGCGGCAGCTACAGGTATCGGTGCGGTTTAAAAGCCCTTGAACGCGCTGAAGTCGATTGTTGGGTCTGTTTGGCGGGGGGCGTGAGGTACGACGGGGGAAGCGGCCAGCGCAGCGACTATTAAAAGAGCTCTAAAACCGTGCCGATACCTGTGCAGAGATAAGAGGATCAGTGTTGTGCGACGACTCGGACGGACAACATGGCGAAGCTATTCAATATACTAGGTACGTAATTTTATTGTTAATATAACATTCACACCGTTCATAGTGCGAGATACTTACTCAATAGGGTAATTGAAAACTTATTCATTTTAAAAAGGAGTCAAGAAAGTAATTCCAATTTTTTAATTTTTTCCAAGAAACATTTTTTAATGCATTAGTTATTTTACATTTATTTTATTTGATGTTATGTTTTTTTGGTGGAACAATTTGGTGCAGACAATCTCTTAGTCTCGATCTCGATATTCACCTGGCGACATATTGTGTGGAAGAGGTGGTGGCTAAGTAATAACAGCCGCACGGGTCGATCGATTAGGTTAACCTACGCTTGCCGCGGCTGGTCCGTGGATGGGAAAGCACGTTCAGTAAGCCGTTGGTCCCGGCTGTCATTTGACAGGTGTTACGGGTCGTTAGAAGCCCGAAAGTATGACAATCAGTCTTACTAAGGGGTATCGTGTTGCCCAGTAACTGGGTTGTGGAGGTCAGATAGGCAGTCGGTCCATGTACTGTACTGGTCTTCAGCTGCATCCGTTTGGACTGAAGCCGCCCCCAACATGTTGGAAAAAGGCTTGGCAGATTGATTTGTTTGTTGAGTGCTCTTTACATGTATTGTCTTTTTTCAGGCCTGGTGACCATCGCGATGGCGTCGCTTTATGAGCCTGACTATGAAAAAACACCGCTTGGTATGAGCATAGATAGATCCACCTTAAAAGTACTCAAGGTAATTTTATAGTTATTTTTCCGGATATTATTGTAAGTATAGGTATGGATATTTAGTGTTCCCTATATTTGGCAGAATCTTGATGTTCCGAAACTTATTTGGCAGTACATCACTTGGCAGAATTCGTTATGGCATAAACATCATTTAGCAGCATTATTGTTTGGCAGAATGTTTATTTGTCCGAATTTACAATGGCATACTCTTCACATGGTAGAATTTTATGTCGCATAATTTCGTTTAGCATAACGTTTATTTGGTAGAATTTCACTTGGCATACTATGAAGATGGAAGAATTTAATTTGGAATCATTTTATTAGGCATATATTGCCGTTTCTTCAAAGTTGCCAATAAAAATTAAATTATTGTCTTACAAAGTCAGTGGTGCCGATTCCCTTGTTCACAAACTAAACTAAATTTAAGTTCAGTGCATCTTTTTCTTTCTATTTCATTAAGAAAAGGACAGAAGATAAATTTTAGTTTAATCCTGTCAAATTTATCAGCGCTTGACGTAATTTTTTATTTTTTTAATCACGTCTAAACTTGTATGGAGTAGTGACAGGCGCTGATTAATTTGACATGCTCAAAAATGTATGGACCAAAATAAAGGAAGGATTTTTCGAAATTCAACCCCTAAGTGACTCAAATAGGGGATAAAAGTTTGTATGAAAAATCTTATTCCTTGAGGTAATAAACATAGAATTTCGCACGAATACTTATCTAAATAAATTATAAAGTTTGTAATTTTATGTTTTTCTAAATGATACCTTTTTGTTACTGTTGGGGCGTGTAAATTTGTATGGTAGAATTTTAACGCGCTGTCCAATTAACTCGAAACTCAGTATTTATACTTAAAACCGAAAATAAAGAATAACGTGTATCAAGGTTTTTGAAAATCTACCCCTAACGGGGTGAAAAGGGGTAACCAATTTTACAGGAGATGATTTGACTGCGTGGTTTAATTAACTTGAAATTTGGTATATCACCTCTAACATAAAAGTTGAATAAAGGTTACATAATCCTAAGGGGACTTCCGTAGGATATGTAACCTGAATTAACACATAGGGTACTTTTAATCCCGGTAGTACCGTCCCGTGAGATATTTTCCGTCAACCACGCGGGCGAAGCCGCGGGCAAAAGCTAGTATGATATAATATGATACTCTCCTTTATTGAAAAAATGGTAAAAATGTAATATTATTTTCTAAATCTAGGAGAACGCTATCAAAAAATGCTGCTGGCCTGTTTGGTCATAGTTTCATGCGAAACGAGTAGCGTATTTGCGACCTCTTATTTAAGGTATACTTTGCTGTGCATAAATTATCTTAATAGACTCCGGGTTTTTTTTGAGCATCCTCCTTTATCTTCTGAAAGAAAAACATGCACTGAACTTAAATTTTGTTTAGTTTGTGAACAAAGGAATACTAGTAGGCACCAATATTTGTGAATCATCGATTGTTCTCCTGAAGTATAAACTGATATTTGCACTGCGGCTACGTAATGTATAGCACCGCGTCAATTTAGTCTTTGAAAAAATGTCGACTGGCGTTCCACGTGCAATATTAAATATTATAAACCGAACTGATTCAGATGCTTTTGCATGACAATGTATTGTTTATTTGGAAACAATGAATATCGCCAAGTGTTTTAAAAAGAAATCTCTTTGCCAGGTGGCCTACGAATTGGGGAAAGACGAAGGTGACCAGAATGTGGTGTCGTCCCCTGTCTGTGTCATGATTCTGCTGTCCGTTTATAGCCGTGGCGCAGGAGGCAACGGCAGGGGCGACATTACCCAGTTCTTGGGTGGCACAGATTATAACGTAGTAGGTATTTTTTTTCTTATCATACTTATAACTGGCTGGATGTTATCATCCAAAGAGCTGATGACTGTGTTTTAATACTTTCATAGATAAATTGTTGAATTGCTGACTGACTTACTTTTTTCATCAAGTAGGTATTACTTATGTGCTGATTAGCCGTGAACTTTATATGCACGCGAGACCTGAACTCGTTAACAGTTATTATTACCCGTTTGAGAACTTTCTAAACAATAAGAATTCAAATATTTAAGTGTACGACCTATGGACGACATAGGGGTATTTTAATTATCTAGGCGGCCAAAAGTCAAAATAACAAAGTTTAAGGAATGCTAATTACATTGACTACCTGAAGCAGGGGACATTCCAACGGACAATAGACCGCCACCCCCACCCTTCTTCCGTTGCGCGTTATCAGGTAAATTCAGTCGAAAGTTGATCATTGAACCTAGTGTACGTGTCTCTTATCGGCTATTTAAAAAAGCGTTAACTTTGTGAGTTAAACTGAAGTTTTCTGTGTTTACCTGGTGCAAAATAGCAATGGATTCGGAAACTACAGGTATGTGACAATTCAAATGTAATATATTTGTTAAAATTTGTTTTATTTTAATAAACTTTTAGTGGTCGAGAAATAACGTCTGAAATAAGGATATTTTTTTAAGAAATGTATGTTTAGGAGGCTATTTGTTTTAGTATCCGGATAGATCCGGCAACATTTGTAATTTATATAAAAAATATAGACCCTTAAGTAACGAATACTAAATAAATTAGCCGCGGAATAGCGCGGATGCGCAAAAACGTAGAACATTGAATTTCATGGTCAAAATAAGCTTTTGTGTAAAAAGGATTTATGTCTAAAAACAATATTTACTTGTTCCAGATATAGTGGGTACTTCCGGAGTGAGAATAGTAACTCGTAAATCTCTCTTTGATATTATGAAAAATGAAAATTCACGCAATTTGGAAGAAAAACTATGTTTTTTGAGAGACCACCTTTTCACTAATGACGATCTTACTGAAGATCAGTTAAAATTACTGAAAAACAATTTTGCACATTTTAAATCGGAAATAAAGCAAAGGTGGATTAAATCTCACAAAAAAGAAGAGGTTTTTTTGAAAAACAACCAACTTTGGCTAGAAGGTACATTCGAAATTCCAGTCATAACAGCAAATCGTCCAGGTCGCCCTTGTAAATCGTTTGGGGAATCTAGCGAAAGGACCAAAAGAAGAAAAACGGAAGGGATCCGATCTAATGTAGAAGATGGTGTAATACTTCACGCAGCTCAAGTTGAATTAAGTAAATCGGGAAAACGTGATGCTTCTCACGTGCTCAAAGATATTATGGGCTCTCCGACCTGTGCAACGAAATACAAAAAAGCTTATGATTCGTCTAAATTTGAAAAACCATCGCGTCTAACCCCCATGGAAGCATTAAAAATGTTTATAGATGCAGACTTAACAAGAGGACAGTATGAAATTATAAGAAACACGAACAAAAAGTTCTTTCCATGTTATAGCCTAATTCAAGAAGCAAAAAAAGAGTGTTATCTATCCTGATATATCTACTGCCTGAAACATTAAACATGCTTCTGTCTGCTACACCAAACCCAACAGAATCAGAAAGTGAGAACGAGGAGGTGAATTGATTTGAAAAAGTATTTATTGTTATTGGTAAATTAATTAAGTAATGTTTGAATATGTAAATATTTAATATATAGTGTGTGTATATAAGTGTATGTAAGATTATGTAAATATATAGATAGTGTAATGTAGATAAGTGTACGTAAGAATATGTTCCTAAATATATGGCCTATTTTCAGCCTTTTTTGTTTTATTTGTGTTTTGTTGCTTTTTTTAATGAAATTATAAAAGTTATTGTCCGTATATATTTCGCTTGTTTTATTTCCGTCATTTTAAACCAAAAAAACCGCACTAATATTTTTGGCCGGCTAGATTAATGAAATACCCCTATGTGCGATGTGAGCACTTTTGTTTTTAAACATTTGACTAAGGGCGGATTCGACCAAACAGGAATAAATTTTATCCGCGGAATAAGATTTACTCTGACAGTTTTCGTATGGAAAAACTTTCAAAAATTCAAAATTTATTCGGAAGAGAAGGCTTATTCCGCGTATAAAATGTATTCCTGTTTAGTCGAATCCACCCTAACTAGAAGCTAATAAAGTTAGTAATAATGACAAGAGTATACGCGGTGAAAATAGATAATTAATGTATGTAATATGTATGTACCTAAACCTGACCGACAATATGATGTCACAAATCCTGCATCGTCCTATTTAAGTTTATCGAGCGATTAACAATATATAAGACTATCCGACATCAATCCTTGGGCAATTGCCCGCCAGACACAACACCCGTCTGGTCGGAGGTCGGTCTCCCTTTTTAACCGACTTCCAAAAAGGAGGAGGTTATCTATAATAGAGGATGAGTGAACTTTACACCCTGTTCTAAAATGAGGAATATAACCAAGAAATGGGGAAACAAGGCGTGATGTTATGTTAATGTTATTTTATTCCTGCCTAACAACAAAAACAAAAAAATCCTTGTTTCAAGATTCAGTTTTCGACTTATATTTCGGTGAATAACACCGAAACCTGACGCTTAAGGATATAATGTTATATGACATTTTTGTTTGTATAAGTGTCTTCTAGGTAGAGGACACTTATACAAACAAAAAATGTATAACTTTCGTCGTGCACCGCGATTCTGAAAAAAAACAAAATGGTGTCCGACGTTAGGGCCACCCTCCATACAAAAATCTTCAAACCCCTTTACGATGCACGACGTATTCGTTGTGGTGAACTACTCCATCCACCTCATGATGTTGTGCCAAACTAAACGTTTACTTTTCGTATATTTCCAGACTGCGGAAACTTACAAGGAGTTAGGAAAGATACTCTCCCAAGAGAAGGCTCTAACATTCGCCAACAAGGTGTACGTGTCCTCGAATTTCAGTATCGTAGACAATTTCACCCAGGACGCTAAGTCCTACGACGCTGAAGTTGAAAGTATTGACTTCAGTAGCAGATCTCATGAAATTAACAATTGGGTAAGTTACGGCACTCACATCCAACTCATAAACTCAAACTCAAGGCATTTATATCAATTACACAATCTGCAGGCACTTTTGAATTTTCAAGGAGTTGATCAGTCAGAAATTTGATAAGCTAGTTGCTCATTCCAAAGGGAACGCTACGTATGGAGAAGACAGGACAAGAAACTCCATGGGTACTGTAGAATCCTATTGATCCCGTATTTAAGCTTATTATATCACTACACTGGCTCATCAACACAATAAGCCTCCTGTGCAGGTACCACCTCACTTTCAACTGCTTCGCACTTTCCCGCCATTCGTGGTGAACTGACAGTTGACATTAGTGACAGCGACCTCACTGCTGACGTGCGTGAGATAGTGTTTACATATCTATTAAATAGATACACTACAGGCACTCTTATAAATTATACTGTTACAAAATATTTGTTACATTGAGAACGAAATTATCTACCTAACTAGGTACATCTATCGAAAATCATGTCAGAAATTATCTACGAATGAACGCTATTGCCGCTGCCTGAGCACTGCCGTTTCTGGACAACAGCAGTAGCACTTCTCTAGTAAATAAATATCATGACCTACATGTTTCGTTGTTCACAGGCTAGCGGGAAGACCCCCGGTAAGATCGATTATGTTGCCGATTCAGAAGAGATAGGCGCAGACTCATTTAGTGCTCTGTTTAACGTCGTACACTTCAAGGTAACGTTACGCTTAGCCGGGTGGCTAAACGAGAGTTATAATAAAAGATAATAATGTAAAAAAAATACACAGAAAGGTTAAAGACTAAGGGCGGATTTTACCAAATTCAGATACCTTTCATCCGTGGAATAGACTATCCGTGGAACACATCTGACAGTTTTTGTATAGAGAAACTGTTTCTAAAAAGATTTTTTTTAATTTTTTTTAAAGAAAATTTCAAAATTTAGTCGGAAGGAAGACCTTTCGGTCTATAAGTTTGGTCGAATTTACCCTAACCCTTAGGCAGGGGATGTAGGAGAGGTCATTTACAGCCAAATGACCCCTTTGTACTCCTATGCAAATGTCAACAATTTTCGAATCATTTGACATTTTATATTTTTATTTCATATGTTTTAAAATAATAAAATGTCAATACATCCCCTCGGATTGCCGACATAAATTATAACCAATAACCCTGTTTAGAAAGTGAACAATGTGAGTGTCATAGGATTATAATAGGCCAAAAGATGTGGTTCTGTAAAGCAGAATACCATATTATGTAATCCATATTGCTTCTAAAATGCTTTAAAACATCTTAAACGTATCTATATTTATAGAGGGAGCGGTGCTACTAGTTTTGTCCGCAGACAATTTCCAGTTTCATAACAGATTAAAAATTACGTGCGAAATTATCTTCTGCTAAAGCAATCACCAAAAGTTTCAAAGCCTTGTTTGATCAGGCGCAAATAAGTTTCTAAATTATGTTGAAAAATAATATGCTGCTTTATCGTCATGTGTAGGTAGTTTACTATCCGCAAAATTTTGCGATTGTTTTTTCTAAGATTTTTAATTAATTTTCTTTAATTAAGGTAGGTACCTCGCTTGGTGGACATCGGGAATAATCGCTCTTTAGGTATGAGCTATACGAATATCAAAAAATATTTGGCCTAGATCTTAATGGGGAGGCGTGAAAATTGATTCGCTGTTACAATGTATAATAGGTTTCTTTTGTTGGAGTTCCAGAATAAATAAATAATAATATACCAAATTATTCAATTTCCAGGCGGAGTGGTTCGTTCCTTTCAAAGCGGAGGAGACGCAGGTCAAACACTTCTATAAAAACGAAAGCACTGTCATTCCGACACCGATGATGCACTTAGAGCAACCTCTGAATTATACACATAGCAATGCACTTGGTGCTTGCGTAAGCATCAGTTATATTTTTATTTAATTAACAAGTACCTAACAATGGATTCAATATGTTAGTATTTAGTAATAATATTTAATAACAACTATGTTAGTCTGAACCTAACACTGCCCTATATAAGGTGCTATAAAAATATCTGCCACGGCTTTAATGAGAGGTAGTATTGTGTTTAAAGATAACAATAGTGAAGAAATTTCGTACCCCGGCACAGTTAAATCAATTTGAGAAAATAAAGTAGTTAAATAAACATTGACTCTACTCTGCATAACGTGGTTCACAAATTACGCGCGAAGTGCACTTCGTCAATGAAAACAACTGCTATCTCTTTCCATCTGTTCTGTGAATGAAAACTGAAATCAGCTGACTAGTTCGTCACTTGCAAATTTATACGTACAATTTTTTGTATGAAAAAAAATATGACACATGATCAATAATTTATCTTTACTATTGTAATCTATAAACACAATACTATCTCCCATTGCAGCCGTGGCAGATATTTTTATAGCACCTTATATTTATGGGAATCAATGCTACAAGCTCAACACCGATGTGCAAAGCTTGTAGCAGCGATTCACACACAAACAGTCCAGTCTTCTTTACTAGTACTACTTCTCGCGATACACTGCAGTATAATGTTGGGGCTGGCACGCACCCGGCGCACCAGGGAACCGCATCTTTTTCAGATCGTAGCGTAAAAGCAATCGACACGAGCATCAGCAAACATCCCTGATGCGCTACAGAAACGGAACAGCCCCATCAATACCAACCCGGAACGCATTCATTAACGTATTGAACCCGAAGGACGCAGTCATTGATGTATAAAATAAAATTACATCAATGGGCGCAGTACGATTTTTGAGTGTAATCTACCCACAAGCTGCATGTGTAAAATGAGGTGCAGTAATATGTAGGTAGTAGTGTTGCAGTTTTTTATTTCAAAGACGTTTTTTTATTTATTTATTTATATTTAATTTACAAGTAACAATGGCTCAATGTTAATAACAATATTACTTAGCAACTATGTCATGTTATGAGTTGCAGGCAAGTCAACTTGTCTGTATGTAATGTTGAAGACCACGCCCAAAAACTACAAATCTGATTACTAAACTTCCTCATTCGTGACATTTTTACAATAGTTAATAGCTTACCTTAATTCTAGATAAGTACTGGCATGTAATTCATTTCCTTCATACCCGCGAGCCAGTACCCGACAAGTACAGTAAGATTCACGAAAGATGACCACGGCGCAGAAGGCATATTTAAGTGAATTTGTCAATTAAGTAATAGAATTAAATATTAAGTCATAATAATAATAATAAGTGTGTCATTATATCATATAAGTGTATATTATTAGTCTTAAGTCTTTTTTTCATGAGTGTACGTGCGCAGACGGCCGCCATTTGTGGTCATCTTTCGTGAATCGTAGGTACTGTATATAGCTACGCGTACCTCCCTACCGCGTATAGCGAAGGGACGGGGCTTAAAACATACAGTTAGGTTGCCTGGGTTGGCGTTACATTGCGCGCTATAAAAAATATATTTTTTTGTCTAAAAATAAAAGCTCCCAGCAATCATTTTTGCGCAATGCTACTAAGTTAGATGCGTAGTGGACGGCTTTGTGATGTGTTTTTTTACACCCTGTATACTGTCCTCTGAAGGGCAATGAGTTTTTTAATCTTTTGAAAAAGGATTTTAAATAAAATGTTCGGCACTTTGCAATAATTTATTTCCTTTGTGTGTAGATAGTTGAGCTGCGCTACAAAGGAGACTTCCGCATGGTCGTGGTGCTCCCGAACGAGTTATACGGTCTACCATCAGTGCTCCAGAAAGCATCGTCGACAGGCCTTCTGAACGAAGTGTTCAACCTAAGACCTAGTGGATTAGATTTGGAAGTAGACATTCCGAAGATCAATATGAGAAGCAGAGTGAACTACACTAAAATCTTACCAAAGGTACGCTAGGCTTTTTTAAGTTTTTGAATCATTCTTTATTTTTAGGGTTCCGTAGTCAAACTAGTCAACAAGGAACCTTTATAGTTTCGTCGTCTGTCTTTCCGCGGCTTAGCTCAGAGACTATTAATACTAGAACTTTTTCGTCTATCCCATGGTGTGGGGTGTCGCTGGAAAGGTCGTTCAAAAATATTGTTAGTTTCTCTCAACCATTTTTGGATTCAAGTATCTGTTTGCGAAATATTAAGTTTTAAAGTGCTAATTTTTGTTAGACTCAAGTGTCCCCCCCCCCTGCCAGCTAAATGGTAAGTTCTGGATAAGTGGAAAAATTCACAGCAGTAGTAGGTATATATAAAGAAATTAAAAGGAAAACTATCACAGCTAAGTAGGCTCTACAAGTTTACGAGTAATTATGGACCAACTTACATATTTTGCAGTTTGCAAAAACATGTTCTCCCATACATTTCGTATGGGAACATGTTTTTCAACTACAATGTTAAGTTTATTCTTGGTATAAATTCATCCCAGCTACGGAACCCTTCATTGTGCGTGGTCCGACACGCACTTGGCCGATTTTTATTTAACTTTTTAAATCATTCTTACGGATTTTTTATTTGGCTACTATATATAATTACATTCCTTATTTTATGTATACTAATTTAACTAGCAAAATATGTACATGTATATAGAAAAAGGGGAGGGGAAAGAATCATAGGGCATCGAACAACTCGTCCGCGTCGCTGTCAATAGGAAAGGTGCCCAGAAGGCTTGCAGCATTGCCACGTTGTATGGCAATGCTGATTCTTTGGCCAAAAAATAAGCCAGCGCTCTGGTCATATGAAGAGTCGACCAACTGCTTGGCGATCTCTTGGAAAACCAGGTGGGCACTCGGAGCCCATGGGCCTAATGTTTCAACCCCAAACGGCTCGAACAAATAACCCCCAATAAGATTGGAATATTTTCGCCGTTTGAGGGGTAAAGCTGTCTTCTGAAATAGGGGAACCTAGGAAGGAGCAGTGAACTTTTTTCAAAAATTTTGATTTGTGGGGCTATTACATTAAATTTCTCTAGGGTCAATGTTCTGTCGGTGAAGTAAGAAAGGTAAATTTAACATTTTGAGCGGTTAAGGTCCAAGCCAATAGATTTAATTTTGAAGATTGGCATCCTACTGCAGATATCAAAATATTGTCCTTGTATAATAATTTGGAAGGGTACCTATATAAGGTGCTATAAAAATATCTGCCACGGCTTTAATGAGAGGTAGTATTGTATTTAAAGATAACAATAGTGAAGAAATTTCGTACCCCGGCACAGTTAAATCAATTTGAGAAAATAAAGTAGTTAAATAAACATTGACTCTACTCTGCATAACGTGGTTCACAAATTACGCGCGAAGTGCACTTCGTCAATGAAAACAACTGCTATCTCTTTCCATCTGTTCTGTGAATGAAAACTGAAATCAGCTGACACATGCAAATTTATACGTACAATTTTTTGTATGAAAAAAAATATGACACATGATCAATAATTTATCTTTACTATTGTAATCTATAAACACAATACTATCTCCCATTGCAGCCGTGGCAGATATTTTTATAGCACCTTATATATAACATTGCCACATAAAACCATAAATTTCGGGTAGTTCCTTTTTGACTTCAGCCAACAGGGTGTCCCTGTTCACAGAGTTAAATGCGTTCTTAACGTCAACCTTGAGGATGACCTCACCTTTGTTGGATTTTAAAAAGGTGGAAAGGCCATGAACGGCGGCCTCACAGCCCCCTTTTGAACCAAAATCAAGCTGCAGGGGCTGAAACTTAGCTGTAAGCGAATCGCTATACAGCTTACAGCATATTTTGGCCGCCGTACTCCTGTAAGTGCATCCGACGGCGATGGGACGAATGCAGCCGTCCTTTATTTTTTTAATAGTATTGCGTTTCCCTTCATATTTTATGTCGGTACCTACTAAGCCAATGGATGCGTAATTTTAAACAAAAATCCTCCATTTCATTCAACTACCTACCTAGGTATCTACATAAATCCAAAGAATATGAATATTTAATTTCCAATGATGAAAAATCTATGATCAACAAGATTATTAATTGAATACTCTTTGGAATTACAGGTGGGAGTAGGGAACCCATTCACTGAGAAAGCGACCGGTATGGTATAACGCCGACAGGCGAAGAGTCTGTGGTAGTGACCGTGGCGATCCAAGGTGCCGTCATTGAGGTTGATGAGAAAGGAGCCACTGCTGGCCCAGTCATAGGTTTGTTGTAGCATTGAGGCAACTATATATAGTACATTTCTGTCGAGGCCAGCAACTCGAGCATTGATGAACGTTCGTGAAAATGTGGGCCGAGGCGTAGCCGAGGCACACATACGTGACTCCATCAATGCCTAGTTGCGGGCAAGGCTTGAATAGTGCTTTTCTCAAATAATGCGTAGAAATTCAAACAAAGTAAAGGAGAATGCTTAAAAAAAACCCAGGCCCGGCGCAAACCAAATGTAACTCAAATTTTAGGTAAATATGAGTAACTAAATACTGCATAGGGGGCATCATCGAAATCAATGGCTAAGTGTGTGAAATTGCTAATCGATTTTTTACAGGGGTCATATTAATGTAGTAGTTAAAGGAACAACACCCGTCTGGTCGGAGGATCTTCCCTTTTCTATAGAGAATGCGTGGACTTAAAAACCTGTTCCTCATACCTCTAAACTTGTAAGGAAAGGTATTTAAATGAAACTCCTTTAACTACTACATTAATATGACCCCTGTAAAAATTCGAATAGCAATTTCACAGACTTAGCCATCGATTTCGATGATGCCCCCTATGCAGTATTTAATTACTCATATTTACCTACAATTTGAGTTACATTTGGTTTGCGCCGGGCCTGGGTTTTTTTTCCATACATTATGAGCATTGTCCTTTATTATAAATTCCAGAATCAATGACGGACAACGATAATTTTTCACGCGCCAATACAATTTGTTCATTTGTTTCTTTTTGGTTGTCATGTGTTGCAAGTAAAAAGTTCGTTCCATTTTTAAATAACACGACAGATATGAGTTTTCATAGTTATTTGGCCATGACAGATATGATATGGATTTTCATAGTAACATTGCACATAAATATCTCCGTGATAAATAGAGTCGACATGGTTATTTTTGCAAAAAAAAACTTACGTCGTTACAGCCATACTATGCTGTGTTTGTAAATCATTTTTGAGTAAAGTGCCATACTGCAACTGCTTTCTGTATATCTAGGTCCATGTCCAGCACCTCCACCACCACCGCCTGAGCATTTTACAGCTGACCATCCATTTTTATATCTGGTACTCTTCGAGGACATAATTGTTTTGGCTGGCACCTACACAGGTTGAGGTGATACTTCTGCAGTAATATAGGTACTTTTTTTCTTGATTCACCTTACTAATTAAATTCCATCATTTTCTTCTAGTTAAGTCCCTCACTATACTTAATTAATTATCTGTCTTGTAAATCAGATTAGACTTTAATAAACCATATTAACCACTCAATAAGACCAAAGTAGAATTTAGACTGAAGGTTACCGTAGACAGACGCGACGCGACACCGGTAGAAGAATTTTCTTAGAATTTTTTCCACCATAGTCGCGTAGCGCGTAACAAGCGGAAAACTTAGGCTGAGGCTACAGTAGGCAGCGATTTGCGATGCGACTGGAAGAGGGAAATGAGATAAAAATGGTATGGCTACATTATAAGCGAAAATCAGGCGTATATTCGGCGATAACGTGGCTACAGTACACACCATCCTTCGCGATTTACTATACGCATAATGTAGCCACACGCATATTTAGTAGCACTATTGAACTAGTCGTGCAAGTGAGAAATTTTCTAATAAATTCGCTTCAATTTCGCTGATATGTGGATGTAGCCGATGCCGTGATTACACTAATGTTGTTCCAATCGTATAAAGAAATCAACGATCGCTAGTAATATTTGATGTACGGTGTAGCCATATACATGAGCATTCATTTGTTTGAGGTCGCGTCGCGGCGTAATGTAGCCTCAGCCTTCACTCACTGCCACTTACACCATGGTGGCGATGGCGCAAACATGTTCGCGCTTTCAGCAAAATACACACAGTTTTTTAAACAGACGTCAAAAGAAAAAAATAGAGTAACTAGATACCCGCAGAAAGCATCTTCCTATTGTTCTGCAGGCAAAGCTTAATGTTGTCAAACACTCGTCTCGCGTACAGTCTGTCAATCTGTTTAACAAATTGCTACCAGAATTAAAGAAAATTCAGAATGTGAATATGTTTAAAAATAAGCTCAGGACTTTGTTAATAAATAAAGCATTGACGAATTTTGTAATGACAAGAATCTTAAAACTCAAAAATATGTTTGTAATTTAACCCTTGATTGCTTTTTGACTTTTGTTTAAATATTGTTTCTGTTTTATTAATAATTCGAAGTTAGGTATATGTATTTTTGTGGACGAGGTTACTTAAACTATAATTGTCTATGTAATGTTATACTTATACTATAATTGTAATGTATTAAGTAAATTGTAAATGTAATAATTGTCTATGTTGCTTCTTTTTATGTACCTACTGTGCGAAATAAATAACTTGAACTTGTACTTTTAAGTGGGTATCCAACAATTCATACATTTTACTTACCTTCTCCTTTATCGTATCGCCATCTGACACCAATATCGTATCGGACCATGTGTAAGACGCTCTTCGAGTGTAGAGCGTCGTCTCTGTCACTCATGCTTGAGTGACACTCATACCTGAGTGACAGTTTCTTTCAAAAGCTCGATGTATCATGTTAACGCTAGAGGAATGAAAATCCTTTAGCTAGAACGGGTGATTGTTTAAACTTTTAAAGCGACGATTTTTTATGGCGCACTGTATTTTTACAACTCTGTGTTGTGCCGAGCATTGAGAATCGAACAGCGGCATCCCAGAATCCCAGCACGTCAAAAGAAAAATACACTGTTCGATTTTGCAACTCTCGACACTAAGCAGTGCGTTGAAAATCCAGTGCGCGCGAGGGCTTACTCTATTCCTAGCCGGGATAACGCACTCTTTCTCTGTCTTATTATCTTACTTCGGAACTAAAGAGGATAGCAGAACTAAAATGTTTTTATCAATTTTACAGGTCTGTTAGCCGTTCCCATGTCATCGATATCAAGACCACCACCGCCAATGAAATTCACTGTGCACCATTCCTTCCTATACTTACCAAATACAAGATTATTTTTGCCGGCACATAAGCACTGTAAAAAATGTACTGCTTATTTTGTATTTTTGTAATAGATGGAGTAAAAATTAAAATCGTCTTACGTTGCAGATTACGTCGCGAAAATTACTCTTTATATGACACCATTATAAATAGAAGACAAACATACATCTGCCGGTCTATTCTGTAATAACCTCACCGTGAAAACAAGGTGAAGTGAGTTTGAGGGGAGCTGTCAAATTGTGTCAATCCCTGTGGAATGACGGTCACTTCACGCTCACTTCACCTAAGTTTTCACGGTGAGTTTTTTACAGAATAGAACGGGCGCACGTCTTGCCGTGTCAACACACATAACCTTACTCAATCTGTTCATATTAAAAAAAAATACCTTATCAGTTTAGCTGGTACAGGCAACTGAATATTTGCTTGTTGCAGAGCATCTCCCCAGCAACTCCAAGTAAAATTTGAATACATTTTACGTAGACACTTACATATTAGGCAAACAGGTGGTTGATAAAAATTGTACACTTATTTTTACCGCTGGATGTGCTAGCTATGGTTACTTAAAACCTTTATTTCAACGACAAAAAAAAGGAACAAATTGAATAGAAACTGTGTATTTCACTAGCTCTTTAAATCAACAATCTTAATGGTCATATAATACAATACCCTTACCCTTACCCTCTGCTTATTGCATATTCAAAGACAATCGTAGTTAAAGCCGGGGCGAACCGTGAGGTTGTGGCCCTACCTAATTAATCAACTTCTTGCCATTTTGTCGAAAACTGTTTTCGTTAAGGAAGTCTATGGTCTTTCTTTCTTTCTTTCATTTTTGTTTTTATATCCATTGTTTTTTTTAACTTCTTGATTAATAAAGGTTATTATTATTTTTACGTCTCTTGAGAAATCTCGGGACCCTGGGGTCCCGAACCTTTGGAAGGCGTACGAGGGGTCGAAGCCGCCAGTAAGACGTTTTTAATTAAATGAGGCACCAACCGACGATTATCCCGGTTCGCACTATGCACCAGCACCCAAGGACAACCTTCGGTTGATGTAGGACTATTGCAGGTTAAAGGCTCCTACAAACAGGCGCGACGCGACCTTAACAATATAATTTCTAAGGAAACTTCACGGTTGAACAATTACCGGTGTCGCGTCGCGCGAAAAGTCGCGCCTTTATGCACGAGCCTCAAGAAAACATAGATATTGGACTATGTGTTTGGGTGGCTAAATTGAACATGGTTATCTAGAATTCTAGAACAATGGGAATACTATGATTATTATCTAGTTGGACTTACGCGACTGGAGCAAGAGATATATATGGACTTATGGTCAACCGACAACTCCATAAACCCAGGTCGTGGACTCGTGATGGAGGCGGTCCTAGGACGGTCTGGATCGACTCTTCCCCAAGTTTGTTTTCACAACTTAGTTATTCCCTTTAAGTGAGAAAATTTAAAACTGGGGGATATTCATAGATTAGAACTTCTCTTGGACTGCTCAGCTAAAGGAAGTTAGCCGCAAGCTATTTGCATCCGCTGCATCTTTGAAGAGATTGCGTAATTTTCTACCGGTTGCCACCAAGATTGCGCTGGGACATGGCTTCTGCTACCCATCCTTGACTACTCTGATGCCAGCAGCTATCTTGAACTTACCCAAGACCAACTCAATAAACTTGAGCGGCTTTTAAATATTTACGTATAAGGCTACTATTCGGTTTGCGCAAATAATTATGACCATGTTTCCGAATGTCATGTGACGCTCAAGTGGGACGATTCACAAAATATGAAAGAAATACGCAAGAAAAATAATGTTCTATTTTGTATTTATTTATATACAAGTTCATGAATATTACCTGCTGGTATAGTACCGAATTTTAACTTACTAAAACGTCGAACAGTTATAAAATACAAAAGTAACTTACAGCGGTATCTAATAGGTTTCTTTTTTTGACATTACTTACTTCGTACCATCCCAAAAAATCCACCCTATGGTGGATACTCGGAAACGTATGTCCGAGAATCCACCCTAAGCCTAGGTATATAAAATTCGTTTATCTAGGCCTAGGGTGGATTCTCGAATATACGTTTTAGAGTAT
The DNA here is from genome assembly GCA_914767815.1 of Eupsilia transversa. Taxonomy (NCBI): domain Eukaryota; kingdom Metazoa; phylum Arthropoda; class Insecta; order Lepidoptera; family Noctuidae; genus Eupsilia; species Eupsilia transversa. The sequence goes on along the minus strand of OU611889.1, from coordinate 11,664,018 downwards.
CCACACACACACACACACACATACCACATCGGTGGGTTAAGTATTTAAAACTTTACCCCTCTAAGACACCCCCCACGCAACACTGTGAAAAAAGAGGATGTGACGGAAAAAAGTTTAAATAAAAAACTATCGACGATACTCGATCCGCCATGACAGTATGTCCCGTTTTGACAACGAAAATTTAATTGCCAAAAAAATTAAAAATTATTTTGTTCTGATATTAATAACTACTTTTGCCTCGTTAACGTTCATATACATCTGGTCATACACGCACGCCGGTTGCGAGTACTACGCACCTGACCTTTCTGAAGAACATCCTCAATAAGGTCACTATATCGAGGCAAAGAGTTTGTAAGGATTGAAGCAGGTGGCGTTCTGTAGTTTCTGCCTACTCCCTTGGGAAAAAGGCGTGAGTTTATGTATGTGTATAATATTAATATTTCGCTGAAATATTCATATTTTGGGGAAAATTATTATTAACTAATAATGTTCCTTGTGGATTATTGGTTTCACAAAAACTCTCAACTAGCTTATTCCGTGAATCTGAAACTTGCTATCTATTCTAACCGTATAATGGCCGCGAACTGTAACCTCTCGCCAAACTACGGCCGCTCGTCACTCTCAGGGGAGAGTGAATGTGTATGTGATGTGTGCGCGGGAGTGGTCAGTGGTCAGAGAGAGCGGAGAGCGGTAGCGTTCGTTTTGCTTTTACCATCAGCCATGCACTATTTTCTTACAGCCAAAAGTATTGGCAGTGTTTGGGGCATCAGTCGCTCTCATCGAGGTGGTCGCGTATTTCCGAGACACTAATGGCGCCATTCTGCACGCACTCGAGCACTGCGAGCAACAATCGCTTCACATTGTTCTTGGCCGCGAACTCGATGAGATCGCACGCGTTCCCTGCACTCACGCCGCGCACCAATCTGTCCACGCAGAGCCGTTCCAGCTCCGGCATGATGTAGTATGAGGACAAAAGCAGCAGCTGCTCCAAGCCCGACTCGGGCAGCACGTGTAGGTACACATAGTTCTTCAAGTGCTCGAGAGTGGCCTTGGACGTACCGGTGACGTCCACGTGCCCCTCGGTGGTCTCGCGCCACGCGCCACCGAGCATGCGGCGCAGCACGGGGCTGGCGGCCGCAAGAACGGCGCGGTGCATGCGCACGGAGCCGTCCTCGCCGCGAAGCTCGAAGTCCGTCAGCTCCGTGTCCTCGTGCAGGCCCGCGAACGAGCTCGCGCTCGGCTGCAGGCGCATCTCCACCGCCATGTCGAAAGTGAACTGCTGCTTCTTGTTCTCGTGTATCAAATGCCACGTGCCATCGTCGCTGGTGAATGTCTTGCCCACTATGTTCAGCTCTACGCTGTTAAAGTATATGACGTAGGTGAGGTCGTCGGCAGCGCGCCGCTTGGTGAACCGCACAAACAACAAGTTATTGAACACATTGGTGTGACCATTGTTGACCTGCGCGGCTATCAGTCGCACCTGGAACAGAGCCGCACCGCTGATCACGAACTCGGGGCTCGTCTTAGTAGCGAAGGGAGTATTGTAGTTAGTTACGGTAAACTTCGACGTAAGTAAGTTGCCTTTTTGTGTTAATTCTCTTGTTTCCATTCTGAAATGAAGAAAAAATACATTTTACTTGAGACACCTGGCATGGCAGGTTGCCATTGCAATTTCTTAAACAGTAGGTATTAAATGAAACGCCATTCTGATTTGGTTATTTCTTCTCAGCCTGTGCAAACAGGCTTCATGGTTTAATTGGCCCACAGAGACCATATTATTTTTATCCTGGATTAACACCTCGTTTATCCTTTTAAAGGTAATATTATTATAAATGCGAATGTGTATCTGTATGTGCGTTTGTCAACTTTTGAATGGATTTCGATGTTCGACACGCAGGAGACCACGAGTCTAGTCATCTACTGGGGTGTGGCTGTGGTTATAAAAAGAAAAAGCTTGACCGTGTAGGTAGGTACTTATTGCACTGTTGTTTGTTGTTCTCTTTTTCATTTTTTTGCTGTTTTCTTTTTTTTATAATATTGCCCACGAAAACTTTAAACGCTCGTGAGCCTACTAACTGACCGCATCTTCCTGCGGCTGGTGTCAGGCAGTACCCATCATCGTGGGTGCAAAAGTGCGATGAGCGCTATTTTTATGATCCCATCGATATCTGGATGGCTACAACTGCGGGGCTATATTATCTGTAGGTACTTCTGCTGTGTAGGCTCGCCCCCTATTACACACAGATTACTACTTAAACATACTGGCAACATGTAGGTGTACCATAGGTAACCTCTGCCTAATCCTTCGGCCTTCGGGGAAAACATGAGCGTTATGTGATGTTATATTGTTCTGTTGCATTTTTTATTTCAAACTAGGTATAGGTACTACTTGAGTTTTTTGAACGACGTTCTGTAACGCGGGTTGCGGTAGTTCACTGGTAGAAATCGTCACGTAAGGAAAAACCGTTATTGCATGTGTGGTAACTTAAAGCGAGCTTCTAAAAACTTATACTAGATGGCTCTGTATTAAAAACGATTCATGCCGGGCCTTGTCTCTCTCGTTCTCTTTCTAACAAAGAGAGTGTGCGCGGAAGGTTCCTGACAGGGTCCGCCACAAATCAGTTTTTACCCGACTGCGGCGAAACAAAAAGGAGGGTTATGATTTTGACCGGTATGTATGTATGTATGTTCATTTGTTCCCTCATAACTTCTAAACTTCTCATCATAATTTGACAAATGGGGTATCGTTGGAAGCGTCTCGGTCATCCGCTGGTTATGGCTGCTGGCAAATTAAAAATCCAGGGTCACACGTAATGTATTCAATTTATCCCCTAACTCCGGTGACTCGGGATTTTTAATTTGTCTGTCTGAAACGACTTGTTTATACCTTTTTAGTTGACTTTTTTGCCGTTTTTGGGTTTTAGTTTTCATACTTTTATTTTTATTATGATCTGTGGGGTCCCCCGAACGCACACGTATTATTATTACTTATAACGTAGATATTTACAATAGTAGGTACCTAAACCCAATAAGTAATTAAATGTTTTTGGTTTAATGAGAAGTGTGTAGGAAATATCCAAACAATAATCGGTTTTTAACAATCCATCTTGATGTCTGCGATCGATCGACGTGCACGTCTTTCTATAATGTTCTCACATGTATAATTTCCACATGAATGATAACCAATATTTTGTAACAATATTTTGATTTAAAAGACTGTCCGTGGAGTTTCTTGCCTGTTCTTCTCCACAGGTACCTACTACGCTTTGGAATGGGAAATTAAATGAAATCGTTTATTCTGTAAATAGGATACCGGAATCACTTTTACACGTCATATTAATAAATATTTAAAATAAGCTAGATGAGGTCGGCGTTTCCTATCTGACTACTCTAAGAAGATAGGCCGAAACAAACTCAGAGGTCTCATAAACAGCTTAGTCCAGATATAATCTTGAGATTTGTAAACTTTAAAGATTGTATTCTCAATGACAATATTATTGCGTTTGTTTTTTATACGACATTGTGAATTAATGATTATAGAATGACTAATCAGACAACGGTACGGTGCAAAAGCATCTTTTTTAACACAGTTCTTCAAAAATTCTACATTGTGAATGCACAAGTACATTCCTACTGGTATTACGTATTAAGTGGATCCGCAAACCGGTCTGCACGAGCCGTATGAAAAGCATAAAAGCGCACTACAGCCAGTCTATGTTCTATGTTTTAGGATTAATTTGGTTTTCCGCACTTAGTCCCTAAGGGCTCAAACACATAAACATGTTACGACTTCGCAACGTCGCACGTTGCATTTTTTCATTATGGTTTACTGCAGAAAACCATCATGTAGGTAGGCACGACCATTACACGTGGGCCATAGCGGCCGTCGGTGGTTAGCCCACCTCCCTCCAGAAGTGGAGTAAATCTCCTGGTCTTCTTAGAACCTCTGTGAAAGATCTGGGTGACTAAAAAGGAAGAGTTGCTCAATTCGGTTGTACACAGTACAGGTTCGATTCAAAGTTAATGGCGGCTCGGAAGTTAGCTACTCGCTGCGCAGTAGCTAGCCTAGCCCACCCCTCACTCCCGCTGACACATGAAGTTGTTCGCTCGCCTGACGCCGGGCCTGATGTTCCGAGCCGCCATTAAGTTTGGATCGAACTGTAGGTAAGTGTTGCCAGGTCCGATTTGTTTTAAATCGGGGCAGAAGGCAAAACATATCGGGATTTAGGGTTGTAGATCGGGACATAAAAAAAAGGTTTAAAAAAAAATTAAGGTTTAACTTATTCCGTTTCGCAACTAATATTACTGTAAATCTGAATTTAATCTTATAACAATAATCAGACTAGCTGACGCAAAATGGTCCACCTTAAGGACAGTGCGGAAAACAAACCCATAACATAGAACATAGATCAGACTTGCTGGACTAGAAGAAATTACAAAATATTACAGTGAAATCGCAGTTTCAGTAGGTACGACGAATGAATATCGATTGATTGAGCGAGAGAATTTGTTCTCCTGTACCTAGCTATTTTTGCTAATAATAATGGTTTTTATGTTTGATTGATTTATCGGGACATTTAGCGTCCCGATCAGGTGCAAATCGGGACGCGTCCCCAGACCCCTGAAAATCGGGACGTCCCGCGCAAATCGGGACACCTGGCAACGCTAGTAGGTACCCACTTATTGTATTTTTTTGTTCCAGAGCCCCTATCAGTATTTTATTTAGTTCGGATGGTTTAGCAGGAATACCTAGGTAGGTACTACGAGTATTTCTTTTCTTTATTGATAAGCAACACTAATGTATTTTAGTAAAAGTTCCACTGTTCACGATGTTTATCTGCCGTTATAGGTATTTCGTCTTTCGACCTTCAATATAAAAGTGGCCAGAGGCGCACCGGTAAGATAACTATTGAACTCAAAGATAGATAATAGTCCTATTGGCTACAAACTACAAAATAAATGTTATCTTTAAAAAAAAACTTAAAATATTTGTTCAATAAAATAGGAATCTGCTATTTTATTATTGTAAAAACAACAGGGTCATTAAATCCGCCAAGCCTTGTTGGGGTCGGCTTCCAGTCTAACCGGATGCAGCTGAATACCAGTATTTTACATGGAACGACTGCCTATCTGACTACCACAACCCAGTTACTGGGTAAATGATACCCCTTGGTAGGACTGGTTATCAGACTTTTGGGCTTTTGACGATTCGTAACGACAGTCAAAAATCTACAAGTTCTACAACACGCTCATTATAGAAAAAAAAAACGCTGCAAACGTTTACGTGCATACGTCACCATACGCACATCAATCAGGTTTCGATCATACATAATATGAACTTGGAGGTAGCTACAGAGGGTCAGTGTTGTGTGACTACTCGGACGAACAACATGGCGAAGCTACTCATTATAATAGGTACGTAATTTTATTATTATGATAACATTCACACTGCTCATCTTGCGAGATACCTTCTTAATTATATACATAATACCTACTCAATGATATTTATTAGTCGTTTGGCTAGTTTGTAAGTTTTACTAACATAGCACCACAGATCAGAAATAGGTAGATAGACCTATCTATAACTATATCTGTGCATACTTGCATAGCACATATACTGGATGACTTTTTTTACCGTCTCGAAAAAAAATGGGTATAATAGGTGAACAGAGTAGAAGCAAATGGCATACTTAGTTTTTTTTTTTTTTTTTTTTTTCGATAATTTTTTTTTTTCTAAAAATCTCGAAATAAAAAGCATACGCGACTTGCGTATGATTTGAAATTCAATATTTTTTATCAATAAATTGTTTTTTTTCAAAATTTCTCTTTCTTTGTAAAGTTTCCTAATATGAAAAGTTTACTTTAAAATTGTAGCGTTTTTTGATGATAGATATTTTTTTTTCCAAGATGTGGAAAAAAAATAAAAAAAACTAGGTATGCCATAAGCTTCTACTCCGTTCATCTAATATACCATTTTTTTTTCGAGACGGTAAAAAAAGTCATCCGGTATATTTATGTGTGATTCGCAATAAGAGAAAATATAAAAATATATAATTATTAATTAATAGTGATACAACGAATATCTACGATCGGCGACCTTTTGTCTTTATGGAAATATACAGACAGAAGACATAAAAATATAAAATAAAAAATTAAATAATAAATGTATAATATATAGAAGATATGGCGCCAAAAAAGTTGCAACTGTTATGTTTTTTATTTTTTTTGTCTATAGTTAAGTTTAATTATTAAATTACAAGTTTCACCTTCTTTGACTAATTGCGTGCAACTATAGTTGAATCAGCACACAAATTGCGTATCACACGATCAATCATAATCTGAAGAATATTGCTAATCCATTGCTTCTTATGTTCGAGAAATTGGTCTGCTTACCAACGTAAATAACGCAATGAATGTAGTTGAACTGTCAAAATGAAACAGATTGTGATTTATCGTGTGTTACGCAATTAGGGTGCATGTATTCGTATTCGGCGAATAGTACAATCGGTAAATATCCGTATTCGTAAAAGTAGTAGGTATTCGTTGCATCACTAATTATTAAGTCTAAAGGCTCGTACACACTGGCGCGATATCGCGGGCGCGACAAGGGTAACGATGCCTGTCGCGCCCGCGATATCGCGCCAGTCTGTACCAGCCGTAAATGCAAATAGGTAGTCCAATTAAAATAAATGGTTCGATTTTAAATCAATCGGACTATTATGAATACGCTCCTTCGTAGGTAGGAACAACGAGCTGTGTTTTTTGTCAGCATAAGATGATATATAAAAAGAAAACTTACCTATCTATTTTTACATTTTTTTATGTTTATATTGATGACCGAATTCTTATTTTTACATAATATTATACATAGATTTTAAATTGATGATTGAATTCGAAATCTGAATTTTATGGATGTTGTTTTTAATTGTCATTCAAGTTAGGTTCGGTTTTTTTTTTAAATACTTGTACAGGCTCATCATTAATCTAAGTAGGTAGGTACTTGCTTACCTACCTACTTAGATTAATGATGAGCCTGTTATTGGAGGATTCATTTGTTCACTTTCCCCGCACCCACTTTTTTGTGGTCCCATATAAATTTTATTAACTTTGCTTGGGTACTTTTTGAGTTAGCTTCAATAATACGTATTTTTGCCACTTTGTCTATCTGGATGATGTTTTAACATATTCCCGTCACTGTTATTTACATAGCAGGACGTCATATTCAAATTTGTGGGGGTAGGTACCACAACTAAAAATAAAAACTTTTTACAAAAAAAAACAACCGACTTCCAAAAAAAAAACACTACAAAGTGAAAAATAATTTTCTTTTCGGAAGTCGGTGTCTTTGGTTTTGAATTTTCGTTTTTTGCCACCGACTTCCGAAATGAAAGTAATTTTTTTGCTTTGTAAAACAGTTTTTATTAGGTGTAAAAGTGATTCTGGTAATTACAGAATAAACGTATATTGAGTACCTATAGTATAGATAGTTACAGTCTGTTGTAAATAATATTTTAAGATACTTGTACAGGCTCATCATTAATCTAAGTAGGTAGGTACTTGCTTACCTACCTACTTAGATTAATGATGAGCCTGTTATTGGAGGATTATTAAGGTCGATTCACACATATCAGTGAGCCCACAGTTCCGGCACAGTACCGCATCAGTGATAATTATTCTTTCAAACATTCTCTATGGATGTATTCACACTTGTCAGTGTCAGTGTCGTCTCAGTACCGTCAGCGTCAGTGCCGGCACCGGCCATCACGGACGTGATCGGCGACGACGATATTTTATCACGGATCACTGACGCCTCTGCATCGAAAACAAAATGGAGGACGAGGTGTTGATTGAATTAGTTCGTGAGAATACTGTTTTGTACGATTTACCTCATGCAAAGTATATGGATAGAAGGAGAATATTAAAACAGCTTTCCGACATTTTAAAATATTCAAAATACTTTCTTTCGTCTTTAATTAATTCTTTGTATAATGTCACGAATTATTCTCCTTCAGATTCTCTTAACTTCCATGCTTCATGTACCCATTTTCTTTTTTTTCCTCGATTCTCTTCTTCTTCTTCGTCTAAAGCAATGGCTATCATAGCTAATTCTGTGTTATTGAAGAGTGCCATCAAAACAATCGACGTCAACGCTAGTCTGAAGGGAACGTCGTGCACGAAGACCCGCAGAGAACTGTACTGTGCCTGATATGTGTGAATTGAAGCACTGACGCACCACTGTAGCACGGATATGGAACTGTAACGGTACTGTGCCGGAACTGTGGGTTCACTGATATGTGTGAATCGACCTTCATTTGTTCACTTTCCTGTTATAGAAAAGTATTTGTTACGCCCAGAGTTTCTCACAATTACCAAACAGTTTTTGAATAAAAGGCGAAAAAAACAAAAACTTTAACGGCCTTATTACAAAACAATCGAAATAGTTTTTAATTCCGAACTTAATTCCGAAAAAATACTGTAAGTACTTATGTACCTAATTTTAAGAACGTTACCTGACTTTATCTTAGTCGAAATAAGCTTGAAGCAAGCTTGAAGGATAGAGCCTAGACCAATTTAAGTAGGCAAGTACTCGTTCCATCCAGCTTATTTTTAACCGACGTCCAAAAAGGAGGAGGTTTTATACGTTCGTAGCGTATGTATGTTTTTTTTTTTCATGTATGTTCACCGAGTTCTCCGTCAATAATTGTGGACCGATTTTGTAAATTCTTTTTTCGTGTGAAAGGATATGCTCTCGATGTGGTCCCATATAAATTTTATTAACTTTGCTTGGGTACTTTTTGAGTTAGCTTCAATAATACGTATTTTTGCCACTTTGTCTATCTGGATGATGTTTTAACATATTCCCGTCACTGTCATTTACATAGCAGGACGTGCAAATTAAATTAGCTAGCGAAACTTGGCCGGGACTTGGACGGACCGGCTCCTTCAGGGGCGCAGAAAATATATTTGTGTGTAGGTACATTTAAATCGTTCACACACATCCGTGTCCGGAGACGGAGCTTTAAGGCTCGTACACAGGGGCGCGATATCGCGGGCGTGACAGGCATCACGACGTTTGTCGCGCCCGCGATAACGCGCCAGCTTGTACGAACCTTCAGTGCCTGCCATGTGCCACGGTCCTGTCACGTTTCACGTCACGTCCCGGGCACGGCAATGATATATTACGTGTGAGGTCTTATTTACGATTAAGACGTACTTATCGATTTCTTAAAACTTACTAAACTAAACGAAAAACAATCAGAGTAGGTACTTAGGTACGTATTACGTAGGTATTTAGATAACGTTATTTGTGAGAAAATAATTTAAAAAAAAATTAAACATTTATTATTGCATATATTTTTTTATCGTGTGTTATGACATAGGTATCGTGTGGAGATGGAGATGGAATCTCCAGTGTCATAAATCAACTAGCTTCTAGCGTAAAGCCTCGTGCAGACTGCCACCGGTAATAATAGTTTTAAAAAAAATTGTTAGAGACGCGTCGCGCCTGTCTTCACGAGGCTTAAAACCACACCCTCACCCACTAATTAATAAACGCTTAAATAAATGATGTATCAGAAGATAATTATAAACTTCAGATTAATGGTAAGCCATAACTTAAACCCTGAAAAATTCTGCTTTAAGCATAGCTTGTACACACTGGCGCGAAATCGCGGGCGCGACAGGCAGAGCTACCCTTGTCGCGCGTGTACCAGTGTGTACATTAGAACGAGGTTTAATTTGTTGTATTAAGAACTTTACATTCGTCGGAAGTAAGTTCGAAATACAAAAACTTGCTGATCCTGGACTAAAGTAAGACCTCGTTTTCTAGTCAGACTGTTATCTCCAGTGAAAAGGACACCGGTCATCACAGGTCCTAGCGGGCTCGTCAATAAAACCGTTACGTGTCGGTTACTTTAGGAGAGCCCAAAGTGCTTTTTAATTACCTCCTCCTTTTTGAAGTCGATTAAAAAGAGACGAACTTTAATACCCTTCTTAAAAGGACATGTGGGCATTGGGGACTTGGGGGTCTGTCGTCCTACCGTGGCGTGAGAGATAAGCGAAATGTTAGTATCTTATAAAAACTTAATGATCTCCTTAAACAAGGCTTCCTCCTACCCTTTTGCTGTGCCCTACAGGGTCCATAATGATCTAAATTATAAAGTTACCACCTAAGTACACATTATGGTAAAGCAATAAAGATATTGAGTATTGAGAGTTCATGAACGGGGTAGGGCGCTATAGTCAATTAGTTACGACCCTTTACGATATATTGTCCCTGCCCACCTCTATAGTAAATGTTGTGTCATGCTCTGCCGCGGAGCCACTATATTAGAAATCGATCAATTATATCTTAAAACTAGCTGCTGCCCGCGGCTTCGCCCGCGTGAGTGTCGGAAATTACCCCATACATCCCCATGGGTTTTAAGTATAAATATTGAGTTTCAAGTTAATCGGACAGCGCGTTAAAATTCTTCCATACAAACACTGACACCCCCCCATCCAATTTAGGGGGTAATTTAGAAAAAAAACGACAAACTTTATAATTTTTTTAGATAACTATTCGTGCGAAGTTTCATGTTTATTACCTAAAGGAATAAGATTTTTCATACAAACTTTCATCCCTTATTTTACCCCCTTAGGGGTTGAATTTCGAAAAATCCTGATACACGTTATTCTTAATTTTTGGGTTTAAGTATAAATATTGAGTTTCGAGTTAATCGGACAGCGCGTTAAAATTCTTCCATACAAACTTTGACACCCCCCAACCGTAGGATAGGATACTTTTCCGGGAAAAAAAGTACCCAGTGTGGTGCCCAGGATATTAAAGAATAATTATACCAAGTTTCATCGTAATCGAACCGGTAGTTTTTGCGTGATACCTGAACAAACAGACAGACAGACAGACAGACAGACAGACAGACAGACAGACAGACAGACAGACAAAAAAAAATTTAGTCACATTTTTGGGTTCGGTGTCGGTCTAGTAACACCCCCTGCCATTTATTTTTTTGATATTTTCAATGTACAGAATTTTCACTTCTACAGATTTATTATAAGTATAGATGATGTACGTTAAACGAACATCATGTACGTATATTGTTATTGCTGTACGTGCATTAGGTAATCATACAATAGACATTGATTGTGGCTCTGCTGGAGAGCATCCTCTCTAGCAGAGCCACACAAAATCACGTACTCAGGAAAGATAAACGCTACTGCTTTTTCATGAAAACTGTTGTACGAATAGTGTTTATTGCGTACGCGTTGAAAAATATCATAATTAGAGAGTGGTTTTATTTATTTTAATTTTACAAAATAATTTATAGAAAGCGCCTGGTTATTTCGTGTCAGCAAAATGTTTTGTCACGTTAAATTGAATATGGCGCCCTCTAGAGGACAAAACGTCATAAACTAAAAAAAAAAGTTTTTTATTGGTATTTGTATTTTATCATATGTATGTATGTTAGTCTGTAAGGTACGTATGGGGCGAAGTTGCATGGAAATAAATGAATGTTGTTGTTATAATAATGTTTATTTGCCAAAAGAAAACAGTGCAAAATATAAATAAGAAAAATTTCCAAACTATGCCCTCCAGCGTTTATATATGAGCAGATGGGAGTTAACCTCAATGTCGAACTTAACTGTAAAAGCCTTACGGGCCATATCATCGTAGCACTCCCATTCAGAATTACGCCGCAGACTGATAGTCTTATAGTGACCAATACCTCCGGCATTTGGAATAAATTCAACTACAGCTGCTAACTCAAATATTTTATCGCAGAGCAGCAATTCCTTTGGAATGTCACATAGACACATAGTCAAATCTAATTCAAAAAAAATTAAATTTTCTGAAATTAAATATTCTGTACATACTTTTCCGGTACAATTATTGTTTTTGCAATCAGAAACTACACTTTCCAACATAGATGATGCTGATTCATTTAATGATGCCACACTACCATCCGATATATTTAAAGGAATTATCGAAATTTTTCTTGTAACACGCATTTCACAATCAGAACAAACTTTGGAAAGAGTTGCACTAAAAATATCATCGATTAAAATTTTTTCTAGCACAAAAGTAACATTACAATTGCAATCAATTAGTTCAACATGTCCTTGAACCGTAGATTGATAATGTTTTTGTAAGATTAATGTTCTACTTTTTAAACAATTTACATCAAAATCTTTATGCACCAAAGCAGAAACCAATCTGGAAAACGCCGAATTCATTGAAGTAATAAATATGCAAATATTTATGTGATCAATACAAATAACTAACAAAGCGTTAAGTATTGCATCAAAAGCACATGTATTCGTTACAACAACATTTTTTAAACCTGATGTGCAAATATTACCATTAGGTAGAATTTCTATTTGTTTTGTTCTGGGTTGTGCTTTTTCTATTAACCGTGTGGTTTTTCGATTTTCTGTTTTATTGCGCCAATTTTCCTCTAGCTTAGGGTTGCTTTTAAACACCGATTCTCGACAAAAATCACCTTTTTTTGAATTAATTTCTTCTTTCACACTATGTTTTAAATCTTCGTCAAAATTTTTACATTTACTTTTTAGAATATTGTCACAATTAGCTGCTTTCAATTCTCCCGTTATAAACTCTGTATGTTCCATTACAAAATCGTCAACTCTCATCAGTCCACTTCTACTGTGCAATAATAAAGTTTTAATATTTTTAAAGTAGCTTTCTACATTACTGCTACTAGCAACATCTGATGAGTGAGAGGAGTTTGGAATGTAGGGAAACATAACATTCGACCAGAGAGGTAATCTTAGCACAAGTTTGCGAAAACATGTTACAAAATTTGGCAAATAATACATGTTTTCGTAGTCCGTTTTTTCACTTAAATCAGATTGAACAGTTTCAGCATCAACAATTGCGTTAAACCAAGTAATAAAAGAATTGTTAACACTTTCGTTATCTTCATCTTCGTGGGTACCAGTCACATCTTCATCACTCTGGTCAATATTAATAGAACCTTCACTTGACAGTCCAAGAGATTTAAGTAACTCTCGAGCTTTATCGCATTTACTTTTGCCACCGTCCTTTAAATTTCTATCATATTTCTGCAGCGCAACGACAATTAAATTTTCAATGATCTTTTTTGACACTTCAAAATTTGTACAGCGTTTCAGTTCTAACATATATCTAATATAAAAAGACTTGACCCGTATATCAACGAACTTGAAACATTGTAGTCGATACAAAGACTTCAAGAAGTGTGACGTATCCAATCTCAAAAGGCAAGTAATTTGACAACGTTCTCCTTGACACAAAACATTATAGCAGTGTGATAAATATTCCCGGGTTGTGGTAAATTTTGTGAACGCGTTCACAACAGCTCCTATAATTGCAGCCGAATCATCGCAAATGACTTCGTTCGGCGCTTTCATTTCACCGATCCATTTCTTTAACCATTGGAATATATTGTCCATAGTTTGTAGAGCTGAAATCATTTGTGAAAGAGGCACAGACTTATCTTCGACCTTTAATATCACGACGTACAAAAACAAATGTTTACTTTCGTAAGCATTTGTAGGATAAGGAGGACTAATTTTCTTAAAGATTGAACCCGTTGCGTCAATACTTAGAACGGTATATGCCCTAGAAAACTTATTATAAAAGTTTAACTGAAGTTCGGTCCAGTAATGTATGAAAAAGGGTTGCAGCGAAACAGTTCTGATGACGTTCACCCACGGTTCTGTAAACGACATAATCCATAAGGCCAAAACAACTATTTTATGGAATCGTTTTACAGCATTGTGTCTGTTTCTTATATTTTGCAATGATTTCAAGTTTGGTATAAAAGGTGGTTCACGTGTTTCACCATCTTGCATAGAAGCATTAATCATTTTGTTTCGCATGATAATGGGATACTCGTTTTGCATTTGTAAAGATAGTTGTTTCGTTTTGTTTGAAGACAGCTTATTTTTTGACTTATGTATCATATTTCTATCGATATTTTCAAACGAACATGTTAACATAACGCTATCACTATTCATTTTGGTGGTGATATTAATTTTCCCATTGCACTCTTTACATATGCCTGTACACTTCACATGGTAATCATCAGTCACAGAGCTATTTCTAAAATTCCATACACAACGATTAGTTGTGTAACGCCAAATCCATTCACAAAAAACACTACTCCACTTTCCCTTAGGCATCCTCCTCCTTCTTTTATATGTAATTCCAGGCATTTGGACATCATTCCTTTTGCCAGTTACCAGTATAGGTTTCACGTTGTGCCACGAATCTCGGCCTACATTAAAAGACTCAACTTCAACGTTACTACCAATGCTATTGCTACTAGAACTAGCATCGTCCTCAACCTTTATAGATTCAGCGCTGTTGGAACCTTCTTCATCTTGCAGGTTTTTATCACCAAAAAAATAATTGAAGTGTCTTTTTGCAGATAGGTATAATGCCTTTGGTGTCATACGAAACGACAAATTTTTACTTATCTCCTTAAAAACGAAACCCTCACTCGATGGCAACTTTTTTACAGTCGTAAATAAATGTTTGAAGTCCTTAAAAGCTGCTTTTTGTTCTTCTAAGCACACCGACAAACATTTTGCGCGCTTCATTGTAGTTTGATAAGTAATATTAATCTAAATAATACTGGAAAACAACTCAAATTCCCATTGAACACTAATGTCATTAATGGTATTCAAACTTGAGGCGCCGTCCTATTGCCATCGCTCGCACGATGAGAAAACGTTTGTCCTATTACGCTCGTGCGATGATGCGATGTGATTTCATCGTACGATGAAACTGATCGCACGATGAGAATGAGATGCACAGTTTCTGCTGTCGAGCAATATTTCTTTAATTGTAAATAGTATTAGAAAAAGAAAACATAGACCACATAATATACTGTATAAAAACAGAAATCAGCGCGGTGAATTTCACAACCAGTATTTCGACATACGGAAAATATTCATGTTTATTACCTCAAGGAATAAGATTTTTCATACAAACTTTCATCCCCTATTTGACCCCCTTAAGGGTTGAATTTTGAAAAATGCTTCCTTATTCCTTGCCTAAATTATAAAGGGAACCTTTGTGCAAAATTTCAGCTTTCTAGGTCCAAGGGTTTGGGCTGGGCGTTGATGAGTCAGCGCCGGGGTTGCGGGTAGTCCTAAGGGGAAACCGTGGCCCCTGGCATGGCAAGGGAAGGAACACGGGTGGGTTTTAGTCAGTAAAAGTCTGACACGCCCTCCCGCTCCGCCCAGAGCGGGAGAAGTCATTGGATGATTTCCCACCCAAAAAAAAAAAAAAAAAAAGGACTTGTCTTTTTATTAATAGGCATAGATATAGATAGTCGGATAGGATACTTTTCCAGGATAAAAAGTACCCAGTGTGGTGCCCAGGATATTAAAGAATAATTATACCAAGTTTCATCGTAATCGAACCGGTAGTTTTTGCGTGATGCCTGAACAAACAGACAGACAGACAGACAAAAAAAAAATTAATCAAATTTTTGGGTTCGGTGTCGGTCTAGTAACACCCCCTGCCATTTATTTTTTTGATATTTTCAATGTACAGAATTTTCACTTCTACAGATTTATTATAAGTATAGATGTCAACAGACACATTTGATTACATAATGTAATGGAATACGCAGTGATTGTAATCGTTATACTCGTATAAGTATGGAACAAAGATTGGTGGTAGCAATTTGTTTCAAACCGATCCAGATTGTGATAGATTGTGTATTACGCAATTAGGGTGCTGTACGTAGTATTATATGATCTGTGGTACAGCGCATCGCATGATCGCACGGCCTTCAATAGGACATTCAGTAGATGTCAGTATATTTGATCGCACGGTCGTCCGATCAATACGATGCGTCCGATCAAAACAATTTGGTCGCATCGCATGATCGCACGACCTTCAATAGGACATTCAGTAGATATCAGTAGGTATATTTGAACGCACGGTCGTCGGATCATTTATTTCCATGCAACTTCGCCCCATACGTACCTTACAGACTAACATACATACATATGATAAAATACAAATACCAATAAAAAACTTTTTTTTTTAGTTTATGACGTTTTGTCCTCTAGAGGGCGCCATATTCAATTTAACGTGACAAAACATTTTGCTGACACGAAATAACCAGGCGCTTTCTATAAATTATTTTGTAAAATTAAAATAAATAAAACCACTCTCTAATTATGATATTTTTCAACGCGTACGCAATAAACACTATTCGTACAACAGTTTTCATGAAAAAGCAGTAGCGTTTATCTTTCCTGAGTACGTGATTTTGTGTGGCTCTGCTAGAGAGGATGCTCTCCAGCAGAGCCACAATCAATGTCTATTGTATGATTACCTAATGCACGTACAGCAATAACAATATACGTACATGATGTTCGTTTAACGTACATCATTTTAAGATATAATTGATCGATTTCTAATATAGTGGCTCCGCGGCAGAGCATGACACTAAATGTTAGCCTGATGTTATAATAGACGTACACTCACGCCTTCTTCCTATTGGGGTAGGCAGAAACTACAGAACGCCACCTGCTACGATCCTTACATACTCCTTTTGCTTCGTTTACATTCCATTCCATACTCGCACGTCGGTTGTGATTACTACGCACCAAATCTTTCTGAAGAATTTCACTAATAAGGTCACTATAATGATGTCCTACAGACTCCTACTAGGGCATCCACTGCCGGCGTTTCCACTCACATCTTTGGAAATACCTTTTGTTAATCGCCTTTCATTCATCCTCTCAACATGAGCAAACAAACCATCTTATCATACTCTCGATATAATAAGCATATAATTATAAAAAGTATTTATGTAGGTATATTATTGTTACATCAGCCATTCACCGATAACACTAGGTGTGCTGTGTGTCATAATATGTTGTGTCTGTGTTGATAATATAACTAGGAGGTACAACCATTTGCAAGAAGGGAGCTATAGGTACACCGTAACTGCATATCGCTAATATCTTCAATAATCATCTGCCTAGACTTTTCTCAACTATGTATATTGGTGTTCGCTAATCGGCTTCCGGATGATGCTGAATACCAATATTTTACTGACCTTTTTTAACTGGGTAACAACATTCCCCTTTTGTCCTACTTTCGGGCTTCTGCCTAGCTACTCTTAACGACAGTCAATCATCTACGAATGACAGCCGACAGTCCCGCACCACCGGACCTCTCGGTATGAAATCAATGGTCGTCCACGGAACAACAGCATATAATCTTGATAGAACGAATCATGTGGCTGTTTAGCCCATTTTTAAACTTAGCCACGAGTCCCTCACATACACTGCAATTAAATACGTACACTGAGCTAGTTTTCGACCTCTGGTTTCGACCTCGATATTCACTTGGCGAAATAAGCTGTATATGCCGTTATGGTCGGAGATTAATCTACTATAGGTACCTTATTATATTAATATTACATAAAGGTGTGTACCTAATAAATAGATTTACAGGCTGAAGATTTATTGCAAGGAGAGTAATTCTATTCGAATTACTTAACAGTTTTCCTTAGTGGAACCATATCCGATTCGTGAAATAAAAACCTTCACCTACATCCGTTAAGGCCTACGCAGACCGGGACGGCATGGCAAGGGATTTACATTTTTACCAATGGACCCCGCGAATCCCGCGGCGGGATGCCGTGGCGTACTTCGGTAGGCAACGACATGCCGCGGACGCAGGCGCTCGTTGTGACATACCGCAGGGTGAGGCGGGGGTAAAGAAGCGGGGAATGCACACCATTTGCGCCCGCGTCTCTGACGACAGTGTAGGAGAATTTATCGGAGACGACGCCTTGCCATGGCACGCCGAGGCATGCCGTGGCAAAGCGCTGGAATTCCGCGGTCTCTAAGTGGCTAGTGTGCGCTGACTGACGGCAAAATCCTTTGCCATCCCGTCCCGGTCTGCGTTGGCCTTAAGAAGAATACGATCAATGACCCCCATCAAAAGTTTAAAAGAATTAAACCAACTGCGCCCGCGCGACTCACAGATTAAGCCGAGCAATAAGAAAGTACTTAGTTATTTTATTGTGAGTTCCCGTTCTACATCAACTATGATGTGGAACGTCCCTGTTACAAAAACACATCACCTACATATCGGGGCTTTACCTACAAACGTGAAAAGAAAACGAACAATAAATTATGTTATAATTATTACTAGATTAGCTAATGACAACTTAATTCGTTCTTTTTTGTTCTCTGAAAGCCAAATCGTAGTAAGATCTAAAGAAGCACTAAGATGAACAGATTAACATGAATAGAGAAGAGAGAGATTATCATGCCAAATTACAGCTTTCTAGTACCTACTAACAGTCTCTGCGCTAAGCCGGGGACAGACAGACATACAGATGGACATGGCGAAACTATGAGGGTTCCTTGTTAACTACGGAGCCCTAAAAAACTACGCAGACGAACTCGCGGGAGAAGTCCTGGATTGCCGACATACATATAACCATCAATAACTCTGTATAAAAGGTCTTTTTGTTGAGTGCTCTTTCCATTTTGTATTGTCTTTTTTCAGGCATGGTGACCATCGCGATGGCGTCGCCTTTCGATGAATTTGGGTCTTTTGACTTCCCCAGTCCGCCAAACTATGTAAAAACACCACTTGGTGAGAGCATAGACAGATCCACTATGAAACTACTCAAGGTAATTTTCTAGTTATTTTTCCGGATATTATTGCATATTTATGAAATACGATTGTGTGCAAGCATTCCACCATAGAACAAATATCTTGTAATAGGTAGACTTGGGTAGAGCCCAGAAAAACTAATGTAAAATAATATACTTAATACAAGGAAAATGCGAACGCTTCTGTTACCGAGAGTGTCTGGCTATTAACAATATATGACGTAAACTTATCAAGGCCACACCAATTAAATCTTTTATAAAAGTGCATAAATATTCCTTTGGAGATGACATCATCCAATAAATAAAAGGTTTCATCATATCATCAGTTACAATTTGAAACCAATACTGAATTGAAGTACCATGTAGAAGTAAAAAATCTATGTTTTTGAATATCATCGATTGTTCTCCTAAAGTATAAACTGATATTTGCACGGAGGCATGCAAAAAGATGCGACCTAGCACTGCTTCAATTTGGTCTTTGGAAAATGTCGACTGGCGTTCCTCGTGCATTTTCGTAAACGAGGACTAATTTGTTTCATTTTGACAGTTCAACAATTTTATTATTCATTGCGTTAATTACGTTGTTGAGCAGTTTTTTTTTTTCGAACTTATGAAGCAATGGATTAGCAATCTGTTTCCAAACCATTCAGATTGTGATTGATCGTGTATTACGCTGATTAGAATGCTTTTTATGTATGTTGTTTATTTGGAAGCAATGGGTATCACCGATTGTTATAAAAAGGAATGAATTTGGTAGGTGGCCTACGACTTGGCAGAGGACAAGAACGTGGTGTCGTCCCCTCTCAGTCTCATGATTCTGCTGTCCTTGTTCAACTCTGGCGCAGGTCCCAACACCAAGGAAGAGATTACCCGGTTCTTGGGTGGCACAGATTTTCAAAAGGTTAGTATTTTTTTCTTTTCAGTACCTATAACTGGCTTAATGTTATTCCAAAGAGCTGATGACAATGTTTTAATGCTTTTATTGTTGACTTACTTATTTCATCAAGTAGGTACTTATGTACTGATTAGCCGTGAACTTAATATGCACACGAGACCTGAAATAATTACTTAACAGTTATTATAAATCGTTCGAGAATTTTCTAAATAATGAGAATTCAAATATAATTAAATATGTACAATTTACGAATCAACATAAGTAAAGTACCTTATCGTAGCAATTTAGGTGTAGGTACTTATCGACGATGTGAGCACTTTTATTATTTAAACATTTGAAGTATGTAGGTACAAGCTACTAAAGTTAACGATAATGACAAGAGTCATTACATGACTGATGACACGCGGTTAAAAATGATAATAATAACTATGTAATAAGTACCTAAACCTGATCTACAATATGACTGTTAGGGGTCTCCGCTAATAATGTCACATAATTGTGAGATACCTACACATATAGGTACTTACACCCAATTTCTAAAAGATTTGGTAAAAGCAATTAAAATTGTAAATTGATTTACAACGTGATTCAAATATTGATAAAATAATATTAAATGACAGTCACAGTACTCACAGTAGTTATGTGGTAGATAGCTGACCGTCAATATAACAAAATGGTAAAGAAAAAGACTGTCACACAGAAATGAGTGATAGATACGATGCTGTACTAAGTCAAGCCAAACTTTACTTGGTGACCTTGATGTAGATCAGATATGCACAGACCGCGGCCCCCCGGCAACATGCCAGTGGCCCGCCAGCAAAAATATTCCCTCGTACATTTGAAGGAAAACTATTGCTGAGGTTTACAAATAGTATAGAATTGCGCTCGTTACTTAGTGCGCTCGCTGTGCGGTGCATGATGCGTACTCGTAAGATTGTAAGCACAATGTAATGCCACGCTTCAAACTAGTTTTTTTTTTAAATAATTTTTATGTATTTAATTTGTGCTGCTGGCCCGCCATTCGTTCACCATTTGTCCAAGTGGCCCATGGTCTCAATAAGGGTCACCGCACACGGGCCACTGGCCACAACCACAAACGCCGCCACGAGAAACTAGATTTGTATTCAAGTGGCGGCCACCAGCGTCAACCGTGTGCGGCGAGTTCATATAAAATGTATGAAAACTACAGGACATATGCCGGTGGCGGCGTGTGGCCGGTGGCCCGTGTGCGGCGACACTAAGTCTGTGCATCCCTGATGTAGATGAAAGATGCACGACGTATTCGTTGCGGTCAACTAAACTCCATCTACCTCATGATGTTGTGCCAAACTAAACGTTTACTTTTCGTATATTTCTAGACTTCGGACTCTTACAGGGAGTTGAGCGAGAGATTCTCTCAACTGAACCCTGAGGCTCTGACAGTCGCCAACAAAGTGTACGTGTCCAACAACTTCCGTCTGCAAGACACCTTCACCTCGGCCGCTCGCTCCTACCGCAGTGAAGTCGACACTATCGACTTCAGTCAAGCGCAACAAGCTGCTGACACCATTAACCAGTGGGTAAGTTACTGCACTTACATCAAGCTCAAAAACTCAAACTCAAAGCATTTATTTCAATTAAACCATTTAAGGCACTTTTGAATTGTCAAGGAGTCGTTCAGTCAGAAATATGAAGCTAGTTGCCCATTCCAAAGGGAATGCTACCTATGGAGAAGACCGGGCAAGAAACTCTATGGCACTCTTATATAAATAACCTACATTGTTACAAAATATTAATTACATCATTAATGTTCAGAACGAAATTATCTACCCAACTACATACATATACATAATGGCAGTAGCACTTCTATAGTGAAAAATTATCATGTTTCGATGTTGACAGGCTGACGAGAAGACCCACGGCAACATCAAAAATCCTGTCAGTCCAGACGCGCTAGGCAGTGACGTAGCTACTGCTCTGTTTAACGTCATATACTTCAAGGTATGTAATTCATTTTGCTTTTTAAATGCTTCAAAATATCTCTAAGTACATATATTTATAGAAGGAGCGGTGTGACTGGTTTAGTCCCCAGACAATTTCCAGTTTCATAACAGATTACGTATGAAGTTATCTTCTGCCAAAGCAATCACAAAAAGTTCCAAAGCCTTTGGTGATCGCAGGCGCAAATAAGTTTATAAATATGTTGAAAAATGATATGCTCCATATATGTCATGTATATCTTTTGTTGGAGATCCTAAATAAATAAATATATTTCTTAAATTTCCAGGGGCACTGGCACGTTCCTTTCAAATCGGAGCAGACGAAGGACAAAGATTTCCATCTCAGCAATAGCTCTGTAGTTCAGAAGCCGACGATGCACTTGTTGCAATCTCTGTATTATACGGAGAGCCCTGACCTTGGTGCTCGGGTAAGCCTCAGTTATTAATACTTTTCTTAGAAGAACATCCATATACAATCACTCTTCTAATCTTTAGAAAAAGGCTTTCAAATAAATCTTTCGGCACTTTGCAATAACTTTTGTTTCGTGTGTATTAGATGGTTGAGCTGCCCTATAAAGAAAAAGGCTTCCGCATGGTCGTGGTGCTCCCGAACGAGGTAGACGGTCTACCATCAGTGCTCCAGAAAGCATCGGAGAGAGGCCTTCTGAACGACGTATTCAAGCTAGGCCCTGCTGGATCCGATGTGGATCTAGATATCCCGAAGTTCGATATCAAAAGTAAACTGGACTTCAATCAAATCTTACCAAAGGTACCTGATTTTGTATCATTCTATAATTTTTAATAATATTGAGTTTCACTTCATATTTTATGTCGTTACCTACTAAGCCAATGGATGCGTAATGTTAAACAAAAATCTTCCTTTTCATATACCTACCTACTTACATAAATCCAAAGAAGATGAATATTTAATTTCCGTAATACTCGTTGAATTACAGCTGGGAGTATCCAAACTATTCGAAGAGCCAGCGAACGGTATTGTGCAAGAACAGTCGGTGAAAGTGTCCAAGGCTTTCCAAGAAGCCTTCATTAAGGTTGATGAGGAAGGAGCCACTGCTGGCGCATTCACAGGTTTGTTGTAACATTGAGGCATGTCGGACAGTAAACGTATTACTATGTTACACTTTATAGGACATTAATGGTAATGTTAAAAAATGAGCTTTGGTTCTCTTTCACAGGATCATTTTCAGTAGGAATATCTGCAAATTACCAACGACCACCTCCTAAGAAGTTTACAGTAGACCGTCCATTCTTATATCTTATTATCTTCGAAGACGTAGTTCTTTTTGCAGGCACACACTCACACTGATGAGGTAAAATATAGATAAACGACAGGGTTGCTTTCTATGGTGTACGTATCGCAGGCTATTAATTTTGCTTTCCTTATTGAAAACCTTTAATAACTAGATAAAACTGGTTCCGTTCTCAAGTTGCATTAAGCGCTTTAGAATCTATTTTTTACTCCAGTCTCCTATTTTTGTTTAATGTGTCCTCCTGGCCTCTTCGGATGCTAAAATCCGAATTTAAAATGTTTTCCCAGACATCAGTCTTTGCAGTTCCTTGCCGCATATATACAGATCCACTTCAGAACCTTGGTCCGAAAAACCGCAATACTATTAAGTCCCTAAATGATTACTGTTTAAGTACGAAACAAAGTCCATCGCTATGATGAGCTCAGTCGCTGAAATTTGGATTAGTCTGATTATCATCCACAGCATGAATATTGAGAGAAATGTAACTATCTCCTCAGCCGCCTTCGACGGTGAAAATAACAGTTGATTGTCACTTTTTCCATCTGATAATTCCCATTCCCATCAAAAATATGTATTGAATGTCGATCCCAGGATTATTTTTAGAATTACAATCTTTAAATTACGAACCACCACCTCCTATAAATTTTACTGTCCATTTTTATATTTGATCCTCTTCGAATAAAAGTACATTGATTGTTATTCACAGGACTGATAATGATGTTTACGTCGGCATTATCGGAACCACCAAGGCCAATCAAGTTTACAATTGACCGTCCCTTTTTGTATGCTATTCTCTTCCAAGACAAAATCCTATTTGCTGGCACCTACACCAACTAAAGCGAAAAGTGATTTAGCGATTAACAACAACGCAGGTACAACCGTCTTAATAGCATGGGATTTACATTTTGCATGCGTATCAAGATGTGTAATGTTTGCAATTCCTTTTTTTTTTCATTTGACTTCGATCCTTAAATTGTCATACCTGGTTACAAAAATATCCAGTTAGGAACCTAACAAAATCGCAGGTTATGACTTTTTGATCAAAATAGGAATAGGACCATTGGGGTACCTAATGGCGTAGCACTAACAATTGGAATGCCTTCATTTCGACAATTCGACAACATGTATTGCGTTACTTACATTGTTGAGCAGACGAATTATTCAAACATATAATCAATCAAAATCCTTCGGATTGTCGATGAAAGTGTGTGCACACGCAATTGAGGTGCTAGCTTTATTCCCATATTGACTGTTATTCAGTGAATTGATCAAAAAACAGGTGACTTCATTTTCTCCACCAACATTACCAATACGGTTTACTGATGGACGTCCATTTTTTATATACAATCCTTTTGTATTTTATATGTATCTACATCGAGAAGCAAAGAAGATTAAGGTATATTGATAACTTTCGTTTTTACGAGGAAGGTAATAATTACGTAGCGTTTTTCTAAAAACCCTATCTAAAGAGTATTTCTATTCTATCCGTTTTGCGATTATTTCCGCAATAAAAAAACTATATTAGGTAATAAAAACTATCCACTTTTATAATAACTAATTCCTTTGTGCATAAGTTGTCAATTTTTATTTATAAAAGTATGGTTTTATTGTCATTCACAGGATTATTGATCCTAGTAACGACAAGTTCATTTTCTCCACTACTATTACCGATACGGACGATACGGTGTACTGTTGATCGTCCATTTTTATATGCCATACTTCACGAAGATAAAATTCTGATTGCCGGCACCTACACCAACTGATACTTAGGTATTGTGTTCGTCATATCGTTCATTAATCACGTGAGTCTCGATGGGGGGGGGGGGGTTCGGAAAAAATCACTAAATAACACAACGGGGAAGGGGGAGTGTAGTGAGAAATCATTTGTACTTATTCGTTTTTTCGTTGAACACCCGATTTCTAAACCGAAAAGTGGCGTTTGACCTCGACTCGCCGTTGCCAGGCAAATATTTATACCTGTATTTAAAGACAAAGTATTACGGCTCGTGCAGACCGGCGCGATATCGCGGGCTTGACAGGCAGCGCAAACCTTGTCGCGCCCGCAATATCGCGCCAGTATGTACGAGCCTTTAAATATTACTTGAACTACTACTAAGACCTCACCACGTATCATGCATGGGTAATCACGTGATTAATGGACGACCCCTAGTATAGGATTTGGATTATGCTTTTTCCCTCGTTCATCCTTCCACTTAAACTAGATATTTAGGATTCTTGTAATTTTAGAGTTCCCAGCCCATAAAGAATCACTTCGTTGTCCGTCTGTCTGTCTATTAGTCTGTCAAGATCCTTTTTCTCAGGAACGCGTGGAGGTATTATCCAATTCATAGGTCAAAAATCAAGCTTCTAAGCCAACACAATAAAAAATACGGCCAATTTAAGCAACATATTTTGATACTCGCAAATAAATCAAAACCTAGGTATATAGGTACCCGTTGGCCTGGAATCATAAAATTTGGTAAGAAGCAAGGTCTCACAGTACAAGTAAAGGAGAAAAGTTCGAAAGTCGTTATTATGTAGTTGGTTCAAATAAAAGATTTTTACAAATCTACATTTGCAGTTGGAAAAATGACCATGCATGACGTATATCGATGTATGGGAGAACATGTTTTTCAACTACAATTATTATAAGTTTGTTTTTGGGATAAATTCGTCCCAACTACGGAATTACTTTAGTACCCTTCATTGTGCGTGGTCCGATACGCACTTGGCCGGTTTTTTTTTTACTACCATTGCCATTAATTTCTACTCTTGTTCAATTTTGTTTTTGCTTTAAGTGTTGCTTTCCAAAAAATGCTTGCCAGTGTTGTTAATGTGTGTTCTAACTCAAGAAACAATAACATAATTATTCCGTGTGTAATGGCGTAGGAAGATTTGATAATTCGAATTTTCGCGAAAACCCTAGGGATATTGCGAAAACACGGATAATCACTCCACTTCTTGTATTTTCTTGTCGTTGATCTTCCCTTAATTTCTTCCCTTTTTAGGGTTCCGTAGTAAACAAGGAACCCTTATAGTTTTGCCATGTCCGTCTGTCTGTCTGTCTGTCCCCGGCTTAGCGCAGAGACTGTTAGTTCTAGAAAGCTGTAATTTGGCATGAGTATACATACTAGTGACGCCGACAAAGTGGTAAAATAAAATCATGAAAAATATTTTTTTTTTAGGGTACCTCCTTTTAAATATTTTTATTCTTTTTTTTTCTTTGATTGATTTTTTGTTGACGATTTGAATTTCTCGTCATGTTTGTATCGATCGATGGTCGCATCACTCGTAAATTATCAAAGTTGGTTTGCCTCCAATTTATTACAGAAGTCTTCTTTAGAATTGGTCCTGGATGTTTTATTCGCCGCAACATTCCTTTGCGTTTGAGCTGATTCTTAAGCTTGTGTTCGTTACGTGGCGTCCTTTTGTTGCTTGAGCAATGGACCCATGATGTGCAGTTTTGATTTACGAAATAATGATTTTTCTTAGTCTATTTTGAAAACCTATGCCACTCCCTTTGAGCTGTTATTGTCGCGTGCTGTGTGATTTCTTTAAATGTAAGCATTTTTTTGGTATTGTTTGTTATTTCCAGCACTTATTCTAGCAGAATGTATACCACCAGAACCAGCCAAGTTTACCGTGGGTCGCCCATTATTTTTTATTCATTATTTATTAAATCAGGTGGTATAAATACTATACGATCAAAATAAGAATAGGTCTAGCCTCGACTAACTAATAACTTCTCTAAGAGTCCACATCCTTGACAGATCTGAGGTAAAATGACTCAACAAGTTTACTTTTATTAAAAAAACTGTTGGTCGAAGATTATTCCTCTTCTCATTTTGATCGCCTATACTTTCTACTTCGAATATTATTCGATGATTTTTGCTAGCTATCGAATAGATACCTACTAAATCCTCATTAATTCTATAAAGTATTTTGAGTTTAAAAATTATATAGGTATGTATGTCTGAATAAAAGCCGTTCTACTCAGGCGGCCAACGTAGGTGTTAATCATCATATTCTTATTTGTGTGTCATGTTGGAAAAGTGCGCGGCGGCATCTACAACGCCACATGCGAACTACGCATCAAAGACCTGACGTCACACAAATCATGCATGGCGCATTTAGAGTTTGCCGCGCAATTAAGACTATACGACTTCAATCGTTCGGCAGTTGCCCACCAGACACAACACCCGTCTGGTCGGAGGATCCTCCCTTTTCCATAGAGGATGAGTGAATTTTACAGCCTGTTCCTCATACCTCTAAAAGTAGATTTTTGAAAATTAAAAGAGAGAGTAACCGCAGCCTTCGTCAAAATCAGGTTCGCTAATAAAGCCGAAATTCCTATGATATTTTACGACGCAATAAAGAGGTTTTCGTTAAGGCTCATTTTTGAAAGCCCCTGCCCACTTCCTTTGATATTTTGTATTCGCGTGCTATGTGACATTATTTTATTGGTATTGTTTGCTTTCCAGGAGTGATTATAGTACTAGAGTCATTAGATTCACAGCCACCAGAGCCCGTGAAGTTTACCGTGGATCGTCCATTTTTATATTTGATCCTCTTCGAAGACAAAATTCTTTTTGCTGGCACTTACACTAATTGAGGTGATTAATGCACTTTTATGTACTTATTAATCTAAATCTGGGACTGGAACCTTTTCGTTTTGATTTTACTAGCTTTCCGTCAGTTGCTTTAAGTGCTTTCGGTTCCTGACTCTCGGTGCTGACTGGTTCTGATTTCATTCTTTAAGTGCATGCGCGTTTGATATAACATGAGATTGTACTCGCAAGTTAGGACAGAAACAGTAAGCAAACATTCGTAATACCTCAATGTCACCTTTATTTTTTTATTGGTAACGATGTGGCCGATCTGGGCATGTGATAATAAGGTTGTTTTTTGTATGTGTGTGTTTTGGTTCATGTGGGTATGGTTTGTCCATTCCCTTTTAAATTGTTCACTGACTATTGTTTGTTTTTACCCATTTCCGTTTTATGTAGGTACCTGTTTATTACGTTTCTACCTGTAACTGTAAGCCTGTAACTTAACTGTTGAGACTTTCATAGTCACGCCGTTTCTATCCAGTATTATTTATTTAGATTTATCACAGCACATAGTATAACACCTGTAGTTATATGTTCTGTGATTAGTATATTAAGATTATTAACTTGCGCTACAAATTGTTCCGTTTGGCGAGAATAAAACCACAGATAAACACAGTTTTGTCGTAAGTTTAACTTAAAGTTACAAAGATTATCAGATTTTATTTTTGATGCAAAGATTATCAGATTTTACTCAACATTTTTTCGACAGGAGTGTGTATTTTGTTTTAATAGTGTGTGTTTGTTCTAGTGTAAAAGTCATAAGATATTATTCATTTACATCACATCGGTTTTGTTTCACAGGAATCATAGTAGTGGCAACATCTTTGCATACCCGGCCACCACCGCCCACAAAGTTTACAGTTGATCGTCCATTTTTGTATCTGATCCTCTATGAAGACAAAATTCTTTTTGCTGGCACCTACACAAAATGAGGTGACAATAAATTGAATAAAATATAAAAAAATCTAGGTTGTGGAAGCTTATCATTTTAATTTTCCTAACTTTCCATCCATTCCATCACACGTTGATGTTTATATTTTATTATCTAAACACCTAAAAACTTAGGGTTATTCCGGTTCATCTCAAGGGTTTTATTTCGTCGAACAATTGCCGCCTCAGGAACTTGCACGGTGTCCTAGTTTTAGTCAAGCCGAGGAGTATTTTGTGAAAAGATGCTTATTTTCTTTCCATTTATTATATTTTTTTTTTTTTTCAAAATTGCCTGTTTATACCTACAAGTTTATAATAATTCGCACCTATTGTGATCCACAGGTATTCTTGTCGTGCCTCCGTCTTTGGATTTTCAACCACCGCCAACAACGAAGTTTACAGTTGATCATCCGTTCTTATATCTGATTCTCTTCGAAGACAAAATACTTTTCGCTGGCACCTTCACAAAATAAGGTGATTTGCTGTTGTGTTGTGGAGTTCTGTAGTTTCTGCCTACCCCCATGGGAAGAAGGCGCAAGTTTATGTACTTATGTTGTACCTACTTGGCACAGGGGCACCTTACAGATATGTTTTGTTCGCTTATACATTTTTCTCCTTTTTGGACGAGTATGCCGTTGAGTTGACTGACTGCCAACTAACCTAAACCTCATTATGGATAATCGTGGATCTTAGGGGTCTCCATAATCAGCATTCATTTTTTCTTCCAGAGGAAATTTTCATGGATTTTTCTCGCGGGGAAATTTTGTTGGATGTTGTACCCGTGTACCGACTTGTAGGTACCCTCCATTGGGGGAGACATATCCGCATGATGTGAATTATTTCTGTCGTCCCCTAAAATCTTTAAATAATTATTATCTAGAGTAGGTAAGTACCTTTGCAATCTTGACGTTTTTATGAACCGACTTCCTAAAAAGGAGGAGGTCATAATAATATGTTCGTAGTTTTTGATCAAACAGTCCTCAGGAGCCGGTAATAGCGATCTTTAATTTGGATTTCTGTGATTATCCATTAACCTTACTTCGGCATGTGAGTCCAAACAGATTCAATAGCATTCCTTTTTTCACAACAACAACAACAACAACAGTGAGAGATGGCTTGAACACGTCACAGTACGGCCCCATCCCCATGAATGTATAATGAATTATCTTTTATGGATAATTGTCATCAACAGGAGGACTTATCACGCTTCTATCTGCAGCACCTCCACGACCACCGCCTGAGAAGTTTACAGTTGACCATCCATTTTTATATCTGATACTCTTCAAGGACAAAATTATTTTTGCTGGCACCTATTCACATTGAGGTGATACTTCTGTAGTAATATAACTTTTTCATAAAATGGGCCTGCAAGCTTAGGTATAACATCTTGATACACATACTTAATAAAATTCCTTCATTTTCTTCTAGGCCTACCTACCTATACATAATTAATTGTCTGTCTTGTAAATCAGATTAAACTTTAATAAGCCATTATAACCACTTAATAAGACAAAAGTGGAATTAAGACTTAGTATTCTTCCAAGAATAGATAGGTACAGTTCAATTCAAACTTAATGGCGGCTCGGAAGTTAGCTACTCGCTGCGCACTACCCCACCCCTCACCCCCGCTGATACATGAAATTGTTACTGCGCAGCGACTCGCCTCATGTTCCGCACCCTAATTGCGTAATACACGATCTATCACAATTTGTATCGGTTTGAAACAAATTGCTAATCCATTGCTTCATAAGTTAGAAAAAAAATCTGCTCAACAACGTAAATACAAAAACAAACGCAATGAATGTTGTTGAACTGTCAAAATGAAACAAATTCATTGGAATCGTTTACGAAAACGTTTTACGCAATTAGATAGCCGAGCCGCCCCATTAAGTTTGAATCGAACTGGATCCATCTACGTTTGTTTTGTAGGTACGTACAGGGATGTTACGGATATTCGCATCCGCTTCCGCATTTATTTAGACCTCTGCATCCGCATTAATCAAAGCGGAGCTCATGCAGATGCAGATGTGGGTCGAAAAGGGTAAATACCTATAAGTAAAATCATAATCAACCAAATGGAAATTATCATTTAAATAAAAATCCATATACCTAGCTCTAAATTTCAGGAACTAGTTTTATATCCTTTAAACACATAAAATTTCGAGAGATATATAGATTTTTATTATGAGAGATAATTATATTCATTTTAAATGATTATAATTTAGTAATAGGTAAGTACTTTTATTATAATTGCCACGAATTGAATTATTATCAAAATACAACGAAACAGTTCTGCAATTGGCAAAAAACGTAGGAAATTTTGAATTTGGCTTGCGGCCTTGTATCCCTTAAAAAATCTTGAGATCCGCATCCGGCGCAGGCGGATGTGAGCCATCAAAAATTCGCATCCGGATAAATTTAAAAAAAATCTGCATCTGCAACATCCCTGTACGTACTATAATTTAAAATAACTAACTAAGTAGGAAGGTAATTATTTTTGCAGTGCTCTAATATCCGTGAAGCTTTGTCAACGTCTCCTGCGCAAACGATTTATTGTACAGGTCTTAAAAACTGGGAATCGATCATATTGTTACCGTTACAGTATTATTTTTAGGGTTCCGTACGCAAAAAACGCACGTTATCGTGGAGTTGCGGCCACCGGACCGTCTTACCAATAGGATTTCGTAACTACCAAAATGGTGCGACTTTGTCTGTCCGTACGGTCTGTCTGTCATAGCTGCTTATTTTTCAGGAACGAGTTATGGGAAAGAATAAAAAAAACACGTGTTTTTAGTTGTAATAGGAGCCGAAATGGGCTGTTGAAATTATAAAGTAATAGCTTTTGCCAGCGGCTCCGCCCGCATGAATGACGGAAATAAATCCCTCGGGAACGTGCTACCGGGATAAAAAGTAGCCTGAGCGTTAATCCAGTTTATAAATTATTTGTGCGCTAAACATCCAAAACCGTTCAGTAGTTTTTGCGTGAAAGAGTAACAAGCAAGAAACATCCATCCATCCTCACAAATTTTCGCGTTTATAATATTAGTAGGATAAGTAGGTTACGTAGGTCAAGTGGGGTCTCATATGAAAGGGCTTAATTTGCACAATAAACATAATATTTGAACTTTAATTCACGGCGCATAGTTTTTGACTTGATTAAAAATGTGCGTAAAAATAACTTTCCCTCTAATTATCTCCAAACGCAAAGCAAAAATCTGAAATATAGTTTAGTATATAGAAAAATAGGTGGGATCAAAACGCCACTATCTTGTTTTTTCAATACGATCTCACAAAACAATTTCACAAATGCACCCAGCGCCCCCTGTCAATGTCATTCAAGCGAAAAAAGATCTTTGCTGCAGGTAAATCTATACTTTATTTTGTTAGAAGTTCATGTAAGTATGTAAAAATATAATATAGTATATGTTTACCTACCTACTTATTAGGAAAAATAAAACGATGTCTCCAACTAGCACAGTTTTGTGGGTACTCACCAAAAACCATTCTTAAACAAACTTTATTTGCAAACAAAAAAATAATAATATCAAAAATGATAAAAAAAACCTAATTATAGGTTAGGTACGGTAACCATTTGTAGGCGAATCCGACTCGCTCTTGGCCGGTTTTTTTACAGCGAATGGGTTATTTTAGCAAATCGTAAAACATTGTACATAAATGACATCAGAAGAATTCGAAAAATCTATCATATAAAAATAAATGAATAACACTTACATCATTTGCGGCGCTGGCGGCATTTTTATTCTTTCTCAAAGAAAATCAAATCCACAGAGTATTATCGTAATGAGTATATAAATTCTTAAATTGCATTAATTAAATACTTCAATCAATCAATTTATTCTTTACAGGACTGGTTTTGGAAGCACTGTCTTTGGATTCAGAAACACCAATACCACTGACGTTTACAGTTGAACATCCATTTTTATATTTGATTCTCTTCGAAGATAAAATAGTCTTTGCTGGCACTTACACACAATGAGGTGATATATTTTAAGGTACCATATGTTACGGGTTTGAAAACTTTTTTGTGCCTAGGTATTCGTATTTGGAGCTACCTAAATAAGCCGCAAGGGTCGATCGAAAGTCAAGCTACGTTTATCGCGGTCGGTACTCGGATGGGTGACCATCCATTACATATCGAGACCCCTCCTCCCCCTCGCGAAAGCTCCAGGGTAGCCCGCGAAATTCTTACGTTTTTTTCAATTTGCAGCTCAGTACTATCAGGTAGTACCTATGTTGATCGAAATATGATTCACAATCGTAAAAATATAGGTTTACAGAATAATTAATCAATAACAGATGCTTATAATTCTGTAAAGCAATATTTATTCCGGTCGCGAATCATATTTTGATCGACATACAACCTGACACTGACCTGAATTTCGCGGGCTACCTTAGCGCACCCCCATAAGCCGTTGGTCCCGGCTGTCAATCGTAGATCTTTAACAGTCGTTACGTGTCCGAATCCCAAAAGTCTGACAACCAGCGTAGGTTTACCAAGGGGTATCGTGTTAACCAGTTAATTGGGTTGTAGTGGTCAGATAGGCAGTTGCTCTATGTAAAATACTAGTGTTCATCAGCATCCAGCTAGACTGGAAGCCGACCCTAACAAAGTTGGGAAAAGCCTAGGCAGATTGATTCACATTAGTATCTTCGTTGCCTTAAAACATATGTAGGATTGTGTCTTCGTGGCTTCAATACGGGCCCAAGTGTTTTAGTCTTGCAAGTATAGTCAATGAATGAAAATTGTTTTATTTTAATTGATAAATACATTATAAGTATGCTTCGCGGGCTCGCGGCTAATTAATAACAGCCGCACAAGTCTATCGAAGGTTAAGTTACGCTTGCTTTACTGAGGTCGGTCTATAGATGGGTAACCATTCATTATTAAGACCCTACGTGCCTCGTCAAGCACGTTAAAGGATGATTTTGGTTAGAGCGCGAGCCGTGTCATGGTACGAGGCGCAGGCGAGGCGTGGATCCAAAACTTCAGAACACAACAAAAGTTGCCCAACATGTTGAAAGTCAGCGCGGAACTTTTGTTGTCTGTCTACGCATCTACTACTTTACGTCAGTCATCGACAACATGTCGCCAGAGGAACTTGTGTTGATTTCAGCGGCAGTTTTGGTACAGTTCGATTAATTTGAGCACTCGTTCGTTACACCACACTACGGACATTGTTACGCTTCACGTCTCCACTCGACAATAATTGATGCTTAACTAACGATGCTCTTTAAACAAACAACAAGCCACGCGTCATGTTGCGCGCCAGCTGGCCACGTCGCGCGCTGTTGTGCTGCGTGGCCGTACATGTTGAGCGTCACGTGTCGCGCGCCAAATGTTGCCTAGTGGAAACGCGGCTTTAGTCGTAGTCTGACGCCCGAAAATCGGACAACCGTTCTTACCAAGGGGTATCGTGTTACCCAGTGCCTGGGTTGTGGAGGTTAGATAGGCAATCGCTCCATGTAAAATACTGATATTTAGCTGCATCCAGTGAGGCTGGAAGTCTACCCAAGTTGGGAAAAGACTAGACAGATGAGATGAGAATGAGGTGTTGAAAGCTCGCCTACATTAACGGTAGCTTCAGTAGTGGATATGTTCAAATGATGGATGGACTACCTAAATATTATATTTGTTCCGCAGGACTTATTTTGCAGACTCATTCTTCTATTAGTTTACCGCCGCCCGTTGTGAAGTTCACGGCGGATCATCCCTTCTTGTTTGTAATACTTTTCGAGGATAAAATCCTCTTCGCTGGCACCTATGTTTATTGAGGTGATGTTACAAAGCTTCATTTCTTCGTTTCATCAGTCATTACCTTATAAAAGCAAATGCTTTATGTTAATACCGTAATTTACGAAAATACTTGGTTTGTCTATTTACTTGAAAATAATTGGTTCTATTGCACTCATTTCTATCTTTAACGCACTTGGTTTTGGTAGATTCCTAATTTGTTTGATACCTAAATAGATTTATTAGCACTGGCATGGTAGGTATGCTTTTGCACCCGGAATATAGATAGTGCCATCCACGAAGACGCGCCCCACTCCGTTCCGCTCCGTACTAGTAAGTACAGCTTACAATAGAGTAATTGGGGAAGGGGGGTGCGTCAACAGTACAGCAATCGCGGAGTGGGGCGTGTCGAATTAATAAACCACTTTCATTTTGAATTTTAATCTTGACTTCAGATGCAGTTGTAGTTACTTAAATGTACAGTGAACTGTACTTTCATAGTAAAAGTTTCACTTGGACAACGCCTTCATTTCCGAGCAGGTCATCTCCATAACTATGAATTGCTAGCTCCAATGGGATTACGTGTCAGCATGAGATCGGTTTATTAATACGGACCTTGGTCTAAGGGGCTATGATAAGCTTTGCTTGAAGAACTTAGGCTTATATCTCACTAGTACTTACACCATGGCGGCGCAAACATGTTCGCGCTGCCAGCAAAATATACACAGCTTTATGGTGGGTATCGCACCAGGCGCGGTTGCGCAACCAAACACACACACCGCATAGGTAATTTTTTTGGTAGATCGACCATGATTGCAATGCCACTGTGACCTATCTCACACTTCTTTAACTGTTGGAATTGCACGAATTGGTTGCCCTGCGATTTCGCGGAACTCTTCGGTATCACTGACATAACCAGGCATACAGGATGTACTCAGCCGTAAGTACGGCACATCGAGGTTTAGAACATCGTTTAATGCACAGGCTACACTGATGGGACCAAAGCGAAGTTCGTTTAGCTTCACTCGTGTAGCTACGTCGCCGACGTCTTTAAATACTTCCGTTTATACGGCGAACTATGAAGCGAAGTATGAAAAGATTCGGTAGCTACATGAGCGCAGCTAGACGAACTTAACTTCGTTCCCAGTGTGGCCTGCGCTTTAGAGCGTTTTCATATTGTCCGATACGATATCGGTGTCGGATGGCGATACATCGTCGTCTTTGTCACTCAAATCTGAGAGACAGTTTCTTTCAATAGCTCGATGTGTCACGTTAACGCCAGAGGAAGGAAACTACTTTATATCTAGTACGCACGTGCGATTGTTTAACGCGACGATTTTTTATGGCGCACTGTATTTACAACTCTTGGTTTTGAGCCGAGCATTGAGAATCGAACAGCGTGCATCCCAGCACGTCAAAAAATACACTGTTCGATTTTCAACTCTCGACGCTAAGCAGTGCGTTGAAATTCCAGTGAGCGATATAAAAATCGCCCGTGGGTACGAGGGCTTACTATATTCCTAGCCGGGATAACGCACGCTTACTGTCTCTGTCTTACTATCTTACTTCGGAACTAAAGAGGATAGCAGAACTAAGATATTTTTATAAATTTTACAGGTCTGGTTGCCGTGCCCATGTCATCATTTTCAAGACCACCACCGCCAATGAAATTCACTGTGGACCATCCCTTCCTATACATAATACTTTTTGAAGATAAAATTATTTTTGCCGGCACATACGCACTGTAAAAAATGACAAATTACTTTGTTTTTTGTTTGTAATAGTAACAGAAAAAATATATTGTCGTGTCTGTCAATTTATTAAACTTATTAAAACATAAAATATTATTTTAAGTGTTTTATTTATCCCAGTAAGATGATACTACGTAACTACATACAATACAATGAGTTTATCAATTTCACAGTGAAACTGAATTAAGAAAAAAAAATGTTCTGAGAATAAAATCATTATAATAATACTCGCACTGATAAAGCTGACAGTTATCTACAATAAAACAAATACACCCTTTTTATTCCAGTAGAACTAGAAAGTAAACCAACAAGCCTGAGCAAGCATCAGTCATGTTAAGTTGTACATAGGCAGCAACCATTTGGATTGGTAGGTTATTTAATATATTTAAACATAACTATATAGGGACGTATTTAAATGAACCCCAAATTATTGCCAATTTGTTGTCCTAAAAATATTATTAATGGGCACTCATACAATAAAAATGTGTTTGTTTATTTTTGCCTCAAATAATTCCCTTTTTGTTGCACTAAAATACTAAATAGCCATAAAATAAATTTTAAAAACTTTTGGTTGGGTGTCCTGGCTTTGTTACTGTAACCACCTTTGAGAAAAGGCCAGAAAGTAAAAAAAACATATTAAAAAAACTGTACTTATATCATTAGAAGCACTAACAGTTTAGCGGCACATTTAAGTATTTTAAAAAGCGACTGCATTACTGCATTCAAAGGTCAATAATATTTAGTGGGTCAGTTATAATATTTTCCATTATTTTGTATTTGAAATCTTAAGTCTAGTACTAGTACTTTAGATTTCTTTTAAATAAAAATCTTTATTCTATTTTATTGTTAAGATAAAACTTAAATAAGTGAGTATTAGAGTCAGCTAACTTAGCAAAAAATATTACAATATCACAAAGAAAAAATGTTACTTTTCTTTGTGCAACATAACCACGTGTAGGTATATATTTTTTTCTCAATAAAATTAGTTAGCTAAAACGTTAACAAAGCCCGCACCTCGACTTGTGCACTTTCAGAATTGCGGCCTTGGCTCTCACACTTGTTACTCATTTTAAATGCTCAGGACAACGCTTTGTTTAAACTTGAGAACAAAGAACCTTTAATATTCGGTACTCACTCTGTGCTCACATCATTTTGGATCCAATACTTTTCTGGTATTGACCATTGTACTGACAATGACATAGGTACTTCGATACTTTCTTGATTCACATAAACTTGTCACTAAATTTTAAAATAAAACAAACTATTAAAAACTATAACGAAATTGTTACTGTTCAAATGCTTTGTCTGAAGACAACAGGAAAACTCGGAAAACTTTTGCTTTGTTGTTTTGTTTGTTTGTGTAATTTTTGTTATGACTTATTCTTTTGATTTTTGAAGTTAGCTACAATACCTATTAGGTACATTACAGTAAAATCTCAAAACTATTTTTTTTTTTTTAATTTGAAATAATTACTTATTAGGCAATTCTTTGTACATTGTTTTATTTTTTTTCGTCAGCAAAACGGGGTAATTGATAAAATGATATATTAAAAGAAAATAAGGCGTTTACAGGGATCGTTTTCGAATTATCATCATCAACGGTGGAAGTCGGTGGTAAACAGGGTTGGATTTTGTACTATAATTAGGTATAGTATTTATACTATAATTCCGCCCTTTGTACTATATACTATCCACATCTAAGGATAGTACGCTAAAATACTATAATTTAAAGTTTGCTCCCGAATGCTTAGTTTTAGGTCATATTATGAATATTGTGATTGTGACCGTGCGTGTAAAATTTGTCCTAGATTGTTAAGTTCTTCCACATGCAAATGCAGACTGCGAACGAATATTCTGTAAAGTGAACCTTACCAAGACTAAGATACGACACAAAGTACTCTGTGATACGACACAAACTGGCAACACAATCCATAAACGCCATTTTATTGTCTTGTGACGCTATCAAAAGTGGTAGCAAAAGGGGGAATATTGTACTGGATTTTATTCCTACTGAGGATGTGATATATAAAATTTAAAAAAAATGATTTTAATGACTATTATGTGAAAAAATTAAAAATAATGATAGTGTACATCCTTTTTTTTTTATAAATACTATCCTTTTAAATTTTTTGTACTATCTTTTTCTACATACCTAAATCCAACCCTGGTGGTAAACTAGGTAACTACGTCTGATTTCTGACTTACGTCTAGACCAGACATTATTATTATAAAAACCGATGACGGGACGGGCTGACGGCTGATTTAACCTAAAAGATAAATATTGAATGTTTCCGTTTTTCAAAGTAACAAGCTTTATTACACACTTTTACAACAAACACTTATAATTAACTGCTTTATTTCCCATGAAAAGAATGACTACGTTAAGGAGATACATCGGTAAGTTTACCTACTTACTAAGTTATGGAAGCAAAAACATAAAAATAAAATTAAAGTTTGTTGTTGTCAATATCATAAAGATCATCCTTGTTTATTCATCAGACGGCTTTGCAACTATTTTCAATAGACTAACTATATTACTCAAGCAGTTGGCGCTAATTTTCTACCATCTCCTCTATTATTTATGTACTTACCAAACTTTAAAAAATGTGATTTCTTAACAAAAACTGATTGATATACCTACTTATTTCAGACATTGGAG
The DNA here is from genome assembly GCA_914767815.1 of Eupsilia transversa. Taxonomy (NCBI): domain Eukaryota; kingdom Metazoa; phylum Arthropoda; class Insecta; order Lepidoptera; family Noctuidae; genus Eupsilia; species Eupsilia transversa. The sequence goes on along the minus strand of OU611889.1, from coordinate 11,625,508 downwards.
CAAACCTTACAGATGATATGTATCAGGGCATGTACCATGGGTCAAAGAAACATGAGCCCGATTTAGACATAGTGTTGGCTCGTAGCTGGGCTGCAGGGCTGGATAAGATGATCATAACTGGAGGCTCCTTGACAGACAGTTACAAAGCTATTGAATTGGCACGGTCTGATCGTAAGTCACTAGCTAGTTAAGTATATGGTTGTGGGCTCCTACCTATGTCAGCGCTTTATTCTGTTCCAAAAGTATTTGCATTGTATTGTATGTTTTATGTAAAAAAGTAAATAGTTTTTTTGGTTTTGTTTCTTATTTTCTCTTTTATTCTTAAATACAGTGTCTACATCTCTTTTTATTTATTCTCCTATCGCAGATATGCTGGATGAGATTTGTTTAGAAATAAGCCCTTTTTATACATGTATATAGGTACATAAACTGTTAAATAAAAAAGGTCTAATTTCAGCCAGGTTATATACAACAGTAGGCTGTCATCCCACCAGGTGTAAAGACTTCTTGTCTGATGCTGAAGCCTACTTGCAGAGCCTCCGAGACCTAATAATGGAAAATAAGGACAAAGTTGTGGCTATCGGGGAGTGTGGACTGGACTATGACAGGCTAAACTTCTGTGAAAAAGATGTTCAGCTTAAGTAAGTGCTATAAGTAGTGTTTTAAAAATAGCAACATCAAAAATAACCAATCCTATACCAAATTCACACTGAAATTTTTTGGAATAAGTTACTGAAACAAAGCATTTGTATAATTATGACCACAAACCCGCAACATTTCGTGGTTGCATACCTTTTTAATCAGTCAAGATTTTTAATTCATATTCTTTATGGCACCTCTTCTCTTTAGGGCATTAGCTATCCAAATAAAAATCTCTAAAAAGTATGAAACAAGAATGTATTCTCAACTATTCAATATTTACCATCTATTAAATAAACAACTTACCTACTCATAATATATTCAAATAATGTATTTATTATTTAATACATAGGTATTCATAGTAAATGTTCAGGGTATAGCCGTGGTCATATAGGTAAATCAAGGAAAACTAAGGCGCAGTAGGGAAGTTGGAGTCGCGCCAGAACAAAAACTTCAAGTCCTTTTTTGGCGCGTGTTCCAACTCAGTACCTACCTAGAAATCTTCATGAAAGACGAGTTTTGCCCATACCGACGTTTTCGTGGAAGCCTATACCTTACACTACACCACGCAGCGCAACACGACTGACGCAGTCATCACTTCGTGTAAAATAACTTTTTGTTTAAGGGCCTATCAGTCGTCAAATTGCTTAGCAAGATCCGCCGTTATGTCGAAACTACTGCAGCATTAATTTTAAAATAAATATATGTTAAAGTTGAGCTGATGTTGGCTGAAAACACGATTTCATAAAAATTTCTCGATAGAAAAAAAAAACCAAAGTTCGGTTTGGAACAGTAAACCGCTGCTATTAAAAAAATACTTCAAATTAGATCATGAAACTTGGCACACTGACTAAACTAAGCAGCGACTATGTTTTTTATTTTTTATAAATTACCATTATTTTCGCCGTAAAAAGCAATTACCTAAACTTTTGCCGATTTGTTGCCGCCTCCGTCTCGCTCGCACTCAGCCCGCGAGTAGTATCGTGCGAGCGAGATAAAAAGCCGAGGTTGGGTGGGCAGTTTAATGCAGGGGTGGGCAAACGGTCGATCGCGATCGACCGGTCGATCGCAAGGGAATCTATGGTCGATCGCACGCAACAGCCAAAGCAACAGATATCAGTTTTTGGTCTCTTTTGACCCAAGAAAAATACCCAAGTCTCCAACAAATCGCACAGCAATTAACTGCTTTGTTTGGGTCGACGTATTTGTGCGAATCTGCGTTTTCTCAAATGAAAATAATTAAATCCAAATACCGCAATCGACTTACCGACGAACATTTGTCTTCCTGTTTACGTTTGGCACTTAGTAAATACGTGCCTTCCTATGAGAAATTAGCAGAAAATACGCAGTGCCATGCATCTACCTCTAAGTAAATCGGTCCAGAGAGGCCCGAAAACTGATAAAAACACTCTTAGTTCATGTGATTGGCTTCATACTTATTTTTAGTAGTTATTAGTTATTAACTTGTATAATAAGAAACTGTACTTCTTTAATTGTAAATAAAAGTATATTTAAATAGTAATATGTGCGCAATACCTACAATAAACGATTTAACATAAAAAAATATTGTCTTATTGCAAGTCGATCGCTTGTCGTCTCAATTTATTGATATAGATCGCCATTAGTGAAAGTCTGCCCACCCCTGGTTTAATGTATGTTTAAGTTAAGATATTTTTCTATGGGCCTGTGTCGCCTGAAATAAATGGTATTATATTGTTACAGGTATTTCGAGTACCAGTTGCAACTCAGTCACGAATTCAGTCTGCCGTTGTTCCTGCACTGTCGCGCGGCTGCCGACGACTTGGTCGCAATACTGGAGAAAAACCGCGACTGTGTCGTAGGCGGAGTCGTGCATTCGTTTGACGGAACAGAAGATGCTCTGCAAAAGATACTGGACTTGGGGATGTACATAGGTATTAATGGATGGTCAGTTGACGAGTATGCAGATCAAACAAGTACATTTATCTCACGCTGCTTGACGGAATAGTTTTCAGCTCATATGAATAGTATAGTTATATAGTACCATTTCGGAATTTCTGATTCACAATAGGTATTCCTTTTTGAAAAAATTAAAACTTAACAAGGGAAAAAAAATTGGTCTAGTAATCGCAAGCGCGACTGCTGAGCGCGAGGTCCTGGTTTCGATAACTAGCGAAATGTGGGTATTACTATACACCTTTGCCGAATTCTTCGTGGCTTGTCACTGTATTCTATACTGTGCGTATGTATACTAGCTTGCAATGCAAAAAGATTTTTTCAAATCCGACTGGTAGTTCCACAGATGAGTAAGTTCAAACAAAAAAACAAAATTAATACAGATTTCATTTATTTTCAGCTCCTTGAGAACAAAAGAAAACTTAGAAGTGGCATCAAAAATACCCAAAGACAAGCTTATGATCGAGACCGACTGTCCATGGTGTGAGGTGAAGCCGACCCATCCTGGCTATACCCATGTGGTGACGAAGTACTCAACAGTGAAGAAAGAGAAGTACTCACTTGGTTCTGACAGTCAGGTGAAAGGAAGGAATGAACCAGTTAATATTGTGTAAGTATTTTATGGACAGGCGCGAGGCGGCGACCGCTTACCCGGAAGGCGCAGTGTTTAGGTCCCCCAAAAGGTGGACTAAATGTGTAACACAGTTTCAATGACAATATGAAGGATATTGCTTCGTAGGCCAAAAGACTATTTTCAGACAAAGAGAAATTTAAAAAAAATGTTTGGTCTACTAAATAGTTAAAATCTCGTTTTTTTTTTATTTTCAGGCAAGTCCTAGAGATTTTAGCAGCAATCCGGAAAGAAAATACAGATGACTTAGCAGCAGCCATTTACGAAAATACTAGTAGATTATTTTTTAACAAAAATAAATTGTAGATATTTATAATGATTAAAAATAAGCGAAGTTATTTGTTACTAAAGGTATGTTTTTCTTATTTCCGTTTTGTTAGTAATCTGAACTTATACCAACTTGTTTTATTCCGATACATAAATTTAAAAAAATGTATAAATCGTTTGATGACCCCAAAACCCGCTACAACCAGTTTGTCTTTAGCACTAACTATTTAGAGACTGGTCTAACAGCCATCGACTCACTGGCCTCGACGGAACGTGTATTTATTTCGAAGATAATGAAATGCAATGAACTCTATCTTGGATCGCGTTTACACGCTGGTCGCTTTGAGACGGAACTCTCAGGGCGCGAAGCCTACTCGCACTTGCCCGGGTTTAGTTGCTAACTCTACTTAGTTCTCGTTAATCGCCGGCGTTGGGACAGGTGCCTATAGGGAGTGAGTGTAAATTAAACGCTTAATAAATCACTAACAATATTTAATTGTGATTTCTTACAATTATTTCGTACAACACAACATTTATCATCTTATTCAGAGGAACAAATATCTAAATGAAATGGTTGATGTCCACCGGATCCATATTTCATTCACTCAAATAAATAGCTTAGCTTGAAGGGGAATTCTAAGTTGTGTGAACATACATTATTTTCTTATGTTTATTTCCATTAAAATAAATAGAATCGCAAGAAAATAAAGTTGTTTTCAATGTTGACTGATAGATTGGAAATGGGCATGATTAGCATTATATAGATATTTGATCATACTATGGTGTGACCTCAAAGTATCCATAGTACCTACAAATAATAAAATATTGCTATGGGAAATGTTGCTCCGGCGAAAAATTACAGATAAGTAAACTACACAATGCAATTTTAAGTTGTTCCTCCATCATTTCCATTAAAACACGATCTCTCAACACAAAATAAATATACTACAAAAAGCTTATACCCCTATTATATCATTTGTTAAAAGATTCAATAATATGAACAATGAAGTTATTTGGATGACAATAAGAGGTAACTTAATGATTCATTATGAAATGATACCAGTCTGTTAGGTATTAAAATGCATCATAGGGAATGTATTCAAATACTGGATTTTGATTTCAAATAAATACTACAAATTTCATTTATGTTGGTTGGTTGTCATGGATTAAATTTTTTGTAAAAATATATTCTTCAATGATATGATTTAATTATTGCATGACTTAATAAATTGAGTGAAGTATAGAAGATTTTAAATAAAATTGTTGAAACTATCTATTTTTGGCACACAATGCTTAGAAAAGTAATTAGTTAATTAATAGTTATTTATTGATAGAATTAGTTGGCACTAGTTACAAGATCAATGGGATGGCAATAAAACGGCCAATGTTATAATTAGATGTGTTGTTAAGACAATTTTGTATATCTTTATAATCAATGTGTGCCAAGAATAGTTTGTCACATAGTAGTAAACAGGTCCGTTCGGTTTTAGTCACTATCTGTGTGTATTGTACTCGATTTAAATTTTTCTTCATAAAGGAAACAGATAAATAAAAAAATAAACAAATTTGATAAGGACATGTTCAGGCAGAGGACTGTGTTCGTTTTGTGCAAGTCCCAACTTTGGATAAAATAGAAACATAAAATGGAAGTGTGTGCTAATATTATTTGATATTTTTTTATTCCAACACGGGTTGTTAAATATAATGCTTTACACAAAATTTACAAACATTGTATTAATTGCATTGACCGAATAATCCTATTTGAGCATAGATACAGTTATAGACATCACTGCTTGCATATTATATATAAATGTATATATTTTGATATCTTGGTGTAAATGGATACAATTCGGTCAGTGAACACATGATAAATTAATTCTAATTTAGAAGATAGATTTTGAACACTGCTGTCACAAAAGGTGTAGAAAACGAACACAAATAACACGATAAACTCAGTCCTCTGTCTGTGTAGCACAGTTATCACTAAAGTGGAGGGTTACTCTTCAAGGTATCTTGGAGTAGATGTGCACCTGTTCCCGGAACCAGTGGAAGTATGACGTCACGTGGGACCGGGTGACGTTCAGAGCGGTTTCCGTTTTGTTCTGCAGGATCTCGGGCGCCCATTCACCTCTGAAATAACGTGATAGCATACTAATTATTGTGGTTTATTAAAAATTGATTTTTTTATATGAGAATATGGTTATCTACGGGGAAAAGACGTAGCTAAGTATATGTATATTGTGGTTTTATTAGTTTTTCTGAATCAAACTAATCAAGAATGAAATAATAACTTTTAAAAATTTGAGAATCCAGAAATGAGAATTAAATGAATAATAATCAAATCAAGCTTTGGTTATTATTATATTTACCTATCCAATATTCATTACCAAACAATATTCAATACATAGTTACAAAAGGCAGGGGATTTCGAATGTCACCCTAAATTCTCTAAGTATTACTAAATAGTATTTCGGAACCTGTTTCAATTTAACCAAAGACATTTTCCTAATATTGTCCTTTTTCATTTTTGTAAGTCATCTCTAATCAGTTGAAATAAGTGAGTAATTTGTAACGTCTCAAGTAACCTCGAAATTTAAGTGTACACAATGGACTAAAGACGGAAAACGGCATTCTTTATCTAATTTCCTACAAGATACCTAGTTCGTAAAATAAATATTGGATTGTCGTTTTAAAACTTGTTAAAATCACCTGATAATAAGCACACAACAATAATACAAATGGTTCACTCCTCAAATCATTTAAATAAAAAGCACTCTTGCTAAGACACAATAAAGTGCAATTCAGGTCGCACTATACCTACAATTATATTCACCTAGAAGTTTCCTCTCTTTCTATCGCGTACCTAACTCTTATATCTTCTGACTACGTTACGCTCACTGAATTGGCCCGACAAGACGAGCAAGCCGCCGCGTACTTGTAGCTTCATACCTAAAATGCTTAGTGTGCCTTCTGTACTATTTTGTGTAAGTAATATTATAATAAGTTTCACGTAGAGCCAGTTATAATGTGTTTTTACAGACACTTGCTTACGATTCTGGCGCAGGTTTTGTAAATTAAGAGATATTGTGACAGTGTCGAGACTGAAATACTCGATTAATCGTGTTGGCAAGCATTAACATAACATCCTCCTAGTATTCTCCACGGTCAATCAAAAAAAAATCAAAATCTTGCTTATAATCTTAAAATAGCATCTTATCATCCTACGCAACTTGTAAAAACCGAGCAATGTTGATTTTTGCAAACCTAAATAGTTGGCAATGAGGACTTTTCACATTTTTGCTAATGCAGGTTTTTTTTCAATCTTATTTTTTTTTCTGTGCCAGACTTAATAATACACGTCATCCAGCTATCATCAATTTCTTTGACTCATGTAATGATAATTGACTACATACATAATTATCTCAATGTCACATGAATAAAATGACTGACTTTTGACTTCTTACTGATACTTGTTTGATTACTAACACATGTCCATTTTATTATTCTAAAATCAGTTTATCTATGCAAAATTTTCTCATCTTTGTCCATTCTCAAAAAATGTTTTAACTAGCTGATCTTAAGAGGGATCAGCGAATATTTTTTTTTTGTTTCATGTCGAACCTCACAAACTCACAGCTTACACTAAAGCTGCAATTATTATGATAAATTTTTAGCACACAATCCAGGCTCACAAAAAAAAAACCCACTAGCAACTGCAACTGATATCTCTACTAACTAACTTACGAATCATACTCAAAATAAAAAAAATGTTCATTATAATACTCACACAAAAACTTTAGTTGTCAAGTACTCTGTCGTCAGCTGATAGTAGTTATTAGAATACTTCTTGACTGTTTCAAAACCGCTCGCTGTGTAGCTCTGTACATTGTCCACCAGCCCTGGTGCATACTGCTCAATAGTAGCTAGAACTACCGGGGTTTTCTCGGCCACATACTCTACAGTGTTAAAATACAACACGCCTACTTTCTTCGTGGCTAAGTAGACGAACTCTCTTGAGAGGAGTACGTAAGGTGTGCATGTTTCGACGGTCTGGGTATAGTAGACTGGCGCATTGTTCTCAAGCCAGAGGTACCCGCGTGCTGATGTTGATAAAGTCTTCTGCCAAGCCCGCTGACTGTGCTCCAAGACTCCGAGGTCGTTCAGCAAACGACCCGTTGTGCTTTCTGTGGATCAGAAGTGTTATGTTAAGAATTTGTTCATTTATTTTTACTTTAATTGGGATCATATGACTTTGTTTTCCATTTGCGTTCCAAGTTAACTTGTAATTCATTTAGTAGTCTTGATGCGAAGGGTATACTATTCGCAAAATGTTCAGTTTTCTTTAAACCGTATATTCTGCGAATCGGACGTTCTGCGTCACTGCATTTGCGTACATACAAATGTTGGATGATATTAATATCAACCAACATTTTAGGTTATTGGAAGTGAGAGCTTACAATTGAAACAGAAAAAGTATCTGATAAGGGAAAACATAGTAATGAAATGTGACGTCATTCATACACATATCGCTGTAATTTTCCGTAGTTTAGCAACAGAATGAATGCCATGGATGGATCGACAAAGGCCATAAATATTAACACTAATTACACCACTCTATAATTGAATTAATAAACGCAAACAAGAAAGATAGGCACTACTACTACTACTACTACTACTAGATAGGAACTATTAATGAACGAGGAATAAACATTGCCAGTAGACTCTATTATTATTTTAAGGTACTAATAAACAGGAAAATAAAATCCTTGATTTATATTCTAAGGCCATTTATCTATTTACGGGTATGTAATCATCAACCACTCTTCATAACCGACGTCGTTTACCATAAACTATTTTGTTTTTTTATTCAATATCAAGTTGAAGGTTACAAAGTTTAATGGACTATCAAAACCTGTTTTCTTTCGTATTTATTCTGAGATTATAAGAAATGCAACACAGGCCATAGGTTATTATATTTTATAACACCGTCTTATCAATGCAAACAATGTTACATTTTGAAAACATGGTCTTATCTAACACGATAAAACAGTCATTACTGCTATGCAGACCATGCCATGGTCATATGGAGGCATTCTGTCTTTTATAGAATAATTTATTCTGGTTTGAGGAAAACTAGTTGAAAAATCATTTATGATGACAATGTTATAGACAAAATTTGCAGTTTAGAAAGGTGCAAATAAGATTATAAACTTGGTTACTTGGTGCACCAAGGTGAGGGTAGCTGCCCCCTGGGACCTTCCTGCCTCTAATTAATACTCTTTCTTATTCTCCCTCTTATTATTGCTGATTAATTACGTACCTACATTCACAAAGTATAAGTCAGCATACGATTGGACTTTATTGGGCTGTCAAACCATACAGATTCTGATATACTATGTAATTTGTTACTTTTTTAATTATTCGTTTAAATCCATTGCTCCTAAAATATTATTTCTTGTAACAGAATGTACCACACTTTTGAAATAAATAAACTATTATTATGACACAGGCCTATATACGGCAGAAAATTCTTGATTACTGGAAACATCATACCTGGGTAATTTTTTCCCCCTCTTCCCCATAAACCTAACCCCACAAAAAAATCAGGGATGCCCATGCATTCTGTAGTTATTCAGGGATCTGTCGAATGACTACCGGAAGTCGACCGACGTGTAATTTACATAGGCAGTCACAAATTCGGATGTCAATGGAATTTTGATGGTTTTGGACGAAGCTCGACGAACTTTTCTAAAGACGTGTCGTGTCGTGACGTGTCATTTACACTTGGTGACTTAGGTGATAGTGAACCAGCAAGTCCATCCCTGCTTGTGTTAAACTTAATGCAAAGTCTGCCAATGTAATGTGCGCTTTTGTAATTTCTAACCTGAAAATATTATTGTGGACGTCCACGTCCATAAAATGTACGGAAATACGCGTACGTTCTTGTGGACGAAAATTTAAGTGTCGTAATATATTTCGATACATTTTTTCTGCCCTGTGTTATCGCGATGCCGGATGGACGTTCACGATAATATTTTCAGGTTAGAAATTACAAAAGCGCACATTACATTGGCAGACTTTGCATTAAGTTTAACACAAGCAGGGATGGACTTGCTGGTTCACTATCACCTAAGTCACCAAGTGATGTTATGTTAGCAATTTATAACCAGCCAAGTGCGAGTCGCACCTCGCACACGAAGGGTTCCGTACTGTATTAAGATGGAGCAAAAAAACGCCGAAAATTGGGGCCCCCCTTTAATGATTAACTTTATTTAATTTATATTATTTGCTATTTTAGCGGTAATAGATTAGAAATACAAAATCTGTGAAAATTTCAACTGTCTACCTATTTCGGTTCATGAGATAGAACTTGCTTACAGACCTACGGACAGCGGAGGCTTAATAATAGGGTTCCGTTTTAGCTCCCTTCGGGTACGGACGGAACCCTTACAAAAACGCCCAATGCTAAATGCTAGGTTTGATTTTGAGCTTCATACATATGACAAAAAAAACTGTAATATAGAGATTAAGTATAATTTTATTTACCGGGAGCGAATACCATATTAAGCTTTTAGATTTAAAATTAAATCTGTATTAGCACTAGTCGATGTTCACACTGCAGAAGACCTCAAAGCTTGGAGACGCGTCGTTTATGGTCGCGATCCTCAGCATTGAGGGAATCGAAGAAGATGAAGAGGATGTTAGGAAACTTTTATTTTTCATAAGTGCTGAATTAAATTATATAACATAATAAGTTATTGTAAAGTACTGAGCATAATTAAACCTTCATTATTCTACTATTGAACTATTAAACCTGACATCTTGGGTTGTTGTTGTGTCTGACAGAATTACTGTCAGAACACAGCATTTGTTTTTTTTTTTTACTTCGATAAATTGTAATGGCATTGTATATGTTTTTTATTAAGAAGATTATGAGTAAGGAGTATTTAAATGCTGCTTTTCTTGGCAAAAATTAAAATAATGGTTTCATTAATAAACAGGGTAGGTTAGTTGGTAATAAGCTTACAGATTTTTCGTAGCCTAGATAACTCATTAATAAAAACAGATTTCCCAAAATAGTTTAAAATATTACAACTGAAGCGGCCACCCTGTCCAAATACATCTGATTATGGATAACATTTCTAAAAACATACCTACTTAATAAAACAGCAGGGTGACTTACACTGGCAATGTCTTTGATTTTGACATTTCAATATCATTCATTGCAAGATTTATTTTGCCAAAGCAGACATATTTTTCAAATATTAAGCAATGGAATAACAATTTTCCAAAGTCTGTCAGATTTTGATCGATTTGAAGTCGCATTTGGGGTGCAGGTCACATCACTTGCCACCCGACAAGATTGAGGTAATAAAAAAGGGCCCATTACATAAACACACTTACTTGGGAAGTTGCCACCTACTCTGGAGACATCGTATGAGACCAGCCCAGCTATGCCAACCAGCAAGAAGAAACTGGCCCAGATCCAAGGGAATCTTCTAGTGCTTGTCATTCTGTCTAGAATATCCTGGAGAGGAACACAAATAGGTATTAAAATTGAAACTGGCATAATTCTTTTTTATTTTTATTATATTCTTTTTTATTATATTTTATATTAATTAATTCTTAATTAGGCAAAAGCTCAGTATCCTAATCCCTAAGAATATTATAAATACGAAAGTAAGTCTGTCTCTTCATGCTTGAACCATCTACCGATTGTTATGAAATTTGACAGATAGGTAGCCTCAGACCTGGAGAAGAACTTAGGTTTTCATCCAGGATATTTGTATGAACAAGAAAAATAAATACAGTTGAAGTTGTAGGCAACATCTAGCTAGTAAAATATAATCATTAAAAGGTCTTGAATGCTATTGTATCCTAGGGTAACAGCCGCTAAAGTGTGCACATTCATAAAGACTTTCATTAAATTTGCAACAGGTGAGTTCTTAAGAAGCCTTCTCTTAACAAAAATTGACATTTATTTATTGGATCTTGGCTTTTTAAATATTATTATTATGACTAACTCAGTTTCCTGAAAGCAAACACATTCAATGTAATTAAATATATTGTAAAACTATGTTTGGTCATTTATATTTTGTACAGCTGATCAAAATAGCTAATGTGAAAGACTGGGTGGGAATAATTTTGGTATTGATAGCTCAAATAAGGCTCTGTGTGGTATATTTGTGACCAGAACACACTTTTAAATAGATTTCCTCAAACTGGGGACAGGGAAACAAACTAAATTATAAAGATTGTGCAAAATAGCATTATTTTTGAAAGGTTGTTATTGAAAGACTAACAAAAGCTTGCATATGTGATGCAGAAGCAGAACTGTATTTTTACAGTTGTGTAAATATGAACCTACCTGTTTGCTACTAACAAAAATAAATTATTAAAATATACAAAGGCACATTTTGGTTTGGTTGAGATTTTTTGGTTATGTTTCCAAGATTTTAAGAAATATATTTCTTAAATTTCCTATTCAGCACATACACTATGTAGCAGTAGCACTATTACAGACTAACAATACCTATAAGTAGGTATAGTAGAAAAATAATTGAATCCCAGGGTTTATGAGAACTTATCAACTATAACACACTAGGACACAACTTTCACAAAAATGAAGTCCGATGAGAATAGCACTACTATAAGAATTTAGAAAATGCACGTTTTAATGATGTTGATTTTACCTAGATATATACAAACACATAAATTGAAACACCTTGGGTGAAATGCCTCCCGCAGAGTAACGGATGTAACACATTCAACATTTACTGTTAGCACTACGCCCGCGTACACTTCACAACGCCTAAAGTAGTTTTTCAACTTCCATTCACAAGCTAACTGCGCGATTCTTTGAATTGATTCACTATTTGCGCACGGATAGGTACCACAAAACGATTAATAAAATTACGCACACCTGCCTACCGTTGTTTGGGTCGTTAGAGATTTCTTTTTAATCATATTGTAGTTTTCTAATTATAATTACCTTCAACGAATGATGAAAACGCTAAGAAAATTAAAATAGATTCAACAGTGAAAAAATATGTCGTCCTCAAAACTCGTTTTTTTTCTACTGCCAAACTTAGGGTGGCCACAATTTAAGAGAAGTTAATTACCATATTGTCAAAAAAGAATACCACAATCCAACTCTCTTTATTCCATCAAAGAGAAAAAAATGCCTATTTATACTCTTCTACAAACATTGACGACTTTTACGGAAATGAAGGTATCATCATTGTAATATACAATGATTTATTTATTAACGGATAAGTTCAGCAGAAGCTATAGTATAAACATTTTTTTGTAATGTTTAAATACTTTCTCGAATATAATAGAAGTATTAAAAAGAGTATTTAACAAAAAAAAAAAAATAATGAAATAATCAATAATATTCATGTGGTATTAATTTACACAAAAAATACTACAATTTATAAAAATGGTTTGCTGGCAACATCCCAAAAAGATAAGGACGTGACATGACATTTGACCTCAATAGTACATCATCAAAGTTACGGTTCTTTTTAGTCGATTTCAGAATCTTCCGATAGTGTATCCCTGTTAGTCTCGTGGTCGCAAGCGCGACTGCTAAGCGTGGGGTCCTGGGTTCGATTCCCGGAGGGCGTGTTATTGAGTTTTTCTATTAGGAATTTCATAGAACCAGCCGGATTTGGAAGTTGGCGGTATACCCCCGTGCCTCGGAAAGCACGTTAAGCCGTTGACCCTGCGCTTGATCTCTCTCTGGTCGTGTTGGATTGCCGTTCCATCGGACTGTGAGAGTGCACCTGTGTTTACGCACACATTTGTGCACTATAATAACTCCCGCGCCGAAAGCTGTTGGTCTCCGCTTAGATTGGCCGCCATGGCCGAAATTTAGTTTAATTTAGTCTAGAGGACTATTATTGTTATAATAGAACTACACAACGAAAAAATCTACAGTGTTGTTATTCGATTTTGGATCGACTTCGTGCTTGATATTCGACACTCCTTTCGGCTTCCGCAAATCTCCTTATAAAGCTAGATAAATAATACATGTGAAAGCAAAATACGGCAAGCTGCTTACCTGGCATATTTTATTCGTTCTAACAACAGTCTCATCCTTCTTCTTGCCCTTCAAAGCTTCTCCGCAGACTTCTTTATATTGCAAGACAGTCATTTTTAAGGATTTCTGTCTCAATTTCTTACTGACTTCGGCCCAGTTAGTGTCTGGTTGGAAAACAAAAAAATATATATTATATTTACATGTATTTAAACAAAGAGCTCAACTAACTTATGATAGTTAGCTAGCCAATCTCATATTATAAAAACACCCGTATTATCATTATAAGCAGACCATAGTTGTTTTTGTTTGAAGGGTGGAAATGAAATTAAACTTACCAATATAATCAACTAATGTAGCAGACTGTTTGCTGCACCGATGGAACAGCTGTCTCCAAGTAGCATTGCATGAGTCGTCTCTCACGAGACAGTCGACCAGGCAGTCTACGAGGACCTTATGATACGGGTCCAGGGACGGGCCACTCAGGTACTGGTTGGGCAACTTCTTCATTAGTTGATTGAAGGTCACTTGCAGCTTATTATTGCTTTTCTTGAAATATATATTCTGAAATTTATGGTACTATTAGTGTTAGGTTATTACTATTTCTCATGTGTCAAGCCACTGCATTTCTTTATGCATGGACAACGTTTTACATGTTGGAAATTTTGTAATGCTACTCCTTTTTAGGGTTCCGTAGTAAACGAGGAACCATTATAGTTTCGCCATATCCGTCTGTCTGTCTGTCTGTCCCCGGCGTAGCCCAGAGACTGTTAGTACTAGAAATTTGGCATGAGTATACATACTAATGACGCCGACAAAGTGGTAAAATAAAATCTTGAAAAATGTAAAGTGGGGATATCTTTTTTTTTTTCGTCTATCCCATAGTGTGGGGTATCGTTAGAAAACTCGTTCAAAAATTGTATGGGGAACATGTTTTTCAACTACAATGTTAAGTTTGTTCTTGGGATAAGTTCATCCCTTCATTGTGCGTGGTCCGACACGCACATGGCCGGTTTTTTTTTATTGGTTTTGTCATGTCTAGTTCTGAGGAGTACCCGTGCAACGTAATTGAAATCCACATACCTTATATTTACTTAGTTGCTTGATAAGGTCACTTGACAGATCCTTAGGCAGTGCACTTCTCTTGTTATTCACCATGTCAATCATGGCGAATAGCTGATCCTGACTAACTTTAGTGTTGTCCATGGTTCCGTGTTCGTCTAGTAGGTTCGACAAGTATCCTACTACGTATTTAGAGTAGTTCTTCAACTCGATGATGGGAAGGAACAGATCCTGCCAAGCTAGAAAAGGAACATTCAGTAAAAAGTTAAGTAGTAAATGTTTTGATTATAGCCAGATGTGTTTTTAATCACATCTGTTATCATGACATTATTTGAGCTGGGTAGTTAGTTAACTACCAGGTTTTTTTTTTAAATTCAAGTACAAATGACTGGCACTTTAAGTATTTACACCACACGCAAGAAAAAAACTGAATACAGATCACTTACCATTTCCATATACCTTTTTAAATATAAATTTAACACATGCCTACCAATACTAGTTCTAACTAATAAATCTAGAGTTATCTCATCTTTACCTTGGGAGGTGTCAAAATGACGCGAGATAACAAATTATCTCAACAAGTTCTGACCCAAAACAGTATCTTGGCCTATGCCTCAAGTAATTTCACTCTTATCTCTTTTTTATGTAACCCAAATTATTGCGGATTAATTTACTACCGAAGAGTATTATTTTTAAATGGCGAATTAAGGATTTACCTTTTAGACCAACAGCAAAATCACTGCTACCACCCTGACCAAAAGCCCATAGCAACGAGAGTCCAATAGGCGGCCTATTTTGGTAGGAGTTGCGGAGACTAGCACTCTTCTGTATAGACGTGACGCAGAACTCTGGGTAGTCTTGCGCTAACATTTGCAGCAGTAACCTGTGACCGTTCACAGATTGACCTGGAATCAGAGATTATTATATCATAATGTTTTTTTGGATAAATATAATATTCTTCTGTAGTGTGTATAGTGTAGAGTAAGAGTAGGATTTATTCTCTGTTAAATAACAATCACAGTCAACAAAAGAACTAAGCAACCAAGCAGGTAACATAGCAGATATCTCACAATTACTTCTAATCCATTTTGTGGTGAGAAGTCTGATATTGCTGTGCCAAGTGTGTTTTGAACTTTAAAAAAATTATAAATACATATCAACTAACGTAACATTATTATATGGTTGTCTACCTCTTTTTTTACCGGAAATCGTACGCAATATTGTTATGTCATAGAAAACCAACAACCATGAAATTCAGATAAAAGTGAAAGTAAAAATAAAAATATGCATATTATAACACAAACCTCTGCTCATGTCATTCGCAAGTGATGTAAGAGTGACATCAAAGAACAGTTGAGCGTTTGCTTTGCCAGCGTCCTGCAACACATCAGCCAGAGATCTCCTGATCTCTTCAGGGACACTAGACAGTGGATACAAGGGAGGGTACGAGGAAAACGTAGGGTCATCCACATCTATCTGAGTCTTGGAGTTGAGGAAAGCTGCTACTTCTTTCAGCCATACGAGAGGAGCATTCGAGAAACGGATCTTATTTGTTGTTATTATGTTGGCTAACTCTGCAGCATCAATCTGAAAGAAGAAGTATGTATATAAAGTACATATTTGCTGTAAAATTAGGGATATATTAGTTAGGGTCCTTGAGTTAACAGCATGTTTTTATTAATATAAGTAAGTATTTTCTATTAAAAACCATGAATAAATCTAATAAAGAATTGCATAGGGACAGCATGCTTTGCAGTCTCGTAAAATGAAGAGCACATTATTAGTGTGCCAATCAAAGGATAATCATTGCATACATTAAAGAAGCAGTGATATATTATTGTGTTATCATTATCCATTAGCATTTCAATTGCACCTATTGTCTGTCTTACATGTGGACGAACAGATGTTATGAATATAATTATCATTGAAAACTAACTTTTGCTGTGTGCTTTTCCATGATCATAAAGAGTATTATTATAATAGTTACATAAAATATTGTTAACATTATAATATAATGTCATGATAGCCCAAATAAATTGGGATTAGGGCAAAGGAACAATGATCAATGGTATGCCGATCAAGTAGACATCCAACTACTGAAACTGTTACTAATGATGATGACAAATGTTCCTCCGCAGCAACAATACAACAGGGGCCTCAGTCTACTAATTTATAAACGTCACAATGGTGTCATAATGGTTAGTTTTTGACAGTTTTTGTATGGCAAATCTGTCAAAAACTAACCATTATGACACCATTGTGACGTTTATAAATTAGTAGACTTAGGCCCCTGGTCATCATTTTTATACAGATATATATGAAGTTTTTTTCCTACAATGCAATTGAAACGGCAGGATTTAGGTAGTTTTTTTCTGTATGCCTTCTAAAATGTTTATGAGTTACTTACAGCCTCGAGAGCTCCCTCAATGGTCTTAGGGGGCTTAGGTTTGGGAGGCTCAGCATTCTTCTTATCCTGTTTCTTTTTCTTGTCACCTTCTTTCTTTTTATCTTTTTGAGGTTTCCTCTCATCATCAATCTCCATGCCAGAATAAAATGACTTTATTTGAGAGTGGGGAACTGAAAAGTTAGGACTTTTTTTAGTTATTTTCATTTAGCAAATATGTAAGAACTCTTTGTAATTTGAAATGGCAAGTAATTAAATTAGTGAACTTATAAAACTACGTATTTTAATTGATTGATATTTAATTTTCTGTTCAATTTTTATTGATGTAGATAACTAAAATCCTTATAAAATAAAGTGGTTAAAACCACATGGTAACAATCCCATCATCCGATAAAAAAAATTGTTACCCAAACACTGCTGTACTAATGACGTCAAATACTTTCCGATTTAACACAGCATTATAATGGAAATAGTTGTTGTAGGTAGCTGTAGTACTTGTAACAGTAATGTTTCATATATTTTAAATAAATAAATCAGTATGTTTCTATATAACTTAGTAATATCTGTCGGCTGATGTGGTGCTGGCCCGGCTTGCCCTTGCCTTCATTACTATGAAGGTTTATTTTTACAGAATTTAATATAAAGAAAGGTTTTTTTTTAAATACCGTAATTACTGTAAGTAATTAATAACAGAACATGTATGTTCCGTATAAAAACCATGGAATTAATAAGAATGAGGAAAATTGATTGAATATCTAACTAAACTAGTAAAAAGCTGTCTTGTTAGCAAATTTAAAGTTACCTACCGACGTCCTCAAGTTTCGGCCCATTTTTCACAGCTTTCTTTTCGTCCTCCTTAGTTTTAATTTTACCATTCTGTGACTTCTTATTCTTCCCAACAACTTCCCATTGACCACTCGACATTATTAGAGAGATTCTAAACAGATTTTTATTCAGTTCTTTGTAAATAAAGGGAAAGCATCAAAGTAATAGGTTACACGTCAAAACCAAACAAATACCAAAAAAATAATTTAATACTGGAATATCTTCTATCTAGGATTCTGGAATCTTTAGCATAAACAAAACATCAGACAATACTAAAAGTGCTTGGAGTGAAAGCTTTTAATGCTCTGAATACCCTAGAGTGCCGATGTTGGAATAAGCTAAAAAAACTAAACTTCTTTGTGATTGGTCAAGAAACTCCACCTTGGACAAAACGTGGCAGGAATATCAGAAATGCATTTTTGTAACATTGCAAAGTAATTTCATTTATTCACAAATTAATACTATTTCGTATTTTGAACAAAGAAAGTGCACAAAATGACTTAAAAAAAAGAATAAAACATAAAATTAATTTAGGATAATGCAATCATTTATTAAAAAATATCGGTTTTCTGTATCTGTGGAATGTAGTGCTGTACCCAATTGAATGTGTCTTGGAAGAATTATTCACAGTCGATTGTGGTTGATATTGAAAACACATCGATTATTGCTGAGTTGATTATATTTTTAATTTTTTGTCAAAATTGCACTGTTCAAAACAGATTTAGTTGATATAATTTGGTTCGTACACACCCAAGTTCATACAACGCGCATCACTAATCGTCAGTCTTTCATTTGTGAAAAAAGTTGACTTGATATTTTGCTGCTGAGTTGTTTTATAAATTTATCAATAAATAGACATACGTGCCCGTGTTGTGTTGATGAAATAAAACTGTGTGTTACAAATAACAGTGGCTAGATAATGGAAGACAAATTGATGTTAGAAGATGTGACTAGCTCCTTGCGAGAACGGGTGTTTTTCGCTGCCAGAGATGGAATGTCTTTAACCCTTTACGCTTTATTATACGAGAAAAACACAGATGAAATTGACGACCTATTAAATAGCGTAAGTACTGATGAGCACCTTTCATTCATGATGTTTCATCAGAAGTTGTATCAGGACATAGTTAATGTCATTTATTATTTCTTATGAGAATGATGATAATCTATTTTTATCGTACAAATTGACGGCGCGTTACCTTTTGCGCGTTACATAGGTTCGGTGTGAGTTATTAATTCATTTTTTTGCGTCCCGGAATGCGATTTTGCGTCGTAACGCACATATCGTCTTCGCAACCTTGGTACCACTTGCCAGTTTCATTTCCTTGAGTCCGTGCGGTGGTTGTTGCGAAAGACGTCGGTACTCGGGGTCGCTAGCTCGTCTATTTAATTAAAATCGTAATTACTACACATACTGCCTTGCCTTGATTGTTATCATGATGATGTTGCAAAAATATGTTTACCTTATTTCAAGCAGTTTAGGTAAATTCCTTGGCACTATATTATTTTGTTCAATAGTTAATCTAGGTATAGGTATTAGGTATGCTAGGTATATATTAAGTTCGTGACTAAAAGCTGTTTGCTGTTTGTTTTGCTTTGTTTCATGTTTTACCACTTTCATCAGTTGGCAATGAATCAGCTGTGCTGGGCAACTATTGATAGTGGTCAATGAGTAAATATTTTGTAGTTTAATTTATCTTCCTAACCATGTAGAAGCTATACTTCACTTGGTTAAAGGCTCACCTTAGGAATAAGCTCACCATAGTATTTAAATGATGAATTCAAAACATCAAAGTCAACATATCCAAATCAATACTTTAGCTCTCCCAATAATATGATTTTGGCATCAGTATAAGAAATAACAAACAAAATAATAGCTTAAAAAAGGGAAATATTTGAGTAATAATCCTTTCAATCAGTTTTCAAGCTTTTCTCATAGTAAAATATATAGTAGACGAACAACTTTTTTCTCCTTTCAGGGTGAAAAAAAATTATAATGAAATATGTGTACAATAAGTTCAATAACTTAATAATTTAAGTCTCAAAACTCATGTTGACACAATTTCCTTGTAATGCTCTATGTTTGAGGACTGACTCCCAAAATACAAGTCCTGGCTTAGATTGGGTATTAGTTTCAGTACCTGAAGCATAAATATAGAAATACTGTAATGTATCAGAATACCTGCGAAATTTCGTGGTTTTATTTGCACAACTTTGAATTAGTCCAGATTTTTTATTCATATTCTTAACGGCACCTCTTTAGGGCTTGAGCTACCCAAATATCAAAAAGTATTTGCCATAGGTCTTAAGGGGGAGGTGTGAAAATTGATTTGCTGTTCTTTTGAATATTTGTGAAAATAAACTGTTTTACTATGGAGAAAACATTGCTTTCTTTTTATCTGTAAAATTTCTAGACAAAATACAGAAGTCACCGTTCTATTGCCCTTATCCCAATTTATTTGTGGTCGGCAATTCCATAATTCTCTGTTAGTCATCATCTCGGTAGTCACTCCCTTTCTAGCTATATCATCTTTCAAACAGTCCATCCATCGTTTCTTTAGTCTTCCTCTACTTGTATAGCAATCCAGTCTAGACAAAATACAGAAGTATGTTATATAAACAAAAAACACTTCCCTTTGTTTCTTACATACAAAGATGTGGGTTAACGACATGTCAATGAACTTGGGAATGTCACGTTTTTGTGTGAACAAAACATGACATGACACATGTCAACAAACACATGTAAACATGTCCCTAGGGTTTCTTTCTATGTCACAATTTGTACCATTATTGTGTAACAAACCTTCAATCTTTAAGGCTTCCTGTACACGACGCCGCCGGAGCTGCATGGACCGCATGTTTGTGTATACGAATGAATATCGCCCGTGCACTGCACTGCCGCCACCTACATTTTATATTATTACTGTGAGGTGTTTTTCAAATGCGGCTCCAGGTTCATGTACATGAAGCCTTATGACATGTAAACTCATCCGCCTAGCCTTTTCCCAATCATGTTGGGGTCGGCTTCCAGTCTAACCGGATGCAGCTTAATACAAGTTATTATATTAAGTACTATTAGTATTTTACATGGAGCGACTGCCGATCTGACTTCCACAACCCAGTAACTAGGTAATACCTTACCCCTTGGTAAGACTAGTTGTCAGACTTTCGGGCTTTTGACGACTCGTAACGACTGTCAAAGATCCACGAATGACAGCCGGGACCAACGGCTTAACGTGCTTTCCGAAGCAGACCATCTTTACATACCGAGACTCCTCCATCCACGGACCAACCCTGGCAAGCGCAGCTTAACCTAATGGATCGACCCGTGCGGCTGTTATTACTTAGCCACGAGCTCCTCCAGTATATGACATCTAAACTATATCTTTTAAATAGTGCTTTTTATAGTGAAATTGATTTAAATATCTCTAAGGCTGGATTCGACCAACCAGGAATAAATTTTATCCGCGGAATCCGCCTTCTCTTCCGAGTAAATTTTGAATTTTTGACAGTTTCTCCATAACTGTCAGAGTAAATCTTATTCCGCGTATAAAATTTATTCCAGTTTGGTCGAATCCGCCCTTAGTAGTTGCAACAAAGTTGGTAGCTATGAAAATTGTTAGAGTTTTGTGATTAGGGTGCATTGTGGACTCTAAATTAAGATCCTCTGGGCTATATTTCTGTTTTAGATTTAACAATCAGGTCATGGTCTACCCATGTGCCGTTTCATCCAAATCCGTTCTGTTGTTTTAGCGTGAAAGCGTAACAAATAAACAAACAAACTCACTTTCGCGTTTATAATATTAGTTAGGATTATATATAGTAAAAAAATATGGACTCCTGGGGCCTAAGTCTACTAATTTATAAACGTAACAATGGTCTCTCAATGGTTAGTTTTTGACAGTTTTTGTATGGCAAATATGTCAAAAAGTCACCATTGAGAGACCATTGTAACGTTTATAAATTAGTAGACTTAGGCCCCTGTAAGCTTGGACACCAGTTCGTTATACATGTATTGATTCAATAGACAGACATCTAAATACCTTCACAAAGTTTCATTTAGCATTAGCATTAACATTTAGCATTGTCCACAGGATGTATGCTGCGATGGAGTCAAATGCACGCCTTTAATAGCAGCAGCTCGACACGGCCGCGAAGGTGCAGTCAGGATCCTCTTAGAGAAGTTCAGACCACCGGTCAGACTTGAGACAGAAGGCACTGTTAAATTCGACGAGTATGTTATTGAAGGTTAGTAGTAGTGTCAGACTAGGTCTAAGCTTTAAAATCCTATGATATAAATGCAGGATCATCATTATCATATTGGCAGCCTTATTCCATTCCAACCACTGACCTCCCTGGTCTGTGTGAGCCAGGTCTTTCCCACGATCTTCTGTAGGTCGGTCACCCATCTGGCTCTGTTGGTCTGCCAATGCTCAACCATTCCGTTAGGGTTCTGCAAATACAGTATACGAGTGTTGTATGGCACATCGTCTTTTAAAAGGCTTTGTTGAGCGACGTCTCTACCTGTCACTAGCACCTTAGTGACGTCTCTTTGTAGAACTCTGTGTAGGTACCATAACTACCATAGTAACGTCCGGCAGCACCTGCAGGACCGATTTTATTTAATAGATACTGGTGCCGATTCTCTTGTTCACAAACTAAACTAAAATTTAAGTTCAGTGCATCTTTTTCTTTGTACTTCATAAAGAAGAGAACAGAAGATAAATTTTAGTTTAGTCCTGTCAAACCTGTCACTACTCTATACAAGTTTCTATAGACGTGAATAAAAACTTACTAAAAATACGTCAATTTACGTCAGGCGCTGATTAATTTGACAGGACTAAACAAAAATTTATCTTCTGTCCTTTTCTTAATGAAATAGAAAGAAAAAGGCACCACTATCTCTTCTGAATAAATGATTGAGGACCTGTAAATGTTCATGTTCGAAATAATTCTTCGTGCGAAACTTAGTAACCATCGCGCTTTTAACCTACAGTTCCGATGCTTAGTACTTATACTTTTAACCACTCAGAATTGCACCGAGTGCAATGACTGAAACCCGCTATTTTAAGGTTTTCATACAATGTCAAAAAAAGAAATAATGGTTTCTAAAGAAAGAAAATACATTTATTTAGCAAGGACTAAAAGGGATACACCATATTTTAGCTTCAGATCCGTCTTACCATAATCCCTGTTTTATTTGGCGACTAACCCGTACTGGGCCAGCGTGATGGATTACAGCCCGCTCCATATCAGAGACGAGTTTGTATACCAGCAGTTTGAAGATTATGGAATTTATTAAGGGGGATGTGCTGAGGTAGCACTCGAAATTCAAATTTTCTTAAGTTCTCTGCAATTTGCAGGTCAGTGTGTCAGGTAGTATGTATGGTTATCGAAATATGATTCAGGACCACATACAAATATGTAATAACAGAATTATAATCATTAGAATCATCAATACAACTCTCTAAGTTAAAATAATTGACTTAAATGTCATGATTTCATGAACTAGTCATTCAATAGGGTAATTTGAACTTAGAGAATTGTATTGATGATTTTCATGATTTTATTCTGTAAATACTTATACTTGTTACGGTCTCGAATCATATTTTGATAAACATACATCCTGATACTGACCTACAAATTGCAAAAAAAGTAAGGAAATTAGAATTTCGCGGGCTACCTTGGCGCATCCCCCTTAACAACTCGTATCGCTTTATGCATGTGTACGCAACCACTCAGATCGAACTGGTGCAGAGTCTGTTCTGATTGGTCCCTTTGGTTTGCGAGCTAAAGGCAGGCTACAGCCTCGGGGCGTATGATACGATCAGTTCCTCTTCCAAGAAGTATGTTTTCTTCTACTGTAAAATGTTCATGATTAAACTTCCTGACTAGATTCGAACTAAACAATGAGCTGATATATTAAACAGCATGGTTTTAGTTTATAGTTGAAGACACAGAGTCGATTACTGTAACACGTGTATTCAAAATAAACTGTAAACATAAACATTGGCTGAAACTCAGAATTTATTACCAATTATCACTTGATTTTATCATTGAACCCTTTGTTTGTAATTCTATTTAATGTCCTGATTTGTGTTTTCTTCATCCATCTTTTGGACTCAACTGCGTATTGGATACCATCGAAGGCATTGCAGAAGCGAAAATCTTTTGTCGCATTTTATCAATAACCCACGACTCCACCACTTTCTCACAACGCAGATTTAATTCTGTGCAATATAATTTTACGGCAATGACAAATGTTATTTCTCATATAAAGCATCGGGCACGTCATTGGGTGCACAGACACACAAAGCGCCCTGCAACGGCCAACGTGCTCCTCCGTCGCACAGCGCATTGACTCTCATTTTTTGTCTAAGTCGGGAACTCACGGTTTAAATATAGAAATGTGTGAAAGTTTACACACAAAGAAACTGAAAATCGTCTCTCGGAACGTTTTGGTACGTATCTGGCCGACTTCCAAACCTCTTTGTTTCCCTGTATTTATGATTTACCAGCATTATAAAGGATTTGCACGTTTGGCATGGCGCGTGGTGACTGGATGCATTTCCTAAATCGTAATAGTGATAACGAACTAGAGCAGCTCTTGTTTATGGCATAAACTTTCTAAGAAGTTCTTATTCATATTTTATTCTCGGTTGTAGCTTCGTAACCAAAACGAATGATTCAGGTTGTTCGTTTTATCATGAGTTGTTAATGAAAAATTCAATGCGTGACATTGAAATGTATTTTTGTATGATATTATTAGCAATAGTGATTAATAAAACCCAGTCATCGTTGAATCGTGTGTGTACGAAAACTGCCGAACCATCGGGAATTTTTCTCGTTGTCTTGACCTGAGTAAATCACAATCGCCAGGTTCTTAAAGGAAATATACCAAAACTGTTTCATGTGGATGCTATTCGGCTTGTGCGCATTGCATTCTCACTCTCACCTGACTGGTCTGTATTGTGTAGTAGACCTAGACTCGCCTCATTTTGAACGAGCAGAGTCAATACCAGCTATGAAGCATCTTTTTTGCAGTACTACGGCCTCCTTCACAGAACAACGAGCAGCGTGTCTTCTTCTTCCATACTTGAAAATGTATGGAGAAAGAAGACACGCCGTGCCGATCCGAAGTAAAACTGCAGCCTTGGGTGGACACAGGACCTGACCCGAGGTCCACTCGACTGCAGACTTGAGTGGATATAGAACCTGTCTGAGGTCCCCACAGCTGACACGCATGACGATTCTGTATACATTTTGGGTCGTTATCCATTTCGCTTCCTTTCAAAATAGTCTTCTAATTATCAGGAAATGTACTCAGCGCAATAAGAAACATACAAATGGTTGGTAAAAGCCGTTATACTATTAACGAGTTTTACGTAAGCGCTTATGTAAATATTTATGGACATACATTTGGCTTGTGTTTATTGTATGTAATTTTGTATTTCTAACGTCTTTATTGGATGCTAGTGATATCATATGGCTTTGTTCGTGTGCTCTTACATCTTTCCTGAATTAATTGTCGACAGCGACAGGAATAATAAACATCATTAATATTCACAATTTTCTTCTCTCGTAGCACAATCGATACAAGAATGGCTCATTTATCTATTTAGCCTGTAATGTCCCACTGCTGGGCAAAGGCCTACCCCTTTCTCTTTCCCACACTCTCTGTCTTCTGTCGTCTGTCGTCTGTCGTCTGCGATTGCGGGCCAGTCCTTTCGGTAGGAGTTAAGTCCGTCCCTTCATCTTGGTTTGCTTTGATGTCCCTGGAAGGGTTCGTGCCTTCGTAAATATATTTGCCAGTCTGCTAGCTTGACTGCTCAGGGTACGCCAGACGTACATTAATTGAACTCTCATCATCATTCTGCTAGAAGAAGCCCTCTGCTGGACTAGTTGTCCCCTAAGCAACGTCATCCGGTCCGGCCCGGTGTGTTTCGACTACTTTAAGACATTTTTATAATCCATACTTCCATCCAATTTCATACTAATGTTATACAAATATTATAAACCAGGTTTTGCCCGCGACTTCGCCCGCGGATTAAAACTACCTTAAGTGTAATCTAGGTTACTGTCTGTGTGGCAAATTTCATCAAAATCCGTACAGCCGTTTTTACGCCAACCCGTAACATACATCCAGACAAACACAAATCTAAAAACTATATTTTCGGCATCAGATTCCTTCCGCAACCTCGTAGCAATTAGGTACTTTTTTTTTGCAAATATATTCACGTTATTAAATATTCAAGGGTTAGGCAGAGGTGTAGGTACCTATAGGTGTACTATTTTATTATATGTATAGTTTTAAATGCGAAACTAACCCTGTCTCTGTCTGTTAGCTTTTCACGCTTTATAACTGCTAACTGAACAGATTTCGAAAAAAAAATAGCACACATGACCTGGGTTAGGATACTATCCCGGTGGTCCGTACCCAGGGGATAATATTTCCAACAAAGGTTATTTTAAAATACATCTTTTTCAGGGGCCACGGCGTTATGGTGCGCTGCGGGGGCTGGTCACCTCGGCATCGTGAAGCGCCTCGTCCGCGCCGGAGCCAATGTGAACCACGCCACAAAGACACTAAGTACGCCCCTCAGAGCCGCCTGCTTCGACGGACGACTCGACATTGTCAAGTACTTGGTCAGACATGGTGCTGACATACATAAAGCCAACAAGTATAATAATACCTGTTTGATGATAGCGGCGTATAAGGGACATTTAGATGTGGTAAGCAAATAATTCGATATTTTTTGGTATATCTTTCAGGACAAAGCAATAATACCAATATTATCTTATTTATTCATTTAAACTCCTAAGGGCTGATTTTACCAAATTCAAATACCTTCCGCGGAATAAGATTTAATTCCGACAATTTTCGTACGGATTAACTGTTAATAATTCAAAATTTATTCGGAAGAGAAGGCTTACTAGGTGAGGAGCTCGTGGCTAAGTAATAACAGCCGCATGGGTCGATTCATCACGTTAAGCTGCGCTTGCCGGGGTTGGTCCGTGGATGGGTGACTATCTTTACATACCGAGACTGCTCCGTGCTTCGGAAAGCACGTTAAGCCGTCGGTCCCGGCTGTCATTCGTGGATCTTTGTCATTCAACCAGTCTTACCAAGGGGTATCGCATTACCCAGTTACTGGGTTGTGGATGTAAGATAGGCAGTCGCTCCATGTAAAATACTGGTATTCAGCTGCATCCGGTTAGACTGGAAGCCGACCCCAACATGATCTGAAAAAGGCTAGGCAGAATGAGAAGGCTTACTAGGGATAAAAGTTTGGTCGAATTAACCCTAAATGAAATACTTAACGACTAAAACGCTATGCCAAGAATATGACCGACAGCATTATCCTGTGGGAATATTATAATTATAAGCTCTACGGAAGATGTCAAACCGGTTGACACGCGCATGTCACGCAGCCGATATGACATCCTAACTAATATTATAAATGCGAAATTGAGTTTGTTTGTTTGTTACGCTTTCACGTTAGAACAGCTAACGGATTTAGAGGAAATTTGGCAAATGGTTACACCATGACCTGGAGAAGGGCATAGGATACCTTTCATCCTGATATTCCCATGGGGTCTAGACTTATGCTGGTGAAACCGCGGGGTGCAGCTAGTCTTCCATAAATGGTCATACATTGCAACCGGTGCGTGCACGCATTTGGTCTGCTCCGGCCTTTATAATATTATGTACGAATTGGTTATAGTTCTGTAGTAGAGGAGTCTTATGTTCAGTGACAGCACAGTCTGATAAGTATTAACATAAAACAAAGTAAATTACTTTATTTTTATAATTGACGTGTTCATTAAATGTAAATTAAACTACGTTTTATCATTGTATATCACGGGTTACGTTCTTGGGTCATGTGCTCCGCACTTATCTCTTACTTTTGCTTTATAAATACTTGCAGTGTGTTTATCTATTTGTGGTAGGTATTTCTTTAGAAATGCGTAGTTTGATGGTGGGGTGAGAAGAATTAAAACGTCAGTGCTCCCCTTTGTCCTAAATAAATGAGCAATGGCGCTGAGCATGAGGTCCTGAGTTCGATTTCCAGGTTGAGCAAAGTTTTATTATGTTTTTTCATCAGGAATTTCTCAGTAGCAGCCCGATTTTTGGATTTGTGTGCGGTTAATGGCAATAGCGTCGCCCCCTATGACATGGGACTGAAATATAACTGGCGAAATGTGAGTGTACTATAGGTACATCTCTGTCTAACCCTACGGGGGTTACAGGCGTGATGTTATGAGAGCAATAATGCTTAACACGCACTGCGATTAAACGGATGTTTTGGAATAGCTGAAGCCGCCACACCGCGTAATAACACGTCGAACAAGCATATTGTAGGTTGATTTTCGTAGTCAGTTATCCATCATCAAATCGCACCAAATCAACAAACATAAAATCTTCTAAAAAAAATATATGGGAACCAACAGTTTTTTTTTTGCGGTTTCAGGATTGGTCCCGTAATGAGAGATGTTCATAATGATGATTAAATGATCCATTTTCAGATTTTTAGTCTTTTTAATTCCACCTTGTATAAAAAATGTTCAGTAAAGGATATGAGATGACCAATACCACGTTGTTTCCAGGTACAGTTTTTATTGGACAGTGGCGCCCGCGTCGACGAGCGCGCGCTGTGCGGTGCGACGGCGCTACACTTCGCGGCCGAGTGCGGGCACGCGGCCGTCGTGTGCGCGCTCACAGACCACCAGGCTAAGATACTTTTTAATGAAAATGGTAAGTACACAGCATTATCATAATCTTCTTGTCCATGTCACATGTTACTCGGGGTCCACGTTTTGTTCTTCCACTCTCCCCTGCCAACCGTCACGCTATTTCTTATTCACTTCCTTCTTTTTCATATCATTCCTTACACAATCCATCCATCTTTCTTTCGTCTTCCTCTCCCTCTCCATCCATCTTTTCTTGGGCTTTCCTCTCCCTCTCCATCCATCAACTCCCGGACTAATTCATCTGATTGGAATGAGAAACTTTTGACTGCGAAGATATAACCCTAACCCTGCCTAATAAAAAAAGGGAGTCATGGGGACTGTCGACAGAAGCGCCATCTATATTCTATAGTACAGCACTACGCGAATCCCTCCTATGAAAAATCGATTTAAAAAAAATCACTTCAAAAAAATCAAAGAGATAGCGGACGAAAAAGTGGCTTGTGGTTGTTGGCGACAGATTGCTGCGAAGCAGATTTTTTTTATAACTTTTGTGTCTCAAGTTCGCATTCCCCTTTTTTATCATGATACGGCCACTGGCCAATTACAAAAGTTAAAGACAATAGTTAACAAAATTCTCTCATCTCACAGAACTCCAGACATACTGACATGATCGTCTACCATTCAACCACGAACACATCACAGTCAGGTTAAGCGTCCGAGTTTAGGGAGAGTGCGAGGCACAGGGGAATAACTTTATGTTCAAATATTAGTCCCCATAGTCTTGCCCCTTATGACATAAAACATAGGGACTGAAACAATAAATGAAGATGAAAAAAACCTCACCTACAAAATATTAACCTTTGCCTCCCCCTTGGGCATTCAAGCGAGGTTTTACGTGAAAATTATGTGAACCAAAAGTAAACTCGTTTTATAAAAATCGAATCTTTTCCAGGTATGACACCCTTACAATGCGCAGCAGAGCGGGCGCGAGCTTCCGTAGTCGAGATGTTGGCGGCGAGACCCGAAGTTACCCGAGCGTCGGCCATCGAGGCCTACGAGCTGCTCGGAGCTTCCTTTGCGAATGACAAGGAGTACTACTGCCTCAGGGTATGTGGTTTATGGAGACTTGAGGGCTTGTTTTTAGCCTTTAGGCTATAATAGGCTAGTTAACCGAAAAATCTTCATAAAATTGACCATTGCACCCCTTATCTCCGAACTGCTGAGCTGAACTACTGAGCCTAAAACTTTGAAAAAAATACAGAGAATGGTTCTTTACCCATAGATGACAGGAAAACCTATAAGAAGTCTTAAAATAACATGTTAAATTTCTTAATATTGTGTGTACAAACTTACATTTGCATTTGGGAATGTATGGGAGAATACGTTTTTCAATTACAATGTTAAGTTTTTGGATAAATTTATCCCAACGAATCCTTCACTGTGCGTGGTCCGACATGCACTTAGCCGGTGTTTGTAAGGAAATTCTGTCAAAAATAAAAACATTTATTAGCTGGATTAGTCTGCTGGATTAGATACTGGTATAAAAGTTCGGTCGTATTCGCCCTTATCAAATTAACTTCCAGATAAGCCGAAACAGCTTTGAAACTGTCCACTAAAATAATAAAGGTCGTGACCCACAGATGGCGTACCAGTACTTACACAGAGCGATGGCGATGCGGTACGACACTCGCTACGGACTCATACTGAAGAAACCAGCTGACCCTATACCAGCCTACGATAACTGGAAAGAGAGTACTACGTTAGAGGTAAGATAACATAACAACACGTCTTTATTGCATCTGTAGTAAGTCCACATTTCGCCAGTTATTTTTAATTTCGAGACTCCAGGCTGAAATATTCCAGATAGAAAAACCTAGTAACACTGCTCGACCCTAGAACCCATGAACTCATGCTCAGCAGTAGCGCTTGCAACCACTAGAACAACGAGGAAGTAATTTATAATATTCATTGTTTTCTTATTTCAGGAAGTGGAACAACTAGTCGGCAACGCGCACGCTCTTCACATGGAAGGCCTCGCGGTGCGAGAGAGAGTGCTCGGCGCTCGCTGTCCAGACCTACCGCACCCCATCGTGTTCCGAGGCGCCGTGTTCGCGGACGAGGCGCGCTTCGACCGCTGCCTCGCGCTGTGGAGGCACGCGCTCGCGCTGCGGCAACACAACGAGGTGACGTCACATTATGTTATACACTACCGCACCCCATCGTGTTCCGAGGCGCCGTGTTCGCGGACGAGGCGCGCTTCGACCGCTGCCTCGCGCTGTGGAGGCACGCGCTCGCGCTGCGGCAACACAACGAGGTGACGTCACATTATGTTATACACTACCGCACCCCATCGTGTTCCGAGGCGCCGTGTTCGCGGACGAGGCGCGCTTCGACCGCTGCCTCGCGCTGTGGAGGCACGCGCTCGCGCTGCGGCAACACAACGAGGTGACGTCACATTATGTTATACACTACCGCACCCCATCGTGTTCCGAGGCGCCGTGTTCGCGGACGAGGCGCGCTTCGACCGCTGCCTCGCGCTGTGGAGGCACGCGCTCGCGCTGCGGCAACACAACGAGGTGACGTCACATTATGTTATACACTACCGCACCCCATCGTGTTCCGAGGCGCCGTGTTCGCGGACGAGGCGCGCTTCGACCGCTGCCTCGCGCTGTGGAGGCACGCGCTCGCGCTGCGGCAACACAACGAGGTGACGTCACATTATGTTATACACTACCGCACCCCATCGTGTTCCGAGGCGCCGTGTTCGCGGACGAGGCGCGCTTCGACCGCTGCCTCGCGCTGTGGAGGCACGCGCTCGCGCTGCGGCAACACAACGAGGTGACGTCACATTATGTTATACACTACCGCACCCCATCGTGTTCCGAGGCGCCGTGTTCGCGGACGAGGCGCGCTTCGACCGCTGCCTCGCGCTGTGGAGGCACGCGCTCGCGCTGCGGCAACACAACGAGGTGACGTCACATTATGTTATACACTACCGCACCCCATCGTGTTCCGAGGCGCCGTGTTCGCGGACGAGGCGCGCTTCGACCGCTGCCTCGCGCTGTGGAGGCACGCGCTCGCGCTGCGGCAACACAACGAGGTGACGTCACATTATGTTATACACTACCGCACCCCATCGTGTTCCGAGGCGCCGTGTTCGCGGACGAGGCGCGCTTCGACCGCTGCCTCGCGCTGTGGAGGCACGCGCTCGCGCTGCGGCAACACAACGAGGTGACGTCACATTATGTTATACACTACCGCACCCCATCGTGTTCCGAGGCGCCGTGTTCGCGGACGAGGCGCGCTTCGACCGCTGCCTCGCGCTGTGGAGGCACGCGCTCGCGCTGCGGCAACACAACGAGGTGACGTCACATTATGTTATACACTACCGCACCCCATCGTGTTCCGAGGCGCCGTGTTCGCGGACGAGGCGCGCTTCGACCGCTGCCTCGCGCTGTGGAGGCACGCGCTCGCGCTGCGGCAACACAACGAGGTGACGTCACATTATGTTATACACTACCGCACCCCATCGTGTTCCGAGGCGCCGTGTTCGCGGACGAGGCGCGCTTCGACCGCTGCCTCGCGCTGTGGAGGCACGCGCTCGCGCTGCGGCAACACAACGAGGTGACGTCACATTATGTTATACACTACCGCACCCCATCGTGTTCCGAGGCGCCGTGTTCGCGGACGAGGCGCGCTTCGACCGCTGCCTCGCGCTGTGGAGGCACGCGCTCGCGCTGCGGCAACACAACGAGGTGACGTCACATTATGTTATACACTACCGCACCCCATCGTGTTCCGAGGCGCCGTGTTCGCGGACGAGGCGCGCTTCGACCGCTGCCTCGCGCTGTGGAGGCACGCGCTCGCGCTGCGGCAACACAACGAGGTGACGTCACATTATGTTATACACTACCGCACCCCATCGTGTTCCGAGGCGCCGTGTTCGCGGACGAGGCGCGCTTCGACCGCTGCCTCGCGCTGTGGAGGCACGCGCTCGCGCTGCGGCAACACAACGAGGTGACGTCACATTATGTTATACACTACCGCACCCCATCGTGTTCCGAGGCGCCGTGTTCGCGGACGAGGCGCGCTTCGACCGCTGCCTCGCGCTGTGGAGGCACGCGCTCGCGCTGCGGCAACACAACGAGGTGACGTCACATTATGTTATACACTACCGCACCCCATCGTGTTCCGAGGCGCCGTGTTCGCGGACGAGGCGCGCTTCGACCGCTGCCTCGCGCTGTGGAGGCACGCGCTCGCGCTGCGGCAACACAACGAGGTGACGTCACATTATGTTATACACTACCGCACCCCATCGTGTTCCGAGGCGCCGTGTTCGCGGACGAGGCGCGCTTCGACCGCTGCCTCGCGCTGTGGAGGCACGCGCTCGCGCTGCGGCAACACAACGAGGTGACGTCACATTATGTTATACACTACCGCACCCCATCGTGTTCCGAGGCGCCGTGTTCGCGGACGAGGCGCGCTTCGACCGCTGCCTCGCGCTGTGGAGGCACGCGCTCGCGCTGCGGCAACACAACGAGGTGACGTCACATTATGTTATACACTACCGCACCCCATCGTGTTCCGAGGCGCCGTGTTCGCGGACGAGGCGCGCTTCGACCGCTGCCTCGCGCTGTGGAGGCACGCGCTCGCGCTGCGGCAACACAACGAGGTGACGTCACATTATGTTATACACTACCGCACCCCATCGTGTTCCGAGGCGCCGTGTTCGCGGACGAGGCGCGCTTCGACCGCTGCCTCGCGCTGTGGAGGCACGCGCTCGCGCTGCGGCAACACAACGAGGTGACGTCACATTATGTTATACACTACCGCACCCCATCGTGTTCCGAGGCGCCGTGTTCGCGGACGAGGCGCGCTTCGACCGCTGCCTCGCGCTGTGGAGGCACGCGCTCGCGCTGCGGCAACACAACGAGGTGACGTCACATTATGTTATACACTACCGCACCCCATCGTGTTCCGAGGCGCCGTGTTCGCGGACGAGGCGCGCTTCGACCGCTGCCTCGCGCTGTGGAGGCACGCGCTCGCGCTGCGGCAACACAACGAGGTGACGTCACATTATGTTATACACTACCGCACCCCATCGTGTTCCGAGGCGCCGTGTTCGCGGACGAGGCGCGCTTCGACCGCTGCCTCGCGCTGTGGAGGCACGCGCTCGCGCTGCGGCAACACAACGAGGTGACGTCACATTATGTTATACACTACCGCACCCCATCGTGTTCCGAGGCGCCGTGTTCGCGGACGAGGCGCGCTTCGACCGCTGCCTCGCGCTGTGGAGGCACGCGCTCGCGCTGCGGCAACACAACGAGGTGACGTCACATTATGTTATACACTACCGCACCCCATCGTGTTCCGAGGCGCCGTGTTCGCGGACGAGGCGCGCTTCGACCGCTGCCTCGCGCTGTGGAGGCACGCGCTCGCGCTGCGGCAACACAACGAGGTGACGTCACATTATGTTATACACTACCGCACCCCATCGTGTTCCGAGGCGCCGTGTTCGCGGACGAGGCGCGCTTCGACCGCTGCCTCGCGCTGTGGAGGCACGCGCTCGCGCTGCGGCAACACAACGAGGTGACGTCACATTATGTTATACACTACCGCACCCCATCGTGTTCCGAGGCGCCGTGTTCGCGGACGAGGCGCGCTTCGACCGCTGCCTCGCGCTGTGGAGGCACGCGCTCGCGCTGCGGCAACACAACGAGGTGACGTCACATTATGTTATACACTACCGCACCCCATCGTGTTCCGAGGCGCCGTGTTCGCGGACGAGGCGCGCTTCGACCGCTGCCTCGCGCTGTGGAGGCACGCGCTCGCGCTGCGGCAACACAACGAGGTGACGTCACATTATGTTATACACTACCGCACCCCATCGTGTTCCGAGGCGCCGTGTTCGCGGACGAGGCGCGCTTCGACCGCTGCCTCGCGCTGTGGAGGCACGCGCTCGCGCTGCGGCAACACAACGAGGTGACGTCACATTATGTTATACACTACCGCACCCCATCGTGTTCCGAGGCGCCGTGTTCGCGGACGAGGCGCGCTTCGACCGCTGCCTCGCGCTGTGGAGGCACGCGCTCGCGCTGCGGCAACACAACGAGGTGACGTCACATTATGTTATACACTACCGCACCCCATCGTGTTCCGAGGCGCCGTGTTCGCGGACGAGGCGCGCTTCGACCGCTGCCTCGCGCTGTGGAGGCACGCGCTCGCGCTGCGGCAACACAACGAGGTGACGTCACATTATGTTATACACTACCGCACCCCATCGTGTTCCGAGGCGCCGTGTTCGCGGACGAGGCGCGCTTCGACCGCTGCCTCGCGCTGTGGAGGCACGCGCTCGCGCTGCGGCAACACAACGAGGTGACGTCACATTATGTTATACACTACCGCACCCCATCGTGTTCCGAGGCGCCGTGCATTCATTATATTAGAGTGTTCAATAATATTTTTAGCAAATCAAAATAGGAATTATTTGATGTTCGGATGATTTGTCTTCTTCGAAAGTCTATT
This sequence comes from Eupsilia transversa, assembly GCA_914767815.1. Taxonomy (NCBI): domain Eukaryota; kingdom Metazoa; phylum Arthropoda; class Insecta; order Lepidoptera; family Noctuidae; genus Eupsilia; species Eupsilia transversa. The sequence continues at coordinate 11,590,489 of OU611889.1, read as the reverse complement.
AAAATCTATTATTATTTTTATTTTCAGGTTTCAGTAACAAAGGACCTGCTCAGATTTGCTCAAGTGTTCTCGCAAATGATACACATAGGAATTGAATTACCTCTCGCTCAGGTAAATGTTATTACTTTAAACTTAACTTTATCATTGTTTTAATGTACGGTCAGCAACGATATCAAAGAAATATGAACCTTATTGTCAAAGCGCGAACCAAATCGTGCAGAAAAGCCGTTTCATTCGAATCATGTTACCAGCAATACAAAAACATGTTGCTGCAACAATGTTGCACAACTTTTTTATAACATAAAATCATCAATACTAGGATTGTGTATTCAAGTAAATACTCTATAATAATATCTTACTCAATCTTAGATAATTTACATGACCACTGTATCAAATCAACAATCAACTTTATCAATATTTAGTCAAAGTTAACTTTTGATTGACCATTGAAAGGTCCTAAATAAGCGGTTGTATTGGAATTTGAACTTTCCCAGAATTCGTATTCCCAAAACATGATGATAATCCTTAATTCTAAATTCAAAAATATTGTTCTATTTACCCAGGTGTGTTTCGTGCTCGAAGCGTGTGCCAAAGAGCTCCGAAGAGGCAAAAAGCGACTGGAGAAACCTCAAGCGAACCATGACCCGGAATCCTTAGTAGTATGTAGCTACTCTGTAAGAATAGTCACGTTGCTTCTCATGTGTGTCTCATGTCGGTGGAGGAATATATCGCCACAAGGTTATTTTAGCGGAACACCGCCATCTTAAACCATTTTTTGAATACATTTCACCAAACAATTGCACAAATGTTTACCAAAAGCGCCCCCGTCGATGTCATACGAGCGGATCGTCAAAATATCCTTGTTGCAGTGGACGTACGGTTGACTTAAAAAGGCCATGGAATTGAATCAGAAAGTTCTTGCGCTCGACAGTGTCAGGACCCCGTCATTGATCAATTGATAAACCTGGATTGATATTTCACTCTCAATCCACAATAATGGCTATTTGCTACATGTCAAGTAGCAAGTATTGCCTGTTTTAGTACGAAAATATAGAGATGGGACGTATATAGATAAAGGACGTACAGCGTAATCCTTTTTTCGCCTTAAGGCGATGCCACACGGGCGTTGTCGGTGCGTTGCGTCGTCGCACCGCTATGATATCAACCAACCGAGTGCCACGTGAGCAATGCGATGTCGGTAACGCCCTTAGTCAGCGTAGTTAGACTTTCTTACGTCAAAAATAGGCGAAATAGGGTACTTGACAGGTTTAAAAAAAAATAATTCCTGTAAACGTAAAAAAAAGCATAAGTTACAGTAAAAATAAATTGTTTAAATATCTCAAAAAATAGCGAAGATCTAAGCGTTTTAATGTCTATACCAGACAGAGACGGCACTACTGCGATTTGACGTCACAACACAAGAATGACGAACACCATAGTAACTTCGCGCCATTCAGTACAATGTCCGTTTTGCGTGACAAGGATAGAATTTTCTATTCCAAAGCGTGTAACTTGTCCATATTTCCACCGATTTTATTTATTTTTTGCAATAATCGTCTTCTTTCTGTAACATCTTTAAAATAAGTATTCATTTTTGTATATTTTTGATAAAAAAGTCAATTAAATATTGTGTACTTATCTCAAAGATACTTAACGGTCGTACTATAAGTACTGTAGTATGGAAGAAAAAGACATGTTGCGGTAACTCCTAATAAATTAGTATAAGGGCAGTAAAATGACGACAGTAATTAAGTGTCACTGTCCACGCAGGCGTAGTTTCATAGACGCTTCAAAATACGCCAAACACCTTGAGCAGCTCAGCGTACTGGGCCCTGTACACGTGGCGTATTACTTGCGTACGTTTTCAATCATTTGTGACATTGCCGTACAAAAATAAACACGTGCTTTCGCTGGATGTACGCCCGGCGTATGACATGCGGTACGGAGACAGCGACGCGAGCGCGACGCTGACAGAGTTCCATCGTTTTGTATTTAAGATGTGAGCAGGCGTACAACAAGCGTATAATGACGAATACGCGTCTACGAAGCTACGCGTCCGTGGCCCGTAAGCCTAAGTCATCGGTCGGGGAGTATATTCACTCACAATCCACAATCATGGCTATCTGTTCCGTGTAACGTAGCGAGTATTGACGCGTAGAGTTTGGTGCGCACGTTCATGTTGCAGGACGAGTACGAGGGCAACGTGCGCACGGCGCTGTACCTCGTGGCCGTGGCCGCCAGACTGCTGGAGAATGCCGGGAACACTGAGGTTAGTATACTTAGACCGGCCGCTGCGTCCGCGCGGTCTATGGGCCGCGAGCGTCGGGAGACCCGCCTCACGCAGGGCTGGTCTAACGATGATAATAGAATACAAGCACGCCGAGCGGGCGCCCGCGCAGTGCGCCCGCGCGGACGCAGCGGACGGGGTTATCTATTTATCTAGTACTCTGATAGGCCACATCACAATATATGCATTTACTAGTAAATAGTAATCTTAATAATAATAATTATATGTGCTTGTCTTACAACTGATATAATAATATGTTCAAATTATAGGCGAGGACGCTGGCACCCTAAACACAAGTTAAATCTTACATTGGGTGCCAGAGTTCATTGAAAACACTCCTTTCCTTAGTTGTAACGCTGCACAGTGTTAAGATAAGTGTTCTTGTACAATTAAGGTATTTTTTTATTTGTTTGTCATGTTTCAACGGTTAATTTAATTTGATAATTGTATAGTTAAATTAACTTATGAAACTTTCTTGTGGGTTGGTAGTCGACATCCGAGGGATTTTGAGTTTATTCATATTATTAATCATTACAAAAACAAAAAAAATCTCTTTGTAATATAAGTGTAGATTTACACAAAAATTGGTTTAGTAAATTGAATTCACATTAAATTTAAATGTATTCACAGGAAACGACAAGTTTAGTTCGGCGAGCGATCTTTAGGCTTCGGAATGTGCGTTTACGTAGTGGACAGACACTGCTACACCTCGCGGCGGACAGACGGACGCCCGTCGACGACTTCCATACCAGTGATGTGTGCCAGTAAGTATATACGTATATATAGTATGTGTATATTTTATATGAATCGACTGCCCTATCTGACCTCCACAACCCAATAACTGGGCAATATGATACCATACGATACCACGATTGAGACTGGTAGTCAGACTTTCGGGCTTCTGACGACCCGTAACGACTGTCAAAGATCCACGAATGATAGCCGGGACCAACGGCTCAACGTGCACTCCGAAGCACGGAGGAGTCTTGGTATGTAAAGATGGTCACCCATCCACGGACCAACACCGGCAAGCATAGCTTAACCTGATGGATCGACCCGTGCGGCTGTTATTATTTGGCCATGAGCGATGGCCTCTTAAGCTATTAACAAAATCTGGCATGTAGATATATCTGTGTTGTTCCCAGGTTCCCGTGCAGCAGAACGACGCGGTTACTGCTAGAGTGTGGCGCGGAAGTGGACGCGTCCGACGACTCCAGGCGGACCGCTCTGCATGTCGCACTCATATCATACCAACTTATACCTGGTCAGTAGTCACAAATCCGCTCTTTCATACAGCGTGTCTCAAACGTAGTGGTCCAAAGGCAAGTGAGGTAAAGCGAAGGGGTCCACCTATCATTAAAAAATTAAAGAGCCCATATTCTGAACAGTTCAGAAAATTTCGCTATTATTATTTTGAAGAAATTTTACACTTTTAGATCAAATCTGCCTGGAAGGTGCCTTACATCTTCCAGCCAGATTTGAACTCGTTACGTCGAAAATTATATTCTTGCCACTGCAAAAACTTTTTTTCATGTTTATGCAAAAGTCGAAAGAAGAATCCAGTTTACTGACAGAGGGCTGTTTACAGACGAACGGGAACAGTGGAGCGAGTCTCTATGCGCTGTGGTTTGCGAGTTGATCGTGAGCGGCGCGCACGTGGACGCTATGGATGCGGATGGCATCACGCCCCTGGTCGCGTCTATTGGTGGTGAGTTTTAAAACCTTTTCCTACTTTTGTAATCTGCGTTCGGAATTTAATTTCAAACATCTATGCAAAAACAAGTTAAAAAAATATCGATGTCACGTGATCAAATTTGAACTTTAATATCTCGAATATTTTTCACTTTACGGGGGTTTGGTGGATCTATGGATTTATATAGATTTCATGAGTAGATGCCGTTTTGAAAAAAAAAAAACAGAATGGCGGAACATCCAGGTATCCCATTAATCCTCAAAGCCCTTTAGAACTAAAAGCTACAATATGACGTTTCATTTCACGCTGTTTTACCACCGCTAATCGTTGACCCGCAGCATTGATAAATTCAAAACGCGTATGCAATTCTGCATTTTAACGTTAATTAATTATTGAAAATCGCTAAACATCGTTCAGCTGTTTTACATAACGGAGCTGTTTTATAAAACGCCTAGCAGTTATGTAAATAAAACAGCGGAGAATCCCTTTGCAACATATACATATTAGTCCTTGTGACTGTACAGCTAACATACACAATTAAATCACGAAAATCGTACTTCCTACTAAAGGCGAATTGCTACCATGAAAGTTCGGTTGACTGAAACCAAAAATCTACAAGCCACGGGGGATTTGTTATCGCGCACTGGATTTTCAACGCACTGCTTAGCGTCGAGAGTTGAAAATCGAACAGTGTATTTTTTTGACGTGCTGGGATGCACGCTGTTCGATTCTCATTGCTCGGCTCAACACTAAGAGTTGAAAATCCCGTGCGCTATAAAACATCGTCGCGTTAAGTCGGGCGTGCTCCCTGCGCTAAGTAATCGTTGCATCGCCAGGTCCGGCGGAGGGCGTGGTGCGCGGGGCCCTGCGGCCGCGCCTGTCGTGCCTGGCGGCGGGCGCGCTGGCGGGCGCGGGCGCGCGCTACCGGCCCGAGCACGTGCCGCGCGACCTGCACGCCTTCCTCACCATGCACGGCGTGCGCGCCATGCACTAGCACTCATCATTACTATAAGCGACACTGCGCAGGCGTGATGTCTTCTAATCTCATACTTTAAGTCTACTTGCGGTCGTTGACCCCAACATAGTTATTTATGCAAATGTTGAGCCGAGTGTGATAATAGTATCACATGAGTGTTTTAATACCTAATTATATACAGATGCATACAAGACTTTTTCTAAACCCATCTGAATCCTCTCTAAAAGTTTCTGAAAGTTAGCTTACTGCCAACATTAAAACGATCATAGCCCGCCGCGCTCCAAGCGTGACAGGAGCGTATTTTGGAAAATGTGTCGGCGCGGGGGTCAGCACCTGCTGCCTGGAAGGGATCGAACAAGCAAAAGAGTCGCAAATGAAATTTAGTACAACATTATAACACTCTTTTCGATGATATAATGATTACTATGACACTGGTCATTCGAATGTTGGCAATAAGCTAACTGTTTCACAAACTTTTATATAGCATGGGTGTAGATAATAATCATAAAACCACTTTTTTGCTTTATCGTATTTAGATGCCGGTACCTATCACGTCTGCAGAGTTTCGCTACCTAATTTAATTTGACCCAGTGTAAGCCTTCGATACTGCAAGTCTGATCAACACACTCATTATGTTAATATATTAATGTCATTTTTCATACTCCAGTATACACTATTGTGCACCAAGTATACTCCGCGCATCTGCGTCTGCTCAAGTGGATATGGTACGGGCATATCTGCATTCTAGTGAGTACATGAAATGTTACATTGCATATACTTTGACGACATGTTCATTTCAACTTATGTTACATTTCATGTATTATGTGTCCCTCCCATTGAACTGCCGCCGAGATACGTACGTGATACAAATCCTATTACATTTTGACTTAATTTAATACAACAAAAGCTTTGTATTAAACAAGTTAGCTGCTTAACGACAGATGAAATTGATTAGGCTTCCAGTATACGGGGTAAGTCTCATGCAGAATAAGTCTTAGGACGTCAATATACAACGAAAAAACTGAAAAGTCCACTTTTTACACAATACTTTTATTCCCACCACTGCTACATATAAAATGATCCTAGAACTTAATCTGTGTGTAACGGCCAAAAGACTTCACAACTCCGCATATTTGTGCGTTGATGACGTCACACCTACAACAACAATGAACAACTCTTCACTATAACCCGTCGTGAAGTCCCTTAGGGTGATCTGGCGAAGCACGGTTTTTCACTTACAAACAAATACCAACCTTGCAGTACGTGAATCTAAGTTGTAAATTTTAAAAAATCTTCGACTTCTCCGAGAGTGCATCAAAGCGGACACAGGTTCACGTCTCAGGCTATCTTTTTTCGAATTGATATTTGTTTAGCAGGTAAAACCACAACCAGGTCCGCGCCGCCTCTTACTCGGGTCTCAGCTTCGGGCTTAGTACTGATAACAGTTGGTTTACTTACTATCGCCGGACATTCACGCCGGTACGAAAATATCCTCATATCTCATAGAGCGTGCTCCAATGAAATCGTATTTTATTTTATAGACCCTGTAATACAACCGATGTTACTACATACTTGGATTATTACTTTCAGCTCAAATGAAAAAAAAAAAATTGCTGTTTAATCTTTTCTGAATTTTTTAAATATACTATGCTACATGCCAAATCTAAGACGATTAAAACTAGAATTTTATATCTGTAAATATTACCTCCAAAAAATATAAGCTACTTTCAGTCATTCTAAAAACTCAGCCAAAATATAATGTAAGCATGGTTTCTTAGAAAGATTTGTTCAATATGGTAGTATACACATGACTACAGTGCGTTCATTATAACTTGACCCGTGACGCGATTTGTAGTATAGCATTTTGCAGTCTGTTTCAATACTAATAGAGTTCAAAATGGCGACTGACAGAACAGTACTACCAATCACATGTTTGCAAAATTCTTTACTATGAATAAAGTATACTGCAGGCTTGGTTAGAAACTGAACAGCGAAGTTTTTTTTTTTTTTCAAATAACTACATTTTACTATTCTATAAAATACTTCAAAAAATATACGCTTCCATTTAGCCTGAGAAATAAAATGAAACTCAAAATGTATATTAAAAGTATGTAGTGATCAAAAGAACACAGGGCTTTAATGTGTTCAGACGATATTGTCCAAAGCGTGGCTCAAACTCTAGAATAGTGAAGAAAAGATTAAATGAAATAAAATCGATTGAAATAATCGACTAATAATGATCCGTCATTATAATCGAATCGTAGGGGACGACGTATTGTGATAATAAAATAGAATATTAGCTTTAAGAATAAAACGAACATGGCTAGTAATGCTTTGTTTAGGCAGAGTATATTGGCATGTTACCTTGTCTATAATGTTAGAGAGAGACAGATATAGAAACGACGCGTTTATTTACAGACTTTGTATATAGTTATTTTGTTAATATGAACGCACAGAATCGATATAAATTGACGAGAGAAGTTTTCTCTGTGAATAGTTTTGACCGATTTCTAAAGTACTGCTGAGTTATCTAATCGGCTGAACATTCATAGAAATTGGCGGTAAAGTTCCTTCTTTTATATTTATTTTTCTACTTTTCTTTGTAAATATAATTTGTTTCGAGGATTTTTTTATAAAAACGAAGTTTATCGCGAACCAAATTTACTTTTTTTAAATATTTATTAAAATTTCTTTATGAATTTTTCGCCATTATCAACTTTAGAAAAACTTCTTAACCCGCTGAATTAACCACCACTAAATATCAAAGATTGCCTTAAAAAGTTAAAGGCAAAGCCATTATTAATTTTACCCGAAAAAGTTAAAAACAACCGGTCAAAGTGATTGGTGTTTTAACGCCTTCGTATCGCACAAATTATCACTTAGTACATAATAATATGACTATAGGACTATTCGTTAGACGTGTAATGTTGAACTATGAAGTACGGAAAGTAGTTTCACGATATAGGTCAATGTATAGTGGTTGATTTAAAAGTAAATTCTAGTCAAAAATATACTTGTTAGCATTTCTGTAACATTCTATGGAATAGAAAACTATACTAAATGTCAACGTTCGTAGCAGCCGCGGTCATAAAACGAGGGAGCAAGCAATTATCACCGTCCTACTCGCACGTTTGAAGACCGCGACTGACACGAGTATTGAAGTTGACTATAATGTAGCTACAAAAATGTTGATGTCTAATTAGAATAAACTGATTAAAACATGAAATGAACGGAGTTACATTTTTAGGCGAATAATCTTAAAAATGTTCCAGTTTTGACCGTTTGACATTACAATGAGACAATTGAAAATAAGTGTTTAGTTTTCATTGCGTTTTTATATTGCTTGCTTGGCAAAACTTCGATGAGCATATCTTAGAAATAACGCAATGGATAGAGAATTAGTGTTTCGGTAGGTGAAAAATATTATATTGACTACCTCTAAAGGAATTGTCTCTCAATATAATAATTAATCATTAAAAATATAGGCTGATATTATTGGTAGAAACAGAAGTCAATATCTTAATGTTCTTAATGTTTTTAATTATTTCAATAATTAAAAATAATAATATTATTTATACAATAACTATAACAATAGATAATTGTTTTATTTGACATTTTATCAAATTTTAATTTGATCAATATTTTCTTACTCTTTTTATATATTGAGAGGTCACAAAAAGAGTTGTCCCAAATACCTCTAAATATATAATTTATTTTTTGTATCAACCAAAATATATTTATGGTAGTGACTATGTATACTGTGTATAGTATATTATTTTTCTATAAATTCAGCTATTTTCTTAATCAATGCTATGATATTGTACTTATCCTACGTACCTGGTTTGTGTACAATCTAAAGCAATAGTTTAAAGGGATATTAGATAAGAAATACATCGACGAGCAAAAAAACATACCCAGATGCACAATTTACAACGCAATATTTTTAACACATTATTCTATAGGTGAGTATTTTTGCTCGCCACTGTAAAGGTAAACAGAAAAACTGACTAATGTAATATTGTACATTAAATGTAATATTGTACAGCTTATTATAAGGTAGCTAAGCAATTGTGTTATGCTAATTATTCTTTGTCTCAAAACACAAATTAACAAAATAAAAATAACACAGCGTGCCAAATGATATTCACTTTATCATAATTAACCAAAACATTGATATTATTGCCATGAACTTAAGACCAGGAATTTATCCATTTATTTCTTTTAAGTTCCGAAACTGAAATGTATAACATAATTACTGTGTAACATGCATATCTTTCATTTTGTGTTCAATTTTTTTTTGATAAGATAAATTTGAAAGTAAGTGTTATTATAAAAACGAACGGTGTTATAAAAATAATTGAATGTTTTCGCATTTACAGTAGAATGAATACTGTAGGGTAGTTTGAAATTAGAATCTTTAAATTAAAACTACAATTCGGTTAGAATAAGAACAGCATCCGTGTAGGGAAGTGTCAACACCATGTTCCAGTGAGAAAAAGAGATGGAGTTATGGACGTATAGCGTCATCCCTTTTGTAGCTAGTTCAATGTACTCATCCTAGTGAATAGAGTTCTTATTTTACCGCATTGTGTATACAATTTTCTTGAAACTAAACTGTGAGCTATAAATAAATCTAGATAGACCAATTTATCGCATAAAGTCTAAAATTAATAATAAAAAAAAACAATAACAGTGTGCTAAGGCAGCTTACAAATGATGCAGGCTTCATTTCCAATATACGCTTTACCATAAAACTTACAATAAAAAAAAATTGAAACAATAGCTCTTACAATGTTTATAGAAAATACGTGGCAGTTGCCTGTACATTGAATAATATCCGTAAGGCTCAATTCACACTGAAATGGCAGCGACGCGGCGAGCAATTTTAATGACAAGGCATTTTAATCTTTATTTGCAATGTAAAAAGATATAGAATTGAGCCTAACTGTTATTGAGTGACCATATTTTCAAGGTTGACATTATTGTGAAAAGAAATAAAATATAAGTTGAACTACATGCACGGTGTCTAGAAAATTTTTACTCGCTCATGAAGTCTAAAACAGACTTGGAACCACAGCAAGTAGACTTGCTGCAAGTACTAACTAAAGCTGTCAAATTGCGCAAAAGACTTGCCAGAAGGCATCGAGAGAGTCCATAGTCTAACTTATGTTTTTTTAATGAAATTGTATGGAAAGATTTTAAGTCTATGGGGCCTATCCATAGTGGTCATTCTACGCCAGAAATAGAAGAATTTAAGCTATTATTTGTAATGCAAATTATCTTGATAATTATAATTACTTGAAGCAAGCAAAGTCGCGTGCTAATGCTAGTCACAAACGCAATGTGATCGATGTGGGTGTATCATCTAAAACCCCGTTATGTATATTATTGTAAATAAGATTATTATTTATCTGGAGTTTAATATAGTGATATTTTTTGTCAAGACAATTCGACAAATAAAATGTTATATTGATTGTTTTTGTTTTATTTCGTTTATCGTGTACTACGGTACGGTCTGCGGACTTGAACCAACTTATAATTGTAGTAAAAACACAGAAATATTGTGTGAGTTGCTGGGCCACCATCGGGGATCTTAATTTGGACAAAAGAAAAAAATTGTCGAAATATGTCAAAAGATGGTCCCCAGATAAAAGAAGATAAATTTTAGTTTAGTCCTGTCAAACCTGTCACTACTCTATACAAGTTTAGACGTGAATAAAAACTTGCCTCTACGTCAGGCGCTGATTAATTTGACAGGACTATACTAAAATTTATCTTCTGTCCTTTTCTTAATGAAAAAGAAAATTAAAATCCCTGATAGTGGCCATGCCAGTGTCAGTCATACAGAAATAATCGAAAAGAGTTCGATTTGATTTTTAGAAAATTTTGTAAGCAATCCCAGCAAGGCTTGACTGAATTTAACCAAGTTGAATTTCAAAAAATGCTTCCTTATTCCTTGCCTACATTATAAAGGGAACCTCTGTGCAAAATTTCAGCTTTCTAGGTCCAAGCGTTTGGGCTGGGCGTTGATGAGTCAGTCAGTCAGGACTTGTTTTTTTATTAATAGGTATAGATAGTAGGATAGGATACTTTTCCGGGATAAAAAGTAACCAGTGTAGTGCCCAGGATATTAAAGAATAATTATACCAAGTTTCATCGTAATCGAACCGGTAGTTTTTGCGTGATGCCTGAAAAAACAGACAGACAGACAAAAAAAATTGGGTTCGGTGTCGGTCTAGTAACACCCCCTGCCATTTATTTTTTTGATATTTTCAATGTACAGAATTTTCACTTCCACAGATTTATTATAAGTATAGATTAGACAAATAAAGGCTAACACCCTTACGTTATTTCGATACAAATGTATAATAAACTCCGCTATTGCTCGATAAATACAAAGCAATGTTATCTATTTACCATTTTGCATTAAAAAATAACGCTAAAGTGCAGTTATTTCAACAATATTACACAATAATTGTCGTTGTTTAGCCGTTATTTGTCTCATGCTAAAACGAATTGAGTTTAGATGTTGAAAGGTTGTATGTAAGTTATTTTTGCCGATGGGATATTTCTTGGTGCACCTGAAATATATCACTACATAACTAGTATTTTGTATGTAGGCTCACATAACATTCTAAGTTTTTATAATATAATTAGTACGTTCGTAATGACAGGTGGGAATGATCACAATGGCAGTGTAAGCCACGGCAAATCGACAATGAGCTACGTCCGTGTGAATCTCTTAGAACAATGTTGCAATTGACAAGGAGAAAAAATACCTATGTTATGGCTTCGCTGACAGGCAGGTACGTTATGTAAAATGAAGTCGGTTAATGATAAATGTATTTTCTTTTAAACTCAAACCATTTTCAATTCAACCATTTACAGGCACTTTTGAATTGGCAAAGGAAATGTAAATTCATAAAAAAAAAACTAGTTGCCCGTTCCAAAGAGGTTGTAGGTTCCTAACGAGAAGGACGGTCAGAAAACTCCATGGGCATTTTTTAAATTATATTGTTACAAAATATTAGACGTTCTTTAATACTTTCTAATAAAGTGGTAATATGAAACCCACGCTCCTGGCATGCATTGTCTCCTAAGATGACCTGCAGACCTCTGCAGTGCTCTTATAATGTTTATAGAAAATACGTGGCAGTTGCCTGTACATTGAATAATATCCGTAAGGCTCAATTCACACTGAAATGGCAGCGACGCGGCGAGCAATTTTAATGACAAGGCATTTTAATCTTTATTTGCAATGTAAAAAGATATAGAATTGAGCCTAACTGTTATTGAGTGACCATATTTTCAAGGTTGACATTATTGTGAAAAGAAATAAAATATAAGTTGAACTACATGCACGGTGTCTAGAAAATTTTTACTCGCTCATGAAGTCTAAAACAGACTTGGAACCACAGCAAGTAGACTTGCTGCAAGTACTAACTAAAGCTGTCAAATTGCGCAAAAGACTTGCCAGAAGGCATCGAGAGAGTCCATAGTCTAACTTATGTTTTTTTAATGAAATTGTATGGAAAGATTTTAAGTCTATGGGGCCTATCCATAGTGGTCATTCTACGCCAGAAATAGAAGAATTTAAGCTATTATTTGTAATGCAAATTATCTTGATAATTATAATTACTTGAAGCAAGCAAAGTCGCGTGCTAATGCTAGTCACAAACGCAATGTGATCGATGTGGGTGTATCATCTAAAACCCCGTTATGTATATTATTGTAAATAAGATTATTATTTATCTGGAGTTTAATATAGTGATATTTTTTGTCAAGACAATTCGACAAATAAAATGTTATATTGATTGTTTTTGTTTTATTTCGTTTATCGTGTACTACGGTACGGTCTGCGGACTTGAACCAACTTATAATTGTAGTAAAAACACAGAAATATTGTGTGAGTTGCTGGGCCACCATCGGGGATCTTAATTTGGACAAAAGAAAAAAATTGTCGAAATATGTCAAAAGATGGTCCCCAGATAAAAGAAGATAAATTTTAGTTTAGTCCTGTCAAACCTGTCACTACTCTATACAAGTTTAGACGTGAATAAAAACTTGCCTCTACGTCAGGCGCTGATTAATTTGACAGGACTATACTAAAATTTATCTTCTGTCCTTTTCTTAATGAAAAAGAAAATTAAAATCCCTGATAGTGGCCATGCCAGTGTCAGTCATACAGAAATAATCGAAAAGAGTTCGATTTGATTTTTAGAAAATTTTGTAAGCAATCCCAGCAAGGCTTGACTGAATTTAACCAAGTTGAATTTCAAAAAATGCTTCCTTATTCCTTGCCTACATTATAAAGGGAACCTCTGTGCAAAATTTCAGCTTTCTAGGTCCAAGCGTTTGGGCTGGGCGTTGATGAGTCAGTCAGTCAGGACTTGTTTTTTTATTAATAGGTATAGATAGTAGGATAGGATACTTTTCCGGGATAAAAAGTAACCAGTGTAGTGCCCAGGATATTAAAGAATAATTATACCAAGTTTCATCGTAATCGAACCGGTAGTTTTTGCGTGATGCCTGAAAAAACAGACAGACAGACAAAAAAAATTGGGTTCGGTGTCGGTCTAGTAACACCCCCTGCCATTTATTTTTTTGATATTTTCAATGTACAGAATTTTCACTTCCACAGATTTATTATAAGTATAGATTAGACAAATAAAGGCTAACACCCTTACGTTATTTCGATACAAATGTATAATAAACTCCGCTATTGCTCGATAAATACAAAGCAATGTTATCTATTTACCATTTTGCATTAAAAAATAACGCTAAAGTGCAGTTATTTCAACAATATTACACAATAATTGTCGTTGTTTAGCCGTTATTTGTCTCATGCTAAAACGAATTGAGTTTAGATGTTGAAAGGTTGTATGTAAGTTATTTTTGCCGATGGGATATTTCTTGGTGCACCTGAAATATATCACTACATAACTAGTATTTTGTATGTAGGCTCACATAACATTCTAAGTTTTTATAATATAATTAGTACGTTCGTAATGACAGGTGGGAATGATCACAATGGCAGTGTAAGCCACGGCAAATCGACAATGAGCTACGTCCGTGTGAATCTCTTAGAACAATGTTGCAATTGACAAGGAGAAAAAATACCTATGTTATGGCTTCGCTGACAGGCAGGTACGTTATGTAAAATGAAGTCGGTTAATGATAAATGTATTTTCTTTTAAACTCAAACCATTTTCAATTCAACCATTTACAGGCACTTTTGAATTGGCAAAGGAAATGTAAATTCATAAAAAAAAAATCTAGTTGCCCGTTCCAAAGATTATAGTAGGTTCCTAACGAGAAGGACGGTCAGAAAACTCCATGGGCATTTTTTAAATTATATTGTTACAAAATATTAGACGTTCTTTAATACTTTCTAATAAAGTGGTAATATGAAACCCACGCTCCTGGCATGCATTGTCTCCTAAGATGACCTGCAGACCTCTGCAGTGCTGCTGGTCACCACCGGGTGGTTCAAGTACAGTAAGAATCTAACATTCCGGTCTTATTCCCAAAAACCGGCGATATATTGAGCATATAAGCATAATCAAAATCAGCCTCTAATGTTTCCATTAATGGCACACAGACCTCCTCTCTGTGAGATAGAGCAGGTAGGCTGAAAACCACCACGCGGGCCCATTCTTATTCGAATTTTTAGTTCTAGGACATGCCGGTGCAAAATTGCGGGAAAGTTCGAAAGGGATACCTACCGTGGCCGTTGGCAACCAGGCAACTGAAGGAACACGGGTGGGTTTTAATCAGTAAGAGTCGGACACGCCCTTTCGCTCTGCCCAGAGCGGGAGAAGTTATTTGATGATTTCACACACACAAAAAAAAGGCACTGAGGAGACAATGGACAATTTGTCCGCGGACAAATTGCCCATCGTCTGCTCAGCGCTTAAGGGTTCCTTGTTTTACTACGGAAACTTATAAAGCTACTATTACTACTAGTTTTTTCGCTCTGTAGTTAGGGTCAGGACGTCCCTTCCACTGTCCACACAACTCTTTGTCATTCCCAGTCGAGGGGTTGTATAATGGATGTCCGTATAAAGAAACTATAGGTATACTAAGCAGAAACCCAGAGTTTATATTTGTGCCCGGTTGATAGCAAGAGGCTCGCCCACTATTACATGGGACTTAAACATAACTAGCGAAATATAGGTGCACCTTTGACTAAACCTTCGGGGATTACAGGGGTTCCGTTACATAGGCAAACGAATCCTTACAAAATGGCGTACCTATTTTATTTAATAGTTCACAGTTTAGTATTTATGTATAAATTATCTTAGAAAATGACAAAACAATGCATTTCAGAGTTCCGTAAGTAACCTACCTACGCAACGAACTGGCATTGTCTACGAAGCATCGGGTTATCATTGGCAAAAACATCGGATGTAGCTTTATGGAAATGGGATTAAATGGAAATAGCTCGCTGTTACCTAACCACGGTGTCTGGGGGCTACTAGTGATGTGCCACGCGCTTGCACATGCATGCATTATTCGGATTTCGCAGGATATTAAAAAAAAACCGAGATTTTTCTTAAAATAATTCTGGTATTTTTTCGTTTTAATGGCAATGGAAGTGATTTCTTTAGATTTTTAGGGAGCATCTTCTAGTATTCCGAAACCTCTTTTTATGACCGGTATTTAAACTGTTTATAAACATAAAAATAAGAAGATCTGACTCTGACTTCGCAGTCAGATCTTTTAATTTTTGGTTCAATGGAGCATCTTTGAAACAACAAATAAATCGCAGATTTTTAAGGAACTTGACCCACTGCTGATAGCTAAGATGTTAAAATATAGCTCCTACATTACAATCATATTATGCAATGGCGCAAGTTATTGTAAATTATATTACCGTCAAAACTCTCGTAAAAGTCTAACAAAAGAGCAACAAGTACGCGGTTAAGTATCTAAAATTATGCGGATGCCTCACCAGTCGCGGGTTACCGCACATCCCTTGCAGCAAGACGTTCGTCTGGAGTCCACTTCCACTTTCAGTTTCTACAAGTTGGTCGAACAGCAAACACGCATAGCGCCTTACGCAACTTACCGCGCCCGCATGCGTCTGGCTGGCACACTTAAAAAAAAACATTTCAAAATTCGAACGCAGATAAAGAAGTATTTGCTTATCTGTTTGCGCAAATCGTGTCAAATTTTCGCTACAGATTAACAAATTTTCGCGGCATTTTTTATTTTGTTTGCGCGGGAATTATTTTCTGTGTTTTTTTTCACAATTAAACAGTAATGTGTTCGAGGATTAAGTGTTTTGTTATTGTGAAAAACTGTGATGTGTTTGTTTCGTGAAGTGGACCGTAAAAAGACATCATCTGTCGAAAAGTAAATATTTTATTATTATTTCATAATCTATGGCATTAACATATTTTTTTAGGTGTATTATTATGTAGGTCCTTATGTTAAAAAGTACACTATAAGTTCCTATAATTATTTCCTGGTAGATACGAATATAAAAGTGCAAGTAGGTATTGTAATTTTTTAATGGACTGGAACTAGTTATAAATACTTACATAAGAAAAAAATTAGTGCATAGGTACCTACCTCAAGCTCCGTTTGAGGTACCTATGGATTTCCGTCTCTACTTATTAAGTACTATTATTATTTAGGATTACCATCATTACTACCTTCTATTAATTAAGATTATCAAACTCAAGAAAACATTAAGTAGGTTACCTACTACTCGGAGCTTTTCAAATAGGTAGTTCCATTTACCTATCAGAAATAAATAAGCCTCTTTTAGCGGTAAACTCTTAGCCCAGGTAGGTGGGTACCTACCTTCCTATTTAGGGCACCATTATATTCTCAGTTAACCCTTGTTTTCTCTTTGACCTGAGTTAAATAACTATCCATGAGCGGGAGTGAGGAAGAGGTCCCTCAGAGGTCTTGAGGACTATAGATCTACTGTGACCCTGTGATCTTTTTGTATTGCACAATGCTGTGACTTCTATGACGATAATCAATAGGTCACGACAGCCGCGAGTCGCGGTTTGCGAAAATCTTGGCCAAACTTCAAGCCTTTGAACCTTAGAGCAATTTCTGACATTAAATTACACCACAGACTGCAGTATGGTCTCTCCTTTCTCCCATCCAAAGGTTGTCTACATAAAATATCGTTTTTAGCGACAAGACCGCTCATTGTGTCGGTCCTTGTAAAATTTCTACACAAATAGCTGTAATTTTTATGGTGTGGGCAAATAATAAAAAAACCGGCACAATGAAGGGTTCCGTAGCTGGGATGAATTTATCCCAAGAACAAACTCAACATTGTAGTTCACAAACATGTTCTGCCATATAAAATGTATGAGAGAACATGTTTCTGCAACTGAGTTGGTCGATAATTACTCGTTAACTTGTAGAGCCTACTTAGCTGTGATAGTTTTCCTTTTAATTTCGTTATATATACTACTTCTGTGAATTCCAGAACTTACCATTTAGCTGGCACTTGACGAGGCCAATCGGTCATAATAGGTACATAATTAAAAGATTCGTTTGATTAAATTCGACAGTACAGATTTTTATAGATTCAACTTACTTGGTCAGTCTTAGGGGCGGAGTTATATCAGCTATACAGAGTTATTATAACTATATTTATAACAGCTGTTTTCTATTGTATTTCTGTATAAACCTTTTACAGCATAAACAAACATAACTTGTTTTCGGACCATATTGCATGGAAGAATTTATGTGTGACTTACTAATACTTAGAGCCCGTGTCTACCCAGATCTGTATGTAATGTAACTGGGTTGCAGTTGTAAGAAATACTTTCTACTTCACATTTTCCCAAATCTTTAAGGATTGAGGAGAGATGGAAGTAAAACAGCATCAGTCTTTTGCCTGTTGGTTAATCTTCTGAAAAAAGATCTCGCTAGAAGGGGACATACCAATAGCCACTGCCACTATATTAAGGTTATAGCGGTAACTGGCATGTCCGAAACTCATCGGAGATTCCAAAGCTCATCCTTTGCTTGGAACTGAGGACTTCTCCCGTATGGTTAGTCTTTAAGTCCGACATTCTTTCCATCTTCCTGGACCGAGTATAGAGTATATATACCCGTAAGAATTAAGAGAAAAGATAGGCCACAATATGGGTCCCTGGGGAACTCCTTCATGGTTCCTAAGCTGTGTACCAAAGTCCGATGCCGTCACTCCAAAAGGGAGGAATGTCAATCGTTCTCGTTCCCACCCACATACACACCCACAATCCATTTTTATGTCTGTCTAGTCAAAATTAAGTTTAACTTGGTTGGTTTGGCAGTGGTCACTATGACATAATAGATCTCGAAGGCGCCTGCCTATATCTGACTAGATCCACCCACTAGTTACTTGTGTTAGACACACGTAACATTGGTACTGTTTCCTTTTTTATTTGGAGTTTTACATACCTACGATACAATGAGGCACATGTGGCGAAAGAATGTAATAGAACTAAAACGAATCTACGTTGACGGAAACTCATTGGAAAGCAAATTTAGTGATAGTATAGAGGTATGAGGAACAGGGTGGAAAGTTCCCCCACCCTCCATAGAAAAGGCGATATTCTCCGACCAGCCGTGCGGGTACATAAAAAGGAAAAAGAAGGGAAACGGAATACTGATAACCGTACCCCCTTATAATGTGCAACTAGACAAAATACGTTTAAAGATTCTGAGTCTTATTCTAAATGGCATTTCAAAAGATATAGATTTTAAGCATTAACCGCAAAAAAATAATCTAAATATTAAGTCTGATGAATAACAAGCTACTCAAAGTAATTCAGACGATAAAATCACTGCGAACAAGTTCACAAACATTAAAAAATTTCGTAATAATGAAAATAATAATTGTTCAATTAAATTCGGCCTAACTTTCCTCCATTATGCACGGGTAATGGTATTTCGTAACGAATTTGACGCACAATTTGGTTCGGGAGATGGTTCGCTTCGCACACCGTGCTTGCATCCGTGTCTTTCATTAGTAGGGCTGGCACAAATACAGGTACTTTCTTTCACATTGGGAAACAATTTTTCCATGAAAGTTACCAAATTAACAAAAATATTCATGTTTGAAATGAAATTACTATTTTACATGAACGACAAAACCGTTTACTTTTCCATCTGTTGATAAAAATCTGGAAACGAATTCGATATGGAATCCAAATACTTCTCATCTGAACCAATGTAAGATAAAACAGTCAATTTAATTTTTATCACAATGACGAACTGTAGGTAATAACTATACGGGGTTTCTCCAAACAAAAATAAAACGGTTCAACTTTAATTGAATTTAAGTTTACAAGAATGGAGTCTTGATAGCCCTAACGACAGTGAAATTATTCACGCGATAGTAACTCAGAATTTGAATGATCATTAAAATGAATTTTTAAACACACACATCCACTATAGTAAAGTAATAAAAGTAGGTACCGTCTATTTGTATGTATAACGACTGACTTCTGAGTAAAAGGTTTCTTTTGTTCGAGTAATAAAAGTAAATTGTCATGAGAAAATAACATAGAAAGATGATTCAATAGTAAAAACACGTTTCAAGTGATAAAATCGCTGACGTTCTCAGTGTAGCCTTATCATCTATGACTAATTTTGAACTGTCACCTGCTTCAAGAGAGAATATGAATCGTAGGAAGGTCATATTTAGAGATAACACTGTAAACGTTTAAGTATGTCTCCACTATGGATATAGATAGGGCACGAACTTTAACAGGTGTTAAATACTCTTTTCTAAAATAAAAACAACAACTCTTTTCTAAAAATAAACATGAATAAAACTGCATCTTAAATTGAGAAACGTGGCTGAGGTCGATAAGAAACAGGACAAAAGTGCAGTATTAGTTGGCCCCAAAATGTGACCTTGTGGGAAACCTAACAAATTAAGGAAAAAAATATGTCATCGATTTTGAGTCCTAACCTGACGTCCTGAACGCTAGTGTTAATAATTAAATAAAACATCTGGAGATATACAGACTGGATTGCATTATGGGTTAACCCTTGGAAAAATAATAGGTATCTACTTGTGGAAGCCGGTAACGTACAACAAATGACAGCCAGAAAGCATTGATTTGCAAATCTGAATAACAAAAGAGAGAGAACTCCTTGCGTTACATGAATGTAGACCAGTTAAAAGATAAAATAACAGCAATATTAGTACTCACATTCACGGAACTTTAAGGTCAAATTCGCACAGTAACTTTTTATTGAAATACAATGGAATACGTACATCTTTTTCTAGAGTTAGGTATTTGTTTAAATTACTGATATCAAGTCTCGCCTTAGATCACAACGGGTAAAGGAAATGTTGACTCTATTTTTCCAAAAAATACTATTTTTCTCTGTCTCCCATCATTTTAATCTAGTTATTTTTGTTGAATGAATCGGAAATATTTATTGGAAATCATAGTGTAGATACTTTCAATAGCTTTACTGGTAATTACAGGAACATTAGGTACCTACTTATTAGCAACAGTTTCTCATAAAAGATTGCTGGTAGTTTTGACGTCAGTAACTTCAAACAGTGGTAATTACATACATACCCTAAACAATTCAATTCAATTCATTTATTTCAGATAAATTACAATCGTTAGCACCTTATAGTTTTTTTTTTTGATAATATGAAAGACTAGACACACAACAATAGAAACATTGGATCAGGACCGCACTACTTGTACATGTTTGGCCAATGCTCCATGAAGGAGCAATCCACATCCATTCTCCCTGTAATAAGCTGCAGGAAGTTGTGTGCCCTATCGTCAGTACCGTCTAATTTACTACATTCTCGCATTATTTGTGCTTTTCTAATAGCTACCAACCGACACAGACACAGATTTCATTTGATTTGATTGCTTCATCAGTATCGATCCAAATAACTAGTTTACTCAAATACAAATTGGTGCTATCAACCATTTCCTTGAGACAAGTTTGGTTTAAGGCGTCCATATTCTTTTTTTCTCCATCATTGGGTAAGGTTTTAGCAAGTTATTTTATATTCCCAAGTATATTTTAATGCTTATAAAATGCTCGTTAGCGTCCGTGACGGAAAGTCGTGAAGTTTCCAAAGGTTTGCGGTTGTATTACTCAACGTCAGTAGTAACTGTCAGTTTTGATTCAGTTTCCCTGTCTAAATTGAAACAAATGAAGTCTTGTTAGAAGATTAGCGGCAAAGGTCAGTACCTATTAAGCAATATGTAGGTGTTATGCATAATTTGCATCTAATTTGATGACAGTTCGTTTTGAATGTTGATATCGAGTTTCATTTTATACTATAATCCAATTACCCATTAGAATGTTCTGTGGGGTGAAAATCATATTCTGAGCTGACTGTCAACCGTTTCGCTCCTCAATTGTTTTCTAAAATAACTGCCTCTAGGCTTATAACCTGATACTACTACAGTACCGGGTTATAAGCCATAGTAGCCTCTGACCGCCACGTAATTGACCTCAACACTTTTGGTATCACGAAATTATTGCCACGTCTCGACTAATTAAAATGTATGTTTGCTAATCACAAAACATAAGACGTTGCTCATCATGCATGATATAATTAAATACGGCATTACATTCAATAGGTATTTAAATATTTAAAACTGCAATTTCAACACAACTAAGTAAGTAGGTATATCAATTTTAAAAAGGTACGTAGGAGTACTTATAGTTTTTTAATTTTTGTGTTGAGACATGATCACAGACATGGCGGAAAATAATGTATAATCATTTGAATGCTTACCGAATTCCAATTCATTAGAAATCTTCGAAATAGAGTGCGCGCAAGACATGTCTGCGCGCGACTGTTGGCGCTGCTGTAATATTTAAAATATGAAATCTATAATGATAATTATATACTTAATTTTTGACCTTAAATAAACGACAAGACGGCGGAATACTTATTAGTGCCGATTTCAGTCGCATTTCTAATTAATTGGAATTCTGTAAGCATTCGCCTAGCTTGATAGCCAATGTGGAATTTTCTGGAATATTGTATAAAGTATTCTAGAACCCATCTCGTTCTCTTTGTGAGGTCGAAATTCCTTTGTTTTTCTCACCGACGCACTATTTATTTCCGCCAGTGGTTGGCAAATCCAATGTCTATCATTGTCATCTTCATTTTAGCCAAACGACCACCAAGCTTCGTCAACTCTATGCACTACCACTTTTTAAAGCAAATAAATATATTCTATTCAATTCTACCTGTTCAAAAAAAGGAAATATTGGTTATCAACGGTAGAACAGTTCCCTTTAAAACCATAGTTTTGCACTTGTCTAATTTGAAATTTCAGCAACTTTAGTCAGTAAATGTATTCGAAATTTAACCTACCTACTGCAATACCCGTTTAACCAGATCCACGAGTTCAAGTCTTAAAGGCTTATTCGTAATACTGCTTATCCCCCATTAAGACGTCGTGTAGAAAGGATTATCCTGGAAATAATACCCTATTAACATTATGATAGCATCCCAAAATGGTAGCGAGTGTTAAACTAGTACCTATACTTTTGAAATCAAAACATAGGTAGGCTTAGAATGTGTGAAGGTAAGCCACCCGCCCCTGCAATGTACGGGTTCTATATCTAAATGAAATATCAATGTTTTAGGCACATAAACCTTACTTACGGAATATATTGTCTAAATGATGATGAAAACAGCATCATTTACCTAAGTTTAGCGGTCACCCAGAAAAGCGACTTTAACAATGTAATCATTAGGTATAAACTTATCATATATGTAGGTACAGTCCATTTTTTCAATCATCCCGTTTTCCAGTTTATTTTTGCACTGAAAACGAAACTGTTTGCCTGTAAAATCTTCTCTGTTTTGGTCCGTTTGAAAAAGTCAATCTGCCTTTTCCCAACTATGTTGGGGTCGGCTTCCTGTCTAACCGAATGCACCTGAATACCAGTATTTTACATGGAGCGACTGCCTATCTGACCTCCACACTCCACTGCATGGTAGGACTGGTTGTCAGACTTCCGGACTTCTGACGACTCCTAACGACTGTCAAAGTTCCACGGATGACAGCCGACACCAACGTCATAGCGTGCTTTCCGAGGCACGGAGGAGTCTCGGTATGTAAAGATCCACGGACCAATCCTTCCAAGCGTAGCTTAACCGTAACCGTAGCTTAACCGTAACCCGTGCTGCTGTTATTACTTAGTTACGATGAATACCCACACTACCTGCATATTAGGTTCTGTATATCTGTGCCCTTCAAGTTCCTTATTCTTAAACACCCGCAGTAGGTAGGTAACTTCTCGAAAAAATCGTCAGTAAAAATAAAATAAGTTTAGCAGAAGTTATGCTTGCAACTCTTTAAATTCACACGCCACAAACTCTGACTGTGTTATGCAAATAAGGTAGGTATATTATTAGTCTCCAAAATATTTCCACGGCTATCATCGTACTCCAGCTACATATCGTAGGTGTACAGTTTTGTTGATATCTGAGATGTTGTGTAATGTAACTGTACCCCGAGTGTAAGTTTGCAAGAGAGTAAATGTAACTATTTCGTTTGCGTTGAAATTTGACTGATAGATCATAATGCTAAGAATATAAGGTGGAGAATAAAAATCTTAACGCAAACGCGAAGGTTATGTTTACTCACTCGCAAACTTACACTCGGGGTACTGCAGTGCTATTCTGTAACCATCTCAACGTGAAAACTTAGGTGAAGTGAGCTATCAGTCCACCCGATGCTAGGAATTGACATTATTGGCAGCTCACTTCACGCTCACTTCACTTAAGTTTTCACGGTGAAATTTTAACAGAATAGACCGACTGATCCCTTTGATTGTCATGATTATGTTTAGCGTGGTAGCTACAGATTGCCTACATCATAGATATAAGAAAGAAGCTGTTATTTATATTTCTATGGCTTACATAGTGTCCAGCATTAGTTTTAACGGCGTTTGGTTTCTTCAGGCTGCTTGTCAAAGTGTTCAGGTAACGTTGGAAGAAAGATGACGCCCATTTCCATTTCCAATTCAAAATAAATCGGGAGTATCACAATATCTTTGTTTATGGAAAGGCCTATGTATGTATGGTAGGTAATCTTTTTTGTGAATACGATCATTGTTTACAATTAACTGCTCATTTTCCTAGGCTAGTTATCAAAACATTGACCATTGGCGATGTTTATGGAAACTCGATAGATGAGGTGGAACAGTACACCCGTATTTGTAATAAGATGAGCTATGTTTTCGAATGTGAGTCATGCTTGAGTTAGTTAACCTAAATCCACGTCGTTTAAAAACATAGATTATGTTCAATATTATTGTTATAAATAGAGCTTCCTTCCAACTTACTTCATCTCAAACGCCATCTGAACATTTGTTTTGAAACTTGTCAACGCCTCATGCAATAGTCTTCACCATCTTTAATTTGTACACCGATTTTTCTAACCATATCCGATAAATCTCAAAACAATTTTGCAAGTTAACTTCCAAATTATTAATTAAATTCTAAAAGATATTGTTACTTGTTTATCTCCACAAAGTTTTTCATATACTAGAACCCAATATTCAAAATATTATTGGACGGTGATCGCAAAATTGTAGCTTTTGAAACATATTCGTTTGCGCTCGTTCGACAGATGCAACGGCATGCGCGGACGCCGAAATTAATCGCAAGGCCGGAATGTCGCAACCTCTTATACATTTCACCTAGATTATGTTTGTTTCTCAGCCGGCTGTCAACATCGTCTGTATGGAATCCGGTTGCGAATCCAGATCAACAATATTTCTTGATCTTTTTTGCATGTAAAGACAATAATTGTATGTTTTGGTTTGACATTTGAAAATAAAGTTTTGTAATTTTGTGCACAGTGTCGCAGTAGGTCGTAGTGTGCGTGCGTTTAGTAGCAGTTCCTTACTTTAAGTGGAAGCTGCTCATCCGTCTTTTTTATTACGAGAACAACGGGAGGCAAGGGCAATTTCTGACTTGACCCTCGCTCAGGCCCTTATTTTCTTTGTGCACGCCGAAAAGTTTTTAAGATCCTGAACTTATTATCTCCAAACAGCAGTTTTTATTATATCTACATCTTCTTATTGGGATCCCTCACTGTTGAGCATAGTGTATAATCTAATTATTTTGTGAATAGTGGATCTCTATTACTATTTGTGGCTTGTTGGTGTGCCACGTTCACTGTCACTTACCATATTAGACCTAGCTTGATCATATATTTTGGTTACGTCTTCTTGGATTTTGGGTCCAGTCCAAAGAGCCGTAGCGCCACTTCTTCCCAGCTAAAGCAAGCAAGCTATTTCATGAAATTGTACATTCTAAAAGTGCTGATTCCTAGCCTAATTTAAATAAAGACTAGATTTCGATTTTTGATTTTAGAGATCGTTTCCATAATGCCTGTAATATACAATTTTTTGTTGCAAATCCAGCGCTAAAGCCTTGCTCAATCTTACACCAAGTTTACAAAGAGCTGACCCTTCCTTGTACCACATTGCAGTGAGTTAGTTTACTGCTGTTATGAAACGTGACCCGGTTATTGTACAGTCTAAACTCGGGTCATTGCATGTCACTTATCACTTGCGGTATGGCCATGTTTATGTCAGAGTAAAATGTTACAGAAGACTTTGGGGTAAATACTGAGGTCGTAATGTAAGGGTCTCACATTTTTGTTGGTATTGGTGACAATTGATTAAAACTTAAGTTCTAATCACAATGGTTCCAGTTAATTAGTCAGAACGTTTTTTTGCCAAAGTTTTTATTCCTAATTGTAACTGACCGATGTTTCTGACCGATACTTTAACCACAAACCACACAGGTATATGACCACATTTATTTGTAACACGTAGTAGTACTGTTCAGCGATGACTTGTTTTTTTTGGGGAGAAAATGTCATGAATTTCGAAATGTCGTAGTAAAATAAAAAGCTTTCTTTAGAACTTGTTAAAATGTAGGTAGAAGAAATTTTTAAGCAGTTTAAAGTTTTTTTATGCGTTGGATAGTCTAGGATGGATAGCTATATTGCTACACCGAGAAGTGTTCCAGCACTAAAGTTTTGGACGGATGACTTTCTAATAGGTCCTTTTATTCCTTCTTATCTAAGAACTCTATGGGCTCTTAGAGAAATCTGGATTCCTTAGAAATCGTAAATTTATTGAATAACGACGCCAAACCGTTGGCACGTTTTAAATGATCACATTATTATCTAAATGGCACCAAAATGCTAAAATAATTTTATTATTTTAGTTTATTTAATACTTTGAAATTAATAAATTGTCTATCATCAATCAAATCAGCTTCTTGAGATGTATCAAAACGCCACTTAAGAGGCAGCTGTCAAATTATTAAGACAGGCCATAGATTCCTTTTATTTGCTTTATTATAAACAGAGATATTGAATCTTTTAAACAATGAGCTCAATAAATTCCTCATACATAAACATCTATCTTCGATGTTCATAACGATTGTATAACCAGGCATTGATAGACAGCTAGAATACATAATAAATAAACATAAACATAACATCACGCCAGTATTCCCTGAAGGGTTAGCCAGAGATGTACCTATAGTTTACCCATATTTCGCCAGTTATGTGAGCCTTTTGCCATCAATCGGGCACAAATCCAGACTCCGGGCTGCTACTGAGAAATTCCAGACGACCTATTACAACAAATGGATAGAAGATTAGTATTGACACAATAATGTAGAGAAATCAATCAGTATCGCAGCCGAAACATGTCTACAGCTGGCCATAGGCCTTCTCCAAGTATTCAGCTTCCCAAGTAAATACTTAATTACCAGTCAAATATGAATCTCAAGTCAAATTCAAAATCTTATTGTAGCAGGTATATATTTTCAAGATAATCCCATATCGTTATCGAGTAGAGTAATCGCACCATAAGAACGCGGTCAGTCGGTCTCAATGTCGTTGGTATAATATGCTGTAATCCAGTGAAAAGTGTTGTAGGTAGGTACGTTGCGTCAGCGCAGGATGAGTTCATGCGACATGTAGCGCATGTCAACTAATAACAAATATTCGTAATTTTTCAATTCTTTCATAGTTAATGTCATTTTATACTCGCACATTAAATGTTAGAAATGAATTAAACGGTTAAGTTTTCTCGAAAAAAAATCTATCAAAGTTAAAAAGATGATGGCTCGCATTAGAATTCTGACTTTCAAATCTTCATGATGTGGATGCATCTTTAATTTAATAAACTTAGACGTTGAGCAACTCAATAACCGTACCTAAACGCCAATAGTTAGTGCAGATAAAACAATAATACAATACCTAGGTAGGTACTGATGTAATGAATGTTTAGTTAAAGATCGAACGATCTTTTGCTTGGTTTCGAGACATCCATCAGCGATTTAATGAAGCAGAACATAATAAGGAAACGTTAATTACTACCGACGGGCAATAGCTTTATGGTAATTGGTAGAAATACGTACAATACATTGGCTTATACTTTACATGATTTTGTAGGCACATTACATACATTACATTTTATACTTTACACTGCCGTTAATAAGACACATCCAGCCTTATAATATAATTAACTATTACTTATAATTAACTTTAGTAACTAAATTAAATAAGTGATTGAGCGGTTAATAAATAAATTATTAATAACCGCTCAATCACTTATTTAATTCAAAATAGTGACACTTTCAAAATTGTATATTGTTTTTGTATTTATTTTCAAGGACCTGAAATAAATGTTTTTTTTTTATAATGGTGACCGTCATTAGCTGCTGGGGAGTTTGTTGCACCATTTCTTCTTCGCAGCTAAAGTACTAGGAAGTGGTGAAGGACGGGGTTTTGGGGGACTGTCTCATGTAATTTAGACGTTCAAAAAGTGCTGATTCTCTGCCAAAATAAATAACTTTTGATTTTGATTTTGTACGTATGTGACAGAAACTACAAAGTCGAATCGCAATTTCTCAAAAACTCGACGTGTCGTATAATTATTTATGCTTACACCGGGTACTGTATATTAATGTCACTAGTAGGTACTTAAAAAAATACTTCTTCTTTTTAATTAAATTAATGTAGGTATTTTTAATTTTGTCATAGTTCACTTACTCATAAAACCGTCCCGTCCGGAGTTGCGGTCACCATGCGTGCGCGCAGCTTTCTCCTCTTTGTTCGACGCGCATCGAAATTATGCTCAAATGATAAATTGACGCTTTTAGAACCATACGTCATAATGTTGGATATTGGATTTCTTTGAAAAGGGATTAAGTTGTGGCTATTGGACTAGTGACCCATTTGACCCTAATTGATTCGTTCTACATATTTTTATGGCATGTATTTAATTGAACCTCAAATAATTTCCAATTTGTTTTCCTACAAAATTTTATATTATGGAACTCAAATAAAATGATTGAACTTGTATTTGTGAACCTGTAATAATTCCTATTTTGGGGTCCCAAAAACAGTAAATAGCCAAGTTACTGCGACCAACTTCAATGCAGCGCGTTTACTCGCTACTTCTAAAACGTAAAAAAGTGTGTATCCTTAGACGGTCAATAAGTTTTTTGAGGATCAGTTAAATATTTCACTTGGAGTCTTAAAAAAATGATTTTTACAAAATGAGTAAAGTGTTGCTTCAAAAATATAAGTTAAAAAAAATCTCTTTAGATGCGTAAGGCGGGTAACACACCTCCGTCACGAAACCATAGCAGCGAAACCGCAGTAGTTCAATTGGACACACTCGCGTCATGTTCCGTGAGGCCCTTATTGTATAAAATTTACATAGCATACTATGTGTACGTAACTTTAAATGTAATCACAGATTTCAATAGCAACTAGCATTGTATTCTCAAAACCTTGTAAGTATTATTATAATATTGTTCCTCAGTTCTAAGTATTCTCTCTGACCATAATTGTCGGATTTAAGATAAAATACTATGGGAAAACGGATGCTGACTTCATTCAAATGTCTCTGTAATATAACGTGATGATCTTTGAATGTTGCTACAATGCGTGTTTATCACGCTATCTAGCGTTTTAAAGTTATTTCATCTGCATTTTCATGTTCATAGTCCATTGAGAATTTAGGATGTTGTGAAGACTATCATGTGATGTAATATTTGGGTCCCAGTGTGTCGTGTCGTGACGATAGATAGTTATACAATCTCGTAGCGTTTTAAATAGAGCTATCCGCAAATAGCACGGCATAAGTTTGTGCTGTCGCCGACGACGACGACGAACGAGAGGATTTTATGAAAACTAAATCTGGTGGGTCAAGGATGTTATGATTAATACCAAGAGTTGTATTTAAATAAGCTAAACGGACCCTTAGTAGCTCTGCTACCAAGTTACTGACAAAAATTCTCGCAAAAACAAAAATTTTAGAAAGCGTCTGCGAAAAGTTCAAAACAAGCCCAATTTTCAAGCAATCTGATGCACCACACAGTGTACACTGCACACAGTTGGTGGCACCAAATCTGAGATCGAACTAAAATAACTGCCAAATTGAGCTTGTATCGAACTTCGGCAGAGTAAAGACGAGAAGCAATTTTCTGTCGACGAGCCAACTTCAGCTGTCGACAGAGCCAACTTCAGCTGTCGACAGAGGCAACTGCAGCTGCCGCCATTGCTCGGCGTTTGCCGTCGACACGTGGATAGCAAACGCCGACCAATGGCGACAGCTACAATATGAGCGCGCGCGCGCTGCCTTGTCAGTCCACTTCGACTAGACCGAGCGTTCAATGACGTCAATGCTGTCGACATTGTGGTCAGCAGTTGGCATATCGAATACTACAGCAGTTGCTTTTCTCGACAGTAGCCGTTGCCTCTGTCGACAGCTGAAGTTGGTTCTGTCGACAGCTGAAGTTGGCTCTGTTGACAGCAAAGTGCTGCTCGTTTGTTTGACGCCTTAGTTGCAGGGTAGGCAGAAACTACACTAAGATACATAGATATAAGCGTAAAAAACATAACCCTGTCTTAGCTGTCTCGCAGTCGGGTAATAAAAGCTCCAAATTCTAGCTTTAACAGAGGTTCTTTTAGGTTTATAATTAGCTGCAAGTAAACTAGCTGCTGCCCGCGGCTTCGCCCACTTTGACCCTAATTCTTGTTCTAAAATAATAGTACTAAGTACAATAATAACTAAGTATAAAATAATAATAATTCATACATTATCAGCTATCTGTCAGTGAAGGTCCTGTCAGAATTAGTCCAGCCGTTTAGGAGATTAGCAAACAAACAGACACACAGACAGGCAAAAAATGTTTTTTGTTATAGTATCGTTTACACTTTTAAAAAACCTTTAAAAAAGCTGTTATTTTGGCATTACAAACAGACACTTCAATTTGATTTATTTATGTGTATTGTATGTATTACCTATGGATAGATAAAGAACAATCCTGCCAACTAATTGAATACAAATACTCTAAAATTTTCAATACTACATGCGTAGGCGCATAGAAACAAGACAAAAACATAGCCATAAATCACAGCGAGTCTTGCAAAACTTTGAATATTATACATACCCTTCAAAAAATGATAAATGACAAATAAATAATATGATTAAAAGAAACATGGTATAAAATAATTAATTACGTTTCGCTAAATGTCGATTAGCGATTGTTAACGATTTATATTCGTCTATTATTTAGTAATATTCAAGGTTTTCTTCTGAAAACTGAGTAGTGGTAAATATTTGGGTCAGCGTATATATGAATAAAGTATAAAGTATTGTACTAACATCAATTCGTAGTATAATTGGATTCTTAATCGATGCGATGAGATTGTAAAGGTACGGTGAAAGTGATAAGCGAGGGGCTAGTATAATATTTTTAATAAAATTTATATTTATATTATATATAATTATTTCTATTTTATTTTTTGCTTGTACTTTTTACTTATTGTTTTTTCTGATTGACGTGTAAAACAGTGTGATCCTAGTTACAGAAAATATAATTTATCACTTGACCTCAATTGACATTCGTCGCTAAATCTGTTAATTTTCTAACACTTTTTGCAACATATATGTAATTTGTTTTGCCCAGCAAACATTGAGTTTAGTTTCCTTTTTTACATAAATCTATTATGGTGAAAATGTATTTTAAGCTTGCGCAAAGAAATAATGTAAGGTTTGATACTATTTTCTAATCTCGTAATAGCTTTTATGAAGCGTTATGACTTAGAGTAATACTAACCGCACATAATATAGGTACTACACGTAGAGATCTCTGAGTTTAATTAACATAACATAACATAACATCACACCTGTGCTTCCCAAAGGGTTGGACAGAGGCGTACCTATAGTAAACACATATTTCGCCAGTTATACTTAAGTTTCATGTTATAGGGCCTACAATACTACTCCTATACTACTCCTATTGCCATTTACCGGCCGCAAATCCAGATTCCGGGCTGCTACGACTGAAAATTTTCTGATGGAAAAACGCAATAACACTTTGCCCGACCTGGGAATCGAACCCAGGAGGAGGAAGAGGATGTTTAATTAGCTTTAATAATTATACTAATATACTAAAACAAGCGTAGCATACCATACATTAGTATTGAGCCATAGAAATATAAATATCTTATATCTATGCATTGAGCCAAGACAAGACAGAGGCACAATGGGTGGCATAATAACTATGACACCAGGTTATAAAGTCACTAAACACACGAAAAAGTAAGAAATATTAAAACACTTTTAGCTTGACAAACTTTTAGGTTAAAATTTGTAACAGTTGAAGCTAAAACTCCTCTCACCTAAAATGTTGACCCGCTTTCAGCTTACTTCTTGATACCAAAGAAATAAGTGTTAATGCCGTTTCTAACTGCAGTATCGGAAGTCGGGGTCAGAAGCCGAATGACATCATACCGGACAAAGAAACATTTTTATATTAAAACTACATTGTTTCAATACTTTTGTAGCGAAAACTGAACGATTATAAACATTGTTATAGGTTAATTGACCCGAATTAAACGTTTACCTAATTTGTTCATTGTTTTACCTACATATTTATAATCTTGAACTCTTTTAATACATGATATGAGATAATAATTTGTTGTAATGATAAAATTCAGTTTAGATTTAACAAGCTTTTTGCCCGACGGGATTTCCCAATCGCACGGGTCGATTGATCAAGTTAAGCTACGCTTGCCGAGGTTGGTCCGTGGATGGGTGACCATCTTTACATACCAAGACCCCTCCGTGTCTCGGAAAGGACGTTAAGTTGTTGGTCCCGGCTGTCGTTTATAAATCTTTGACAGTCGTTACGAGTCGTCAGAAGCCCGAAAGTCTGACAACCAGTCTTACCAAGGGGTTGGTCTTACATGGAACGACTGCCTCGTTCCATGTAAAATACTGGTATTCAGCTGCATCCGGTTAGACTGGAAGCCGACCCCAACATAGTTGGGAAAAGGCTAGGCAGATTGATTGTCCGAGATTAAACAATACTCCAATGACAACAGCTTTATGGGAAGGAAGGCTTGCATGATTGCATTTAAAATATTCATCACAGATTATACTTATATACCTTTGCCATATAAAACTGATTTAATGATAAACACATAATGAAGTCCGTTAGTAATTAATGTTTGTTATATACAATCGCCCATTTATTTTAGTAATTCCAATCAGATAATGCAGTGGACATAAGAGCCGTTTGTATGAACTTCAAATTATAACAATACGCGCATTCTTCACTGTTGTGTGGTCATGGCCTTTCACACGCGTGTAGATAAAACTGATGTTATGTAAGCTTGTTTACTGCTTTGAGTTCACCAAAAACTTCAGAGTTAGTCCTCTTCTGGCACTTCCTAAACCACTGTGTTTTTACGTATTATCCAAGGGATGACTGCCTCGTTGGTCTAGCCATATTTTTTTGATTCTGCCATAAACCATCTCATGTACCAATATTCTGGCAAATAAATTATTTGATTTGATTTGATACAGTTGTCGCTGTTCCAACGCCTGTGTAGAACCCACGGCGTACATACCACATATACCAACCATTTGCCTCTGAGACCACACCATACTATCTACCCATACCTCCCAAATACGAAAAAGGTATTTCGGATCGTTAAAAAAAAGGGCGTGTGCTCATGACACGATAGAGGTGAAAACTTACGATTGTAGCCGAGTATACGCGATTCAGCGTCACTGACCGACTGGAGCGAGTATACGCTATTCAGCGTCACCGACCCGAGTGTGACGCTTCAGTTTCGTTCACGTTTAGGAAGATCTAAATGCGCCTGAAGAAGTTTTCACATCAAAAATGGGAGTTAAGGGCCTATAAGTCGTAAAATTGCTTAGCAAGATCCACCGTTATATCGAAACTACTGCAGCATTAATTTTGAAATAAATATATGTGAAAGTTGAGGATTAATGTTAGCGACTATGTTAGCCTAAAACACGATTTCATAAAATTTTCTCCTGATAGAAAAAAAACCAAAGTTACCTCCAACCCGAAAAATAAATCGCTGCTATTAAAAAAACACTTCGAATTAGATCATGAAACTTTGGCACACTAACTGAACTAACTATAAAGCAGCGACTATGTTTTTTTTTTTTTAATTACCATTATTTTCGCCGTAAAAAGCAATTACCTAAACTTTTACCCATTTGGAGCCGCCTCCGTCTCGCTCGCACTCAGTCTGCGAGTAGTATGGTTGGAGCGAGATAAAAACCTGAGGTTGTGTGGGCTCTTAAGATATTCGAGAATTTCGAGATAACGACACTTGTAATTGATACTTGAAACTGAGATAAATTTCGAATTCGGCACGGCAATTGAATAGAACCATTAGTTTAACTTAACGAGAGCCTTTAATCAATCGATACTTAAAGCTACTAAATCGTTTAAAACTAGGTACTGCTGTGAATTCTGACTTACACAATACTTCACTAGGCTATGTATAAGGTACTCACGATACGAGCGAACCAACGCCTTACAAAGTCTTAGGCCATAATATAGTACCTAACTGCTAAGTACAATAAAGGGGAAATCAAATCCTAAATGATTTATTTTGCATCTAAAATACCTGTATGGCTGAAACCTTTGACCCTTATTGCATCAACTTTGCCTCCTAGCTATAGAATCCATGATTACTCGAAACGAGTAAGATTATAGTGAAGCCAGCAGAGAATTATTATCTTGCCTAGATATTACATCTACTAACAGGTCAACAAGTATAATAAACGGACGCCAACGATTTTTAACCTAGTACAAAAAAGGAGGAGGTTATGCTTTTGGTGAGTGTTTTTTTGTGTGTTCACCGATTTTTCCCCGATTTAAGGCTCCCGTAGATAGGCGCGACGCGATACCGGTAGAACAATTTCCGTGAAGTTTTCATAAAAATTGATCTACCAGAGTCGCCTTTACGTGATTCTTTGATGACTCAACTCTTTTTATGGCAAAAAGTTTAGTTTAAAGTTCCATCCTCTGCATATCCATTTAACGCCGATATTCATTAACCTTTTCCCCGTCTTATGATTTTATGAACCACATTGGTCATTATGTAAAAACAGTTTGCCATATTTTCCAACAAAACGCCACTTGATGACTGGTTATCATCATTATTATTGGCGGCTTTGTTCCACCCACTGCTGAGTACCTCCTCCCTCTTGTGCCATGCTTCCCTGGTCTTTGCGAGTCTCATCCAGGTCTCATCAGGCCAATCTTCTGTAGGTCGTCCAACCACCTGGCTATTATTGGCCTGCCAACGCTCCTTCTACCGTTTCTCGTGAACCATTCCGTTAAGGCTCTGCTTGTCATTATAACCCCCTTAACTACAAATTGTAATCACTTTATTCCTTATCATTTCTATTACATATAGGTAGGTAATACGTGCTGGTGGAGGAGCTCGTAGCTAAGCAATAATGTAGCCGTCCCGGTCGACCCATCAGGTTAAGCTAAGCTTGCCGGTGTTGGTCCGTGGATGAGTGGGTGATCATCTTTAAATACCGAGACTCCTCCGTGCCTCGGAAAGCACGTTAAGCCGTTGGTCCCGGCTGTCATTCGAGGATCTTTGACAGTCGTTAGAAGCCCAAAAGTCTGACAACCAGTCTTACCAAGGGTATCGTATTACCAAGTTACTGGGTTGTGGAGGTCAGATAGGCAGTCGCTCCATGTAAAATACTTGTATTCAGCTGCATCCGGTTAGTCTGGAAGCTGACTCCAACATAGTTGTCCTCAACTCCACGTCAAAGCGCATACTTTACGAATGTAAAAATAAACATTTAAATAAAGAATTAACAGTATCGTACCACTTTATTTATTTTAAAAAGATACAATCAATAATTGAGCTTCGCGCCATGTTGAATTCTTTTCTGACAGGACGGGTCGTAGTCTTCTTTTTTTATTTCACTTATTTTTTTTAAGACAAT
Organism: Eupsilia transversa; assembly: GCA_914767815.1. Classification (NCBI taxonomy): domain Eukaryota; kingdom Metazoa; phylum Arthropoda; class Insecta; order Lepidoptera; family Noctuidae; genus Eupsilia; species Eupsilia transversa. Next base: position 11,555,209 of record OU611889.1, on the reverse strand, counting down.
TTATCTGTTGAAGACTGAAGTTAATTCATCAAGACTTACATTAAATGTAAGTTCGTCTTGTTTGGTTATCGTTTCTGCATAGCTGATTATTAACTCAAATCTGAGGCCATAGTATAAGTTTGCAAGTTAGTAAACGTAACTATCATGTTTGCGTTAAGATTTTTATTCTCAGTCTTATATTCTTAGCATTATGATCTATCAGTCAAATTTTAACGCAAACGCGATAGTTACGTTTAGTCACTTGCAAACTTACACTTGACGTGGAAATAAATGTCAGACCTTTATGTGCGAAAGACGGTTTCATGGTATGTAGTTAAGTTACTTTTGAATTTGGATTCCGTTGAGAAACAATAATAACAGAAAATGTTTTAGAGCCGAAAAGCAACAAACAGAACATTAATTACGGAACCTTAGTACTATGGCTCCGCTGTCCGTCCGTCTGTCACAGGGCTGTATCTTTGAATCATAATAATCGTTGAAATTTCCACAGCGTGTAAAAAAGAAAGAAAATACATTTATTTAGCACAGACTAAAAGGCACACAATATAACATAAAGTAGATAAAAAAGATAAAAAATAAAATAAAAAAAAAGTAAGAAAATTGGCAAGGGAGTGTGCCTCACGGCTGCGCCAAAATAACACCAAGTAATAACATTTTTTTTCTTTTTTGGCTTAATTATTTCGGCTTATTTAGAAAATGTTGATAATATTGTATGGTGGTACGGAACCCTTCGTGTGCGAGACCGACTCGCACTTGGCAGTCTTTTTCTTTTGCTAAAAATCTCTACGTTTTGATATTGTCAATTTTACATAAAAGTTAGCTTATAAAACATACAAACTTAGATTCGTTTTTAGTCGGAATTCATGTGGGTACTTAACAGATATAACGAACAATTACTCACCTTGACTAATCTTAAATATACATAGGTATAATATATATTATTTTAAAATACTTAAATATGATTTTCGCATTCAAAGCCCAAGGGGTCAAGGCATTCTCATTATGTCGTTATCATCGCCTTGATGTCAATTTTCAAATATTTCAAGTTTTTATCGATTTAAAGAATAATGTATTATCGATTATCATATCGATTTAATGTCGAGTCACGATTTAGACATCTGTATTATTGTTTGCAGTTAAGGTCTTGCACATTTGATATTTGTTGCAATGACATCGACACTCGACAAAGCAAAGCTTTTAATTTTCTATACTAAATGAATTCATGATTGTTTTGTCGACCTCCAACGCTAAAATTAAATTAATAATTAGCGTATTTTTAATTAAAAGCGTCCGTATTAAGCTAATCAAGTTTCTTGGCCAGGCATTGACATCGCCAGCACTTTTTTGGTTCGACTACCTAATTTGGTAGTTAATAATTATATAATTATCTAATTCTAAGTTTATAATTAACTAAGTTTATTATTCGGTGGTTCACCTTGCATCCTGTATTTCTGAGTAATCATGGAAATTCGTTTCAGTATTTATTTTGCCAACCCGTGCAACACTGGTGACGATACATACAATAAATCATAGTACCTATCATCATACTATACTATACGATACTTCATAGTATGAATATGTTCATATGATCATACTATGAACTATTCTGTAAAAATCTCATCGTGAAAACTGTGGTGAAATGAGCTTGGAGTGATCTGTAAATAGTGCCAATCCCTAGCATCAGTCGATCTATTTGGTAAAAATCTCACCGGAGGATTCTCGTGGAATGACATGTCCCTTCATGCTCACTTCACCTAAGTTTTTCACTGTGAAATTTTAACAGAATAGATCATTGTATGATCGTAGTATGACACTATGAAGTATCGTATAGTATCGTATGATGATAGGTACTAAATAGACTTTAGGTGCAATGATAGCTCACTTCACCTTAATTTACACGGTGAGATTATTTCAGAACCGCTGACAATACAGAGGAAAAGTGAGGTGAGAGAGAGCACTTCCATACTCAATACCTACAGTTTTAATTCAAATGTAAATTTCAATAAAAACTTAATTCAACATTACTACCTAACACATAATGCATGTATTATGCAAGACCCTTAATGGCTTGTTTAAAAAGATATATTGTATATTCATTTTTAATCTACAATCGGTAATGCTCGTAAATATATAGTAATAGGTGGTAAGATGGAGCTGATGTCCTTACTTAACGCATTAATATGAAATATGATGTGCGCAAATTGAACTGATTATATCTCCTGCTTTACTGCTGAATACAAACTTAATGGTCGAATGTCAGAATAAATGATTATGATTCCTTGTGTGTGTTGAAGAATAGTTTCTTTTGTTTGGTTCAGACACAGACAGACAGACAAGGGGTAGTAGTTTTAAGTAATAGGTACAGTTGGATTCAAAAATGACGGCTCGGAAGATAGCTACTCGCTGCGCAGTACCGCACCCCTCACCCCCGCCGACACATGAAATTGCTACATGTTCCAAGCCGCCATTAAGTTTGAATCGTAGTAGAGTAAAGCTCTCCATGAAGGAGCTCGTAGGTACGGGGTAGTATTACATCTGTATGATTTTACCGCCAACTAGCGTTGGTGCTGTGTTCCAGTTTCCATGATGTGCCTGTAATACAGTAAATACAGGCACCTGGCACATTCCAGCTTTGTCTCTGGAACGGTAACGCAGATGAAACGTAGAAAACTACTTACGTTTTGCCGACGACGCGACGATTATCCGAAGACCGGATAAGTGTTTAGCTTAGACCTTAAGTATGTATTTATAAAGTCTAAGATAAACACTTTTAGATAAACGGTCGGAAAACAATTGAATAAAATATAACAATAATTTGACATCTGGCATGATGTTTAATTTAATTCGATATTGTAACTAATACACTTCGAATAAACACGTTGCCCAATTGTATTGTATTTCAAAATGTATAGTCACGCACTAATTGTGTTTGTCCGATCACGAATCGATTTATAATCGAATAACACCTCTCGATCGATGATCGATAACGGCTAATGTTTACGAAAATGGAACATCTCAATTATTTGAATATATTTTTTATTTGATTGGTTATTGGGTAACATACAATTTTATTGCGAAACTTTGCTGCTTTGTTCTCAAGTAATTTATATTATTTTCAAAGTAGTACGTTTTTCTATTGAATTTGTAATGATAATGACGTTTATTAATACCTAACCTTCAGTTTTGTACAATATAAAAATAATGTAGAACTTATGAAATATCGTTATGCATTCTGCATTATGATTAATTAATGATGTTAGAGAATCTGTTTTGAAGTCGTTATAAATACTTTTCGAACAATCTAGCAAGCTTGTAAGATCTGGTGAACTGGGTGATTTATTTTGCAACTGTTTATTTGTGGAATGTTTTCATTTAGTTAAACATTCGAACACAATTAATAATTATTTGGAGTCTTGTTGGGTGATTAATTGGTTGCCAATTTGGGTTACAATGTTTGTTTCTTAATTTAGATAGTCCTCTTAAATAAATATGAGTAGGTAGTATTTTAAATTAGATGTCATTTCAGAGTTACTTAACCCGCAGTAACAATTGCTAAGCCAAACGTATATTTTGACATTATATGCATCTATAGGTGTTAGGTGTAGGTAATGTACCTAAATAATTACAAACCTCGGCCTAATAGATTAACGCATGCCTTAACAGAAAACCCAATTTCATTACCTGCCTGAAAATCAAGCTTGAGTCATAATATCGCCAGGTTTCTTATCTACTCCCGTAAAATGAGCCAGTAAACTACTTTAATTAGATATGTAAATAAACCATCAATTGAAGCAAATAAAACATCAAACAATGATTAATGTTTGAATTAGTTCCAGGCAATTAACAGATTAAATAATCAAATGGATTTCGATCAATATTTACTAGTGATCTAATCTCGGATGCGACTACTAACTTCAATCTACTTCACACCTTGATTGATGAGCTTCCTCGAAATTAAACAAAAAAAAAACCAAGAAGGCATTAGTGAAATCGATTTTTGTTTATTCAAAAATCTCTAATCGATTTTTTTGTAATTGCCGAATAAATTGCAGCTGTTAATCGGTTATGTGGCCTTTGGTTTGAGCCTTACATAATAAAAAAACATACCCAAATGCCATTGGTATTGACATTGCAATAAAGAAATTAGTCAGGCAGAAACCAAAAACATAACTTTTCCTTATGAATAAGGCAAGTAAACATTACATGATTGCTATGTACAAAACTATAAATGCAAACACTTTTGCTCACAAATAAAAACAATTCAAACGTAATTCTCAGACACGTTACATGTGTTGTGCAGTGTAAACACAGACAATATCTAAGTAATTTCTTAACAGTAGGTATATATTATAATGTTACTTAATACTGTATTTCCACGCTAGAGACAAGTGGAACGAGGGCGATCTGGCTAGTTGATCTCACAAATTAACATCCGTTATAAGCTACTATAATTGTTGTGTATCTCGTGATTAAACACTTTTCTACTTGACTGTCCCATTTTGCGGTCGAGAGGAGACAAGAGCGAGACGTCATTTGACACCTAGTGGCATCTCCTTTTGTTTCGAACGCAAAAATACATTGAGCCCTGTTTGGAATGCTATTTGAAACGGATCCACGACGTGTCAACATAAGAAAAAAATGGACGGGGCTACAAAACTCACTAGTCTGCTTGGTGACTCTATGGGTATCATCTACCATTTTAAATAGAACATATCTATACAAAATAAATCAGTTTTTCAGGAATGATACTATAAATCACTAATTCGTGATGTAACGACTACTAGTCAGGGCGCTAAGCAAGCAGCGCAAGAGACCACAACACGAAAATATTTATATATTGAAATGTATCACAGAATGCTGTGTTTTGAACATTGTATGAAATCAGTGGCTATTGTTATAACTCCTTTCTTGTTAATGCCTCTGTTAATCAATCAACTCAGCCTATCGCAGTCCACCGTTGGACAAAGGCCTCTCCCAGGCTTCGCTACAACACCCTGGCCTCCGCTTTCCGCATCCAGTCTGTCCCAGTCACCTTTTTGAGGTCGTCGGTCTTTCTAGCTAGGCGGCCCACACGCGGATACGCGGGAATCCCGCGTATCCGCGTGTGGCGGGATACGCGGTTGCACTCCAGGGGCCTAAGTCTACTAATTTATAAACGTTACAATGATCTCTCAATGGTGACCATTGTAACGTTTATAAATTAGTAGACTAAGGCCCCAGGACTTGTCTGCTCCACCGGCCATCTGTCCTGCCTCTGCAGCATAACAAAAACCATACCTCCCAAAAAAAACTATGATGCGTTCCTTGATTCAATAAAATTCAAAGTATTGTGCAAAAAAAAACAATGCACAACATACTTCCGAGATTCTTCATGAATTATTCAAAGTTAATGCGATTTGTGAGTAGATAACAGAGTAAATAAGCGGATGAAACAGATGGTACACTTGATAACACGTCAATGGATTTTTCTGGTCAAATTAAAAATATTACGTATGATTCATAATGAAAACTTTGAAGGAATATCTCATAGAGCGCGGATGCTTAGCAATAGTGGGGAACGTGACAGCTATCGTTTTGAATATCTATTTAATCTGAGGAGTCTGCAGTCATCAGTTTTTAGGTACCAAATTATTAAGTTTCAAGCCCTTCTGTTGAAACATAGAAATCTTAAAGCTACAGTAATGTGACTAATTCAGATCCGTACCATAACTATTTCAGAATTCCAGGTGTTAGGCATCCCAGGATATGGTAGGAATAGGATTAATTAAGCCACGTGCGAAAGTAAATTAAAATGAAACAGCAGGCTCCCCCCCCCCTCAGGGGGCCCTCAAACAGGCGCGACGCGACATCGGTAGAACAATTTCCGTGAAGTTTTTCCAGAAATTGTTCCACCAGAGTCGCGTCGCTCTGCAGGAGCCTTAATAACCTGATCAAAATTTCCTATTCTTCTTTAACAGCCAGCAGCAGCAGTTTCCTATTCATGGTAACAGGTTTTTCGTCGACTTCCCGTAGGTACCTATATCTTGTGTAATAACAAGAAAGGTCATCAGTGGTGTGACTAATCCTGAAAAAAACCGGCCAAGTACCTGTCGGACCACGCAATGAAGCGTTCCGTAGTTGGGATGAATTTATCCCAAGAACAAACTTAACATTGTAGTTGCAAAAAAGTTGCAACTGCAAAATGTAGGTTGGTCGATTTTTATGGGTTAACTTGTAGAGCCTACTTAGCTGTGATAGTTTTCCTTTTAATTTCGTTATATATAATACTACTGCCTTGAATTTTTTCGCATTATGCAAAAGAGCAACCATTTAGCTTAATATTTCGCAAACGGATCCCCGCATCCAAAAATGGTTTCGACAAACTCACAATATTTTTGAGCAACACAATGAGCCAGAGGAAAAAAAAATAACAACCCCGCTTACGTATAGGGGAGGTACCCGATTTTTTTTCTTTATAATATTTGACCACTTTGCCGGCGTGATTAATATACAAAATTACAGCTTTCTAGTACTAAGTATCTCTGAGCTAAGCCGCGGACAGACGGACAGACAGACAGACAGACAGACGGACATGACGAAACTATACGGGTTCCTTGTTGACCACGGAACCCTAAAAAGAGTTGACCATTCTCAACAACTCAACATTTTATAATCTATGCTCAAAGATTGTATCACGATGGTGCAGTATGAAACAATGAATGTATTTCTTTGTTTGGCATTATGTAAGATAAACTAATTGTCTGTGTACCCGCGGCCTGGAGCCTTGCAGGCATCATTACGATCATTAGATATGCCGTTACATACTTATGTGAGATTGCTTTTGTTTCATTTATGGCATCGTTGATTTGATTTGCGCCTTGTTGGCTGTGATATGGTTTTGAAGTTATTGATTAAGCCGATCAATCGATATCCTTAATCGAGCGACGAGTGACTATACTTTATTCTACATAGCGCTTAAAGAGGAATATTTACAGGAACTGGAAAGGTTTGCCGCATCTCGGTATTGATCTTCTTTTAAAGACACTGAGTTTGTTTCGGCCTTTCTTCTCAGAGGAAACGCCGACCTCATCTAGTTTAAAAAAATATGATTGACGTGTACAAGTGTTTGTACAAGTACAAACCTACTTACAAAAAATAAATCATTTATCATTTCAAAGCTTACCTTTTGCTAAGTTGTGGTGAGTGATTTTGGTCAAAAGCTAATTTCATACCATCATCAACTGACTTTTAACGAGCAGACCAGTCTGATTCAATAAAAACTTCTCCCTTTCTATTACAAGTATCTCTCACGGGTATAATATCATTACATGTTACTATCCATTTGTCTTTTTCAATTAGTCACACGACACAACGATGAGAGACTTTAAGGAAGTTATCGATATTGAGGAAGCTCAGAGTCCAGGAAATAGGTAGCAATAGCCAAGTTTTATTGAAAATAAATCGACATTAAGCTAGTAAGTAGTAATAGTAACAGTTGTATTCGTGGATCTTTGACAGTCGTTACGGGTCGTCCGAAGCCTGAAAGTCTGACAACCAGTCTTACCAAGGGGTTTCGTATTACCCAGTTACTTGGTTGTGGAGGTCAGATAGGCAGTCGCTCCATGTAAAATACTGGTATTCAGCTGCATCCGGTTAGACTGGAAGCCGAACCCAACATACTCGTAGTTGGGAACAGGCTAGGCAGATCGATTTAATCGACAGTATGCTTAGATTGCTGTGAAACATTTTCTTTTCTTGTTCCTGAAATTACTGTTTAGGTTTTATTTTCAAAATCTGAAAACGAAGTTCCTATTGTGTTTAAAACTGAAACTCCATATTAGAAGTACAAGTACGTATTAAGTATATTTTTTATCATCATAGTCATGGTAAGTATGGTCTACGGCAGTCCACTGTTGGCTTTAGGGCTCTTCATTTGCACGCCATTCAACATGACCATCGGAAATTCTCATCCAGGCATCTGGCATGCTACCAGCCCTGTAAATCCTGCGAAGATCTTAGATCTTATAAGTATTAATTGCCTCGTTGATCTAGTGGTCGCATGGCTCGCCCCCTATTACATGGGACTTAAACATAACCGATGAAATGTTGGTGCTTATAGTTACAACTCTACCTAAACTTTGGGGAATACAGGCGTGTTGATATGTTATTTTAAATTAATGAACAATTGTTTTGTTTGTCCTCAGGGTGGAGGGCGACGCGAGTGCGAGGAGGCGGCAGGGTGCGCGTGCGGCGGCCGGCGCGCTCCGCCCGCGCCTCCCGCGCCGCCTGTGCATCACCCGCTGCACGCACTTGACCAAATGCCGCCGCCATTACTCAGGTACAACACTTCTTAGCCGCACTGCTCATTCTAATGACTTTATCCCAATTTATTTGGGGTAGGCGTTTTGTATAAAAGTTATGAAAAAAAATTAAAACAATATTTCAACTTCTACAATATTTCATCTTCTAAGAAATGCTGCGGCGACCCCAATTAAATTTTATTTAAAAATAAAAGGGCTGATCCCTATTATTTATTTGGGGTCGCGGCAGCATTTCTTCTTCCATACATCTCTATCTAGCCATTGTCTCGGTAGTCTTGCAACTTGCATACTAAGGTCGCATTGATAATCAAATTCAAGTTCATTTATGTAGCATACACAATGTTCTTAATACAACTAGCATGGTATGAAATTCTCACTAACAGAAGACAATTCAATGGAAAAGAGGAACGCATCGTTAAAATTCCAAATTGAACAGTCACTGCAAGTCAGAACAATACCTACGTAACCACAAATAACAGAATATTTCCAAACAATGCATAAGTTGTCAGGAAATATCCAGGAAATTCTTATTCATCGAGGACCCTAATAGCAATTACTCCAGAGCCTAATGCTAAAGTCATAAGGTTCATTTTCACTTGTTTCTATTTATTATACGAAAAGGTCGATGACTTGGAGAATTTTACATTCATAGAGGGTATCTAGATTGTGTTCGTGATTATACTTAATTTTTCCACTAGCGCTTCTGTCCATGTGACGGTCAAGGATATACATGGTGATATTGAATTCATGGGCATCCTCTTAAGGGGTCATTACGAACAACTAACACTGTGGAACCAGAACTGAAATCGTGAAAAAAAAAACAGCTCTTCCGTACATTTTGACTAGATATGCGAACAGAAATATAGGGAACAGCTGATATTTTTTTCGCGATTTCAGGTATGGTCCCATACTAAAAGTTTACGATGAGTACAATGACCTTTTCAGAGATTTCGTGTATGAATAGTACAAAATTATATGTATAAACTATAAAGAAAAGATAATGTTACATGTTTTGAGTTATCTGTATTATGACATAAAACCGGTTCGTAAAACGTACACTGTAATCTGGACGTCGCGTATATCCGTACGAATTAACTTTTTCGAACTATACAAGTAATAAGGTAAGAAGTTACGTACACGGTACGTAGTTCCTTAGGCTCACACTGATACATTTGAGGCACCATCATCATCATCCCTGCTCTTATCCCAATATATTGGAGGTCGACGCAGCATGATGCTTCATTCTATTAACTGATATCTCAAACTCAAACTCGAAGCTTTTATTTCAAAAAAACTAATTACAGGCACTTTTGAATTGTCAAGGGGTCGGTCGGTCAGAAAGATGAAGCTAGTTGCCCATTCCAAAGCGCAGTAGGTTCCTATGGAGAAGAACGGGCAAGAAACTCGTTTAACGACACTCTTTAAATTAAAATAATTATGTTACGACTCGACCGACACTCTTTTAAATCAAAATAATAATTATGTTACAAAATATTTGTTACATCATTCATGTTGAAAATAAACATGTGAGAACAATGTAGAAAAACTTGCACGTTAAAAGCGTCTGTAATAAAAATATAAAACAATTCAAAAATTAAAATAAGCCGTGGCAGCTAAGAGATGACCAGGTCCCTACTGACGGCGCCCGTTCACGAACTTGACGCGTGAATCAGCACCATTCAGCTCAACCAGTTTGAAGGGAACTTAACGATCTAACACACGCCACCACCAGCGAGACATTTGAGTGAGCATGACATACTCTCAGCCGCCAGGGCACATTCAAGTCAATAAAAGACGTACCCAGTAAATGGTAGCTTTTTATAAGGTATGTGGTCACAGTGCTCACACACGCTCAGAATTCATTTCCCTCCTAGCATGCCATCTTACTCGCCATCTTATCTTTCATTTATCTTTTCTTACTTAACTATCACAGCGTTCATATCACAAATGAAAACTTCGTCAAGTATTTGCAAATAAATATTATTTATGTACTTGGTGGGAAGTTAATTTAGTTGCCCAGGTGCATTCACTAGCAATTTAAGGAGTAACTAAACCTGTTTTATTGAACTTTAGAATGGTCTGTAATTTTGCGTCACTATGAGGAACTGCATGTCTTCGTATCGTGGCTCAGTAAAGGATATCTGGTCATTGAACCATGTCACTTAAAATGTACTTACGCGCGGAATGAAAAGGTGAAAGATTTTCAATTAATTAGTTCGATTCTCTCCAGTACAGTGAACGCGCACATCACCTCGAACTGTACTTTTCATTCATATAGTTAGTTGTTCAGGTAACATGTAGTCGGTAAATAACAAGTTTTATTCATAGTGTAAGTAAAAATTTATCATCTGCTGATTTTCATTCCGCTACTGCATTCTGCATAGGTTTGACTCAGCATCTTGCGAGACAATGGTGCCGATTCCTTGTTCACAAACTAAACTAAATTTAAGTTAAGTGCATCTTTTTCTTTCTATTTCATTAAGAACAGGACAGAAGATAAATTTTAGTTTAGTCCTGTGAAATTAATCAGCGCCTGACGTAAATTGACGTAATTTTAGTAGACAAGTTTTTAATCACGTCTAAACTTGTATGGAGTAGTGACAGGTTTGACAGGACTAAACAAAAATTTATCTTCTGTCCTTTTCTTAATGAAATAGGTACAAAGAAAAAGATGCACGGAACCTAAATTTGGTTAGTTTGTGAACAAGGGAATCGGCTCCAATAAGGAACATTTTTTTTTACTAGCAGTCGCAAAATCCTAAACAGTCGAAATATGTGATTTTTTCGTGCTTGTCAACCAATTTTGACAGTCTGCTGCAGCCCCTGTGGGTTTAAATTTTTGTGCATTAGTAGGAAGTTATTGTCAGTTTGCCATGAATTATTATGATCCCATAGAATATGTCCCATAATGTATGAATCCCATAGATGTAGCGTTCTATTATTGTGTTGTTTTGGCAGGTCGAACCCCCTGTATTCAGAAGAGGAGGAGCAAGAGGTAGTAATCATTGTGGACTCGCTGGACGAGGTGCCGGAGGGCGAAGCCCCGGAGCCGCCGCGAACGCCGCGTCGGGCGCCCTCCACATCCTCAGGTCAGTTACACGTCCACAAGAGGACATATTTTCTCCAACTTGTTATTTTTGTGTTTTTTCTTTGCGTCATGTTTACCTCAAATATACGTATGTTCTTTCTATTTTTTTCTTTACATATTAGTGACCTACTGAAGAAATACTTGTTGTAAGACGTTGTGGCCAGCATAGCTTTGGGATAGACGAGTGATCATCACCTTAATTGCGTAACACACGATCAATGATAATCTGAATTATTTTGAAGGATATTGCGAACCCATTGCTTTGTAGGTTCGAAAAATTTGTCTAGTCAGCAACGTAAATAAGGCAATTGATGTGGTAGAACTGTCAAAATAAAACAGATTCTGATTGTTCGTGCTATGCAATTAGGGTGCTGACCTGACCTAGTTGAAGATATAAAAATAATGGTAAATCCATTCTTTATGCACCCACTTATCTCCGGTTTTAGAAGATGTAGATGATACTCAATCGTCACCGCTTTAGAAGCAAACGTTAAACATAATGTTAACTCAGATAATGAACTCGTCTTCACGACACAACTCAAATTGCGACCGTCAATCGTAATCGCACCATGAGGTCACAGTATGACTCTATAAGCAGACAAACAGGCGTAACTACATCTACTGGACGTAATAGCAAATCATCTCTTAAGATAGCCAACGATTGGAAAAGTTTTTTTTTTTTTCCACAACGGGAAAGCTCTTGCCCTGAATCCCACTTGATGATAAGTGATGATCAGGCCGAAGGTCGAAGCGAGCTTCACCCGTAATCCTCAACCACAGAGGAACTGGCTATCTTACCTCTAACTGCCGGAACACAACAATCCTTTTAACATTGTTGTTATGGCGACAGACTTAGATAAGATGGTGGTAGCTACTGTAGCTAGCCAGGCGGACTTAAAACAAGCCCTACCACCAACCAAACCTAGCAGAAAATTTTGCCCCCACTGGGAATCCAACCCGGGACCTCTGGGTCTGAGACAGGTGGTCTAACCACTAGACCACAGAGGCGGTTTGCCAATACGGATTCACATCAAATAACCACCAATAATCCACCTTTACCATTCTCTATCCGGCAGGCTACGGCAGCGGCGGCGGCAGTCACGGCAGAGTGTCCCCCAACTTACCAAAGAGCGACCAGTTCGAGCCGCCGGCCCGCCGGCTGTCCGACTCGGACAAGAACGATGGATCTCACACCACTTCGGATTCCGATGCCAGTCCGATTTGCACGCTTAGCAGGAGTCTTAAGGAGGATATCAGGTCCTGTTTAGGAGTTTGCAGGTGCGTGATTACTACTCATTGGATCACTTAGTCATTTTTATGTGTGACTATGTAATGTCAAACGTCTGCAACAATTCTCTCAATAGTCAAAGCTTTGTCAAAGGACTCCATCACAGTAATAATAAATGTACTAGCCATCAGGAGAGTTAGGTAATTAATTAGATTCGAGTGTACAACCACATGTTCTTGGGATAAAATTAGACTTTATATTCCAAAATATGGTGCTATATAAGTGCTATTAGGATGGACCCGTAGTGGTAGTCCGCGAAACTCAATTTTTTTTTTTTGGTTTTTTTTATATTTGCAGATTGTATCTTGATCAAAATATGATTCCCGACCATAAAATAACGTATTTACAGAATTATAATCGATTCTAATGATTATAATTCTGTAAATGCATATTTGCTATACATCTCTTATTATTACCTAAATACATCGCTCTAAGTTAGATTTGTTGCTTAAGAGATTTATTCATGTCATTAATACTAATTAATGCAATTAATATCTAGTAAAATACCTAGTTCAAACTCAGGTCGCGTAGCTGTAGCCCACGGCAACGTAGCTCACTCTCTCCCGCTGTACGTAGTGAATATAATGAAATAAATACAGTGAATTGGCAGTTGCTTCCACTTTTCACATTGCAACTAAGTTAGATCGGACGTTGATCTCATCTTAGAAAAGGCTTACTTTATTTATTAACGTTGTTTAAAGTTAAGTCATTACTTAACTTTAAACAATTAATGTTTAAACAGACGCTTATCATTATAAGCGTCTGTTTAAACATACATTTTTGACATTTGAACGTCTCTGAACTCTAAGCAACATTTATATTTAGAAGGGGTAGATTGATAGTACTATCAATCTTTGAAGCTGTGGCGGCATCTACAACGCCACATGCGAACTACACATCAAAGTCCTGACGTCACACAAATCCTGTATCGCGCAATTAGAGTTTACCGCGCGATCAACATAATATATAAGACTATCCGACGTCAATCGTTGGGCAGTTGCCCGCCAGACACAACACCCGTCTGGTCGGAGGATCCTCCTTTTTCTATAGAGGATAAGTGAAGTGGACTTTACACCCTGTTACTCATACCTCTAAATTGATGACCCCGAAGTGATAAGCCATACTCTTCTAAGCTATGCTCTGCCTTTTATGTATCTATTCTGTGACTCTGCTCGAAGATTTGGGATGCTATTGGGGCTTTCAAACTATCATGCGCAAGAGAGTAAACCCTTGGCTTCACCGTCTACGAAGCAGCAGCAACAGCATCCTAAATGCTATTGTTGTCCGTAACCTCTATGGAGTTTACCTGAAATAAATAAATTATTAGTATTATTACCCTAGAAGAAAGTTAATTTAATAAGCTTTCTTCACCACCAGATGGGAGAAAGACGTGTCTGATGTGGTGGAGGCCGCGGTGCGGGGGGCCGGCGGCATCAGCGCGGCGCGGGCGCGGCTGCACGCGGCTCTGCTGGCCCTGCACGAGCCTCCGCCGCGCCTCCCGAACAGAGGCCCTTCGCTGCCCTACTGCGGGCCTGGAGTCAGGCCGGGAGACGTCACCATGATGCCTAAGAACACTGAGATGTCGTTGCTGGTAAGTGAGTTACGATAAAATATGAAAAGTAATTTTACCCTTTGTCATTTAAAAGTATGGGAGACCATGTTTTAGGAAGTTGTTAGGTCATCATTTCAGCTGAAAGACATCCACTGCTGGACATAAGCCTCCCCCCAGCTCCGCCACTTCGACCGGTTCTGTACCTCCCGCATCCAGCGGAATCCTGCGGCAGTTGCCACCTATTTGATTGACATGATTCGTACTATTTATTTCTAATTATTACGAATCATGACAGATCATAAAAAATCTTCATATAGTAATGGGATAAAAATATGAGGAAGTCGGTGGTTAAATAAAAAAGTGTTGGTTCTTAACGTATTAAGAGGGTGCATCGGGAAAGTTGGCAACGTCGCAAATAGATGTCAAATACCTATATCGCTGTTTTGATTAATTTGGCAATATTCCTGTATGAAAATATGAAATATGGTCAATTAACGAACTAGAATATTGACTATGAAATGCAATAATAAATATCTTACCGATACCGATCTTAGTTTTAGATGTAAAAAAGTATTTGGAAACTTTCCAAATGTTTTTTTTATATCTAAAACTAAATATTCGGCGATATATTTGACATCTATTTGCGACGTTGCTAACTTTCTCGATGCACCCTCTTAAAGTGTTCACAATAAAATGGTCTAAGGTACTTCTTTGCAGAAATTGCAACTTTAATTTTATTACACTCGCTGACTGTAGAGTGCATATCATCGTAATAGGCTCTACTATCATAAACTCTGTAGTGGGACCACTTATTTATATAAATGCTGGAAACTAACGTGACATTTTTCGCAGATATTATGTACCTTTAAAAAAAAAAGAAGTATTTTTTAATGGTTTAGTCAGGGTCCAGCAACCAAATTAATGGTAAAAGAAAACTATATTTATCTACACTTATAAAGAGGTATTATATATGGGGTAATGTTCCTACCACCACAATACTACTGATCGTATGCCTAAAATGATTTCACGAATAGGAAGCTACAGTATTGCCGAGTGTCACAGGATATACTTTATATTAAAACAAGAAATTCCACGCGGACGAAGTCTGAGGCAGAAGTTAGTGTTGCATAAAAATATTGATTCAGTATTGCTATGTCATGTGTCTCGTCAAAATCCATGATTGTTGCTACAGTTGATCTACCTTTGCTATTTTAATTGTATGCACTCAAACGCAAACACAAAGCATTTATTTTAAACCATTTACAGGCACTTTTGAATGTCAAGGAGTCGGTTAGTCAGAAATATGAAGCTAGTTGCCCATTCCAAAGCGTAGTAGGTACCTATGGAGAAGAACGGGCAAGAAACTCCTAGCCTGATAAAACACTTGCTCCTAGCCTGTTTTTCAAGCGTTAGAATTCTTTGAAAATTAACAGAATGAACTTTAAAAAAAAAAAACTATGGTGATGGTGACCCTATTCGTAGCTGAAGTGAAAAGATTGCGATCACAACTTTGTAGTAAACTGCAGTAAGGAAGCATTTAATTTGTTCGACGTCGTAAAAAGATGCCCATCCATAGATAAATATCACCCGTCTCTCCACTAGTCCAGTGCCTACAAGATCCATATCCGGTATGGCTCGCAAATCCTTCCATATACTAAGGGCACGGTCTTCCCTACCATTACCGCGGCACCCGGCCTACTCCTTGTTATGCAATAGTCTCTGTAGCCCCATGAGGTTCCAGGGGCTAGTGCAAATCTTAGGGTTCATTCGATTTATCGAGTCAAGCTGGGGTCGGTGCTTTTCATTCATTCATTATTGCGTAAAACAAGTACGTCAACAAGTCGTACGTAAATGTTTGCTTAGAATTAGAATCTTTTGTGAAGGAAGACGTCATGTCGCTACGCTATCATTGTATGACAATGTTGCAAGACAAAGCAACCAGTAGTATTATAGACATTATTGGCCACTCGGAATTAGGTTCTCGAGGACAATAGTAGGTAAAGTGAAATTCTTTTGCAAGGTAGTTACTTGAAAATTAAACTTAGAGAAAGAATGTTTTTTTTTTCTAAGAGAGTTTTTTCTACACCCTTTACTTGCAGGACTCTATTACTAAGCCTCCGTCGTCCGTCCGCCCGTCTCATGAATTGTAATAGGTAGACAATTTTCACAGATTGTCTATTTCTATAGCTAAATAACAACTAATTGATAATAAAAATTAAGAAAACGCCGAAAAAAACATGTTTCGTATGGGTAAACAAAAAACGTGGTGTATAAAAAAAATAGTGTTCAATATTACGGTGTTACGGAACCCTTCGTGTGTGAGTCAGACTTGCACTAGGCCGCTTTTTATTGTAACTTGACTGGAACATAGCAATGCATCTTGTTAGACGGGGAGCTGTCAATCTAAACGTGGCGCGTGATGTGTCATGGGCTCGTTAGACAAGGAGCTCGCAATAAAAAAAAAACAATATAATCGTTATTTATTTTCAAAACATGATCATAGATGTGTTGGCTGTACCTACGTACAAATTGTGATTTTTCTGAAGTTATATTTAATTATTTCAATGTTCTTCAAACACTTGTTTAGAGCCGCTTGTCAATCAAAATGGCAGGTAGGTAAATAATATTTTATACATATAATAAATAAATAATAAATAAAAATAGCTTTATTGATTCCTTACAATATTACATTGAAATCTACATGTAATTTTAATTCTTCATGCAAATTAAACAATTTATTTAAAACAAGTTCAATTACAATTATTTCATAGTTGTGTTTTTTTTTTTTTTTTTTTTTTTTTTTTTATTCATGCTTTTTTTTTTTTGTTATTATTATTTTTCTAATTTAGAAATGTCTTAAAAGATTTAAATAGTTCCATTATGATTTAGAATCAGATAAGTATCAATTTAATTTATTTTACAATGCAAAATTAATAATTTAAAAATTTCAGTAGGTAATTAAGAATTGTACTCGTATAAACATTAATTAATTTTAAAATTTAGATGTAAGGACCGCCTATAGCGGTAAAAGCCTCCTCCATTGATCTCCATCCCTCTCTCTCTCTAGCCAGCCTGCTCCATGTTTTTCCTGCTACGGTGGCTATATCATCGTTCCACCTCTTGCATGGTCTACCTCGGCGACGTTTCTTGTATATCGGGTACCAGTTTGTAGTTATTTTTGCCCATCTGTCGTCATTTAGTCTTTGTATGTGTCCTGCCCATTTCCATTTTAGCTTGAGAGCTTCCTTAACTACGTCCTTAGCTTTGGTTTTCTCTCTAATTAGCGTGTTTTTAACTTTATCTTTTAGTTTTAATCCCATGTAGCTCCTTTCTATAGCTCTCTGGCATACTCTTACCTTTTCCAGTAATTTTTTTGTTAAGGACCATGTTTGGCATGCATATGTGAGGCATGGCATGAGGCAGATTTCCATAGCTTTTGTCTTTATTTTGGTAGGCAGTTCGCTTTTAAATATTTCTTTCATCGACCAATATTTGTTCCAGGTATTCTTTATTCTGCGGGTTATTTCTCTCTTTGAGCAGTCTTTTACAGATATTAAATGTCCCAAATATATGTACTCGTCGACCCATTCTAAGGGTACCCCGTTCATGGTAACAGTTGTTTTTTCTCTATTTGTCATGACTTTTGTTTTACTTTGGTTTACTTCAAGCCCTACTGTCTTACTGTGTTCATTCAGTGATTGTAGCATATATTGAAGCTCTTCAGGGTCCTCAGACAGTAGCACCAGGTCGTCTGCAAATCTAAGGTGTGATAGATACTGTCCATGTATTTTGAGGCCAACTCTATCCCAGTCCAGTGCTCTAAATATTTGTTCTAAGACTGCTATAAAGATCTTAGGTGAGAGCGGGTCGCCCTGTCTTACACCACGCTGTATATTGAAGGTTGGTCCGTACGATTCAAGTTTAATTCTAGCTTTACTGTTTCTGTATATTTCTCTGATTATATTTATGTAGCCTTCGTTCAGCCCTTGTTCGGCCAGCGCCCTCCACATCGAGTTGTGCGAAATAGAGTCGAATGCCTTTGCATAATCAATAAAACTTATGTAGAGTGGCTTACCATATTCGTTGTATTTTTCAATGATCATCTTGAGAGTGTGTATGTGGTCCACCGTTGATCGATTTTTCATAAACCCTGCTTGCTCTACCGCTTGATTATCGTCGATTATTCTGGTTATACGGCGTAGTAGAGTTGAAGCAAAGACTTTGTAAAGACATGGCATAAGACTTATAGGCCTTATTTTATACATAGAAGATTTTAACTGCTTCACTGTTTTATTTCTTACTAACGACTCGCCCCTGCTTCGCACGGTTTTTATGACTTGACAATACATCGAGATTTCTTTACTTTATTATGTAAGTTTAATAGTTTTCTTTACCTTCCTGAATAAATTCTCAAAATGATGGTGAAAACTGAAAATCCTTTGGGTATTTTCCGTTGCGTATTTAAGAAGAATAAAGGCTCGTTCACACCGGCGCGACTTGTCGCGCGACGCAACTTTAACAATACAATTTCTATTATAACTTCACGATTGAACAATTGCCGGTGTCGCGTCGCGCGACAAGTCGCGCCGGTGTGAACGAGCCTTTACGCGGTCACACAGACAGACACGGGAAGCAACTTTAATCTATACATCTATAGTCTATACATACTTACAAGTAAATAAAATTAAGTGTCTGTTGGTAATCTCAAAATAACAGCTTTTTACTATAAAATATAAGATTTTATTGATAGTTTTCTTTTTTACTATAAATGCTTATGAAGGTATATAACGGTACTTAAAACAAAAAACGATTAAAAATAAAAATTGTCTGTATGTCTGTTTGTTCCGGCTAATCTCCGAAACGGCTATAGGTACCGATTTTAACGGATTTTCACTGGCACATAGTTGATGTTATACGGAGTATTTTAGCCTGTTATTTAAGAGAAAGAAAAAGAACTAGCATCCACGGCAGCGAAACCGCGGAGAGCAGCTAGTTTATAATAAAATATAGATTGGTATTTCTTTTTCGTTCGTTTCTGCTGTAAAAAATTTGTTTTTCATTTTATCATCGGATAGTTAGTCCGTTAAACCGTGCCCAATTATTGTGTATTTTTTAATATCGAACAACATCGAATAAAAGTGAAATCTTTGATGTTTTTGTTCATCAAACCTAAAGGGATCATGCAGCAAAGAGGCATGACGCGACAGCGCACCGCGACTGTAGTAAAACAATTTCTATGAGAACTTCATAGAAATTGTTCTACCACAATCACGTCGCACCGTCGCGTTGCCCTGTCTGCGGGATCCTTAATGCTCAATGATTTGAACATTACAAAGCACCATTATAATAACTTTTTAACATGATAACATGTCGGTTACGAGGTTTGCGTGTCAAAGTATTGTTCAATCTTTACTTAATTACGTTTTGCCTGAACAGTTGCAAATTACAGGATGCACGCAGATGAACTCATAGTTTTTGTCCCCTTTGTGTTGTTTTGGAGCTGCGAAAAAGCTACCAATTAACTACAAGTACTGTACTGTGATTTAACATTGTTTTGTATTAAGCCTGGTGCAGACTGGCGCGGCACGTCGGCGTGTTACGACACTGGTAATTGTTCTACCGTGAAGTTTATTAGAAATTGTTTTGATAGAGTCGCGTCGCATCACTCTCCACGAGGCTTTAAACATTGAAAGAAAGAAAGAAGAAAGAAAAATGCATTTATTGGCATTACAGTAGAAAAATACACCTAAAAACTAAAGAAACAGAAAACAATGATTATAATATCAAAAGGGCCTCAGCTCAGCAACTACCCAGGGTCTATACAGGGTTACAAGTAGATCTAATAGATCCAATGTTCATCGATCAAGATCCAGTAGGATATTGGCTAAGATTCATAACGTGTCCCTCCGCACTCAGCACCTGAAAGATATAGTGGACCCGGACGTAAACTAACTCGGAACTTCAGTTTCGGTAACAGACCAGCTTCCTCAGTTGCATAACACGCTTTCAAACACAATCGGAAAGATTTTGAAGGCAATTGCTAACCCATTGCTTCATATGTTTGAAAAATTTATCTGCTAACAACGTAAATAATGCAATGAACGTTGTTGTACTATCATTTAAAGACATTGCCAGTGTAAGTGTGTTACGCAATGACCTCACAATTGAACCAAGTCCTTTAAAACCCTTAATTTCGGCCATCCAGAAATACGTCACAAAAACTACAATAAACGTAGTTATGACTATTCCTAAAGAGTCATAAAAAACCCTGTAAGAAATCGAAACGTGTTTCACCTCTCAACGAGTCATTCTCAGGATGACGATTGATTTGTCGCGAACCCGAACACGACGTGTTTCGACGCCGAGCGCTGGACGCAGTGTGAGCCACACAGTTTATTTTGTATTTTTTATGTATGACCTCTCGCAGATCAACCTAGGAGGTTATGTCTGCTTAACCGGACTATCCTGTGGCTACTTTAGGGGTGTTTAAGTTTTAAAGCCTCCAGTCAGGGCATGAGCTTCACTGCCCGACAACCTCACTATAGGATTACTGCCAGTGTTTTTTTTAATAAATTGGATTTCTGCCAAGTCACGCCTGAATCAATTAACTATTATAACGTCACATAATTTCAATAGTTCTTTATGTAATTCAACGGCCCTGCAATACCTACAATAATTTTACAGAACAAACAATCGGCAATATCTTAAAACGCCTCGTTACATTTACAACGCATGCACTGACTTACGAGCCGTATTTCAGAAACTGGAGGAATATTGATGAGAGTTGCGGTCAGAATTATAAACACTACAGTCTAGAGGCAACTCGGTCATTGCTACTACGTTGTGACGTGATAATAATGGCTAAGAGTTTTATTTGTGGGTTCTGACGGAGTAAGTTACTTGTCTTAACCATGATTTTATTAGTATTATCAAAGTATTATGGCTCGCCTATTACATGGGACTTACTTATAACTGGCGACAAGTGCGTGTACTATAACCACACTTCTGCTTATACCTTCCGGAAATACAGGCGTGTTGTTCATGTGATGTTGTCAAAGAAAGGCTAATAAAACGTCGTGTTGGAAGCAAAACTCCTGCGCTAGGAACGTGTTCAAAATGGCGCTATAAGCCTACAGCTGCAGAGCGTATACTGAACAGCTGTGCTGCTGGGGAGTTTGTTGAGCCACTTCTTCTTGCCAGCTAAAGCACTAGGAAGTGGTGAAGGGCGGGCATTTTGGGGGACTGTCTTATGTAATTTCGAAGTTCAATAAATGCTGATTCTTAGCCTAGTTTGAATAAATGACTATTGATTTTAATTTTTCAGCTTTGCTTACTCGCTGAGTATTATTTATTTTTCTCCAGTGATGATAATGACAATATGTACTATGTTGTTTTTTTTTATGTTCCCGTCTTTTCACCTATTTGCGTGTGGAAAATCCTCTTACTTTTAATCTTTTTACCAAGGGCGATACATTGAGGATATCTTAGTTATCAAAGGGTATCTGAAATTAGAACTAATAATAACGCTAACATTACCTATTATTTTAATAAATTACAAAAATAAATGCCTATCACAGCCTCAATAATACCTATTGAGGATGTGATAGGCATTTATTTTTTCTGATGGAAATTAATGACGCATAAACCATTTTAGATTACCTTGTAGGTATATGAAGGTAGCCTACCTTCATATACCTACAAGGTAATCTAAAATGGTTTTGGACGTTCTTATTTTCCAGTCGAGATTGGGACTTAAAAAGGGGGCTATGTATGAACAACTTTTACTACGGGACCAACCGTGAATTCGCGGAAAAAAAATCAGCTATTCTCTATGTTTATGTTCGCATAACTTAACAAAATTCTAGGTTCAGCTGATTGGTTGTCCATAGAGTAAAGTTCATAGTGATGAGTACAATGTTCAACACCATTCGAATTATATCTTGTAGATGTTTGGGAAATTCGGATTTAGTATAAAGCTTTGTGCAGACTGGCGCGACGAAACGGCGCGAGTTGATACCGGTCATTGTTCTACCGTGAAGTTTTCTTAGAAATTTTATTGTTAAAGTCGCGTCACGCTGTCGCGTCGCTCCAGTCTGCACGAGGCGTTGCTTCAGCTTAGTTGACCATCGGGGTCATCCTTTATAGAATTATTATTCTGCCAGTCATAACCTCATTCAAAAGCTCGGTGTGTCATATTACCGCCCGGGTACCGTATATAAGTCATGCTAACTTCCTCTGAACACACCTTAATGCTGGACTTAATTACTCCACAATAAGCATCAATGAATTGATTAGTTAACTGTGAACTGTATTGATTCTAAAGTATTCTTAATTTTCGTACCGTGTCACGGCTTTACATCACTAAAAAGTTCGTTCAAAAATCTTAATTAACCTCTCGGGTTCCATTGTTCAGTGTAGATATTTATTTAGGAAAAGATCTTGTATCGTTTTAGTTTGTGAAGTTTCTATTATGATATTGCAGTTGTTGATAGTTCTCTTCTATTTATTTTACTTTGAGTCACGTCCAACGTTAACCAAGTTTAAGAGCTGTCAGAGTCATTATTTTCTTTGGAATATTGACACTGACAGCTCTTGAACTCGGTTTACATGTGCTGATCGCGTTCAGTTTCATTGGTGAAATTCACACTAAGTTTTATAAAGGTAGTTACAGTTATTATTTTCTCCTGTCTTTGTTTATCCGTCATTAATTAAAATGTCATGTGCTCCCACTCTTTGGTCTGCCAATGCTCCTGTGGCCTTTTATCGTAGATACAATTTTCAACAATTGTTGCGTAATAGTACATATATGATACGAGTGTGTAATGATCAATGCACACGCGTTTCATAGGACGTTTTTCAACACAGTTACGAGGGATAAAACAGACTTGTTGTAAGAACTTATGCTCCAATAACGTAATTATAGCCATGATACATTTATATTTAAAAAGTACAACTGACCTTTGCTGCCAGGTACTGACTACACGGAGCTTCTTTTAAAAAAAATTCAACGTTGGTTGTTGACGATACTTTAGATTTCGTATTTTTGATATTATTTAACCACACAACGAAAACGTTAACAAATATTTATGGAAAATGACTCGCAGGTTTCGTTTTTGCAGCGCGCCGCGCCAGCTATGCGCGCGTAAGTATAAATAAAGGTACTGGAAAAAGCGCTTAACAGCCCTAGTATAAAAATATAATAAACACAAAATGTTTTGTCAAATATATAATTAGATGAAATATTATATTAATTTATCATATTTTATTTATTTACACAGTAGCCATAAAAAGGCATGAAGTCTCTTTGATGAGATAAAAACCGGCTAAGTGCGTGTCAGACCACGCACTATGAAGTTCGGAACCCTTCATTGTGCGTGGTATGATACGCACTTGGCCGGTTCCGGGTCCTAGGTTCCGTGGCTAGTTCAAATTCATCCCAGCTACGGATTGTCCGTGGTCCGACACGCACTTGGCCGGGTTTTTTTTTGCCTTTATTCTGTTTTGCACGGTCAAGTCTTCACCGTTATAAACAGTTGCATAGTTAGGAAATCATTTATGTTTATTCATATTGTATTAGATAATTTTAGCACTTGCAGCCTTGATATTTTACTGGCATATTTGTAAACGCTTGTAACATCTTGAATACTAATGTAAGAATTACTTCGTCGATCTTTATCTAAAGTTATGGCCATTATAATAATTTACGACGAAAAATTAAAGTTATAAAAACTAAAACCCAACTACGACAAAAAAAGTCAATTAAAAAGGTATAAACAATACATCACAGACATACAAATACATTTGTCTTCCCGTGATCTTCTTTACTTTACATCTTCCTTTGCATATCCACCAAAATTCCTTCCTAGGTCACATTCTTTGCAACCTCGAACCGCATCATTCATCCAGTCCATTTATACCAGATAATGAACTTAAACCCGACTCACATCAGTCACAGTTAACGATCTAAAATAACCATCTTGATGTTATCTCTTAACCTGATGCATATCTGTAGCATTTACAGTTAATTCATGGCTAAGACCAGTAAAAAAATATGACCACAATAAATCAACATCCATTAATTTCAATCGGAGAATGTTCAAATATTTTAGCGCCATTTATAATCGAGTTACGAAGTATTCGAGTCCGAAGACCCGATGACCGATTATCACAACTGTGATCACTATCACGAACTGTGGCATTCAAACCGGTTCCACATGTGCTTACAACATATCTTTCGGAATAGACAGTGTCCAAAATAATTCGCATGATTTCTATGTAAAATTACTCAATTACTAATATGGGAAAGTTGGTAATTAGGGGTCTATAAGGCGAGTTGTCGTAAAATCTAGGATGCTCAAATGGCAAACTTGCTTGCGATTATCATACTATAAAGTCTATAATCCAGCAGTGCATTGTGTATTAGTAAAAAAATACAGCTGTTAAATATCGGATAGCTGTAATCATGATCATTTTTCTCATCTACTCTAAATATTTCCTGTACTTTTTATTCTGCCTGCCACAATTCCATGTTACTTCGGGTCCGGCACAATGAGTTTTTTCTTACATATCAGGCATTACTTTATCATTCACTACCTTGTCCTTCATATCATCCCTCACAATGTCTATCCATCTCTTCTTAGGCCTGACTTTTACTTTTAGATTAAAAATATTTCTAATTATTTGTAGAACCTTATAGAGATGACTTCTTATTTGCCTCTGGTTGTCACCGTCGTTTATTCCATTTCTTCATTGAAATTATTCAACATGAACAATAATTTAACATTCTACTCCCATTTCTTACCTGTAATATTTCTAATTTGCACTTCTATATCGTTTTAGGAACCCTTGGGTATTGCAAACTTGACAGCCGAAACTCAATTTTTATAGATCTCCTCTCTAGCACTGATTTTGTTCCTCTGACTGAGATTTTGTTCCTCTCTAGCACTGAATGAAACCAAAATCCTATGTAGTGAAATATCATTAGAAGATTCTTAGGTATAAATATTTAGCTTCTCTTAGCATCCTTTTAGTTTACTAATGTTTTATTTTTATTTATGTCTGTAGATAATTGAAACATCACTCGCAATTTGTATAGCTATAAGATTGGTAACATTTACAGTGATAGAGGATCGCAGCGAGTGCTACTAGTTGCTCAATTCTCGCCACCAACTTTATTTCCACTACATTTGCGAGTGAACGTATATAGTTCAAGATCGCTGTGGCAACACTGTCTTGTATTTTGCATATAACACGACCAACTTACTTCTACCGTCCATTTCAACCTTATCTCAAAGATTTAATATTCATTTTTGGATGACCACGAACTTTTGTCTCAAGTTTCGTGGTGTCAATTCGCAAAATATTTTTTTTTGGCTTCTTGAATCTTAATTATATGGTATTAGTGTGCATAATTGATTGTGATTGATTATTTTCGCCACCGTTGGTAATAGTAGTTGGTTTTTTATTTTATTTTTTCAACACGTTATAGTGTGCGCATGATCTGTTACTATCTGAAAAAAGGCTACTGATTTTATAGGAACCTGATTCTGGTTTTTGTTGTTTTTTTGTGTGAAATTCTTTATTCTTTACTGTCAACGCATACCTGTGTATAATGTGTTCACAAACATACTAGCCTTTTCCATATACATACTCGTAGGTAGGACAAAATCTTTATCAAGATATTGAATTTGGTCACTACATTACATTAAACGTGTTGGAGATGCCACCATTATTGAAGACAGTTACAAGGAAATTGTTGGACTGAAAATTTTCACTTAGAAACAATTCAATTAATAACATAGATTCAACCAACAATACCTACCTACCTAAGTAAAACTAAATCATTATGCTGTTCAATTGACATATTGCTCGCGATAAAAATCGATATTGTTATTGGCATACGATTGACGATTGTCGATTATAATCGAATAACCGTCAGAAATGTTTCGTGACATTATAGTATCGATAAAGTCTAATCGATTGTAATGATTGATGTTAAAGTTTAGCAATATGTTTGTATTATTATTGAGAGATATCGTCGCGGCTATAAATGTAGAATTGTAGAACATGCATGTACGTTGTCCTAGTTAGTCTAATATCGTTTGTCTTATCGTCTCAGCATGTCTTTTCAGTTCATGGAGTCATTACGATTGAAACAATTTTAAAAATGTTAAGTTTACCTTATGGATCAATTTTGAAGTGCTTCACGTCACGCACGTTATGTGCATTCCATGTATAATGGATTTCACACATATTATGTGTCATCTTCTTTTCGTTATTCATTATCATCCGACTGACCTTTTCCCAATTATATTGCTTTGAGCTTCCAGTCTAACCAGATGCAGCTGAATACCAATATTTCATATGGAACGACTGCCTATCTGACGTTCACAACTCAGTTACTGGATAATACGATACCCCTAGGTAAGAATGTTTGTCAGACTTTCGGGCTTCCGACGACACGTAACGACTGTCAAATATCTACGAATGACAGCCGGTACCAATGGCTTAACGTGCTTCCCAAGACACGGACGGGTATGTTACCGTCACCTATCCACGAACCAACGATGGCAAGCATAGCTTAAAACCTGATCGATCGACCCGTGCGGCTGTTATTACTTAGCCACAAGCCTCTCTTCCCTTATCTTAATATAGCTACATATTAAAGATCAGCGCTGAATGGCTTCTTCTGTTATTTAACTCTATCATCTGTTACCCCAGTATTCATCAGTATCATGTTTTACAAAATTCATACGTTTAACATCCTCTTATCACAATTTCTTAAGGCGGAGACTGACTTGCAACGTTTGTGTGTAATGTCAGTAATGTATCATTCGAGGCGAGCTTGGTAAAAATTAGGCGATACACAAGACTCTGCGAGCACATGAAATCGTTTCTCATATTTCTGTTTCAAAGGAATTCACGAAGTAGAGCGATCGAGCGGCTCTGCTCGCTGCACTGACTACTGTAACGCGTTACAAAAACTCGATACATTACATTCAAACGTTGCGAGTCATTCTCCGCCTTTAGGGGTTGGCGCAGCGTATTTTTATGTATTTTTCTACCACTTCTTCTTTATCCATCCATCTGTAGCAATATTTAATATTTTTATTTTAACAAGCCTAATCGCTTAAGTTATTTTTCTCTATCCAAAGGCCCAGTAAGCCTAGAGCGAATTTTATTCATGGGACTATTAATCTTACCGTTGAGCAGTTTATTGTATAATCCGCAGTTATGTACATAGTGACGTATATGTACTTATACGATATTACAAGACTTACATATTGTTACATAAACGTTACCAATACTATTGTGCAAGTGATCCAATATGTAATGCTTTAATAAATTGCTTTGGTTAAGGTAAGCAGTTAATTTTCTTCCTGTGGTTATTTTCTTGATTTTTTTTATCTCTTTTCTTGAGTTCTTTTCCACACCTTACAGACTTTGGGTGCTGCAGTTATAAGTACATACAGCTTTATCGATGCAAATCGTGGTATTAAAAAAACCGGCCAAAATCGAGTAGGTATTCAATTAACTGCATACTAATTAAGTATATGGCTAATATATTCTGCAGGGTACTGAAGTAGAACTTATTATTAAAGTTGGCTCTAAGTTTTAGTTACGAAGATTAACTTAAGATTAACTTACGATTAACTTACTAATTACGTAAGTACCTAAAACATTGTTCAAAAACACCTAGTTTTACAGAGAACAAGCGACTCCCTTCTGCTTTGCACGGTTTTTACGACTTCACAAAACATCAAGATTTCTTAGTTATATAAGACTTTAATATTAACTTATTATACACATAAACCTTCCGGAATAAATTATGAGTGTAATAAACTAATATTAAAAGTACAGATAATAAAGAATTATCGATGTTTTATAAAGTAGTAAACACCGTGCTAAGCATAAGCATAAACAGCAGAAGTTCTACCATAACCATCAAAACCGTATGTATAAGTTAACCATCTGCACAGCTGTATAGTAAAGTCATATGATCACTGACCGGCAAGCTGCCTTGCCGCGGGCGAGGCCGGTTGCGCTTGCGACAGAGATCGCGGCGCTGCGCGTACGCATCGCCACGGGGTAATCTTGTATATTATGCTGTTTCATAGTAATTTGGGTAAAATTGAAGATATTAGGTATATTAGGAAAGTAGTATTACAAAACAACATAATATAATATTCTATTTTTTTAATATGAATTTCAAAAGGAACGCTCTTGTGTACGTGCACTTCCTAGCCTGAAGCATAGGTTCAACCTGGTTCAGGCAAATAAGCAACTGTGCTATAATTATTGTTAAAATATTAAGTGCCCCTTTTTTATAAGTAAACGATTTTTATTATTAGATATTAATTTTTAAAGAAGGCAATATATCAAGAAAAAAAAAAGAAAAAATATTCTCAAGTTACTGTTGTTGTAAGTACTTACATTTCGAAATTATATCAGGTACTAAAAAAGGAAAACCTTTCGTCTTTAAAATAACCCTAAAAACTTATGTCTTATGTAAAATGGTCTTTCATTAAAGCTTTCAGTTCTGCTGAAAGGTACATTTACCATCGAAACTGAAAGAAAAATATACTGACTAATAAAATATTCGTTGTCATAGCATAACTAGGTTCTTTGTCATCGCATTTATTTATGTATCTTGTTTATTTATTTCGATTATAATTTCGCAATAAATTCCAACATCAATAATTTCATAAATTATTGCCCTCATATATACGTAGTTATGTGAGTACCTACAGTTAATTATCTAATGGAATTGTAATTGCATATTCAAAACATATTTAAAATAGTAATGGAATACCTACCTACATCTCGAGGAACCCAACATTGACATACTTATATCCAGATTACTCAGGATGTTTTGAAAAGTATTTAACACCCTCTTGAAATCAGTTAATCTATTCTACTGTGCAGTACTTTTTTCAGTTAAACTAAAGTCGGAAAGGAGATATTGACGAATGCGGTTGCCGCTGTTTTTGGGCGCCATTTTTCCAATATGGCGGTGAACATAACGAGGTAACAAAGTAAAAATTCAAAAAGAGCACGTCGAATCAATCAAAAATCACCCATTTTTTTATATCCCGGAAAAATTTCCATGGTATGACTAGACTAATGATAGCACCGATCAAAGATAGAAGAAATGCCGAGGAATTCACTGTCTAAAACAGAATGTAAAGGAATAGTATACCTACTCTAGGACCCTGAAAATCGAATGTAAAACTTATAACGATGCCTAGAAATATTTAAAGACGTTACGCACTATATAGCACATAAAACGGCCAAGCCACGTTAATTAAAATCCAATAATAATAAACATAAACGGACAATTTACGACTAAAATTAATATCAAATTGAAACCTGCATTACTGGCAACAAAATCGGTAGCTATTAAATTTATTTGTGGTCATCATTACCTAAGATTGAATGTCCTAAAGTTATTAGATTTCGAAACATCTTTGTACTGGCTCGAAGCAAATTACTATACAATCGAGGTCTGGAGAACGGATGGATGTGACAAAATGAATGAAGGCTAAGCGAGGAGCGGGTGATCGGTGTGCTAGGGCTGCCAAAGTGTCTTTGGCTACGATTATAACTCTATTTGTTACTGGCAGGAACATGTGCAAAACTAGCTTGTGTTGAGGAATCTTATAGTCAGGAAAAGATGAAAGATTCACGAGTTCTTAAATTTCTAAGGTAACCTAAGAAAAACGTCCCTCTGGTTTTCCGCAAACAGCTAATTATAGCGATTAGAACGGTGAGACGGGGGAGGTAGACAAAGGCCAAGCCACTTCAGTATGGCAATTTTTTCAATGGCAATTTACGTTACGTTTACGTTGCGCGTTCGTGCTAGGGCCTCGAAAAGCATTTTGTAAATGACGATATGTACTTCCATTTGCAAAAAAGATTCAAGCATCATTCAGTTCATACTAAAACTTCTACGTCTTCAGATGCCTAAGCATCAGTGGCAGCCCTAGATATAAGTCCAAGATGCACACACAATAAGAAAATATATACTACTGTGTTGCAATGTTTGTTTGTTCATTGTTAATGCATTATATCGTCTGTACCATATAATGACGTTGGTTTAGCAATGGGAGATGGGCCTTGTGGTCTGTGCAATTGCGGTCGACTGCGCGATCGATCAGGTCAGGTGCTAACCGAGAGGCTTTTGGACCTCATTTTGTTCTAGCTGATATCAATATGTTCTGGTTTACATTAAGTATTGGGATTCTTTAAATCAATATGAGCTTTGGCTGTTTCATAATCAAATGAATATTATTTGTGTTTGTGAGGACAGTCTTTGCCAACCATGTGGGTAAAATTAATAATGTTGGAAAGCATTTTGCTTACGAAGAACGCCTTCTAATTATTCAATTTGTGAATTTTAATCACCAGTGCCACCTGTATACCGAGGAACGTTAGCCGATGAAGTTACAGCCTGTCTAAAGATATCCCATGGAGCAATGTCATATCAACTCATTTGTTTATAATATGCGAGCACATGTTGCTGGTTTCTTTATTACCATTGATGTTGTCTTCTCTTCGTTAGTATTCATTCTTACCATATCTGCCGTCATCCACTCCTTTTTCGGAAGTAGGTTCCAGATCAAGACTTGACAATAGTCTTGTCTGGAGCCTTTTAACAACATAAAACAACAACTAAACATAATCCGTGACTCAGATTAGTCTTATAAATTGTTTTCGTAATTATCATGTTTCATCATAACTCGTATAATAATAATGATGTACACAGCACTATAGTCGTAAACTTAACTACTAGCATACGTTATAGTTTATATTTTAATGGCTTTAGTACAGTAAATGATGCAAATAATAAGACGGTTTATCGACTAGTTTGAATCAATGAGACTGATTGCTAGAGTTAATAATTATAATGTAGATTTTTGAGACCGGGCAGTAAGGGCACACCTTAATCGTTGTAGCTATAGGAAAACGGTCTTAGGACTGTCCTTAACTTTTTGAGACAATTTGATTAGCATTCATAGATTTTGGAGAAAAAAAACAGCCAGCATGAAAAGGGGCAGTTTTTACAAACACTTTTTTTAATGTCAATCGATCCTTCTTATAAGGATCAAAAAACTGTCAGACCAACTGAGGTTTGAGTACTTACTAGAAAAGTCAGAAATCGTAAAACCGAAGTTTTATTTTTTTGCGATTTCGATCTCAAAGTATTTTGCGATTTCTGACTTTTCTAGTATTCAAAGCTTTGTGGAAGGGAATTAGTTTAGATTGCTGAACATAGGTTCAAGAAGCTACGATAGTGCTAGCATAAAATGAGTTTCTTAAATTAAACTTAACTTTTATATCATTGAATTCTAATCGAAAATAGTTAAAATAGTTAACAGAATAACATTTAAAAAAACAATGGCTTACTACACCCACTGATTTATTGATAATCCGTTTATATTTCAGAAATCTCGGTTTCATCTTGAGACAGTGTAAGGGTTTTACCGATACTGCGGCTGTTAAAGTTTTATATAATGCACTTGTGAGGAGTCATCTCGAAACAAGTGCAATCATTTGGAATCCGCATGAAGGGAAATACAGCCTCATGTTGGAAAAAATACAAAACAAATTTACTAGGTTTCTTTACCGTAAACAGTACGGAGTTTATCCCTTTTATCCCCTGATGTACCCAAGTCTGTTCGTCCTGGGGATGGTCGGGTACACCAGGCTGGCAGTAAGAAGGGACGTTGCGCTGGTCAAGTACGTGGCTCGCGTACTGTTAGGGTTGCTGCACCACCCGGAGGTGCTGGCAGCGCTGCGGCTGCACGCGCCGGACGGGTGCGTAGGTGCGCGCCGCGCCGCTCCGCTCTGTTAGACGTGCCAGCGGCTAGGACTAACCTACTCAAGTTTACCCCTGTGTCACGAGCCACACGTATTATTAATGTTGTGACGGTATCGGAGGATATATTTGGGCAAAACCTGTCGAAATTCATTAAAATGGCACAACAACTAATTGAAAGAGGCCAGATATTATAAAAATGTTGTCATGTTTATGATAAGTAGTACTATATAATTCCAGGTAATATTCTGCTTATAGGTAATTCTATTTTTATTTATTTTGTGTTGTAAAAAAACAATTGTGATTTACTTGTAACATCGCCTTGGATGAGTCCGTAAAGGTGTTATAATTGTAATTTAAATAAATAAATATTGTGAGAATTTTTAGGATCCGGGTGTTAGAGAGTTACATTTAATCTCAGTTTTGCTCTTATTTTGAAGAGGGTATTTAGGAACTAGGTTTCCATACAGATGTATTGATTAATACGAATAGATGTGGACCTGGTTTGGGTATAAAGCCCTGAGTAATGTAAACGAGCTAAAAAGTGCGTTACTTTGTGCAAAAAAAAAATATCATCACTGCTCCCAAACCGGTGAAGGAAAACATCGTGAGGAAACCGGCATGTCCTAGAACCAAAAATTGGAAGACATAAGACATGTGACATCTAACAACCCGCTCTGGGCCCGCGTGATGGATTACAGCCCACTCACCCCTCTCACAGCGAGGAGGCATGGTGTCTCAACAATGGGAACATTATATGCGTAAAATGATAATTTCACATTACGCTACACATTTCTTTGTAATTATCTCGCTTATTAAAAATATCGCCCAAGTACAATCATCTTGTTAAGCAACATAACTTAGTTCATACATAACACCATTTAAGTCGGCATCCTCGTGCCCACAGACAGTTTTCTCGCAGGTATTCGTCATAGTACCGTGGTATGCCGGTGACGTAACTTCAGTTCCGTGGTCTAGGTACCATTTACGACCTAGTGGTTTGGCGCACTGCCATGTTGTATTGATTACATACTTCTTCTTCTTAATAAGATAAAGGTTTTTTGCTATAGAAAAAAGTATAAGTAGCCAGTCAGTAAGTGAGGAGGGATTGGCAGCCCAGAGTATGTTGAACGAACTTCAGTTGGCATCTTCAGTTCTCTGGAGGTTATTCCGTTCGTTTTTACAGAAATTGTGCCACAAAAAAAAAACAATGGACGTCGAGTGCTGGACGGTGGTTGTCAGGCCGTGAGGCTCACTTAGCGTCCAGCGCTCGGCGTGGTAACACGTCGTGTTCGGGTTCGCGACAAGTCAATTTTCTTTTTTTCGATTTCTTACAGGGTTTTTTTATGACTCTTTAGGAAAAGTTAAGCGGAATAGTTACTAAATATATCCATGTCTATTGTATGTTATAATGGATTTCCGCCTGAATCAATTAACTATCTTAATTGTGTTTCACACAAAAGTTGCACAATTTAAGAAACTTCATATACTTAAACGTTAGAACCGATCAACAAGTTTTTCGAGATAGTTGTCGTGAAATCTACAAAAAATACTCATCTTCAACTCGTCTTCGAAATGGGCACACAGTCGTAAACTTAATTTCAAAATATGTAGTGCATAAACTAAATAAATCAAATCATAAATTAGTGACTGCACAATATTGACCGTAAGTGGTATAAATCATGCGCCGACGCGGTTCCGAATGCTGCATCGTTTACTACAGAACTAGTTAACGTGGTTTAAACGATGATTATACGCATGAGAAAGTAGCACACGTTTTAATTATACAGAGGATTTTAAATGTACCAACCAAAACAATTATAATGTTTTTTTAACCAGTCATTATTATAATATGTAGTGAGGAAAGTTTTTGGTATGAATGTGGATTTCTATGAAGGTGTGTGTGTATCAATTATCAGACCAAAAAAAAGGTGGGGCATTGTAGGAAAAATATTATGGGTGGAAAGGGGCCATGGCTGGATAAAGTGATGGAAAAATATGAAATTCTTCTACGATGCCAAATAAATTGGATGAGGAAACCGCTACTGATAAAAGTAGATAGTACCCTGCATTTCGAGGAAGCCTGCACGCGTAATATACCCACTTCTATCTCTACTTACTCCACGAATAATGGTCATACATTCTTTTGGCACGTAGCCAAAATTGGAACTAATGCCGCCATCTTGTTTAGTTAATACAATTTCTGTGATAATTTCACAAATGCTTACGAACAACGCCCCCCTATAAATGTCATCGGGGTGCTAAAAGGCCTAAATTGGAACTAATGCCGCTATCTTAATTTCTGTGATAATTTGACAAATGATTACGAACAATGCCCCCCTGTCAATGTCATCGGGGTGCCAAAAGACCTTTGTAGCCAGTAGCACTTTAACACTGTCTATACAAAGTGACATTTCTTTTCTTCATTTTTGACATCGTGTCGTAGAAATCTTTCTGTCATTTGGTCTTACGTTTCTTCCGTTTATATGGTGCCTACGGCTGCGGAAAAGATGATTTGAAACACCAAATACACGATACACAGTAGACTGACTATATTTGACTGCCATATTTTTTAATAAACGTCTGTAAGGTCTTATTGAAGTAACACAGCAAAGTACCTATAATAATTATAAAGTAATAAATGAAATATTTGCAAACGACTCGGAAACGGATTTGAAGCACGCTTGGCCTTAAATCGGGCATAGATAAGTAAACAAACAGAAGCTCGTTATTTCCTAAATGTGGCATAAAGTATAGAGTAAATATAAACAGTTGAAAAAAATCACAAAATTGTGTTAAATTGTTGAACAAATAAAATGCTATTTAGTTATTTGTTCTAGCATTGATGAACAGGTCGAGTTGAGTCCTTGATTTTTATAAATATCTGTTAAATTATCTACTTTTAGTGGAATTATATCGGCATTCGTGCTACATAAAGCTAGACGTAATTTAAATGAATTGTTTCGCCTTATTACCTTGTAATTGTAATTAAAATGAATGACATTGTGAACATTATATTGATTACCTACATACATTGTTCTTCCGGAAAACCTTAGAATTGAGGCTAATTGCTAAAAACATTAAGTATCGGACCATATTATTCTTGGCACCGCCATTTAAAGCTACACTTTCCACAAATTGACATATCCATCGGTTTTCTTTTTAAAACCCAGAGTTTTCTAAGAGAAGGATTCAAACGCACCAAGACAATAACACGTACGTAGCCAATGCCTGTCAATCTTCGCAAGTATCTATTAGCTTTATATCTGCATGTGACTCGATTGTCAAATTGCTTTAAACTCTATTATACAGTACGGCAGGCTTAGTTATGAACATACTGTAAGGGACTCATAAAAAAGCTGCCTTATGCACCTCCGTATCAAAATCGAGCAAAAAAACACCGAATTTAATTATTAACTTTATTTAATATTTATTGAAAAAGCAGCAATAGAAATACACAATCTCTAAGAATGTCAAGTGTCAAGCTATTACGTTCATGAGATACCACTGACAGAGAACGGGGACTTAGTAATAGTGTACCGTTTGGCACCCTTCGGGTACGGAACCCTAAAAATTAACAACTTTTACTGCGGGACCAACACTGTAAAAATGTCATGTAAATCAGCTGTTTCATACAAATAATAGATAGAATAGTCTTTATTATGTACACCATAAAAAATACAGATATAATTAAGTGCATTACTATTACGATCAAAATGTATGTACATTATATAATTGTTTTTTTTTTTCATATTTCTGTCATCATTCTCCTGCTCTTATCCCAATTTATTTGTGGTCGGCGCAACATGTCTTTTTCTTCCACATTTCTCTATTAGTCGTCATCTCGGTAGTCACCCCCTTTCTAGCCATATCATCTTTCACACAGTCCATCCATCGTTTCTTTGGTCTTCCCCTAGTCTTATAGCCATCGACATTCATACTAAAAACTTTCCTCGCGACCTTTTCCTCACATATTTCTTTATTCATATTTCGGAACCCTAAAAATGATATTTTTTCATATTTCTGTGTTTGTGTCTTATTAAAAGTCGTTTATTTTCATGAGTACTACACTTCCTTAAATCTGTCCATTCCTCATAAACCTGCGGTACTGTAGAATAATCATGGCAAATGGAATTCCTCACGCGATATCAAAGTAAATATTCTATGGTTACGCCATATTTACTGGTGATCTTGACACGGCGTTTGGTCTTGGACATTTTCGCAATTATTTAATTAGTTATAGCATTCTCGTAAGCGACGACTACACAAGCTTAGGCCGTGCTATTGGTAATTGATGAATCAAATTTATCATTCATGGTACTCACAACTCTCTTTGCTTTTCAAGATGCAAGGTTTTCTTCAATTCTTCTTCGTGCCCTTGTCCCATGTTGCTTGGGGTCGGTAAGGGTAACCTCTTATCATAATTATCATTTCTTACACAATCCATTCATCTTTTCTTTGGTCTTGCTCTCCCTCTCCATCTATCAACATAATATAAGGGGTAGGTTTTCTATTACATAGTTTCATTCCGCAAAGCGATACTTGGGAAATGCTACACTCAGATTTTTCTAATTACCCGATGTTTAGTTAATAGGACTGAGTATTTAGCCGTTTAATAAATGTATTTTCTTTATTTCTTTCATTTTCTAGGCTGGTATCCCAACTTTGAACTTCTATTGAATATTATACTAACATTTAAAAAATACCGTGGTTGCGGCAGCTAGATAATCTATTTAATGTCATCTATTTATTAATACAATGACTTTATATGAGACGCCTAACGGTTCCAAATTCACAGCACTACGCAACATGACAGCCTCTCGTATCGTGCACAAAAGAATGACATGACGTGACGTATGTCCGTCAAACTCTATCCAAACTGCGTTACGTCACAAACGTCAAGACGTAGATAATTGAGCGTTGCGCTTGCGCTCATCTGGTGAAAGCTGATTGGCTAATATTGTCCGTTAACTTGTGAAATAGATATTGTGTTAGTTTTGATTGTGCTTTATTAGGCATATGTGACTGATTTTTTCGGGAATGTTGTAAAGTTCATCAATTTATGAGTCAGATAATTAAAGCTGAATTCTTGGTCACTACTATCTTTTCCAACATGGATAATAAATTATAACCTAACTTCCTCGTAAATCTGTTCTAAAACCTTCTACAACGGAGAAGGACTTAGGCATATGTGACTGATTTTTTCGGGAATGTTGTAAAGTTCATCAATTTATGAGTCAGATAATTAAAGCAGAATTCTTGGTCACTACTATCTTTTCCAACATGGATTATAAATTATAACCTAACTTCCTCGTAAATCTGTTCTAAAACCTTCTACAACGGAGAAGGACATTACTCGTGTGATGCCGTTACTTTTATTAGCTGAAGCGGATTATGATAATTCAATAATGCATGATTGTACAAGTGCACAATGGTTTGTACAGTAAATCCGCGTGTTAAAGTCACTAGGTGAAGCTTATGCTAATGTATATTGGGATCAATCATATACCTTCGCATATTAGTCAATCTTTAAAAAGTCTAAAGAGAAATAAGTAGTCGAATAAAGCCGTAGCATATGTATAGTTCCTATAGACAAGCTTTGTAATTTTCAACTTTCATCAGTCACTAGATCACCAAAGTTTGTCATCTTGATAAACCTGCTTTGATTTAATAAATTTTAGTCGTATTACTAGGGACCTTTGCGATATGGCGCACTACGAAGTCAGTAATCGGTTCTACAATTAAATTTAGCATTCAATTGTCAGTTAAAAATAAACTTCCAGGCTTCAATCCATTTTGCAACCTCAATTACACTAACATTAATTTATTAAGCTCTCCAGTGAAGCTTCTGCTCTTCTGCTCCAAAGCATAAGTAAAGAATGCCCACACAATGAAGGTGTGTTGACATTTAATACAACAGGTCCCATACCCGCATTCCAGTTCAACCATACAAAAGAAAGGGCCACACAAGAAAAATGTTCATGTTGACCATCAACACAATGATTACTAGCAATTTGCTAAAACCCACGCTAAGAACGTAGATTTCGAATTACATTGACATATTACCTCATTAGTTCGCAAATTGTTTTGCATAACTGCAGACCTTTTATGATTTATTATGTAATAAATAAGGTTTGTCCATTGAGTTTGGCTTTAGGCGCATTCGTTGGCAGTTCTTGCTTTCATTGTTATTTTGACCTTTGCCTTTGTTTGATCATTATGAGGTAATAGTATACCTACTTCTTCAATCTGTTGTATTGGTATGTGAGTGGACCTTCTTTGAAACTAATAGCTGATATCCATTTCTTTGTAAGACATTTCGGTGATGCTGCTACCAACATACTCTCCCTTCTCCCTAAAAATATCTTCGAAAATTTGATATTTCTGAACCATCACCAAAGAGTAATGACTCTTTGAAACTTAACCCTCTTCGTGGCATCTTTACTTGAGCTAACCTTGAAGTGATGTGGGCTCAAATTAGCGCAACCACAATAGATACTATTTCTAACTAATAACTATTTCTATTCAAGTAACAAATAATTTGACAAACAATACAATCAATTGGCACTAAGCTCTCCAAAGGTCAATAGTGTCTTTACTCATTGTCTACGTTTTCAACGCCTCGGGTAAGCCCGGAGATTAGCTAATGACTTTCAATATGTCATCCGTGTAATCGCTTGGGGAAATAATATCATGGACACGAAGTAGACAAAAAATATAGTATCTTGTGGTGTTGATTCATCACTTCTTCTCTTATAGTTTTTGCTGTACCTACATTAGGCCATACTTGCCTCTTATCGTCGTCATTCTCCTATAATTTATTTTAGATCGTCGCAATATCGCCATTCCTTCCTTACTTCTCTATTAGTCTTCATTTCAGGTCACCCCCTTTCTAGCCATCTCATCATTCACCAGTCCATCCTTCATGTCTTTGGTCTTCCCCTACTTTTATAGCTATGGCAATACTTGCCTCTGTTATCTGAATGAATTGTGAATGCCTCTTCAACCGCTTGAAATTCAAATCGAAACACTTCTATGTATTCATTTAAAGCCAAATCATTTAAGCGATCAATGTTATTCATAAGTCTGTCAATAACTATCAAAACTATAATCGAAATTAATATAACTTAGCTACTAGGTGATCCTTTCAGTAACAAATCCAAGGCTGCAAATAAATAATTCAGTGTGCTATAAATTTAAATAGATTCTGTTAATGCAGTCGTGACGGACCGTAAAAGCAGATGTAACAATGACCAATCTGAACCAAACGATTATATTCAATATAATATATTATTGAACGACAGCTGATCTGATATTAACTTGAGACTAGCTTTTATTTGCGGCTTTGCTTGCTTATGAAATAGTTGATTATTATCAAGGGGACATAATATGAAAGACATTTTAACTATATACGATGGGAAATATGGCAAATAAACCTACGAAGGGTTTCAATGATGATCATTTAAACTAATTCAATATTTATGGTATTGCATAATACATAATTGCATACATATTCAGATTGTATGCTTAGACACGCAGCAATATGAAACCGACTAAGATTTATATTTAATAATAAGATTGATTTAGAATTGACGTGCATGACAATGGAAGGAATCCTGTCTTAAATGCTAAGCTACCGTGCAGATCAATCTACGAGGTTAAGTGACTCTGGCCACGGTCGAGTCCTGGATGGATTACCACTTGTGACTCATCTTAAGTCTCTGTGCCTTGAATATTTTACTCTCATTTATGTACTTTGGATTGTTGTTCAAGTACGGTTATAATTATCAAATTCTTCTTTTGTCTTAGACCTTTCGCGCATTTGCACTGGAGACTCTCTTTCTCTTCCTAACTTTGCTGTTTCATAGTCTTCGGGTCAGCTTCAGCTTGCTCGTTTGCTCCTTACCCCGAGGGCGGCGCTCACTGTGCGAGGTGCAATCAAATATCGACCTTACGGCACTTAAAATAAACTTCCATTAGCTCGTAAGCGTATCTAAGCTAAAGAAGGTGCGAGTCTCATGTCATTTATTTTTGACTGTATACTAAAGCACACAATGTTGATATTTGTTTGACAGTGCAGTGACAACCGCGCTGAGCTGCACCTCGCCACATGTGCGTCAGCCCTGAGTCCTGTTTTTGTAGCCTATTTAATTAAAGCTATGTGCTAACATCAAACCACTTAGCAGTTGGAGAATGGAGTCTGCAATTATTGTCAAAGATTACCCACTGTAGCGGTAATCGAAAATTGTCTAATTTTGTAGTAATTTTAAGTTCCTACAAGCCGATAATTTAAGGGCTTGGCCTAATATTGTGGAGAACGTAAACCTTTGAAATTAATTGCTGTATATTATTTTTGGAATTCAGCTAATTGCAAATATACTGCGTAACTTTTGTTATTTGTTTATTTAGACACAAAACACTTATTAATCAAATATACATAAAGATAAAAAAGCACAAAGATTCCACCTCTCTATATGTATGATGACCATTACTTTGTATTCTACTTCTTCTTCGTTGAGTGCATTAAGTCAATTATATTTTATTTACCCGTATTTTAGTTCCGTACCCTATTACTAAGGCTCCGCTGTCCGTCCGTACGTCCGTCTGTCTATCTGTCACATGGCTGTATCTTTGGAACCGTAATAGGCAGACACGTACTTGAAATTTTCACAGCGCGTATACTACTATGACCGCTATAATAGCAAATAATAAACATTAAAAAAAAAGTATTAAAAAAATGTAATGTTAAAAATATTGTACGGTGGTCTGAAGCCACGTGTGAGACTCCGATTCGCACTTGACCGTTTTTTTTTGTTTTCGTTTCATTTATTTATGTATTTATTTATACAACCCTTAAATCTATCTTTACAGGTTGCCCTAATACGATAGTTAAGTACAAAATATACTATTATGACGATCGGCTACTTCTACCTACCCGAGAGTATAGTAAGTCTTGAGTGAGAAAACTGCATTACTAAGATCCTTTATCATACTTTCAATGACCTTACTGGAAACCTTGGCTCCCGAGACATCCGGTATACTTTTACAAAGCAAACTCAAGTATGTTGAAATCACGTATTGGTCGTTATTATTTTGAAGTACTTACTTCATTGACACCCTTGCCTATTTCTCAACACATTGTTGGAATAGCTCACGAGATAACCAATTTTTATGAGATTGTTTATACAACCAGCTTACAACTAGCAATTTATTTAGTTTTAATTGTTTTTCGTGACATACAGTTGTCTTGTACAGCGAACTAAATTTATTTTACTGCAGTTTTTGATGTGAAACTCGCGCTCGTAACTCTGCGACTCCCTCGCAGGGTTATGAAAGGTAGGCAGGGTTTTGGTAGTAAACTAATATTTATTTATCAAGTAAAGAATAATTCGTTTCTTAAAAAAATCGGATTGTTTTGTTTTTGATTATAACCATATTTATTAACTTCAATAAACTATCCATACATGCATATTTTATAAACAACAATAGTTTCGATGTTTCACAGTCATCTGCCAGGTGTAATAAGCAATTGAGTACCTACCTACCACTCGGTTAGTGAGACTTTTCATTTGTTTGCCAAAAGTCCGTCATTGAGATTTTTTATTATTTTAATATTTACCCAGTGACACTTAAGACAATTAAGACGAATCAAAATCAACTCAGCAAGTTAGTACTTACGAAGGAATATAGGGACGGACGTACATACAGGTCAAATACATAACTCTTCTTTTTTGGCTTCGCCGCAGCCGGGTAATTATGGTTTGTCGGTCAGAAAGTTGAATTAGCTAACCGACGAGCTTTCCGAACATTAAACCAATGAGTCTCCCACACAGCTTAAAGCACACAAATAACTTTTTACGATATTAGTTAACTTTTATTAATTAAAACCAATTATTTTGCAACATCTATTAAATTTTAAGTTCTTGTCTGATTGACCTACTGACTCAAATCGATCGTCGTATCAAAATATTTTGACGAAATTATCTGTCTACTTAATTTAAAAGGTAATAAATGTATTAATGAAGTGACGTACTTAAAGATAACATTGACAAATAAATAATAAATAAGTGGTTAAGAACAATGAATGTTTCAGGGTAAGAAAAAGTTACTGTCTCCTTTTGGTGAACCCAAAGCAAACAAGTTAAGGGCTGCCAATAAAAGCGGAATAGTCTTTACTCATTCTAAATTCTGTCTAATTAAAGACAAAGATATTTAAGGCTCGTACACACTAGCGCGATATCGCGGACGCGACAAGGGTAGCGCTGCCTGTCGCGCCAGTGTTTACGAGCCGTTATGAGTAGGTATAGGTTTAGGATACATCCACCGCTAAAAGCGGCACATGAATATTTACATTTTATTCATGGGCATAAAACACACAGCACAGAACTGCACTCTGATAAACAAAAGTGACAGTTTTTTTTTGTCATAGTTATTCCAAAAACCTGATAGTCACACTTTCGGGCTTCCGAGGACCCGTAACGACTGTCAAAGATCCACGAATGACAGCCGGGACCAACGGCTTAACGTACTTTCCGAGGCACGGAGGAGCCTCGGTATATAAAGATGGTCACCCATCCTCGGACCAACCCCGGCAAGAATAGCTTAACTGATGGATCGACCCGTGCGGCTGCTATGAGTTAGCCACGAGATTCTTTAAAGTTCATGCAATTTTATATAAAGTATATGTACCGGTTGTTCATTCTAGGCAAACCATGGATGCGAGGCAAAGTTAGGGCAGTTGACGGTACCTCTATATTTCTCCTTCTGTGCTTGTACGGTTACCAAAACATTGATCACTTTTTGACCTGTGTATGTATCGTATAGAAAATGAATTGACATGATTACTGTGTATTATATTTTAATTATAACTGTGTGGCCGGCATCTACACCGCCACATACGAACTACGCATCAAAGACCTGACGTCACAAATCCTACATCGCGGTATAAGAGTTTACCGAGCGATTAACATATACAAGATTATCCAACATCAATTGCCCGCCATACAAAACACCCGTCTGGTCGGAGGATCCTCCCTTTTCTATAGAGGATGAGTGAACTTTTCACCCTGTTCCTGATATTCCTGTTCCTGTAATCTGATTGTATCTATTGTCTATATACATATTTTATAACAATCCTTTTTTCTTCACAGGCTGCCAGTGCTCTCTTCACCCTCGACGGAGCGCGAGGCGAAGCCCTATCCCGCCGCTTAGCCCGTAGCGAGCGTCGCCGGCGTCGCTGCAGGGCTGCCCTGGCCGTTATAGCCCTGCTCCTCCTACTAGCAGCTGTAGGAGCTGTGGAACTCCTCATGTCGAGAGGACAGAGAGTTTTTGGGGCTGTACTACGCTGAAAACTTGCTGAAATCCATCAGATGATAATTATTAGGATTCTAGACGATTCATGGTTCCCCTGGTTCTGCACACCAGTCAATACTACTGAATAAGACGCTGCACGTCCACCTTGTTGCTAACATCAATTATCCTCCAACTTACTCTAACCTGAAAGTTATTAACCAGACGATATCCTGACTATTTACGCTTAGATTTAATTAACTTTGACGAAGGAAAAACTATTGAGGGTTTATCTGAGGATATCAGAACACAGCCATAGCGACTTCGTTCGCTAAAATTCAGCGCGTACATTTTATATTTTTTTTCGCCCGATATAGTGAAACCTTCTCAGCTTCATCTCTACATCTTCTTTACATTACTTAGGTAGGTACCTTTTGTCCCAATAAATACAGCTGAACAAAAGAAAACACCAAATTGAATCGCAATCTGTGCCCTTCGACTCCACGACCTTACAGCAAAGTCTGAATTAGGTATGCAAACTCCTTGACTACTTTATGTATCTCCATATGAAATATCTGAAATTCCTGCGCCGACGTTGTCACCGGCAAAAGCTGCTTGGAATGTTGGCACTCATATCTAATCCTTGTGCATTCACGACACGGAGATTTGAGCCGTGGGAAGGGACTTTGGGATTTAGGTTTTAAAGCTGTAGGGCCTGTCCAGATATTGCTGCTGACTGAGGATATGTGTACGTGCCTCGTTGCGTCTTTTCTCGCGTCGCTTGGCACTTTGCTTTTGGGTAACATTAACCAGCTTCAGTCAAATATTGAGTTCATGTCAAGCACCGTGTAAAAGCACTATTTAGTAGGTATCTAAATACTACTCTCATCTTTTCGGGGTGAGTTTTATTGTGAACTTGACCAGATCAAACTAGTATCACATTTTTGGATTGTAAAACTGTTCTAATATGCTCGTGATTACATATTCTGATACATAATGGTGTAGTTCTGGCATCGTAATTATGAAACTTAGCGAGTAAAATAAGCTAAGTAAATAGCTAAGTAACTTGTCTTAGGACTCTTAAGAATTCTTGTTTTAAAAATGTAGATAAGTTTAAAAATTTCATGCTTATAAAGCAAACGATTTGGATTCCACTATCGAAAATATTTTTAAGTTACACTTAAGTTAATGTTAAGTAGTTAATTTTGTAAATATGTTTTCCTTTTCGGACCATTTGATATTAAAAATATTTATCTAAGTTAACTGCCTTCCTACTTAGTTCTAGGATAAAACGAACATAAAATAAAATGAAAACTCTCAGTACAGACAGAGTTTTCCAAATTCATAATAATATTATGTAAATTAAATCTTTTCATAATATGTTTATATTATTCATAATTTTATATTTATATTATAAATGCGCAAGTAACTCTGTTTGTTACTTTGTCACGCCTAACGGCTTCGGATTGGATTAAAATTTGGCACACAATTAAACCATGACCTGGGACATAGTATAATTTTTATACTTGTAGTACGTTCCCGTGGGATAATTTCCGACCATTTCGCAGGCGAAGCCGTGAGCAAATTTAGTAGCTTGTTATAACGATTAAAGGTAGGAACTTTTATGGCTCATATTATTTTTTATTTACA
This sequence comes from Eupsilia transversa, assembly GCA_914767815.1. Lineage (NCBI taxonomy): Eukaryota > Metazoa > Arthropoda > Insecta > Lepidoptera > Noctuidae > Eupsilia > Eupsilia transversa. The sequence continues at coordinate 11,510,224 of OU611889.1, read as the reverse complement.
TTACACGAGACGATTTTAACACCTAATCATTCATTTTGATTAGAAGATTCAAATAATCTTTGTACTAAAGAAAAATAAAATAAAACTTCTGTTTTTCTTCTTCCTTTAACTCAAGGATTCAAGAGAAAAGGATATTATAGAGTAATTAAATAATGACTCGATTAAATTAAACTCAATTTTGATGTCTGGTGCCTGTTTTTCACTAAATACCGAATATTTTTAAACTTACTAAACGATGTTTAAAAAAGCCATGTCATGTCAATTGTACAGGTTGTGTCCCTGGTGGAAGGCTGTATCTTTTGAACTGTAATAGGTAGACACTTGAAATATTCACATAGCCGCTATATCGAGAAATAATTAAAGTACATTTATTGGATGGCCGCACTTAGCGCTTTTTTTATTATTTCAATACCTATATTACAAATACTAACTTGAAAATAATATTTTGGGATAAGCTGTTTTATCATTGCATTGCCTTGCAAATTATATACATAAATAAAAGACTCGTAGGTACCTTAAATGTTGGTAATCTCTATATCCTCGCTCACGATTGATAATATTTTATAAATTAATTATTATTTTTTTTAGATAAAACTATTTGCTGTACTTAATAAGTTTTATTTATAATATCATTAATGTCATAGGTATAGTTTTTAATGTAAAAAATGAACTTTGATAGTGGGATACAATCTTTTTGACTATAATATTAACTTTAGGCAAAAAAATTGTGTATATTTTTACCAGACTACGGAGAAGTAAATAGGGTTATGATTTTTTAAGGTATATTCCGGAATAGTTCATTCCGATACAAGAGAAGAAGCTTAACTAAATATTATATTTTGTTGTAGTTATAAATATTAGGTTACGTTAAGGATTTGTAGTTTGTTCGAAATAATCTCTTGAATGTCATAGCTGTCGATATTGTAATCTAGCTATCAGTCGTGTGCCCACCTATGCGGATCAATCGTATAGGGTCGGCATTCTGATGGATAGAAAAAATATAGAATATATATAAGTAAAACAAATATAAAATTTAATTAACAAAATATCGAGTGTAACTTGATATTTTAAAAATTAAATTCCTTAATTAAAATTAAAATCCAATGCGAAAAATTCTATTATGATCAAGATTATATTTTATTGAATTATGATGAATGGATATTAAAAATGAACTGTATTATTGGTATTTTTTCTGTTGGTGCCATAAAACATGAAAATATGAATATTACCATACAAAACCTATACAATTTATTTACTTTTTTTCCCCTTTTCTTTCGATATTATGGAAACCGTAAATAGCTGTAATCAGTTTAGTTTTTAAGGTAATGGCCACATAAAAAATATATATATGTGAAATATCTACATAAATGTTGTATTTTTTATCTATCATCATCATCTGCCTAGCCTTTTCCCAAATATGTAGGGGTCGGTTTCCAGTCTTACCGAATGCAGCTGAATACCAGTATTTTACATGGAGCGACTGCCTATCTGATCTCCACAACCCAGCTATTGGGTAGGTAACACAATACCCATTGGTAAGACCCCGTAGGCAAAAATAAATCGGCTGGCTTATAGCTAATATAATCTATTTCTTGTTCTTGGTTATTATTAAGTGTTACCATTCTATAAAATAGTTATAGAGTCAGCAGAAAACAACACTATTGCCATGTTAAAATTGCTTGTATTGTGGCCTTTTTTATTAAATATTTGTGATCGGAATAAATGTGATTATTGTACCTTTTAGTATATTTTATATAAGTATTCAACTTTTACAATCTGTATTAGTAGGTAACCATTTTAATTAAATGTCTGCACAAAGTGCGAATGTATTTTTTCAATAGGTATAAATGAATAAATAAAATAAATAATTTCTTTGGCTTTTTATTTAAAATTAGTACAAAATAAAATTTACTGTCTAAATACTTTCTTTAAATATCATTTGGCACAAAAATTGCAAATACAAAGTAGAATTAAACATAATAGGAAAGTTGCGTACCTAAATATCGTAAGCATCGACATAATGATAAATTCATTTGGTTTATATTTTTGCGAGACTCCCGGGAGTCTTACGTCGTTTTATAAATGAAGTGGTAAGTACTTAATAATATTTTAAATAACATTTATTCGGCGAAAATGACGGCATCTACTTTCTGGTCATGATCGTTGGTTGGCACATCGTCTACCACTTGGCACGAGAATGCTACTGCAACCACCTGAAAAAAAATAGTTTAAGATATTAACAATAAGTTAAACTGCAACAAGGATCGTTTGGCGCCTGAATGACATTGACAGATGGGCGTTGTTCTAGGGTGCTCGCAAGATAACTCTGCGCGCGGCTAAAATCGGAACTAATGAGTATGCCGATGTCATGTAAGTTCAAATTAAATATAGAATTATTGAATTAATTAATATTAATATAATATTAAGATTAAGTATGAATAATGATTTAATATTCTAAATATTACAGTAGGTATAGAATAAGGCAAGCCACTGCCACCAGTCTCGTGCGCAGACTTATCTTGCGCGCACTCTAAACATTTGTGGAATTGTCACAGAAATTGTATACCTAGATAAAACAAGATGGCGGTATTAGTTCCGATTTTTGCCGCGTGCCAAACGAGCCTTGTGATTCTCGATTACGTGAACCATAACTGTAGGTGGAGAGAATCGATGTGAGATTCTCTAAAATCTTTCCGTTACTAAGTAGTAACTGTAAGTTTAAAGCAAAATAATGGATGATTTCACAAATGAAACTGAACGCGATCAACATATCTAAGACAAGTACCTATCACAACTTTGCCGCGAAACCATAGGCCGCGTTCCGAGTTAGGCCATAATCGCTCACAGCGCTGACATCAATATTTTGCGTTCCGATTTAGATATTACGATTATGACAGCTGAGGTCTGTCATCAATTCGGAACGCTCGTGAAGGCGCCTACAGTGCTTGCTAAACGTCAAAACTTATAACATTACTTAAATTCTTTGTATAAACATCAGAAATGTCTTTTTCTTCTTTGGTTAAGTGGCGACGGTAGCCAGAAGCACAATTTAGAAAAAGCCACGTTAGTTTATAGATATATGCGACTCAAAACTACAGCGCTGCCAAAAATGACAGTTCAGTCAACTGTCATTTTTGACAGAGATCACGGTGATATTAGTAAAAGGCATGGTCGGCGTTATCGCAAGATGGCGCATGTCATGACGTCATCTATGACGTTTCATGGGTCGGCGTTACCGCGCTAACGCTTATTCGGAACGGGTGTTAGCGCGCTCAAATCGATTACATTGTAACTCGGAACGCAGCGATAGTAGTGAAAACGCAGTTCTTCTGCCATGACTTGTCCGCTATACTTATTTGTAAAATAAATCGCGATTGTAATAATATTGTCAATCGCATTAATTGCATCAATCACGTAAAAAATTGAAAAAATTACATTGATCGTTTCGGGGTCCCTTAACAGTAGGTACCGACGTCTCGTCTCTTATTGAACGTAACTTTTAAACTGGGAATTTTAACTAATTACTTACCTAATTGGAACTAAGCTAGAATCGACATCAAGGTTAGTAAAATATTTTTGTATAAGTATATACCTACTTAAGTTGGTAGGTACATAGCAAAAACTAGTTTCATGCTAGGGATGCGAGATCGATCGCTAGAACGGAAAAAAAAGGCAAGCATTCCACGTACTTTGGGTGCAGTGTCAGGGTTACTCCTGAGATTAGCGAGGAACTTGTCATAGTAGCCGCCACCGTGGCCGCATCTGTCACCAGACTTGGAGAACGCCACTCCTGGAGCTATGACTAGGTCCAGACCTCCTAAAAACAGAGTATTTTTGGGCAGTTAGAAAAGGCCTAAACCTATACCAATGCCAATTTCAACAAAAGGAATTCACAATTTTATTTAACTTGCTATAATTCCACAGTGATTGTGAAATGTTAAACGATCAACATGTTATCAGTCGCAGGCGCACCTGTTGAACGTTGAGTCCTGGGTTTCGATCCTCAGAAAGCATAGCCGTAGAAACAAAAAAAAACTAAACTAAAGCGTGTAGGTGTGACAATTTTTTTTTAAAAGTAAAGTAGCTGATGGCTGATGGCTGATGGTGTACGTATTTAAATATTAGCAACTGTCCAGCCAGTCAATGATCAGCGGACAGGGCTTCCCTGCAGCCCGCGCTCAGGTCGAGACAGAAGTGATAATGCTACAGGTGCGACAGTGTTCTTTGGTTATTGCATTAGGAATTTCTCAGTAGCTGCTCAGATCTGTGCCCGGTGTTGTTTTATTTGTACATTTGATGTAGAATTCTGTAAGGCAAGTTTATGAACCAACCTGACTCAATCGCATTTTCTCTCTTCTGATCTTTCGAGTGCTGAGCAATGCCATGTCTAGTAAGGAACATGTTCTTCTCATCATCAGTCTCGAGGAGCAGCATCTTCATCACGCCGCCAGCGTACTGTGGGACGAAGGCTGATGCCCCTCGTGTCTTGATGTGGCTGATGATGGGGGCTGTGTTGATCTCCTGGTCAGTGCTCATGTACAGAGCTATGCGTTTCGCTGATTTGTAAAAGGGATGGTTGATTACCTGGAAGATTGTGATAATCCTGTCACTTACAATTATTAAAATTCATATATTAATAACATATGTCCTCCTTATAGATTTCAAAAATAGCTACTCTTTGAAATTATAATTTCCTAGCGTGTACGACTCGACGAATACACTGCTGGGACGCAAGCCTCCACTCTTCGAAAGGGAGTGGGCTGTATATATCACGCGGGCCCAGTGCGGGTAGATAGATGTCACATAACTTCGAATTTTTAGTTCTAGGACATGCCGGTTCCCTCACGAAGTTTTCCTTTACCGTTTTGAGAGCAGTGGTGATGAAAGTATTTACACGAAAGTAAAGCGCCTGCCTGGGTTTGAAGCCACGACCTGCAACTCGTAAGCCGGGGCCTACATCGAGGCCAACACTGTTCATCTCTTCAGTCAAAGCTTACCTTATTGTACACAATCTCTGACTGTCGTTTCTTGTCTTCGGTGGTAAGTGCGGCAATACGACCTGCTATCTCAGTCCTCAGAAGCGCTTTAGCTGGATTCGGCGTTATCTTCGACATTTTGCCGCTCTGGAAGATCACCATTATTGACTCTTAAATTAGTGGCTAATCAGCTACACCAGTAGGTATGTGGTGATTAAAAGGGGATCCCTTTTTTTCGCATAATGTTTTTTTTCCTAATATTCTTTGGCATAACGATTTTGGCATAAGTATTTTTGGTCTAATAATTGTTTGCCATAATTTTTTTTTGGCCTAAATATTTTTTGTCATAATTATCTTTTTGCATAATTTGTTTTGCCATAATTTTAATTCGCATAATGTTACTAGGCGTAATGTTAGTTGGTTTAGGTTAGGTTAGGTTAGAACTGTGACCTCCTACGCACGAGCCGAGCGAGCGAAGCGAGCGGTGCCGCGGCCACGGCCGGCGAAGTGCCAGAAACTAAAAATATAAATGAAAATATATTTATGCTTTTGAATATTATGCTTAATCATTATTATGGTTAGAGAAATTATGCTTAAAAAAATTATGCGTAAGCTGTTATGCGTATTTATATTATGCGGAAATATAATTATGCCAAACAAAATTATGCTAAGCTATATTAGGTCTTAAAATTTTATGCAAATGGATAGGGAACCGATTAAAAGAGCCTCTTCAAATAACAATCAGACACGTCTGAGTGTCAGCTGTTTACATTTTCAACTGGTAATTGTTTGAAGATTGACTGTTACTTACAATGAAAAGACCACACGACAAAGACAATACTATAAGTGTTATCTGTATCGTATTGTTCTGTTCTGTTAATTAGTATGGTAATGTATGAGCAAAGTTACAGGTCCTACATTTTATATGATCACTATTTTGCTTCTGCCCGAAAAATCGTCCGCGTGAACTTCTTGATTTAACGTAAAGTATATCCTATTAATAGCTGTGCCCCGTTACTTCGTTTTCACTTAGCGATCTTTCTGACTTTTTTTTGCACTTTGCTAAGGCTCGTAGCGTGATGTTACATAGCCTTTATGGCTATAACCTTCCTCAAGAATTGGGCTATCAAATGCAAGAGAATTTTTCAAAACATGTTTTGTATGAATTTTGGAAAAAATACTTAATGGATTGTGAAAGAAAGTGTGTTTAACGTAATTATTGGGTGCAGGATGCATTAACCTACATTGCCACTTGTAACTTTTTGACTAGGTAAATGTCGGTCACCAAGCTTACCAAATATATTTGCTCTAAATTCCAAAGTGCGTAGTTTAGGGCTTTAATATCGGGCAATATAATTTATTGGGTAACTCGATAGGTCGGTTATGTATGAGCACAGGTTTTAATTGGGCATAAATCTACCAACGTTGATGATGGATGCAGTTACTTTTGAATTAAGGTCCAATAATTTAGGTTTTTAGGTCAAATCAGAAATTATGATGGGAATTAGGGTTAAAGCCACATGGTGCAAGTTTTTGGAATGTTCAAGAGCAATAATCGCATGCCAAAAAGCACGTTCAATTATTTCCATTCAAGAATTGCATGTAGGTGTTTACAAGCGTGCGATCTCTATAAAGTGTAATACAATCCTAATTGAATGCAAGTTTTGTCATTCAATAATTGCATGCGACTTCTGTTTACACCAAGGCAATTATTTCAGGGCGATTATTGCCTGCAAGTTTTGCCCTGTCTAAACACTGAAAGCCAATAACTTGCTCGTATCGTTTGACAATTGTACGTGTTCTGTTTAGACGGTGCCAGTCAATTGTTGCTTCAATGTTATGTTATGCCACAGGTATGGTAAGGTACCTATGTAATTACCTAATATAAAGCCTCATTTACACAGTGCACTGTGCTGTACTGTTGATTAATGTATTGACGACAATTTTTAGGGCTATCGAAACTTGAATATTTATTGCTATAAGTACTAACTATATACCTAACTGGATTTTGAATACCTTCTCTACATTACGCCGTAGGTACCTACCTACTGCTAGGAACTATTTGCTATCACGCCACTGTATTATACTGTGGTTTAAGTAGCTGTGTGTGTGTTACTGTGGCTTTTGCGCATATTTGTTCATTATATTTATTAGGCTGAAATAGCTGTTACATTCATAGTTTTGGGCTGGGTTAATCAATCAAGTCGTAATGCATTAATCAAGTGCCTAAGAAGGTAGGTACCTACAAAAAGATTATTATGCCAGCAGGTAGGTGTTTATCTTTCTTACGTTAGTTGCTACTATTACTAACTAAACTAACAGAGCTTCTTTTTCTGAAGCCGGTTTACAAAACACAGATGATAACAGACCGAGTAACCAGCCAAATCAACCCAGTTTTTTAACCCAGAAGCTAATCACGAAATAAGAAACTAGTAAATCTATTATAGTAGGTACCTAAACAATATTACACCATTCAGTAATACGTTTCTTGAGAGAAATAACTCAGAAATACAATAACAATTGGGTCAAAAGTCAAAAGATACCTATAGTCACGAGTTGTTTGTTAGAAATTAATAAAATGATAACGCAAATTAACTTACCGAGTGACACGACAAAATGCACCGTGCGTAAGAAGCAGACTGATATGAAATCAAACGATACGATTTGATAATAAAACATGAGACTGGCGCTAACCAAAACAAACCTAGATTATGTGACAGTATTTTCACACGTGGTCATACTAGTAACGCCATCTGTGGGTGTAGCGCTGAACTACGTAGTGAGTAAGTAACCTAACTAAAAAGAAGAAGCGATATTATGGTGATAACATTATTTTTAGTTGTTACTGTTCTTGATCACAGATGTCGCTATGAAGCGGTATACAATATACACGTCTACATTTATGTCCAAGGAGGCAGAGGTCTACCTATTACTACTTGGTACACCCACCACACAATCCCATTTATAATATATTAGGAACCGACCCTACTGCCACCAACCAAGCAAACAAACCCAGTCTCTCGAGTGCTACTGAGAACTTCTTAATGGAAAACAGCAACCCAGAACATCCAACGCAGACATCTAACCTTGAACCTCAAGCTTAGCAGTCACGTTTGAGATTACTAGACCAACTAGCTAGGCTGTCAATAGTCAAAATACAATAGACGTAGATATAATATTTAGTAACCTATTCCGCTTACCTATTCTTAAAGAGTCTTAAAAACGCGCGGGATAGGTTAATAAATATATCTACGTCTATTTTATTTTATAATGGATTTCCGCCATTTCACGCCTGAATCAATTAACTATCTGTCAATAGTCAAACAAGATGAAGTTAGAGTGCTCGCAAGATAGGTCTGCGCTCGGCTGAAATCAGAACTAATATTTATGCCGCCGTCTTGTCCTTTAAGTAAGGTCAAATTAAGTACTTACTTATAGAATTATTTAATTAATTAATATTCAATGAGATTGATAATGATTAATTATTAATATAGATTTAATATTTTAAATATTGCAGTACCTATAGAAAAGCACGCAAACGCCACCAGTCGCGATCATGTCTTATCTCGCGAGCTCTCTATTTAATGTTTATAGTGATGAAGAAGAAGTTATAGAAAGGTTTATTTGTTACAGAATCACGTCATACAAAAAGATAATTAACTCTATTAATAAAGAAAAATAATTGTACCGATAATCGTAGCGGTAAATGGCATAATAGCGGAGAGCCTCGACCAACTCCTCAGGAGGCTCTCATTGCGCGGCTGGGTCAAGGGCTTGATTCAGAAAGCAGTACTCTCTCTAGAGCCCTTACAGCCCGGCAGCTTGGACCCTGTTCCTGATGCCAATGGGTTACTATTTTTTATATTTTTGAATGGTTTTTAGAAAAATATTAAAAAATGTAAATAATAAGTATTTAAAAACAAGTAAATAAAAATAAAAACAGAATAGACATATAATCACTAGGTAATTATGATGATATGCAAGCGAGGCATTTCTTCTCAGTATCGCGAATATGGGATAAGCTATGCCCCATATGTAAAGCTTTGGTCCATTTAGAAAAAGCCAATGCTAACCACTCACCCGAGGATGGATCCTAAACTCGTCAGACGACAATCAGAGATAAAATAATCAATTTTTCAATGTAATCTTAAATAGACAGGACCCAGACATCCATATCTAGATTATCAATTGTATGAGAAAAGATTGGGTAAACTTGACATTAATAGCGAAATGATTACAACATGAGATTGATCACAATAAGATAAAACGATTTAGCTTCATAATGATACATTGAAACAAAACGGCCAAGTGCGAGTCGAACTCGCACACGTAGGGTTTCGTACTTTTGTACAATATTTAGCAAATAAGTAACTGAAAATAATAAACGAACAATATTATTATTTGTCATCTTCTATTTAAAAAATCTCATAGATATCATATGAATTATATAAAAACAATATTTAAATAAAATACCTTATGAATTGGCATTTTTAGTACTTATTTGTTGATTTGTATACAGTATTATGGTACATGCGATATACAGAGGTTTCCAATTCCTAACTTGTTTATGTTAAAAATGGTCTAAAACTGACAACTTTTCTTATTTTAGATGATAAAAAACTAATATTCTCTAAGCTATGAGCTCTAGACAATAACCCACCAACCATATTTTCAAAATCAAATGTTTATTGTATTTGTATGGAGCCCCCTTTAATTATTACCTATATAGAATAGAATATACGGCAATAGAAATACATTATACATGTAAAAAAAAAACAACAAACTGTCTACGTTTTACGGTTCATCAGATACAGATCGCTGACAGATAGACGGACAGCGGAGGCTTAGTAATAGAGTTCTGTTTGGTACCGTTCGGGTAAGGAACCCTAAAAGTATAAAAATAGTAGCTTTAGAGTTAGGCCACCAGCATCGGGAACAAGGTCCAGGCTATTGATGGTCAGGGGGAACCTTTTCTCTATGGTTGCAGGAAATTTTCGTAACTGGTCACATTCTGCGTCACCCATCCAGAATGACAGGTGGCACTCAACATCCATTTCCTTCGTGGATGACAGGTGTGGATGAACTAAACATGCTTTTATTGAACCGTCACGCAACGGAGCTGACACCTCCATTACGTTATCATGGTTTTTCAATGGAACGGAACCACGGAATGGGGACGGCCGATAACGAATTGATATCTGGGTTTGCATAAAATCGGTGCTCTAGAAGTTTCCATGGTAAATGAAAAATATAAAAGTATTGATTTTAATTTATAGGAGGAGCTCGTGGCTTAGTAATAACAGCCGCACGGGTCGATCTATCAGGTTAAGCTGCGCTTGCCAGGGTTGGTCCGTGGATGGGTGACCATCTTTACATACCGAGACTCCTCCGTGCTTCGGAAAGCACGTTAAGCCGTTGGTCCCGGCTGTCATTCGTGGATCTTTGATAGTCGTTACGAGTCGTCAGAAGCCCGAAAGTCTGACAACCAGTCTTACCGAGGGGTATCGTATTACCCAGTTACTGGGTTGTGGAGGTCAGATAGGCAGTCGCTCCATGTAAAATACTGGTATTCAGCTGCATCCGGTTAGACTGGAAGCCGACCCCAACATGATTGGGAAAAGGCTAGGCAGAATGATGATTTTAATTTATAGGCAGGTCTGTGATGCCATGGATTGGTAAGGAGTGGGGGACACTCTTGGCGATAAACAGTGCGTTGTAAATCAAGTGCGTGATAAAAATGGCCCGGGCATACGACGGCTACCGGATAAGCGTAGGGCAGAGTAAAAGCAGAGCAACGATTGAATGGATTGTGTGTGTGTAAAAGCCAATAAAGTGGTCATACTGATTTGATGGCTGAACCGCTGTATTCAAGTATTAAGCGGTTCAGCCATCAACTCATTAGTGATGTGCATGAAATTAGAAGACATGCCGCGCTGACCTCAAAATATACGTTTATAAAGATTAGGAAATGAGGATGTTGTCAATTTATCGAATTATGAGTAAAAATGTGGTCTTTCAAAGAAAGTGGCCATAATGTATGGTCCATCTATCAGTTAAGGACTGCATGTTCCTCCTAAGAAAATTGAAAAACTTTATGGTTGTGATGTCACAGTTTTTTTTTGTCTCAAGACATTTTCTCAGGTTATTTTCCTTCATCGTTTCTAAAGCTGCTTATAGTTATTATAATATTAAACAGCGAAGTAAAGGCTCCTTTGACAAATGTTTGTAATAAGCAAAATGTGTCAGATAATGTAACCAGAGATGATTGATATGCAACAAGAACGTGAGAGCGATCCTCATCTTACGTGTTCATTATTATGTCATTTGTTTTATTATTATCCGTTTTGTTGCTTTGAAGATTTGCAATAAAGGGCATTTTGATATACGCTGGGATAATAAAATGTACTCGGATATAATGATGATAGATTATATTTATTTATATATGTAAATATAATATACAAGGTGTCTCAGTGGTCCAAAGGCAAATGAGGTAAAGCGAAGGGGTCCACCTATCATTAAAAAAAATTAAAAACTGGGATATTCTGAACAGTTCAGAAAAATGCGCTAAAAATTTTCAAGAAATTTACACTTTCACTGGATTTTTCGACCCTGTGGACATAATTTTTGACGTAACGAGTTCAAAGGCTGAAAGATTGCCTGGCAGCTTCCAGCCAGATTTGACCTAAAAGTGTAACATTTCGAGATTTAGATCTCGAATTGTCGTTATAAATATAAGCAAAATATTCTAAGTAGACCTATTTTATCTCATCATAATTATGCCTGGACCGGATGCAGCTGAATACCAGTATTTTCATGGAGCGACTGCCTATTTGACCTCCACAACCCAGTAAAGAACTGGGTAATACGATATCTCTTGGTAAGACTGGTTATCAGACTTTTGGGCTTCTGACTACCCGTAACGATTGGCAAAATCTACTAATGACAGCAGGGACCAACAGGTTAACGTGCTTTCCGAGGCACAGAGGGGTTTCGATATGTTATGGATGGTCACCCATCCACAGATCGCATTGACACTTGTCACGGGTAGTAAGAAGCACGAAAGTCTGATAACCAGTCTTGCCAAGGGGTATCACGTTACCTAGTAACTGGGTTTGACAGGAAGCTGACCCAAACATTGGGAAAAGGCTAGGCAGATTGCATATAGATTGAATTGATATATTGTGCGGTACTGTAATTTGAATGCCAAGCAAGTATACATGTAAAATACCTACTTATATACTTGTAATGTGCTGAAGATAAGCCGGGCGACTCATCGGCATCTCCTTTACATGTAAATTAGTTTACTGTACGGCAATGTAAAGACACGGTCGCTATGTACATAAACATCTAAGTATGTACTGCTTATGTACACGGAATATACAAAGTAGGTTACGTTGAAGGATGCCTGAAGAATATCTTGAAGATTAGACGTTAAAATATGAATATATTTTAAACGTAAAAACGTTAATTTTGATTACTTTTTATGTAGGTACAAAAAAAGATTTTGGCTTCGAAACTGTCCGGATTTTGAGAAACTTGTCACTGGTTGTGGTTGGAGAGCCAGATTTTTTTTTAATGAACCACAACTTAAGTACCTATACACCGCCCAAAAATGTTTGTTCCTAATGTGTAACGAGCTGGCCCCGAACTTCGATCGAACAGACAACATCAGGAAAATGACTTCCGGAGATACTTACTGCTTCGTCTGCTCAGCTACCATGCCAAACTTCTCTACTAAAAAGTATTAATAAAGGTGCTTAATATGTACCTAAACTGTAAAAAAGTTGTAAAAGTATCGAACTTTTGAAGTGCTCAGGAATTTTCTAGGAGGCTTCAATATTTTTACATCTTTTGCGAAAATTATGAAAGTTTAAAACATTTATAATAGACTAGCTTTCGCCCGCGGCTTCGCCCGCATGGAGGTCGGAAATTGTCCTACAGGAAAGTACTTCCGGGGAAAAAAGTAGGTACTTTATCGAGGTTATAAATCATCAATTTGCAAATTTCATCCAAATCCGTTAGCCGTTTTTGTATAATTGAGTAACAAACATCCAAACACACAAACATATAAACTGTCACCTTTATAATATCAGTAAGATTACGTCATTATTAAGTTTTAAGTGGGTATATTACTGTAAAGTTTCATCAAAATCCGTTCAGTAGTTTTTGCGTAAAAGAATAACAAACGTCCATCCATCCATCCTCACAAACTTTCGCATTTATAATATTAGTAAGTAGGAGCACTCCCGAGGAGATATTTAGGACACTGGCAGCCTCATGGATGACCAAGGGCATTGAAGTCGGTAGTTGGAGGTTGACAAACCTCCGATTTGTCGACGACATAGTACTTTTTTGCCCCCACAGCTCTGGAACTACGGACTATGCTTCAAGACCTAAGCACGGCAAGCCTCAGGGTTGGACTCACGATGAATCGGTCTAAAACAAAAACCATAACCAACAGCACTAAGTGTAGTTTCGAGGTAGATGGGCAGGAAACACATGTCGATAAGTACATCTACTTGGGCCAGTTAGTTGCTTTCGAAAACAGGTAACAAAAGGAATTCTATCACTGCATCGAAAATGTCTGGAAAAGGTACTGGTCTCTGAAGACGGTAATGAAAGGCGATCTACCGATCTCCTTGAAGCGAACACTCATCGATATGTGTATTCTGCCTGTCCTAACCTACGGTACGCAGACCTGGTCACTTACCGAGTCGCAAAAGTTTCTTCTTGGGGTTTGCCAAAGAGCAATGGAACGAAGCATTCTAGGCGTAAAACGAACTAACAATTATCGAAACACTACGCTGCGCTCTAAAACGGGGATTCTTGATGTAGACAAAAAGGCTGCCAAGCTAAAATGGGATTGGGCGGGTCATGTAAGCCGCATGCATAGCGACCGCTGGGCAACAGTCTCCACACGGCGGGTGCCTGAGGATGGACGGCGCCGCCGAGGCCGGCCTAGGAAGAGGAGGCGAGACGACCTAGACGCAAACCGCAAGGGTTGGATCGAGGAGGCCCTGAAGAAAGATGCTTGGAAGTATTTGGGGAGGCCTTTGCTGAGCAATGGGACGGTGTAGGCTAATTGATAAATATAAAAATGTCGTGTCACGGTGCTTGTGGTCGCACTCCTCCGAAACGGCTCGACCGATTTTTACGAAAATTTTATGTTTATTTGGTAGGTATGACAATAGGTCGTAAAGAGGTAGGTATGCAGGTAGGGTAGGTAGATAAGTAGATAGGTAGGGTAGCGTAGGTGGATAGGTAGGGTACGGTAGGTGGATAGGTAGGTGTGCCGTAGATAAGCACTTAGTGCTACCAGTGCGAAACCGAGGCGGGAAGCTAGTATAAAAACAAAAAAATATAAATTGCAATATTACTGTGAAGTTTCATCAAAATCCGTTCAGTAGTTTTTGCGTGAAAGAGTAACAAACATCCATTCATCCTCACAAACTTTCGCATTTATAATATTAGTAGGATAATATAAGTAATTAAAATAAAAACCAATTGCGTAACACACTATCAATCAAAATCTGAATGATTTTATGGACATTGCTAATCCATTGCTTCATTAATTATTATGTTCGAGAAATCTGTCAACAACGTAAATAACGCAATTAATTTTGTTGAACTGTCAAAATGAAACCCATTGCTATTGTAAGTGTGTTACGCAATTACCCCGTTGATATAGGACATGTAACACGTTCCTGTGGGATAATTTCCGACATTCACGACGTTAATTAAAGCATAAATTTGAATTTTAAAACTAACCGTTATTCTTAAACTAACAAAAAAAGAAAGACTTCTCATATCTAATTAAAATAAAAACTACTATAATATATTTCTACTTTAAATACTACCAAAAAATTGTTATTAGACCATGGCGCGTCATTATCTGGCCCACCGCTCACCCCCGCTTCATTCTTATCGTTGTAACTTTTAAACTCTTCTTCCAAATGTCTTAGTGTAAAAGACAAAGTTTATCTACATTAAATACCGAAAGCGATGAAGTTATTAATTTTGATAAGAATTGACTAAATACTCCAAAATGTGCAATGTAAAAAAAGTCTCCATTTTAAATGTATTTATGGCTCACTATTTTAGCTATAATGGCTTCCACATAAAAGATAGATATATGCTGTCGCGGACTTTTATTTAGAACTATTTTAGACAAACAATCCCACGATACATTATCTTCGTATAACTCTAACGGTTTAGGCAGCGCACGCCAAGATAGCTCTCAGAGGGCAGAAATTTTTCCGACTTACTTCATACTTATCGTTATATTATGGCAAAATCAAACAAAATCATTATAAATTGTAGCCTATGTGTTATTCTGATGTATAAGCTAGATCACTGTAAAGTTTCATCAAAATCCGTTCAATAGTTTTTGCGTGAAAGAGTAACAAACATCCAAACATCCATCCATCCTCACAAACTTTCGCATTTATAATATTAGTAGGAAGTATTTTTTACTTTTAAAAATCAAAGGTATTTAGTAGTCTTCTGTTTACCTATACGTAATGCCTTTTCTATGTTATTGGGTAACAATCAAGCAGGCGGACGATCAATCACAATCTGAATCGTTTTGAAGCAGATTGCTAATCCATTGCTTCATAAGTTCGAAAAAAAATCTTCTCAACAACGTAAATCACGCAATGCATTTTGTTGAACTGTCAAAATGAAACATAATTAGTCTTAACTGTTTACGAAAATGTGTTACGCTAACAACAACGCTTATAGCTGGTGAGCAGAGATATCGTAATTGCGTTGCGATCAGACAAGGCTGAAAGGTCTCATGTGATACCTTACAACACTGAATACCGCGAATACGTTGCTTTGCGTCTGAAATACTTAGTTGACTGATAAAGATAATTTAGCTATCTATAATTTATAAGCATCGTATTTTCTTATCTAATCAGCTACATGACATAATCAGCCTTATCCATTTCTTGTTTAAAGTCGGCCACTTGAAGAATTACGTAGAATAGTGGGACACTTGATGAATTACCTCTAGGAAAAATTCATTACCTTGTGACGTCACACAAATACTGCATCTAAAATATAAAATATTGCTCATTTAATAGTGCAGGATAGGATTAATTTTTTACGTGTTTGTACAAACCTATTTATTAAAGAAATAAAAAAAGATACGTGTCATTTACCCAATCTTTCGGAAGTCTGACGTAACATGTTCCCTCACAATTCGTAAGTGTAAAATAATTCGTTAATACATATTGAAACAGACCGAGCTGGATGTCCACATTGAGAAAGACTTCATGAAAGAGAGGAATGATGAGAGAGGGAGAAAGATAAAGCATCCCATGGAGACAGTTAACTATTTGACCTAATAAGTTGCTTGTAAAGTAGTTGTAACAAGTGTACGCACAATGATTATCACTTATTAAGAAAAAGTAGGTGGTAGGCCCCGGGTACAGTTGAACTGTTAAAGTAAGCTATGTAAATGTATAAATGTATTTTCTTTCTTCTTTCTTTCTGTGTTGCTTACTTAGGGCGGATTTGACGAAACAGGAATACATTTTATCCGCGGAATAAGCCTTCTCTTCCGAATCAATTTTGAATTTTTGACAGTTTCTCCATACGAAAACTGTCAGAAGTAAATCTTATACCGCGGATTTTTTTTCCTTTTTGGTCGAATCCGCCCTTAGACGTTTTTTACCGGACTACTGCAGCAAAGCCAAAAGGAAGGGTTATGTTTTTAGCAGTTTATGTCTAAAATGAAATGAAATCGTTTAGTGTCCAGATAATACATCAACAATCTGCCTAGACTTTTCCCAAATATTTTGGGGTCGGGTTCCAGTCTAACCGGATACAGCTGCCTATATGACCTCCACAACCCAGTAACTGGGTAATAAGATACCCCATGGTAAGACTGGTTGTCAGACTGTCGGGCTTCTGACGACCCGTAACGACTGTCAAAAATCCACGAATGACAGCCGGAAACGGCTTAACGTGCTTTCCGAGGCACGGAGGAGTCTCGGTATGTAAAGATTGTCACCCATTAACGGACCAACCCCGGTAGCTTAACCTGATGGATCGACCCATGTGGCTGTTATTATTACTTTCCAACTTACAATGAATAGCACAGATAACATACCACTTTTACAATGTAACAAACATAAATAAACAGTAGTTACATTACAATATTACATTTATTACAATTTCACAACAATTAACAAAATTAATATGACGGATGTAACTGTAAGTTGGGGGTCCCTGTGTTTTTGCACTCCTGTCGATTGGTCGAATGAAAGGTCCTTACCCCTTGGCCACGACATCATTGCTCGCGCGACCTGCGTCTTGCGTCTGCGACCGCAGCGAGAATGTTAGAAGCTATTTAGAGCGTGCCATGAGTCCCCGCGGTGGAACTTGCGGAGAGGAGAGCGGTGCGGGAACACTCGAAGGCCCGGCCGCCCCGCGTCCTAAATGCACCGCCGTATGTCATGGCCCTGGCCTTAGGCTGCCTGTACACTGAGGAGTGGAGAAGAGAGAAGAGGAGTGGACCTGTGCCAATATTAACCGATAGATTTAAACTCTATTGGTTAAGATACACAGCACCGCTCCTCTCTTCTCTTCCTCGCTCCAGTGGACAGGCAGCCTTAAGGAGTACTTTCTGAAAATATGTACAGTATTATTTTGTTTCAACAGCTACCTATTGTAGATACCAGTATTGTATGCAGAGAGCTTTGACTGGATGTTAGGGTAGGTTAATGCATTTCTGTACAGCGACTTGTCGCTGCCGGCCGTTGTGAATGCGATGGTCAGCGGCAAGGAGTCCTGGGACGCGGTGGTTTCCTACTGCGAGACAGTCGTCTCGCAGAAGGAGGCTGCGGAAAGGGAGAGGGAGATTACGTCCACTCAACCGGCCCGCAGCAGGCGCACCGGGCGTCGAAGGAGGGCGGATAACGCCCTCTTCCAGCCCCCCTAAATGGGTCCAGGGGCGACGGACTCGGGGACGTCTGTCGCCCCCCACACATCAGGACCCGAGGTGGCGGCGCGTAGTGTTCCACGCGCGCCCCTCTTAGACGGCGCGGGGGGAGTTTAACACCTCACTCCCCCCTGACCCGAGGAAGAGGCCCGCGTTCGCGGGCCGGCACCAATCGGGGGTTGCGGAAGATTTTTACGTTCCCGCGACCCCCGGCGTCGGTGTGAGATGGGACACCGGGGTGGTTTTTAGTCAGTAAGAGTCTGACAGACCCCTCCGCTCGCCCCAGGGCGGGGGACATCCATGAGGATTTTCCACACCGGAACAAAAAAAAAAAGGTTAATGCATTTAGGTAAGTACCAGCATGATTTTTTCTTTTGTAATTCATCAAGTTAAGGGCACTGGTAGAAGCCCTGATGAATCGTGTGTATCTACGTATTATTTGTATGCAGAATAAAACGCAGAATAACGATACCAACTTTTTGCACTCGGGCTCTTAAAGAGCTTATACCAGCACTTAACGCCAAAAGGCATTTTGACACCTCTTTTTGATCGGTAAACACTCGTTGCTAAATTACATTGAATCAAAAACAAACAAACATGCTTATTGAACTTTTAAAAAGATAAAACCCTGGAATGTCGAGTGGATCATGCGTCTACGCATCATCTTTATAAGACGTCTATTTGCATTCATAAAAAAAACTGGATTAATTATTTAGTGGTAAAGATACTACGGTGCTACCTTATGCTAAATATACATAGGTCAATCTTAATCAAAACTTGAGATAATTATGACTGTGTACACGAAGACAGGAAATATAATTTTAATTTTCAACAGGGTTTCTGTGAATACTTTACAGCTATAACCTTTATTTACAATACAAACAATTCTCGGGTCGCCTAAAGAAAGACAATTGCGACATTTAGTAGTAGGTTAAGATTCCTGGTTTCTGCACCAACAAAAGTGTATAATCGAATATATTTTTTAAATGAAATATAGGGGACCTAGTGGGCGAACACGAGACTCGAAAGTATACAAGAAAAAAGGAATGAAAATCTAATAAATGAAATCAAAAGACAGTTTAAATACGCAATATTCCGTTAAATAAAGTGATTTTAATGTAACAGTATCCCGAGTGTAACGTCGACAGCTTGACACTCGAGACACATTAATAGCGCCATAAATAGAACAGGAAAAACTATAATTAAATCTAAGCAGACACAACATTAATCAGTCCAGGGAGCGCCATATGGACTTTTTATACAGTTTAAGCTGGGTTTATAAACAGCTCATTCATGCTTTAGTGGAGTTTTATAATAGTAAACAGTGCAACTACATGGTATGTCTACATTATACTAAAGTGAATGTTTGCGATTGACTATCTATTTTACCATTTTTAACGTCTTAGAACAGTTCAAAGTGGGATCTTATTTTGATGATGAAAATATCGATTGGCAGTTAAAGGAGAAGATTACAATCTTGATAAATAAAAGGTTTCATATCTAGGTGCTGTTTGGTACGACTAGCATAATTATCCTAAATCTTAATACCATAATTTGTTTAATCAACCAATACGATGATGGAGCTAGCAGAACAAGCTGAAGTGCCAGTGGGCTGGCCATGTTTTTTGAAGGACCGATGGTCGATGGAGCCGATTTCTGGAGTGGAGACCGCGAATCGGCAAGCTCCTAGCCAGATGAACCAACGACTTTAAAAAGGTGGCTGGGGCTGATGCATGAGGAAGGAGGAGAACAGGGCGTTGTGGCGAAGCCTGGGAGAGGCCTAAGTATAGTGGACTGTGAAAGGCTCAGTTGATTGACGTAGATGGAAAGGGTAAGTCCAGACACTGTCACAGCATGTAACTGTCATCACTCCTTGGCTTCTAAGGGCGAATTTCACCAATGAAACTAAACGCGATCAGCACATCTAAACTGCGATCAAGAACTGTCAGTGTCATCTTTATTGGGGAATACTGACACTGACAGCTCTTGAACTCGGTTTAGATGTGCTGATCACGTTCAGTTTCATTGGTGAAATCAGCCCTAAGTGATTTGTATGGAGCCATCATAATTCTCTTCACAGTCATTGGTAGACCAAACTGAAAGCCGAAGTAGTATTTTTGTGTGGATGGGTATTTCGTGGTTTTTATTAACAAAATATGTATGTAGGTATCAGATTGACATAGACAACTGCTCACTCGCTCGGGACTTAACCGTTTTAGTTTTTGCTTTTATAAATAACACTTCTCAAAGTTTCCATTCTTCAAACAGACTTTGCGCACCGTGGAAAGTCCAAGTATAAAATAATATTATGCGAATATTTAAACTACTAGCTGCAGCAAAAGTTGTTCATTTTAATGTCGACATTTATTCTCCCCCGGAAACTGCCAACGTTTCAGGGTGCATTGCATAATTCGTTTGGAAACTTAATGAGAAAGAGAACTGTACTTTGAACAAAAGTTCACTAACAAAGGATCATTTCTGTAAATGTTGGTTCACTGGCCAGTTTACAGAGGCCCTTAACTGTAACGTCACCTTAATATCACTTAGGCGCCGTCCCCGTGCTTAACGGAAACATAATCCACCGTGTGTCCACGTCACACGGACTAAGTATGATTACGTCACAATGTTTGCACTCTTGCAGTTTAAACATCAGTTCAAGTTCAATGATTTGTGTGTAGTTTTTTATAGGTGTGGCTGCATTCGGTCTTTGTCTCGCTATGGCCGAGCACCAGGGGGCGCTGCGACGCCGCCAGCTGTGTTCACGCCGGTCCGCAGTCGCGGTCCGTCAACGGGCGAAGTACCACGTGGTTACTCCACGTCCCGTAAATCAAAAACTTTCTTACGTCAAATCAATGGATATAACCTAACACGCGCGTTTCGCAAATTAAGAATAAAATGTGATATATTTGTGTTTACGTCGCGATGGCCTGTTAATCACTTATTATTGTGTGCAACAGTGGCGTGCTGTGCTGTGCCAATGATGTGAATATTTTTTCTGTGTTGTGTTGCATAAAAAAAGGAGTTATGAGTATCCAAAAGTGTTTGCTGGATAACTCCAGCAGGATGATTAAGGCGATGTCGACTGCTAAGTCGAGTACCAGCGAAGTGAAGATGGTACGTACACTTTAACACTAGTTTGGCCCAATGAGCGACCTTGTGATGAAAGGAAAGCTGCGTTTTTAGGTTATTATTCAAGAAAACAATAGTTTGCACTTCAGTTACTTCTTTATCGCGTTGTCAGAGTTTAATGTGAAGTGAATTCGTGATAGTATTGCGATGTTTTGGTGCAAATAAATCGTTTTAACTTAGTTTATGTTTGTAACAAAACCTATATAAACTCAGTAACGTGTTTATATATGTATAATTACGTCACAACGAGATACGTTTCCGTTGCTGCGGTGAATGCAATATGGCATTATTTTTATACAAAACATAATAAAATGACGATGACATTTAGAGAAAAATATGCATTGTAAGTTTGAAATGAGGTTGTTAGAAGTGTTTTCTCAATCTAGTCATATAAAAGGGCTTTATTCGGCTTTTGTAGCACCTGTCCTTGCTAGAGTGAAATATGTTAGTTGTTAATCAGCTGGCAGATTGTATTTATGTCAAATACATATTTACTTATCTACGTCGATACTTAATTGACCACGACGAGTTAGCTATAGTTACTAATTGGTCTTATAACAGTTTTTGTAGGGAGGAATTTAAAGACACTTAAAAAGGGATGGTTAATGGCGTTGAAGGCAAATTTAAGAATCCGCTAAGTGTTGGCAAACCTGTTATTTTTGCTTAGTTTAGGATTGAATGTCAGTGGGGCTTCTGGCCGTCAAACTCGTAAAAATAGCTAAGTATGTTTTGATTTACAATTGCGAGTGACAAATAAAAAATAAAAAAATTGACTGACCTTTAAAAGTCAGCGAAGCGTGATATTAAACTTAAAGTCATGATGTTATTCGTTCTCATATTTGAGATTGATCTTAACTTTATTTCGAGAATCTCCTTACCTGATGATGCCCATTACGATTTCATTATGAAGCTAACAGTCTCACCTATGAAACGCCATATTATTAAGAGCAATTCTTGGGATGACACTCTTAAGAGCGACGTTTACACACAACGACGTTTTAACAGTCCTGAGAGGCAATTATCGAATTTTGAAGAACAATAGGTCGCATTCTCTGAATCTGCCAAAAATACCTCGTACCTACATATTTGTCATTGCTTGTCGCTGAGAAGACGTTACGACTAGATTTTATACGTTTATAAGGGAATTAGCCTTCATATATGTCATCTCTGAAACGTTTTAAAGCGAATCTCTGGCTATCATCTATAAGGTAGGTAGTGTAGGTATCTACCCCTTCGGTGATCGTTTTATAAATTCCGATACTCTAACTAGAGTTCTAGTACAGTTTTTCAAAAACTATGCTTCGAGGAGATGGCGGGACGAACTTGACTTTTTTCGTAAAGATTGGCTATAAACTGGCTATAAAGCTACCGCCATCATAACTAAGGGCGAATTTCACCAACAAAAACTGAACGCGATCAGCACATGAACCAAGTTTAAGAGCTGTCAGTGTCATTATTTTCTTTGGAATATTAACACTGACAGCTCTTAAACTCCGTTTAGATGTGCTGATCGCGATCAGTTTCATTGGTGAAATTAGCACTAAGTCTGTCGCCATAGCAACAATATTAACATCATTGTTGTGTTTCGGCAGTAAGAGGTAAGATAGCCAGTTTCTCTGTGGTTGAGGATTCCGGGTGAAGTTTGCTTACACCTTCGGCCTGATCATCACTTAGCATCAGGTGAGATAAAGACCAAGAGTTTCCCCGTTGAGGGAAACATAATTTTATCCGTGTAACATTAATCATTTATCATTTGATCGGACATCGGACATAGGACATAGTCCTTTCTAGGTTACCAGTCCACTGTAGCCACCCAAATGCATAGCCCAATATTATGTTTTGTTTCCATGTTCTACAATAGTCCTGCACCAACCGGGGCTTGTCCTTGGGTGCATTTGCATAGTGCATACAGGGATAATCGTCGGTTGGTGCCTCAACACCTAAAATTGTCTAAGGGGCCTCTGCGAGTTGGTATCGGCCCCTCGTACGCCTTCCAAAGGTCCGCGACCCAAGGGTCCCGAGATATGTCGAAGACATTTAAAATAATAATATATTTCTAGTGGAGAATTTCTTTTATCAGATTAGTAGCGAGCGAGATCTTCAAGTGAGATAGTGGCAATCAACTTAGTTATGCACTAAATAACTGCACGCTGTTGCAAGTACCAGATATCTAGGTAGAAATATTAAAACCTCTTTGAATTTAAATGGCATTGTGCAACCAACAGCTGTATTAGATAGATAGCTATGTTGTATTTAGTCTTAGAGCTCTTTGTGATGGAGATCACGCGGGGTTATACTTGGGGTTTTTATTCCTTGGCTGTGTTTCGGGTAGAAATGAGTGCCCTGTCAGTTTCATAATAACGAATGTGTTATGCGAATTTCATCCTTATTACTACTAGAAATTGTCCATCTGACAGATGACAGGAACGAATTCAATCGACGGCCATACTGTAGTGTAATTACAGGCACAGGATTTATTTCGGCTTTGTCTCTGGTAAGGCTACTGCGACGCTTTTAGAATTGCAGATGTACTGCATCCATCTACTTAATAAAATTCTTAATTTCGCTGACAGACTACACACAGCCTAAACCGCTGGGTCTAAAACTCTAGAAGAAAGAAAGAAAGAAAGAAAAAAAGAAGGAAAGAAAGAAAAAAAAAAGAAGGAAAGAAAGAAAAAAAAAAGAAATAAAGAAAGAAAATACAATTAATTTAACACAGACTAAAAGGCACTCAATATAAAAAACAGCAGATAAAAAATTACATAAAAAATTCAAATAAAAAGTGTAAAGTACGATGTAAGAAATTAGCAGGGGAGTGTACTTCACGGCTGAGCTAAAAAGGCCCAGTTCAGCAAAATGCCAGAAAACTATGTGCCTAACGCTGGTTTTCAACTGAAGTTTTGCATAAGAGTAACATAGGTGAGCACTAACAAAAGGATTTTTGAAAAGTCATCCCCGTAAGTGGTTAAATAGGGGATGAAAGTTTGTACCTATCAACGTCAATTTTGCTGATGGGAATTTCTATCGGGGTTGCATTTTATAAGTACCCGGCTGTGATCAATGTGGTAATTTACCAGGTTCGACGTCTGTTTCTTATTCTCTACGTCACGAGAATTTTGTACATTTGCCCTTCGCGTAATTCCATAGATATCAAACCCTCTATTAAATAGTTGTAAGTCTAACAATAGACATTGATCATTGAAGTGCCGCCAACGTTCTGTATGAAATATCAAAGTAATTGTCGTGTGGGCCAAAAAATCTGATTATAGAGGAACTAGGGTTTTCGTGGGGAATATCTATGTTTAAGTAGTTATGTATTTTAGGTATAAAGAATACAACATCTCTGGTCCATGACTAAGGTAACATACTAATGCCAAATCCTAGCCATCTCCCATAGCCATAGAACATAATATTTAAGAATAAATAAAAAAAAGACAGATATAGCGTTTTATTACTGGAATGTTAGTATGATCAACGTTTGAGACGGAGGTTAAATTCTATTGTGGGCCGTCTCAACTAAGTAAACTAATCTTGCTACAATGCTGCCTTAGTACCCGCAATAATAAACTTTAGTTTAATTTATGTGTATGTTCCCACAGATAAACTTTGAAAACGGTTTTATGGTGCATAGTTTTAATTAAGTACAAGACTACTGTAAACTCTATATAATTATAATTATATTGGGACTTAGTGCCTTAGTAAATAAATAAATATATATATAAATAAATAAACTAGCTTCCGTCAGCGGTTTCACCCGCGTGATAACTTTATAAAACCCCTATGTTACTCAGTGATAATAGGTATAGCATTCTAATGGTGAAAGAATTTATTTAATCGGTCCAGTCGTTTTTGAGTTTATTCATTACGAACATACAAAAAAAAATAGCACATAAACATAACATCACGCCTTGTTTGCCCGAAGCGTTGGGCATAGGTGTACCTATACCTATAGTACACAAAAAAAAAAAAAACGCATATTAACAATGAAAGAGACGGAAGATCTGCTATTAAGGTTGAGCTAAATCTTCCATAGAACCATGGTAATTAGCGTCATTGGCGCTAATTCCACTACGTAACGAATCGCTGAGTGCCATAAAAGGTATCTCACATAATTATCATACATGAGGAAAAACAGTTTGAAACCTACAGTCCACGTATTTTAGCAATTACATTTTAGGTAGGTACCTACATTTATTATTGTTTGTGCTCGATAGTTTTTCCTCATAATTACATTTTCCTTTTCCTGATACAATACTGCTTTGACATAAAATATAGAACTTATAGTTTGTATATAATCCACAATCAGCCAAAAAAATCATAATATCTGCTAGTATTTAGTAGATATTTTCCTTATACTTTTATAAAGAAAGAAAGAAAAAAATAAAAAATAAAGAAAGAAATAATAAAGTTTATTTAAACACAGTTCTTCGCGATCTGTGTTCAAATATACATATCAAAATAATAAAAAAGTGAATATAACGTTTAACAATAATACTGTGTACCTCACGGCACGAATAATGTACGACAATAAAACATGCGATGGAAAAAATATTATGTATGTACCTAGTCAGCAAAGTGGTAAAGGAGCTACGCCTCTTATTGACCAATAAACGTTACCTATAGTTAAACAGATGCTAATAATTACTTAGCTTAAAAATAAGGGGATCAATGTCCAGGCTGCATTAAAGTGTCACCTTCCGTGGATGCAATCTTAATGCACCTGGAAGACAATATAATCACGATAAAGTATAGTATTTTTTTCTATCTCACGAATCCACGCCGCGTGCTTGTACACTTCGTTACTACAAGTAAAGCGCACGGTTGCTTCCTGAGATAAAAATACTGTATGAACTAACTGGTCTGCAATCACCTATTAATTACTTAGTTCACCAGACACTTTTTCTTTTTATGTTTTTTCTTTTGAGTCAAGTTTTACCGCAAATAAACGTATAGATATTCTTCTTTGCTTTTTTTCTTTCCTGACTTCGACATCGTGGTGCAGAATCTTATCTATTAAATTCTATGTCCAGTTCTTCAATGTGCTCAAAGAGGCCCTTTCCTTGAAGTAGGGAATGACAGGCTCTTATTAATATTTTATCAAACGGATTATGAACGTAAGTAGGTCTATATAACTTGACCTCATCATTCCTTTGACGTATCTTCCATTATTCGCAGGAATACCTGACCTATTCACATGAAAATAATTATTATCTACCAGGTAGATGAAATATCCACGAAGAGGTTTTTCATTAATATTTATTTCTAAATGCCAGGTACCTAATTACTTCTTACATAAAAACAAGCGCACCATGAAATTGATGTAGCTTCTTATAAGTATTTCATGCAGTACAGGGGTTCGATTCTACTAATTTGCAACGTTACACGTTCAATTATGTTTCAGCAACAGTTCGATTTCGATCGCCGTTCGATTGGTACCTAAAAAGTCATTCTACTGTTTCATAAGCAAACTGGAAACTAAACTTAAACCGAATCGCAACTGAATCGTAACGGGAACTTATCAGCGGTAACCTGTGTTACCAACACGCCAAATAGTATGTTTTAGTAATACCACAGAAAAAAAAGGTTGAATCTACAAATGTTACTAAATACGAATAAGTGTTACTAAAAGTATTTTCATGCAAAAAAATATCAAGACCGTATAAACTTTTGTCCTGTATTGTGTATTGTACAACATTTAATTAATAAAAACTCAGAAAAACGTTTCGTTTTATGTGCCTAGGCGGCCGAAGCTGTGAAACGAAACGTTCATGTCTTAATAATACCACAGAAAAAAAAGTTGAATCGACAAATGTTAATAAATACGATTATGTGTCATTACAAGTATTTTCATGCAAAAAAATATCAAAACATCAATTGATCACACCATCTATTCACATCTATGAATGTCACACATCTATCTCAGATATAGAATCGGCATCTAAGGCATCCAAACCAATCAAAAAGAAGAGGACGGCTTTACTCTGGTTGTGGGCAAGAAATGCCGATCGCAGCGCAGCCACAACAAACACCGTACCACCCCTGTATGCGAGGATTTTTGAGCTGCAGTACCTACTCAACATCCTCATGCATATTTCCCCCATAGTTGGATTCACAAACATAGAGAAAAAAGGAGCCAAGGTCTAATCAGTGCCGAACGAAGAGCGTTGCTGAAGTTGTCGTAAAAATTCCTACATCCTCGAGGTTTCAGCGCTGCAAACGGCTGACGTCCTTAGCCCAGAATTTTTCCCGGAGGGAGTTGTGTGTGGAAGCATGACCAAACCCAAGTGTTATGTGATAATAATTATGTTTTCGTGGTATATACCCAACTCTAGTCTGTGATTTATTTATGTAAAGGATCTTTTGTCACCAGAGGCCTTAGTGTAAGTTTGCAAGTGAGTAAACGTAACTATCGCGTTTGCGTTAAGATTTTTATTTTCACCCTTATATTCTTAGCATTATGATCTATCAGTCAAATTTTAACGCAAACGCAATAGTTACGTTTACTCACTTGCAAACTTACACTAAGCCCTCTGAATTATGATCTACCTGTTATTGTATTACAACAGGGCCATCAACATGATGCAGAATTTTAAAAGCATTTCAAACAATAAAGATTTCAAATAATTATGCTTTACTTTTTTTCAATATGAATCTTATGACTAACTTAAATACTATCCTTACACAATACATTATGGGAGTCACTAGTTTACATGATTAGTGGGCGTCATGTGTGTTCAGTAGCCAGCTCAGGAATCGCCGGACCATTACACCTCTTGCCCAAAGTCTTCATGAATTTCTATAGACGTTGTCCAGCACTTTTACCACAAACAATTTGAAATTTGTGTTGTGACGAGACTCCTACCGCTTAACCTCAGGGAGGAAATTTGTTTTCGCAAGGATTTACAATCTTTTCAGACTTTGTCGATTTGTGTAGCCGGAACTCGTTAATAAAGCTGCGTCGTTGGAACAGCAGGACGGTCCGGGTCACCACACTTCCTCTGTTTCTTCATCTTCATAAGCCTTGATGTTATTTTGGCAGTTGATGACTACCACAATACCACAATTCACTTATAAATATCATTGGCAGTCGAATATCATTTTGTTTTTATTTCATTTCTTAATGTGTGTAGATACCCAATGTAAGCAAACAATAAAATTATGACTTTAATTTGACGTGACAAAAGTCGTTGAAAAATCAGCCATGCATTCCGCAGCAAAACTAAGGAGAACTTATTTGAATGTTAAATAATATCAAAATGGAGTTACGAAATTCATAATGCATTATTATTTGATAAATGTTTATGAAATACATATAAAATGTTAGTCAAAACCCTTATGAGTCATTTTTAATAAGAAGAATTTTAAACCTATGCGGCAAAAGTTACTCTTTACAAACTTATGTTCAACCGCGAATTTTGACAGATGAACCGCCGAAGTTTAGCTTTGTTTCGATTCAAACGAGTGTCAAAATAATACTAGAATACGACTAAACGTCACGCTCATGTTCGATTTTGTTTGCAGAATAGCTTTTGAGATTGTCTCGATCGATCGTTGGCGTCAACTGAAACGTAACCGCAGTTGGATCGTTGTTCATTAGTAGAATGAGAAAGCGCATAAAAGCCGCGATTCAGTTGCGATTCTATTGCGATTTTTTACCAATTTTGTTAGTAGAATCGGCCCCCTGATTTATTTTTATCACTAAATATAGATTGTGGAGTACTTATGGTGGTTTTATGTCTGTTTTACTCATAGATATAAGAAAGAAGGTTTTACTACTTGATGTGTTTTATGTATCACTGTCGAAAATATGTGTAAAATGTGGTGGGTAGTGCACCCGAAATGTATGGGAAAAGTTTTTTGTGATTTGTAACTTTTCTAGTAAGTAGGTACTCAAACCTCAGTTCGTCCAATAGAATTTTTTGATAATTATATGAAACAGGATCGACAAGACTCAGACAAAGTTTATGTGAAAATGATATTTCTTGCTGTTTGTACTTTTTTTCAAAATCTGTGAATGCAAGACCGTTTTCCTATAGCAACAACGGATAAGGTACCTGCCAAATCTCAAAAATCCACCATGTGTGGTGGCAGTCCGGACCATAAAGTTGGAAAAGCAGTCTTTGGACCCCAATATAATCCTCCGTGTACCTAAAAAATACAATAAACGTAGATATCGTGTACCTTTCCATTTTCGCAAGTGAGACATAGAAAAAGTTCACGAGTTGTATGTTCCGACAATTTTCCCACGATTTCTGAACGTTAGGTACCTAAATATATTGATAATTTTTGTTTGTATACTATCTTGAAATACGATCGATAAGTGAAACTAGAAACTAGGTACTTAGATGACTTATGCTTTTAAATTTATATTTCACTGTTCTGCAAAATTTGACGTGGGTTAGTCACACGAAAAGGTAAGCTTGTACCAAACTACGAACTTAGGTGACAACGAATAAATTAATGAGTTTGTTTGATAGTTTACCGTCACTAGTAGTAACATCACTAGCACCAAGATAGTAACGTATTTTTTTATTGTCTTATAGTTAACAGCACCCAGTGCTTGTCATTATCTCAACTATATTGGGGTCGGACTCCAGTGTAACCTCCACAGCTGCGACTAGCCTATATCTGACCTCCACAGCCCAGCAGTCAGACCTACACAGCAGTTACTGGATAACACGTTATTCCTTGGTACGACTGGTTGTCAGGCAACCAGTCCCTGCCTGACAACCAGTCTTCTGACTTCTCCTTCTTCGTGCCGTTGATTCCATTTTTCTGACTGTTTTTGATGGATATCTCTTTTGTAACAGCTATAGATCCTCACAGTGGAACGGTTGTGAGAAAATATTAAAACCACTGCAATAATTAACAGGCGGACGCCCAAACGAGTCAACAACTTTCAGTTTCAATGAAGCTAGTGCTCATTCTTGGCATAAAACCCTCGTATTTTACGATATTGATACCTGAACAACCCCCGTGACGAATTATCGTGCTGTTTGGCCTATGTAATGACAAAGGTATACCTATACCTGAACTGAAAGACGTCCATAATTGCTGGACATAGGCCTGCTCCAATCATCGCTTTCTGCGACTTCTACAAATTCGTTGAACAAAATTCTCAAAGAAAACTAGTATAACCTTCTTAATATATACATAATGTATATGTTTTACGAGTCTTTTTCCAGTAAAATGTACTTATTTACACAACTGATACCGAACGCCTGATCAATAACAGTAGCAAACAAACACGTTACAACGTAATGCTGTACAACATTATCTTTTACATTTCGTTGTCGTATCCATTTCACGAGAGAAAGAGCTTTTTAATACAATATTACGTATATTAATCTTTTGTTTACCTCATTAGAATACTGTGAAGCGACCTATTGTTTAAAATGAAGAAGGATTTCTTGAAATAGAGAGGAAACAAGGCTGGCTTAGATATTTTTCATTACATTTTTCCTCCTTCACTTTAAAAGTTCAAACGGTATCAATTGAAGTAAAATATTCGTTTTTTTCCACTGTAACGTTTAGAAACAACTATACGCATAAAAACGTAACATCACTACTGTAGGTACTTACTTTCT
Organism: Eupsilia transversa; assembly: GCA_914767815.1. Classification (NCBI taxonomy): domain Eukaryota; kingdom Metazoa; phylum Arthropoda; class Insecta; order Lepidoptera; family Noctuidae; genus Eupsilia; species Eupsilia transversa. The sequence continues at coordinate 11,479,586 of OU611889.1, read as the reverse complement.
GAAGCTTGATGGTGCAGGCAGAGATGTTTAATCACATTTCGTCAATTACGTCAATCTCATGTAAAGTCATAGAAATTAATAATTGAGCCAATTAACGTAGGGTTTCATTTCCCTTACTGTACCTAATAGAGTGAAGCTATTGCCTACACTCTCTACCTATCCATATAGGAATACAGGCGTGATGTTATGTTACACATAATAAATCTTGTTTTAAAAAAACGTTTCTTCGTTCTCTTATCACAGAAGGCATTATTTGCAGTTTTAAGGGGTTGAGGACCAGCCTTAAGGCAACCGATTTCCAATGAGGAAAAAGGATTTTTTTTGAGTCTAAATGGCGATGGCTATAAGAGTAAGAGAAGAACAAAGATACGGTGGATGGAAATAGAAAATGGTCTACAAATCAACGCCGGTCTGGAAAGCCTACAACGTTCTCATATTATAGGATATTATCCTATGTTCCTAAGGGATGTTACTCAAAGTTCAACCATTCATTAAGCTGAATACTCACTGCGCCTGTAATCAAGTCGCCAGCTATATTAATTAATAAATTATTCACGCGAGCCCTGCACGGTCGACACGACATCTCTCGTGCGATGGAAACATACGGCAGAATAGTACAGACGGGTACGTTGAGTTCGGAAATAAGCGGCTGTACCGCAACACAAATAGTATAGGGATTTATTGGTAATGGATTCTGGTCAGTCATCACAATACTATAACCACTTTAAGGAAAAAAAAACATCCATTTATCCATAATTTAAAATCCATCAAATATTTTTGTACTTACCTAGGTTATAATAACATACTTAGGAATCTACTCTTTTGGCAAAACAGTTTATAAAAACAGATCTGTAACATCAAACCATGATTAGCCTTGAAGAATAAGTGAGGTGCTGTATTTATTAAGTGAGGCAAATTGCTAAAGGGGTACAAGAATCTTTTGTCGCTTGAATGACGTTGACAGCGTGGCTCTGTCAGTTTGTGATAGTCATGTATTCAAAAACAAGATGGCGACGTTAGATCTCATCTTGGTCACGCGCCAAAAGATCGTTGTACATTCAACTCGTCGATTCAACGTCAGTTCTGTCCTTTACTCTATAATAATAAACCACATCATTACTAGCAAACAAAGGTTTACAACATAAATCTCGCTCTAACACGCGAAATCAAGTCGACAACCTTAATTAAATTAAATATGAATAATTAACCTAAGCCGTGCGCCACCGCGCCTCTAGTGTACTGAAAACATACGGATGGATATACTTGACGTCAACGGTGTCAACGTCACGACGACGTTTGAAATAAATAGTCTCTCTCGGCCCCCGACCAACCGCGTCGTATCTTTCTGAGTTTTTTTCTTTTTGCTTGGCTCCTAAGGATCGTAGAGTGATGTGAAATACTCGTATAACCTTCTTCAAGAATTTATCCAAAAAGAATTTTTCAAATCCCAGTGGGATTTGCAAAAATATTTCTCGTTCCAGAGATCTTCAGGTTTATTTTATTCGTTTAGATTTCTATAGACACATAGTCTGAGACACAAAATCTCAAATCATGAATAAGATTTATCTCGCTAATTCCAACAAGGTACTGGGTACTGGGTACTGGGTACCTTGTTGGAATTAGCGAGATAAATCTTATTCATGATTTGAGATTTTCAGTTTCATCCCTGCCTTAGCTGAGCTTCAATAAAGATTTTTTTACATAAATAACCTATTACGGCATTGCAGCCGCAGTGGACTAAAATATGAGATGTAAACAGACTAAGTATTTGAATTTCTATCAAATTGCGAAAGTATGAAATTGTCTTGTCTACAGCATATATCGTCGAGGCATTCCGTTTAGATCACCAATTGTAAGCGAATATAACCCGTAGTATTCCACCGTGAGTGCGCAATGTGGAATACTATATAGGTGATATACGCTCTACAAATTGGTGATCTAAACGGAATGCTTCGTATAATCAACTACGCAAAGAAATACAATAGACGTAGATATATTTAGTATCCTATTCCGCTTAACTATTCTTAAGGAGTCTTAAAAAACCCTGTAAGAAATCGACACGTGTTTTACCTCTCAACGAGGCATCCTCAGGATGACGAGTGACTTGTCGCGAACCCGAACATGACGTGTTGCCACGCCGAGCGCTGGACGTACTGTATAAGAGTATAGTAGAGTGTAATATTTTGACATTGATTGTGGCTGAGATGAGATTGCGACTAGACTCAGCGTCCAGCGTCCATACACGTCTATTGTATTTTATAATGGATTTCCGCCAAGTCACGCCTGAATCAATTAACTACGCAAAGATAAAGTCATGAAGAATTATAATTACAAAGAAGGTTTTCCTCTCATCTCCATATAGGAACGTGTCGGTACTTCAGTCGTACACACGGCTACACATCAAGCTATACATTTCCAGTATAACCTGACCTCTCATTGTACGGTAATCCTATACAATGCGAGTTCGGCTTATACTGGAAATGTATAGCTTGATATGTAGCCGTGTGTACATAATATTGTATGTTTTACGACATTTACTGCAGCACTTAGGTTACTCGTGGCTTTGAGTGGCAGTAGGTTATGTTAATGTACCTATGCCGTGTTGAGTCGAGTCACATACGAATTTATGACAGACAGTACTTACCAGTTCGTAGCTTTTTATGTACCTTTAAGTACTTATCATATTATTTTACCCATATTTTTACGTAATAAAATCATCATTAATTGGCCAAATATTTTGTAAGTAAGTACTAGCTTCTCCCGCCGATTCCCGTACCTATTCGAATCGATTAAAAGTACCTATTCTATTGCTTTTCCGGGTCATGATTAAGCTCTGCGCAAATTTTCGCTGTTATCGGTTCAGCGGTTGTGGCGTCAAGAAGAACAAACAAACAGACACATTTAAAACTTTTTTCATGTCCAGCTAAACTTATTTGAACAAATTTGATGTTCGTCCTTCAGATAATCAGATACGGCTTATTAACAGTATCACACCTACAAAGGGACCGACATCGATCCCCCTGTAAGACCTCCATCTAAGCTAACCTAATTACTGAGATACGTGATTCGTTTGTGTTATTGTGTGACATCGATACCAGTTTCTCATGGTTCTAGTATGTGGAATTATATTAATTAAGCAGCAGTCTGTTAGAAAGCCAGTACGACACCGTTCATCTCCTCATGAATCGGTACTTACTAACTAATTAGAGGCAACTCAAAAAAAAAAAAAATGAAACCGTTCGTTTAAACCAATAAAATTACAGGCGCTTTTGAATTGTCAAGATTCGATCCGTCAGAAAGATGAAGTTAGTTGCCCATTCCTAAGCATATTAGGTTCCTATGGAGATGATGGAGCGATGCTCTTGTAATTTTTTTTAAATTTTGCCATGTTTTTAAGCAAACAAATATGATTCTACTCTATGCTAATAAACAAGGTCGCAAATCATGAGCTTAACAAAAATACTTATTTTTATCGTGTTTTTTCATTCAATTTTCTGTAGTCTTTTCCCACTGCTGATGACGTTTCTGTTTCAGTCTTTTTCAGAAACAAAAAAGCCGCAAGTCACCTTAAAAAATATTTTTTGTTGTATTTTCCTGTTGCTGTATTTATTGACAAAAAACCAGTTTCATCGTTTCAGGTTCTCGCTAATTGTCACGTTTAACAACGAACCATGTTTGTACAATGTCATATTGAAACTGCATTCATATAGGTACCTACGTAAATGATAAATGATTTATTTTCTGTAAGTAGTTTATACAAACACTTTTACACGTCAATCACGTTTAAAAACTAGATGAGGTCGGCGTTTCCTATCTGACTACTCTGAGAAGAAACGCCGAAACAAACTCAGAGGTCACAGTCTCTTTTAAAGTCCAGACATAATCTTGGTCAGATCATGTGAAGAATATGTATTACTATTATTGAAGAATGAGATTTTTTTTATTTATTGTTTTATTGAAATTAAGTACAGTCGCCAGCACATCAAGCTACTAAAATCTGTCAAATTTCTTTAGTAGATTTTAAACTTTATCGCTAAAGCATTAGGTTCAAGTTTGATTGGGAAAGTTTGACAGTTTTGGGTAGCTTGATGTGCTGGCGACTGTACAACACAGACTTTATAACGAGAATAATAGGTTACTTGAATCTTGATCCTAGACGAACAGAGTGTCGTCATAAATTATATTAATGAGGTATTTAAATAAGTTAACTTGGCCTCACAATAAAAAAGATGCGTTAATTTGAAGCTACATAATTAATTCACTTTTTTAATAAAAACTCCAGCAGGCAGGCAGTTTTAAAAAATTTCATATAAAACTGTCCAGACATGTAAATTGGACGTGAATAATATAAGCGATGAATGTAGGTTTTAGGCGAAACGCATTATAAAGAGATTACGAATTAATGGACATAACCCTGGCAAGATGTTAACACTTTTAAAATATTAATTCATGTTTTTTTTTTAACCTATGTTGGCAGAATGAATTGTCTGTAAGGCCCTTTGTACACGGCACGGTTTCTTTACGGTACGGCGGCTTAACCGCGTCGTAGTAAAAAGTATAATTTATCAGCAAGCTTCAATTGTGATCCATACAACATGGACAACCGTGCCTCTATACACAACGTATCGCGCCGTAGAAAAACCTTGTCTGTCAACATTCAACAAGCTTCCATAGCGATCCATAGTACAATACTGACGACCGTGCCCACGACGAATAAATAAAATATTCTTCACGGTAAGAAAAACGTGTGTTTGCTTACCGTATCTGCAGACCTAGTAAAATCGATTTGATGCGGTTTTCACCACCATAGTTACTGACAGTAATCCAACGGTTATGGTTTCAGATAGGCAACCAAGAGGGTCTTGAAGAAAATTTTTGCCCATTTCACAATTCATGTGAAACTAGCACATAATTATTTACTTTATACATACACATACATAAACTCACGCCTTCTCCCCATGGGGGTAGGCAGAAACCACAGAACGCCACCTGCTACGATCTTTACATACTGCTTTTGCCTCGTTTACTTTCATTTCCTGACCTTTCTGAAGAACAGCACCAATAAGGTCACTATTTATATTATTTACTTTATAGTCATAGGAATATCAGATGACAAGTTGACCTCTACAAAAACACAATGTAGAAATACCATTGAAAATAATACTTTTGTGCTAAAGTACAGAAACTTTGAGTCAGATTTTATTATTTAAGATTTATCTCTTAAATAATAAAATCTACGGAATAATATTCTGTTTCATTAACGGGGGTTTATCCGAATTTGCTTGTTTTAGAATCAATTTTGAACAATCAAGAAGAAAAAAATATTAAAGAAAAGTATTGAAGAAGAAAAAATTATGCCATAGTTATTTAAATAATATACCACGGTATTTGTTTTCGCGAAATTAAAGGTTTAAATTTAAAAAAAAATTTGCTCAATGAAAAAAAAAACTGAAAAAAATTTCAAAACCATGTTTCGTTTCATTTCCTAATTACAGCAAAAAATTATATGAAAATTGTATGTACCATGAGGTAATCGTATTTTGTAGTGAATTTTCGCGGATGGATAGTCAAATTCCTTTATTTCAGGACGTTTAGAACTTAGTTATCCTCCTAACTTTCCAGTTATTGTCATCTCCTAAACTACATAGTTTGTAGAACCGACAGATTACATTCAACTGATCTGATTATGTTCACAGCTGAACACAGGGCGGTTCGGAGACGCTCGGTACTCATTTCCGTTTTCCGGTGTGATTGTGTCCCACTGAACGATCTGAGCCATTTTGTGATGTTGGTACTGAAGTCGGCTTTGATTTCGTAAGCTGTTTTTGAAGATCAGGAACGTGTTTTAGTCATAATGATGAAGTTGAATACAACTTTTTAAATTATGCAACTCTTTCTTCCTTACAAGTCTTGGCTTGCAATGTACAGTTTGTCCAATTTCTCGGTGGTTTCTATCAATAGAATACCGTCTCATAGCCGCCTTTCATACCTCTTTATGTGATGCTTTCTCTAGCTAACGTGTCATAAACATTTCCAAGTCATCCCATAGTTTCGATTTTTTCACCCACAGCTTTTCTTTTTTCACGTTTATAGTTGGTGACTCGATACATGACAAAAGGCTCGCCCCATCATGAAACCAAACAGCCAAGTTCCTCATATGGACATAAAAGTCGGAGTTAAAATAATTTTGTATTTATTTTGTGGCACTGGGCTTAAAGTTTAATGGATCCTCAGGGTTACTCAGGGTTTGTCAGTTTTGGACTAAATCAAATCTCAATGGAATTAATTCAGAACTTAGCACACAGGAAACTCTGTTTGCCTAGTTATATCCGATTTCATCTGGGCTCGACTCTCCTCGTCATTGTTTGCCCGATGTTTCAGTTCTGGGTCGTCGAGTCATTCATTTGGGCTTGCTTCAGGTCGTTGTTGACTACAGACATCAAAATGAGAAGGACATTCACATCCACAATTCTGTCCTGTACATTAGTACATTCCTACATTTGAACTGGATGAAGTGGAAGTAGTTCTCCTGAGTATAAACTTAGGTCTTAATGTAGTCAAAACTTTGACAAGTTTAATAAAACTCAGTTTATGCCTCGGCATTTGATATTTTAGGGGCGATTAAAGATTAGGAGGTACCAACGGAGGTACAGGTACCGACCCGCACTGGGCCCGCCCATAGATATAAGATTTATATTTCTATGGGCCCGCCACTCCCTCTCACCGTGAGGAAGCCTGTCTCCCACCGGTGGGAACATTATAGGCTGATTATGATTATCAAAGAAGAGTAATTTCAAGAGTTACTTCAACACATTCTGACAGGGACCAAAACCAGTACCTCAATCAGTATATCAATACGGGTATTTTTCAGTTAAGTACAACACTTATATTTTTTTCAGGTAATTGAAAAGGTTACCTTAAATTGAACACAACCCGTATTAATACTGGTTACCGAAATAAAAATTACCTCTGTCTTACACGTGCCGTCGGCACAAGGGCGCGCATCACCTGTGTGTGTGTAACCGGTATTAAAAGGTTTCCTAAAAGTTTATTCTTCTTGGGTTACCCAGATAACCTTAGTCGTAAAAATCACCATATGTATCTGCAAATAAATCTTTGACTTTGACTTTGAAAATTATTCGATAACTGTACCGTAATTTATAAAAGATTTCGGTCCCTGCTTTCTGATATTGCTGCTTTAACCACTACCGTCTTACTACGTGCTACGTACTACTGTCTTCAAATATGTCACTGGTGTGAAAAAATATGTATGTCATTAGCTCATTACATATTTAATTATTCCTTATTTATATACCTGTTTCTTACGCAGAAAGGCCAAGAATCATTTCATCTAGCAACAGCGTATCATGTTTATGGTGTTAAATTGTATAAACGTTTTGAATGTTGAATTTGTAAAATGTCCATTTAAAAAAAAAAACAATTTGCCTTGCCCTACCTCGATGAATTTTAGAGTTACCTATGCCTCACCTTTTTTAGTTTTTTAAGTTAATTGGTATCCTATTATGCGTAATAACCACTTTAATTGGTGCCTTTACCCTGCTGTAATTTAAGATCTAGATGCGTCTAGATCTTTAGCCGACTGTCCGGCACAGGTGGCGTGCGCACGCGCCTCTATCGCAATGTTTACACAGCGCGGATGTGTTTCGTAAACATTGCAATGGGTGGTCGACGGATTTATAGATAACGGAATTAAGATGATAGCTAGGTATGTGCTGGGATCCTGCCTGTATTTAGAATAGGTATATAATTTGAGTACATTGCTACTTACATTATTATTAGGGATTTCTTAAAAATATGCAGATATTTTCATAGTTTTTTTAATTCTTTGGTAGGTATTATGCAACTTTTGATATTAAATATCTGAGTAATTTGAGGATCTAACCTTAGTCAGGATTCAAATACCTACAATTAAATACGTTATTAGTAGAATTCGGAGCAACTGAAAAAACAGACAATTTTGAAAACTTTTCTTCGATCAATTCGTTGTAAAATGTTTGTAAAGGCTCGTTCACACCGGCGCGACTTGTCGCGCGACGCGACTTTAACAATACAATTTCTAATAAAACTTCACGATTGAACAATTGCCAGTGTCGCGTCACGCGACAAGTCGCGCCGGTGTGAACGAGCCTTAAAGCGTTGAATCAAACTAAAATAATTGCTTTCCATTCTCATAAAACATAGTGTAGTACACACGGCTCCATATCAAGCTTTACATTTCCATTATAAGCAGATCTCGCATTGCATAAGATTTTCGTACAAAAAGAGGTCAGCTTAAACTGGTAATGTAGCCATGTGTATCAACGTCATAAATGAAAAGTTAGAAAAAATATTGAAAATTTTGAATGAAATATCCAACAAACTCATAAGTCTGACTTGTTTAGACAGCCACGGAAGAATAGCAGACGAACTCCGGCGCAGGTGATAAATTTTTATGAAGACAAGACAAGTGAATTAACAAAGAAGCTATAGATAAACAAACACGTGTCAAAAGTTGAAGATTTGAATAATGAAGATTGTAATACGATGTTTCTTTTTAATTTTAAAGAGTTAAAATTAAAATAAAAGAAGAAAAGTGTTTAACTGGCAATGAGTATTGACACTGATTTACAATGATGTTATACGTCTTGAGGGAGACGCGGAAATGCATGATGAATGTTGATCGACTCTTCTTTTTTCCAGAATTATTATTGTTACTAAATACTACGCTTTACGGCTCGTGCAGACCGGTGCGCTGCCTGTCGCGCCCGCGAAATCGCGCCAGTGTGTACAAGCTTTTACTTTTAAGCCCGCTTGCTTCCGAAAATAGCATTTATTAAGTTTAATCAGCCTATAAAGTTCGCACTGCTGGCACACTGACAGGCCTCCTCTCTTTGAGAGGGAGTAGGGTGTAATCTGCCACGCGGGCCCTGTGCGGGTTGGTAGATGTCACATGGCTTCGAATTTTTGGTTCTAGGACATGCCGGTTTCCTCACGATGTTTACCTTCACCATTATTCAGAGCAGAATAAATAGACTGTTGCTAAATGCACCTTTACTAAATGGGAAAAATTATTATACTGCTTCGCTTATTTTAAGCCCGCTTGCTACCACAGATATCAATACTTTTAAAACATTTATTCTCTCTCAACTAAGTACCTTACGAACGATTGTCAATGTTTAATTTACTTTGTTTGAATTTCCGCGCATTATTTGAGAATACAAGCCTTGGCCGCAACCAGGCATTGATGGACTCACGTACCTATGTGTGCCTCGGCTACGCCCCGGCCCACATTTTCACCAAAACGCAATCTTTTGGGTAAAATATTCCCTACTCCTACCAAAAGGCTTTGATGTTTGGAAATATGTTTACACTGAAAAATTGATGGTTAGAGGTACCTGCTACAGATAACAAACATCATAATATGTCAATCAATCAAAATTTTGCAAAGAACATGTCCCCATTTTGAAGCCAAAATAGAGTTTGATATGTTTTCAACAGTTCACTAAATTCTCAATTCAGAGAACCGGGCTTGAAAAACTATGTATGTAGCATGTGCTCTGTAGCTTCTGCCTACCCCCATGGGTTTAGGCGTTTGTATTATTTTATGTTTATGCCTTAGCATGTCTAGTTATTAATTATTTTCTCCTATTTCTTTCCTACAGGGTGTTCATAGTGGGCTGAAAAGAGTCGGGCTGGCAATGCTGTCTCTATCCGTCCCGTCGCTTTCAAAAAATAAAGTCAGTACAGTTTGCGCATGATCAAAACGATCAAGATCATCATGGGTTTATTAACAGCTTCACTTACATGAGGAAATTACGTACATTTTCATTGATATTATCAATACTTACACGGAAACGTCAACATCATTGGAAAGCATGTATTTTGGGGTGCGTTGATGAGGTTTTTTCGCATGATTTTAATGGGTTGGTTTAAGAGTGTTTTAGAAAATGGAGGTAATGTTATCTCCTGCAATACCACAAACTAGTGTCAGTTAAGGTTCTTTAATGCTGATAACTGACGCTGTGGATGCCAAAGTCGAGTTTGATAGTAAGGCTTTGCAGGTAAGCAAAGCAGTAAACTGTGAATATTGCTAAACATACTCAGTTTATTTTTTTCAGTTGAAAAATTGGTCAGGTTATCAATCCAGGAGAGGTCCATCTTTGAAAAAAGGACTAAGTCTGTGTAAGCCTAGTTTTCTTTACCTTAATCCTTCTAAATGTAAAGAAACTCCCTTTTGCCCAAAAAAGGTGTCAATAAAATCTGTTTTCATCAATGTCGAGTCACGTTTTCAGACCCTCAAACTATCTTGAAAAGCGACATTTTCAAATTAGGACGACTCCTGAAAGGCAGAAATCGTTCTCAGTAGGATTTTCTCTATGATCCGTACCCGAGATTGGGTTTCGGCAAAAAATGGTTTACCTTTAGTCCATCCATATGTTAGTTATTATGTGATTTGGATTATTTCAGACTGAAAAAGGTTTCACGTAATATTGGGTTTTGTGAAAAGCGTTATTTATCTAACTTACGGGCATAACTTTCGTTTTCTTTTATTTGTTGAACTTTTATACGACGCCGACGGTTAGTTTAGGAGTTATGAGGCAACAAACAAACAGACATAGCCTATTAAAATCATAACCCTTCTTCGGCTTTGCCGTAGTCGGGTAAATAATGCTTGTTTTTATGAGTGTGATTTTAATTTTCCTTTATTTCATTAACGTACATATATTTAACATTTTTAAATATTAGGATATAAAAATTACGAAAACATTTAAAAATATAAAAAATAGTAGCCCACCGGTATCGGGAACAGGGTCCAAGCTAGCGGTGGTCAGGGCTCCAGAGAGAGGAACCTCCTGACAAAGCGAGCCGTGTCCAGAACTACCGCTTTCTGATTCAAGCCCTTGATCCAGCTGCCCATCGAGATCCTCCTCAGGTGTTGGTCGAGGCTTTGGCTATTAGGCCATTGGCTGATTTTAATAAACATTAGAGTGTTTAATTACCATTTTATGAATGGTTATTGTGGTCTAGAGAACGAGTTGAATTCCAGCAACGTCATAGATTGTTAGATTAGGTTAGGTTATTATTTAACCGCCTCTGTGGTCTAGTGGTTAGACCACCTGTCTCAGACCAAGAGGTCCCGGGTTCGATTCCCAGTGGGGGCAAAATTTTCTGCTCGGTTTGGTTGGTGGTAGGGCTTGTTTTAAGTCCGCCTGGCTAGCTACCACCATCTTATCTAAGTCTGTCGCCATAACAACAATGTTAAAAAGCATTGTTGTGTTCCGGCAGTTAGAGATAAGATAGCCAGTTCCTCTGTGGTAGAGGATTCCGGGTGAAGCTCGCTTCCACCTTCGGCCTGATCATCACTTTCCATCAGGTGAGATTCTGGCCAAGAGCTTCCCCGTTGTGGATAAAAAAAAAAAAAAAAAATTATAACCTGCATAGGAATCTACTTTACCTACCTAGTTACAATAGAATAGAATACTCGTACTATGTACACCATAATAATATGGATTCAAGATATAAATATAGTTTTACGTAGAGTGGTCTTGTCAATGTTTCTAGTCTTGATCAATGTGCTAAACAAAGTTTGTTTGTTCCAAGTATCATGCCAAGACATGAGTGATATATGTAACGGTTTAAAATATCATTTATTTCTCAATGATTTACATAATCACTTAATGAGAAACAAAGTTTTAATAATAATATTTAGGTAAATCTTAATTATATTAAATTAAATTAAATATTAAATATAGTATGTACAAGTATATAATGGAACTTAAGAAAGGGGGAAGAGCTCATTGGGCTTCAAAAAATTCATCCTCATCGCTGTCGATAGGGAAAGTGCCTAAAAGGCTGGCATAATAGGTAATAATTAAGATAGTCCAGGGGCCTAACTCTGTATTATTTAGATCACACTGCTGGTATCCAGCTGCATCCGGTTAGACTGGAACCGACCCCAACATAATTGGGAAAAGGCTTGGCAGATTGATGTAGGTCACGTTACACACGACAGGGAATTTTAAAGAAGTGACGATCGTGCATAGATAATAAAATCATGGTACGTGCGCATAGGGTTACCAGCCGTCTGGATTTGTCCGGATATGTCCGGCTTTTTGGTCCCCTGTCCGGAGTTTTTCCGGCCTTATCATTTGTCCGACCTTTTCGAACTAAGGTGATCTTTTTAGATAATAAAAAACAAACTGATAAATGATTACGCAAAAAAAACTAATATTAAAAGTAAAATGTCCGAACCATAGATATAAGAAACATAGCCCGAAGTTTTTGGAAATGTTCGTCTTTTTTTCAGGACTTTTCAAATTCCGAAATGGTAACCCTAGGTAGTGGAAATGATACCCTAGGCCTAGGGTAACTATTTCCACTCTCATGACAGCAACGGAATCAACTCGTGCGCACAATTTGATTGCGTTGCTGTCATCAGAGTTAACACGTACACGATAAAATGACAGTACCTATGTACCTACAATAGGTGAATTAAATTCAATTGGCACTTGTTTGCAAGCGTTCTCGTTAGCGGTGGTCAATGTCAATTTATTGTGTTACTTAGGTACAGTTTATAGTGTATCGTAGGGTAGCGTCGAACTTGTAAAAAGTGTTTTTTTTATGGAAAGTGGTATTTTTGTGTGAAAAAATGAAAAATGGTCACAGGAAACCCGGGGTGTTCTCTTATAGTGAAATGACACACTTGAAGAATAATTTCTTGGCATTTGTAAGCCACATCAATTCGGTAAGTCATCTTAATTCGCTGACGGTTATCGCACAACGCGCCTTTATGCTGTGCGTAAAGTCTGTTACTGCTAAAATGTCATGTTTCGGTAAGCCGCTGGGTCTAGAAGCATTGAATTTTGCACAAGGGTAAAAGCAAAGCAAGCTTATAAAGTGAACGTGAGCACTAAATAAGGAGTGAAAATGCACCCTCTAAAGGGGTTGAATAGGGGATAAAAGTTTGTACAGAAGTTTGTCATTTTTGGCGATGGGTACAGCTGTTAAATTGAACCAGTATTAATACCGGTTACCGAAATAAAAATTACAACGGTACGGTATATTAAAACGGTAACCTAAAAGTTTCTTCTTCTTGGGTTACCGAGATAGCGGTAACCTTAGACGTAGAAGTAATCAAAATTCTTCGATACTTGAAGCGTAATAAAGGTTTTCGGTCACTGATTATATGTTTGGGAATTCTGTAGGTATTAAATCAAACCATAGGTATTCATAGATTCCAATTTTTTTCAAGATAATATCTTATATGTCCTGCAATTTTTCCTCTTGATGTAAAAAGGTGTCTCCTTATGATAAAACAGAATACATACATCAGTCATCTCGGGCAGTGTTTGTGGAGGGCCGGCAGTACAACATAACGTCACTAGTACACATGCCTCATGTGACTGATAAAACGCATATAAATAATCAGAGAATAGTACACTTTCTTAGATAAAAGACGACAAATGTGGAGGATCTCGAGGTATGGGCGTACCTACGGTGGGGCAAGGTGGGGGACGTCTACCCACCCTAGTCCCTGGCTGAAAAAATGTATGTTTATTAAGTAACAAAATCATTTCATTTGTTGAAATTGAAAATAACCGCCCAAAACAATGCAGTATAACGATGAAACAAGCGCACATGCGTAATTATCGAGTTTTATCGAGAGAAATTCCTACTACTTATCGAGTTTATTTACTTTTGCCCCACCCCTAAAAAAATACTTTTTTATTTATGAGCCAACCCTTTATTTTATTTCGTTCCTGATGCGAGAGATAAGTTTTCTTGCATCAAAAACTTTATTGAACTTATTTCTGCATGATATCAATGAATTTAAGAATGCGATTCCTACTCTTATCATGAAAATGTTTATACTCTAAGTATGAAAAATGTAAAATTATAATAACAACTAAGTAAAGAAAGTTCTGGAGACGTGAGTGCTGAATTCTCATCATCAGCATCATCGGCTTCTGTGTAAATACGATCTTGTTATAAAATATTAACAGCAATTATATTAATTTGTCGTACAATAGAATGCGATAAGGAAGTTGAAGTGAACGCTCGTGTGCTCATTGTGCTCACAGCGCTCACTCCTCTCAAGTTGTAGCCAAGTAAGTAATCCTCACGAGAATGTCATACGCATCAACGGTGGCGTGGGGCCATGAGAACAGCGAGAAACACAACAAACATTGCCATATCAATAAATAACCCAGTGTACCTTCTGCAAACCCACATTTCGCCAGTTATGTCTGAGTCCCATGTAATAAGGGGCGAGCCTATTGCCATTAACCGGGCACATATCCAGTCTCCGGGCTGCTACTGATAAATTCCAGATGGAAAACCCCATTAACACTTTGCTCGACCTGGGAATCGAACCCAGGACCCCACGCTCAACAGTCGCTTTTGCGACGACTAGACTGAACTTAGGTAATAACACCAGTCAACCCAATATTTACAGTCCAATAAACCTCATTGAACCATCACTTACAGCCTCGTGCAGACAGGCGCGACGCGACTCTAACAATACAATTTCTAAGAACACTTCACGGTAGACCAATTACCGTTGTAGCGTCTCTCGCTGTAGAGGCTTTAATGCTGGAACAAACACAAAACATGCTGATTTCGGATTCAATGAGAATTACAATTTGTTTTGTATTTAATTCACCTTTCTTCGTTACTTATTTTATGCGCTGCAGAAGCTGCCAAATTGCGATCATGAATTTAAAACAAATGCTTGTTTATACGATTCTGTCTACCATAGTGTATTATTTAATTTTTTAAACAGTCTTATAGCCTCTAATAATTATGACTGCATCTGCAACTGTGCCAAACAACGATGTGATTAAGATTTCAGTTAAATATAACGTATTTATTTTAGAGTTTGTTTATGGTTTTTCCTACAGACAAAATCGTACCCCCTTTTTTAGTCTGGAATATTCTTTATTTAAATTATTTACATTACTTAGGCCTGTGTTCACCACGATATTTAAACAGTAGGTTAATGTAAAATCAAAGGAATTGGACATAAACCAACTGTTTAAATACCTAACCTGTGGTTTGAATGTTGGTGAACACTGGCCTTAGCAGCAGGTATTGGGCCTCTTCCAACTGATCATAATGGAGCTACAGTCCGGCCGTTGAAAGAATGCGTTCCTGACACCCTGTCAGTTTAATACTAACGAATGTGTTTTGCGAATTTGATCCGTATCAGTACTAGAAATTGTCCAACTGACAGGTGTCAGGAATGTATTCTTTCGACGCCGACGGCCGGACTGTAACTTTTATTACTTAGTCTGGGAAGATGAACTTAATTCGGGTTGTCCTAAAAACTTAATCAAGACCAGAAGGAAACTTTAGTGTCCTAAAAAACATTTCGGTTACTAGTTTGTTTATTTTGCTGATTGTAAATACAGCCACTTTTATCCCTTTATTTGAACAGGAAGCTTGGAATGTTTGTAAATATTAGTTTAAGTACAAAACAAATGTTTACAAACATTTGTTTTGTGAAATGTCACTTTAATTATAGTATTCAAAAATCAAGATGGCGGCGTTGGTTCCGATTTTAACCACGCGCCAAAATACCTTGTAGTGCTTTGCTTTATGTCTGCATTTGAAGTATTCATGACGAGATTGCCATCAGAGGGGTATTTCCCGTATTTATAAGAACGTTCTTATTCGCATCTCATATGAACTTCTCAATAAACTTTAAAAAAAAATTGGTAAATTGATTGTATTTTTTTACAGATTGTGTCAAAATTCAATCAACATACCAATTTTTTTTAGAAGTTTGATAGATTGCGATTTGAATGTGAAAGTTTTCTTAAGTACGAGAATTGGCCTTCTGATGTTTCGTACAGCCTAATTTTAACAAATTGAATTTATCATTTGATGACAAATGATCCCTGTTCCCGTGGCCACATCGCTCCACTTAGCAACAGCGTCGGCTTACATGATGAAGTCAGACGCATAGGTAACAAGGCTCCTTTGTATAAACTTTGAGCGATTATTGTGTAATCTGTGCGTGTTCGGCCCGAGCGACGCCGTGTGATCGTTAGCTCGCCCGGGGAACAAAGCGATTTGAAAAAAGCGGCCAAGTGCGTATGGAGGTTTCGTAACTGGGATGAATATTTAGACATGCATAGAATTGTTTTTAGCGACTGAAAACTTATAAGATAAATAAAGTTGTATTTTTGCAAAGTTATGTATGCAGTTGTAACCGAAAACATCCCAAACTGACAAACAACAACATAAAATAACCACTCATGAACATATATTCATCTTTTTAATTATGGGATCTTTTCATCCCTCCATCCCACACACCATTGTATAGCGGTGCACAGAATACCGGTGCACAGAATACGTACACCTTTCCAATTTTCATCGAACTTCCTGGAGTAAAATTGATGCTTGTGATCCGGACAAACGGACATGACGAAAATATAAGGGTTCCGTATTTGTCAGTTGGTTACGGTACCCCAAATAGAGTTTATATTTTTGAAATTTTTCGGTGTTCTATTTTTAAAATGGGCTTAGAGAGCAAGGGCGTTTGCATGAATGCACATAAATATAGTGACCTTGAATTTTTATTGAATCTTTTTATTGATGCCATCCCAACAGGATGCAGTCAGTTATCTACAGAACATTTTATCAGCAGACGTTGGTAAATATTTTATTAAAGCCAAAAAATCCGGTCCTGAAGGTTGAAAAGGTCACATATTGGCAAAGCTCAGGCCTTGTCATTGTGGCGACGCTATGTGGAGGCCCTTGTCCAGTATTTGAAGTCTTCGGTTGAAAAATGATAATGACGATGGTCACATGGCGCTTGCCAAACTATGTATAGTTATCTATAGTTCGATTCAAAGTTAATGGCGTCTCGGAAGTTAGCTACTCGCTGCGCAGTATCCCACCCCTCACCCCCGGTGACCTATGAAATTGTTACTGCGCAGCGACTCGCCTCTTGTTCCGAGCCGCCATTAAGTTTGAATCGAACTGTACCTACATATTATTATAAATTAAAGTCGCTTTTCGTGTCATTCTGTGTGACCGTGTTTTTCTTCTAAATTATGCAACGGATTTTGATGCAGCTTTCACCATAATTTAGAAAAGTTATTTCGGATAATATGTATATAATTTTACGTTCACATTAAAGTTACGTATAATAAAGAAATCTCAAAGCAGCAGAAGCAGAGGCGGGTCGGCTAGTTTTGATTAAGTCCATCCTGGCTTTGAATAAATGATAGAATCCGCCTAAGTATGCATGAACAATCTAGAAAAATATATACCTAGGGTGCGGAATGTTTTAAGTTATTCAGGCTGTATACCACATCGTTTAGGGCGAATGTCAGCGGCTGGTAGTAAATCTCAAGAGGCTTATGGAACGGAAGCGCAAAATGAGTTTTTGATCCGTTTATCTGGTACACAGTTCAGAATATTTTATCAAGATCCGATCTGTTGCTGGCTATATTTTGTACAGTTTTCTGCCCACGTGACATTTCGGACCCTACACACTGTGTCGCGTCGCATCGCCCTCCCGTGCTATTACTTCGTGTGGAATGATAATTGCCAGTGGCGACTTTAAAGGCTCGTACACACTGGCGCGACTTGTCGCGCGACGCGATTTTAACTATACAATTTCTAATAAAACTTCACGATTGAACAATTGCTGGTGTCGCGTCGCGCCAGTGTGTACGAGCCTTAAATCGTAGGAATAATAAGAGTCGTATAAGTGCAAGCATTGCATCTGACTTTTTCGAAATCAATGCGTGGAATTTTCACTATACATTTCGGTGGGGTTTAATCGTATTATCACACTAGCTGCTGCCCACAGCTATGCCCGCGAGGACCCTAATTATATTTATAAAAGAAAAGCCTTAGTTTCTCTTTATAACAGCAGCTATCTGCCGGTGAAAGTCCCGTCAAAATCGGCGCAGCTGTTTCGGAGATTAGCCGGAACAAACAGACAGAAATCACAGAATCTGAATGATTTTAAAGGATATTGCTAATCCAGTGCTTCATAAGTTCGAAAAATTTGTCCGCTCAACTACGTAAATAACGCAATGAATGTTGTTGAACTGTCAAAATGAGAGCCATTACTACTGGTAGTGTGTAGTTACGCAATTACTCAGCGGATCGGAAGCAGTGCGCACACGCACTTAAGGATTGTGGAGGTCGCGCGACAGGGTCAGGCGCATGATAATGAAACGTCCTATTCCTTTACACGTGTTGACTCATTAGGCTCGATACATGTGAACACTTGTCTTGTCCAATTAGTGCCTTAATAGAACAATGGCTATGTAATAATGCAAGGCTTAATTGTTGTCCCACAACACAGACAAGGCACAATACAGAGAAGGCACGAATATTGATCAAAGTTCAAAGTTTTTATTCACGCGATTTTTGATGATACAACAGGCTCTTAAAAATATTTTAAAGTAGCTCAAAAATCTACCATAAAATGCATGCATTGTCAAAAGACAATATTAAAAAAATAAGTTAAACATTACACGAAACATAATGAAGTAATTAATATGTATAGAAATTATAATACAAGATTTAATGTATTGTAATAAATTAATCGATACATGTATAAGAATATTACATTAAAACTTATTACATAAAATGGTCAGTCACATGAAATTTTGTCATCACTAATGTCCTTGTTTCCTCACGATGTTTTCCGCCATCGTGTCAGTAATGTCAAAGATAAACTTTGAAAGTACAGTGGCCAGCACATCAAGCTACTAAAATCTGTCAAATTTCTTTAGTAGATTTTAAACTTTATCGCTAAAGCATTAGGTTCAAGTTTGATTGGGAAAGTTTGACAGTTTTGGGTAGCTTGATGTGCTGGCCACTGTACATAGGTATAAGTTGAAAAAGTCACATTGGTACCTATTTGGCCAGATTTGAACTTTGAACCCTTTGGGCCATCACGACCATCAACATGTGACACACATAACATATTCCATATAACATCATGCTTGTATGCATTCCCCAAAGGGTTAGGAAGAGGTGTGTACCACATTTGCCTGATATGTTTAAGAGGGCCTATTCCCATCAACCGGGCACAAATTCAGACTCCGGGCTGCTACTGAGAAAAGCCTCGTGCAGACCAGGACGGCGCGACGGGATACCTGTAATTGTTCTACGTTAAATTTTCTTGTTTAAGTCGCGTCGCGCCGTCAAGTCGCGCCCGTCTGCACGAGGCTGAATGGCCAACAAATCTGGTTGCTCTTTTTGCTCTCTTATTTCTTGTCTTGTTTTAGTGTAGTTGTTCAAGTCATCTTTCTAACGGCTTTGAAGATAAAAATAACACAAACAAATCGATTTTTATTACAATCAGGTGCGTGATTGGCTATCGACGCCAGATGATTATATCGATGTCAGATGATTGATATCGACGCAATCAAGTGACTTAGGTTCCTAGGTCAAATCACAGAATAGATAATGTCAAACTGGTGATTCTAGGTGATAGGTCAGCAATTTGTGATAACCAGCAATCTCTGGATCTTTAACCCCTCTTTGTTCTATAAGTACATACACATTTCACTTTATTGCATTAAGGTTTAGAAAGGGTTAGCTTTTGCGAATCAGCGCTTTTAGGATGTCGATCAAAATCACCCTATACCACTTGCCTAGTTACAAGAACTGGGAAGATTTGAAGGCCAATAATTATTATCGTACTTAAAACACCTTCACATTGAAGTCGCAATCTGTCAAACTTGTCAAAAATGTTGGGAAATTGATTGTATTTTTGACAGATTGTGAATGAGATGCGAATGTGAACGTTCTTAAAAATATGTGAATTGCCCATCTGATTGCAATCTCCTCATGAATACTTCAAATGCAGACACTACAGGTTATTTTGACGCGTGGCCAAAATCGGAACCAACGTCGCCATCTTGTTCTTTGAATACATTTCAATTGACATTTGACAAAACAAATGGTTACCAACAGGCCCCCTGTCGAAGTCATGCGACCTACAAAATATCCTTATCGCAGTGTTTATTGCTTTTAAACTATTTATTAGTTTTTAAAATTAAAGAACTTTCTCTGATTTCGACCTCGTTTTCTCTAACTTCTGGTAAAAATGCGTTAATTTTATAAATAAGACGACTTTTGTACGTAAAACTGGGAAAAAGTCGTTCATCCTACTTTCAGCTTCGAATTAACAATATATTAAAAGGTAAAACTGTACTAAATCCAATATAATCAGATAGCTTATTTAATAACAATTTCAATAACATAACAAGAGTGTAGACCTACGATGCGTAGTTTTTGAGATATCTCAGTTTTAGTGAACGCGGAGAAATCGGCGCGAAACCTTCACGCGCAGCGTAACCGTCACGCGAGTTTGCGCAGAAGAGGCGTTATGCCAGAGGGGCTAACAAACACGAAATATTTATTTACATGTATAACAAAACTTTCCTCCCACTATCAGCGATCTAGGTATCTGTATCTGCGTCTACCTGTATGTACCTACGTACAGTAGTAGTTCTGATTACACAAAATTGTTTGATTGTGGTGGTAACCTTATTTACACTCGCTTGATAAGTTAAGTCAGTGGATGAATGAAGTATGCTTGTAGCGGCGGCGGCGTTGAATTTTTTTTTTGGGTCGAGAAATAGTATTGTCTTAAAAAATTAAAGTGTAGGACAAGCTAGATGGGCCGACGACCATAACAAGATACAGAGGCTAAGTTGACATATTTTTAAAAATATTTTTAGGTGTACCAAATAAATCTACGTAAATAACCTACATTACAATTTAAAAAATCAGTAAACAAAATATTGTAATTGCAACTGTCAACAAAGCATGGAGGAAAATTAAGGAATAGAACTGATAGATTCAGACGATTGCATGAATGTTTTTCTGCTCGGCTTTTTATTATCCCGGATTTCGTAGCCCCTAGCAATAGAAGCAATGTAATTCTGTCTTCTTAGACCATCCTAAGGTCATAATAATTGCCATAACTTATGTTTATCTACTGGGCAGTTTGTTGCACCACTTCTTCTTTCCAGCTAAAGCACTAGGAAGTGGTGACGGGCGGGCGTTTTGGGAGACTTATGTAATTTGAATGTTGAAAAGTGCTGAATCGTTGAATTTTAAAATTCCACACACAATATTATTGGGTGGGACGAACGGATGAGAAACGGGAATACATGATACAATTAATAATTTATTCCCGTTCGTCCCACTGACAAAATCAGTGGGACGACGCCAGTGGGACGAACGGGAATACACGAAATTTTTGGCCTAAAATATGTACATATAATTTATTTAAAGAAAAAACGTTCAAAGCCAACTTGAATGCTTTCATTTTTTCATTACTTAACTTTTTATTGAAAGCGGAGATTGGATGGCGATTTGTACCCTATTTGGAAAAAAATATTTACTAAACTGATGGGCGATTTTTAGATTATGTACACACGGCTACACATCAAGCTATACATTTCCAGTTAATGCTGATCTCGCATTATATAGGATTTCCGTACAATGCGAGGTCAGCTTATACTGGAAATGTATAGCTTGATGTGTAGCCGTGTGTACTACGCGCCAAAGTTTACCTACTTTAGTACTAAATATATTAACCAAACCGGATAGTAATTAAGGCGCTTCCTCTTTTCCCCCAGGTGTCGTGAAAATTGGATATAAAATCGCTTTTAATTAAAAACAGTTTTCATAATATATAAATGTATATTGGAAATATTTGTTAACATTTATAAGCAATCCTTGGCAGTTTTACGTAGGTAAAATTGTAATAGGTAGGTACTGAATTTCTGAAGCTGCTTCATAAGACTTCCACTGGTGTCTTATACCATTTCATGTTAACTTCAGTAAAAAAAAATCAGAATAAAAAAAAAAAATCAGCCGTCCTTTTTCCCAACTACATATATTGGAGTCGGCTTCCATTCCAATCGGATGCAGATGAGTAAAAAAAATAAAAAAAGTCTTCTAGAATATTATATTTTAAAACCTGCTCAACATTATTTCTCGTATCTTAAGTATGCTTCTAAGTGATTTAGCATCATTAATCTTGCCGTGCAGCCTATTCACGTCGCTATCGTTGTTAATATTGTACCACGTACAGTCTGGAGAGTGGTTTTTGAGGGAAGAATATGCTTTACCTTTGATATTTTCAGGGGTCAGAGAACTAGGCTTCGCTACTTATTCTAGCTACACATAGGTATGTATTCATGTCACGTCACTCTCAATCCATTTTCGCCTTAAAACATAGAATGACCTGCAGAACTCGCGAACAATTCATCTTTGTTTTCTCTTTGTGTTTATGTTTATTCTGGTTTTCTTGTAAGCGTTCATTGAACTCCATGCAGCATGTTTGATAGAATATGAAAATGTGTTGGCTAGGTATAACTACACTCTATATTTTTTGGCATTAGGCAAGTAAAATCTAAATAACGAC
Organism: Eupsilia transversa; assembly: GCA_914767815.1. Classification (NCBI taxonomy): domain Eukaryota; kingdom Metazoa; phylum Arthropoda; class Insecta; order Lepidoptera; family Noctuidae; genus Eupsilia; species Eupsilia transversa. The sequence continues at coordinate 11,457,169 of OU611889.1, read as the reverse complement.
AGTTATTGTGTTGACACGTTGTATGGTAATACTGAATCTTTACGGAAGAATAGACAAAATGACAGATAAACAATCTCCCGTCGACAAAACCAGTTTTTCCGGTGCGCATGCTACGCGTGCTGGTCACGTGAAAGAGTCCAACAACTGCTTTAACGGCTTGGCAATGTCTCGAAATACTAAGTGGGCACTCGGACCCCATAGCCTTATTGTTTCAAACCCAAACGGCTCGAACATAATAAATAAGTCCCAATAAGATTGGAGTATTTGCGCCGTTTGAGGTTTGACGCACTTGCATTTGTACCGTTAAAACTATTTAAAAAAAACATTCTCATTTTTCTCTTCTACGCTTCGAAAAGCATCGAAACAAAGGAAAAATTGTTAAAGGACTCTAAGCTTCAAATTAATTAAAGCTAGAAACACGAATAGAAAACATTAATTACTCGTTGTGGCAAGAATTTGTGAGGTAATGGACCTAGAATAGGTGTACTAATGGACCTTGAATGGAAATACGTGTGGGAATAAAAAATAATGGTGCCTACATATCAAAGAGACGAGTCTCTATACTATAGAATGATAAGACCGCAGATGAGTAGATATTTAATTTGCTGTAACCAATCTGCCTAGCCTTTTTCCAACTATGTTGGGGTCGGCTTCCATTCTAACTGGATGCAGCTGAATACCAGTATTTTACATGCAACGACTGCATATTCGACCTCCACAACCCAGTAACTGGGTAATACGATACCTCTTGGTAAGACTGGTTGTCAGACTTTCGGACTTCTGACGACTCGTAACGACTGTCAAAGATCAACGAATAAAAGCCGGGACTAACGGATTAACGTGCCTTCCGAGGTACGGAGGAGTCTCGATATGTAAACATGGTCACCTATCCACGGACCAATCCCGGCAAGCGTAGCTTAACCTGATGGATCGACCCGTGCGGCACGTTCACGAAATTAAGCTTACCCATCTCGCTGTGTCAATTGTTAAACAAAATTGCTATTATGACCTTAAATTACGGCTTCTTCGCTGAAAGCTCCTAAAAGTTTTCAAAAAGGGTCAACACTATTGTCGCTGGGAGTCAATTTTCATAGGATGTCCCAAATTTTTGGAGTCCTATGACCCTTTGGCAAGGCACTTTGCAAGACCGCTTTCGGGACTGTATTTTTACGTAATATTTAAGGGATGAGTAAAGCCCCTGAACGAGGTTCTCATTTTACTTTATGAGGAAGCTGGGTCGTGATGTAGGCGTACTAAGTATTTGTGTGTCTTACGATACCTAGCTAGGAATATGAAGGTCACATCGGTGACGTAATAAGTTTTGGAACTATATTGGGAAGATAAGGCTTTTCATGAGATAGACGGGAAGTTGCTTTTCATACAGATTGCAAAGCTTAGGCAATGCCTACGTCATGATAAGTAGGAAGTATCATAATAAGTTATAGTAACATTTATTTACGAAAAATGTTTACATATTAACGAGGATAAAAATATATAAACATAACACAACATCACGCCTGTATTCCCCGAAGGGATAGGTAGAGGTGTACCTAATACCTTATACACACCCTCATTTCGCCTTAAACTTATTATACTACAAAAAAGTTATAAATGATAAAATCAAACAACGACAAAAAAAATCAATTAAAAAGGTATAAACAAGACAGAGATAAAAATATATAATCGAATAGATTACGTGTGACTCCGGATTTTGACTTTATGTCCTCTGGAGGGCGCCATGTTCATATAACCAGCGGACGATCAAGACGCTTCCAACGATACCTTATTTGTCAAATTATGATGAGTAGTTTAGAAGTTATGAAGGAACAGATGAACATATATACATACACGGTTTGTATCAAAATAATAACCCTACTTTCTGCTAAGCCGTAGTCGGGTAACTTTTAAAATAAAAATAAATAACGTATCGCCGAATTTGCTTCATTACCTGTCATCAGAAAATCCCCGTTTCAAAAAGCATTAAGAGTACCTAAACGTGTAGAAACGAATAGCAAATAATCTTAAATAAGCAACTAGGAGTCTCATTTTTCCCCTTCTACTATTTCTGTGAGGCAGCCAGCAATTTATAAAACATTATTTGTTTGACTAATCACATGATCGTGTGCAACAAAGTGCTCGATATAAATACTCGAGAATATTCTAAACAAGCCGCTCCGTTCAGCTGTAGGATTTAATCGACTATGCACAATTTAAGGCACAAAGGCAGCTATATTATGACTAAGAATATTATAAAATACTACTCATTAACATTCTTAGATTTCTTAATTTAATATTATTTTGAAACATTTCATAACTACGGAATTTATTTTTGACTAGCTTCTACCAGCGACTTGCACTTGATACTCGGCACTAATATAGCTTTCTGCCAGTGAAAGAATTTTTGAAATCGGATCCGCACATCCAGTTTTTTTTTTTTAAACCTCTATGTTGAGGTTTTGGCTTTCATCTCACCTGATGGTAAGTGATGACCAGGCCGAAGGTGGAAGCGAGCTTCACCCGGAATCTTCAACCACAGAGGAACTGGCTATCTTACCTCTAGCTGCCGGAACATAACTAACAATGCTGTTAACATTGTTTTTATGGCGATTACCTTTTACAAAAAAGTTTTTTTTTCTCTTTATTACTTTAGATAGATAAATAAAGCGTCAAAACGACTGCCCTCTTTTAATTTCAATTTTAATATAAATCAAGTTTACCCAAGCGTCTCCGCCAATGCTCAATTTCCCGCTGAATGCGACCTCATTTACGCTATAGTGATGGCAGAATTTTCATCAGCACAGCAGGGGTAAAAAAAAATTGTTCGTGCAGCACTGTACATTTAGTTGAAGTGAAACATCGATAAGTGATATTTAGTGCGAAATTCACCAATGAAACTGAACGCGATTAGCACATGTAAACCGAGTTCAAGAGCAGTCAGTGTCAATATTCCAAGGACAATAATATTAGTTTTTTGTTTTTTTTGTTTTGAGATTTCGTTTGAAATATCGTAGTGACTTTTGTGCTTTTGTCATTGATCTTTTGGAGTTTTTAAATCTATTTTTTTTTGCGGTGTCACGGTTTGTGGGTGTTATTTTACACTAAACATTAGGTGACAATATTACCTGACATCAAGTCTTTGCTTGAGTTTATGAAAAGACAAAGAATTAAAACAAAATTCTTGAAGAGATGAGTGAAGATTTTGTGAGATAATTCCGCGTTCTCGTATCAAGAATTCTACAGCAATTTAAATGTATGATAATTTAAATTTGAACAAAGGGCTCTAATGACATATATCATAGAAACTATTTCAGCAGCAAGATCTGAATTGTTAGCTAATTTTTGTGGTAATAGTGTTAGTTCAGTATAAATTAACGTATTAGCATCAGTTTATTAGACCCTAAGGTTTTGTTATTTCACCGTAAATTCAGGGTTCAAAAACCAATGTGTGAATATGGATATCTTTTCAATTTTTTTTGTTTTTTTCAATGTCATTATTCTTCTGTGGGGTGATTAATAGTCTCACGTCAGGAGCTTATTCTTTGTTAATTGTATCCATGTTTAATAGAAACAGGGCAGCGTCTTTGTTATTTGACAAGGCGGTCAAATAACAAAGACGCATCAGATAACAATGCAATGACTGTTTTTTCTTTTTCTTTCATAAAATACCAATCATCAATGAATGGACGTAGTAAATAATTCATTGATCGGACAAGATAATTCAATAAAACAATAATTACTCTACAGTATCGTAAGCACGACACAATCTTTACCGTAAGTAATTAAACTGGCCCACATTACAAGGTTGTGTCGTCATGTTGGCAAGAAGGATGCGTTTATTTAGACTGTGGGTAGTTAGTGTGATTCGTTGCGTCTGAGCATTTCCACTTTTGAATTTGTTCTTAATTCGAATATTCGGTAGTGCTCCTTTTGTGGTATTTATTGTGGTATTATTCATTTGAATGGTGTTATTTTAAGTGAAAGTACGTGTGTTAATGTGGTGGAATAATGACTTAACAATTAACATAGTTTTCGTTTAATTTAAAATACATATCAAGAGAAGAAGCTTTTACAGACGATTAAACCTAGCATTACAAAGTAACTAATTAACAACGTAGGTTTTTTAAATAGCTCGTAATAACGGTCGTCTGTGTAAACCTCGATTAGCATAAACCCTTGTTTTATATTCGTTTGAAGTGGGCACCTCCATTTGCAATTCAATACAAATTAATGGATAGAGTAACTAGTAGCTAATTGCTTGAGGCTTTGTTGTTAACTGTTGATACAAAATTGTGACGAATTAATTGTATTTGTTGTTGTTTTAAATTAGATTGGCCTCCGGCTGAATTGAATTTTGAGAAATTAAAGAAATGTTTAGTAACAATAAAACTTAAGTACAAGTACTTTGTGGTGTTTTCGTTCATCAGATTGTAATAGGCCCACTAAGTTCGTTAACTTACTTGACGAGTTTTTTTTTTTAGACCAGTCTAATTTCATATAAATGACCCAGTTGCCCAATACGTAGAAGGCTTCAAAAATATTTCAAAAGTCATTGCTGAATTATTTAATTCAATTATAATAACCCGAGAATTGAAACTAACTCTAAAATCTTCCCCGTTTATTCATAAACGTTGCGTAGAGTTAAGAGACGTTTTTAAACGTCAAAAATATATGGTTACAGTCGGTAATAATTACTTTATGAGCGTGCATTCTGAAAGTTGGAAAAGACGTAAATCGACGCTGTCAAATATTTCGCTGTTGTGATTAAAATAAAAATGCCCTTTTTACACCTAAAACAGTTACAGTTACAGCATCAAATTCGGTGTTATAATAAAATTTCAATTAATTATTAAAACTTTAAGTCACTAGTTAGCAATATTTTATATATCCATATAGTAAAGGCGATGCGACTTTAATAATAAAATTTCTAAGAAAACTTCACGGTGGAACAATTACCAGTGTCGCGTCGCGCGACAAGTCGCGACAGTATTCACGAGTCTTAATACCTACCTATCGCCAAATTAATCAAAACAGGTAAATATTTGACAGCTATTTGCCACGTTGCCAACTTTTAGAATGAACGCTCTTAAGTCACGTTTATCGTTTTTGCTGTTCATAATCGCAGACCACTGGTGGACGTAAACGTCTCCCAAATTAAGAGTGTTAATATAAACCCACATTGAAAAGTAATAGTGCATAAAACTAGTTGAGTGAGACATGTGAGGATGACGTCACTTGGGATCCCCACCGAGGCTCCTGTCCACACCATTTTGTTTACGTCTGCGTACACGCAGAAAACTGTTAAAGTTGTGCCGAAGAAGGTAAGGGAAATATATTATACTAGCTTCCGTCCTCGTGAAATTTCTTGTTTTAACATAAACCATATCCTATATCACTCGGCAATACTGTAGTTTCCCATTAGTGAAAGAATTTTCGGAATTGGATCAGTATTTCCGAAGATTCCCCGCTACTTACTAACTCGCTTACCTCTTTATAATATTAAGTATAGATTTTTGTCAATAATCGCATATAATTTACTTTAATCCTCTTGTTTACTTATTGTATAGCTAGATTGTTTATATTTACTCTACCGATACCAATAAGCTATCACAACACTTGATATGAGATTAACTGAACGAAGACTTATGAGTTAATAGACAGAACATTTACTGAATAAAAACATTGATCAGGTTTCTAAAAAGTAGAGGGCGGTTTTCCAAAGTAAAGGCCCATTCAGATATAAGCGATATCGCTGTCGTGCTCGGAAGTGTTACTGGTTCTAGGCTCGTGCATACTGGCGCGTCTTGTCGCGCGATGCGACACCGTGAAGTTTTCTTAGAAATTGTATTATTAAAGTCGCGTCGCCCCTGTTTGTAGGAGCCTTCAAAGTGAATAACCAGAAGGCGGACCAGTATCGCTACCGAGCCGACAGCGATATCTCTTTTATCTGAATATGCCTGAAGGGTACAATTCCGTAGCCCAATACTGGTTTCCATATATTTCTATGAAATCGACGTGTTGCCTATTCTTCCATCGACAAAACCCGTTTCTATGGTGTTGCATGCTATGCGTGCAGTAGTGTCGCGGCGACATGTCGCCTGCTGCTGCTGCCTGCAGACGGCTACGGAATTGTACCTTTAGTGAGGTCTAAATAGTTTTTGAGTTTATTCATTTTAAACAAAAGTACAAATCTTTTCTTTATATAATGCTAGTGTCGAAATGAACGTAACAAATTCCCTGGAAAAGTAACAAAATAAATATCAAACAAAATAGATAAAAATCTCGAAATCGTTAGCAAACAATCTACTTTTATTGACACACCATTTTAACTGAAAAAGGATTTGTTTTCCATTGTTTGTTGTATTCCAGGTTTGTTGCCCATCACCAACGTTACGAGTTGTCATAAAAATAATCAACATATAAAAATAAATCGAACACTAACTAGTTGACAATTTCCGTAGTTATAATCAGATAATTATGATTGATGGTTCATTAAAAAGACATTAATTTTTTGAAAACAATAAACTCAAAATTAATTCCAACAATAATTGGGACACGCACAGGAAATACAAACCATTAGAAATCACTAAATCACTTTTATTCCTGTAGGACCTCTACATCAGCCTGTCTATTCAGTAAACATCTCACCGTGAAAACAAGGTGAAGTGAGCTTGACGGGAGCTGTCAAATTGTGTCAATCCCTGTGGAATAACGTTCACTTCACGCTCACTTCACCTAAGTTTTCACGGTGAGTTTTTTTACAGAATAGAACGGCAGTAGATATTGCAAAATAAATGAAAACACACGTACTCATTAAAAAATGGCCGCCATTTCAAAACAGTAGGGGCAAAATGCCTTAGTATGGTGGATTTATCGATAGAATTGATCATTTTGTATAATAATAATACCAGCCTACTATTGTTCCACTGCAGGGCAAAGGCCCCTTCTCATACAAAATATTTGTCTTTGTAATGGATGGTCACCCATCCACGGACCGACCTCGTCAAGCGTTGCTTAACCTTGAAGATCGACCGGTGCGGCTGTTCATTAGTCACGTAGTTAGTAGTTCGTCACTACACTGTTAGTTAAAAACACAATAAAAATACATTTAATAGAAGCTAGTCTGAATAAGCTTTAAAAAAGCCCAAATAACGTATGATGCGTAAAATTTTCTGAAGGTAAACGATTATTTGGGTCATGCAACCCCAAATAGACGTCATTGTCGCGCCGAGGAATTAAAACGTTATTATTCAAAGTCCAGTGTGTGACAAGAGATTCAGCATTAAATCTTTATTTATTTAGATTCAAATTGATAACAGCGTAAAATATAAATAAATATTGTGTTTATGACGTAGGTGCGGGAATATTGATTAACATTGTTTATTAAAGTTTACAGTTTTGTGACGTGATTGTAGTAGATACCTACTGAATGTTTTTAGGCTATGGTAGATACAAGGTTGCCAGTTGTTGAAATTAAGTTTTAAATTCTACTATAAGTTACGACTATGTTCGTTAAAAAGGTGCATTTGACTGAATTTCAATGGCATTGTCTAATTTAAGGCTGCTACACATAGGCGCGACGTAACACCGGTAGAACAATTTCCGTGAAGTTTACATAGAAATTGTTCCACCAGAATCGCGTTGCGTCTGTCTGCAAGAGCTTTTACTGATTTTTTTACTATAGATTATATGTTTTTATAACTAATTTTAATAAATGTACTGCTGAAACGCGGTGAATCAGTTCTACGACCACGGGTTGACCGTACCCAGATGATGCCAGGTCACTGTCACAATAAAAAACCATTTTTTTGTTTTTCTGTTCTATTCTATTCTAACTTTTCTGTCTTTCATTGTGAAATATAACATAACATAACATCACACCTATATTCCCCGAAGGGTTGTGCAGAGGTGTACCTATTAGTACACCCACATTTCGCCAGTTATATTTGAGTCCCATGTATGTAATAGGGGGCGAGTCTATTGCCATCAATCGGGCACAAACCCAGAATCCGGGCTGCTACTGAGAAATTCCAGATGGAAAAAACAATATCCCTTTGCCCGACCCGGGAATCGAACCCAGGACCTCACGCTCAGCAGTAGCGCTTGCGACCACTACACCAACGTGGCAGTCTTTGTGAAAGTCTATCAAAAAATTATCCTGAAATGCATTCGAACAAAAACTCATTGCTGCAAGGCTTAATTTAAAAACCGACTATAAGTAAGTTAATCCTCAAAACTGCAACATTCTTTACTAGAGAAGAATTTAATCTAACAAATAACTGAGCGCATGCACCCGTCTACCGCACAATTTAATTTGTGGTCGACCAGTACTTCGAAACGTCTTTGCATTATGTAAGTACTCTATGGTCAGCGGTCAAAGACTGGATTTTATACTGTGTGTGGATCTTCTACATAAAGGTACCTATGTATTCTATTTTAGTATTAAAGTTTTGTAAGCAATGAACTGAGTTTTTTCTTTCGTGATAGTCAACTTATTCGGATTGTCTCTATATATTTTTTTTTTATTTAGAATATGTGCTGTAATCAGCACTGATTCTAAAAAAAAAAAAAAATGGAACGAAAACTAAATTAGCTTTCGTATTTTTTTTATTTATAAAAAGAAACAAGAAGAAAGGAACAGAAAAATACGTACAAAGGCAATGCTTATTTCTGAAGAAATCTCTTCCAGCATACCTGCGATAGGAAAGTACATAAAAAGAGACTTTTATGTGTCGTTTTACGTTCTTTCTTTCATTTAAGCAAAAGCTACTGCAGAGATTACAGTTTTGAATTAGAATTTAGCAATAAAATTCAGTCCAATGAATGTTTATCAAACATTTTCATTTCCTTAAGTGTTTATAAGGAGTCCTTCCTTAGTTTAAGGGAAATTATTCCTAATAGTTACCTAGGCACATTTGGTTAAATACGTTTCAGTTACGATTACGGTAAACCACTGTTTTATTTTTTAAAGGTTATTCAAACGCCTGTGTGTCGTGTGCTCTTTGACCCGGCCATAATCCTGTCCGGCCGTCGAGAATGCGTTCCTGACACCTGTCAGTTTGACAATTTCTAGTAGTAATAAAACTAAAATTAGGGGATAAATCGAATAGATTTCCGTGTGACTCCGGATTTTTAATTTATCTGTCTGTGATGACTTGTTTTTACCTCTTTAGTAACAACAGTTAAATAATTAAGTAACTTCAGAACTATTTCTGCCACTTTGTCATCAAAGTACTCTATGCATAGATACAGGTGTTGTAGTTATCAGCGCATGATCTGTGATAATGTTCTATTTGTCTATGCGCATGTAAATGATCCTCAGGTATTTATGGAGCATGCGTGCCATTTTAATAGACTTGTTTGTCTATGAATAACTATAAAGTTGTAGCTTGTAGCTGGTTTTATTATCAAAGGATCTAACGTGAGTTGGTTGCTCTATCTATACCTAGTATAAAAGGTGTTTTTTTTAATCATACCATATGTCTAAAGTATGAATGAGACCTTATCACGGAATCAACTGGCATATTGAATTATTTTTCAAGTATCAACTTTCTAAGAACTTTCTAATTATAATTATAATGAATATTAATACAAAAATTATTGACATTATAAATTAATTATAATTTCGAAATTATCCATTTTTGGACCACATATTCTAGCAATTTTGTATTATTTTTCTTTGAGAATATAACCCTAGAGTTATGAGATTTATAAAAAACACGATGTATTGTATGAAATTATGAAATATCAGTACTTACAAATCTCAACGTGAAAACTTTGGTGAAGTGTGCTTGTAGTTAGCTGGCAATAGGGTCAGTCCCCAGCATCAGGTGGAATGTCAGCTGGGATTAAGCTTTCACAGTGATATTTTTACAGAACAGACTGGTAGATGTATGGACGTAAACGAAGCAAAAGGAGTATGTAAGAATAGTAGCAGGTGGCGAAATGTAGTTTCCGTCTACCCCCTTTAGAAAAAGGCGTGGGTCTATGTATGTAAGTTCAGAAAGCTGCGTAATTCTTGATGAGCTAATTTTATGTATACCTTTAGGAAAGAGACGAGAAAGCAGTTTAACCTCGCCAAAATATTCACCGGCGAAGCTGGACCTGAACCAACCTGGCGGCGACGTCGTTAACCCTTCCAAAGTCACATTCGAAATCTTTTGAGGTCGTCTTTGTAATATTTTCAATATGGTTTTTCCACCGGATTATTATTCAGTACCTACTGATACATTACAAGGATGTTTTTAACGATTTGATGGTAACTCTACTGGCAGCAAATAAAATGTATTTATTTCCGCCACTTGGGCCCAACCATGGCTTTTTTATGGGGTTTTTACGACGCCATAGAATTGATAGTGTTTTTCCTATGGTATCGACGTTCGACAGCCGTCATTTGTTAAGGCGGGGGTTTTACTGGGTGAGCTGATTTACGTGGGTTACTCTTTACATTATCTTACACTATAGCTTGTCTTAAAATTGGTCTGTTTTATCTTAAAATCTAACAACAAACGGTCTCACCAGACAGTCTGGTCGGAGGATCCTCCCTTTACAAAAAAAAAGGATCCTCCCTTTTCAATGGGGGAACTTCATACCTTTTCCTCCACCTTCAAACTGGTGACTCCGTCGTGACGGGTGCATAGGTCAAAGCATGTCTACGGTGGCCTAATCACTATTGTCTAAAAGAATCCAAACGCACTGAGCATCCATAGTTTTTGATCCATTGTTTTCAATTAACTTTTATCTAGTGCCATAATTTTCTGATAGGCCTTAAGGCTTTGTGAATACCTACTGGCGCGACTACGGTAATTGTTCTTTCTTAAAAATAGTATTATTAAATTCACTTCGCGCTGTCTCGTCGCGCCTGTTTGCTCCCTTTAAACCGGTATATAAGTGTGAGACGTTAGGAAATAACAAGAAAACCACCTTGGAGCGGTCTAATTAAAATCACATCAAGTTTAAATGCAATCTTAGATCAAAATCAACTTAATTCGCGTATTCACGTTCCGGAAAACGCGCCTTAACTGTCACCTATGAAACAACAATGTATGTACAACTTCTCCATACAATAACCAGTCTTAATCAATTATAATAGAGTTTTAAATCGCCTGACGTACGGACCGACTTACGTCGTGGGATTTGGAAGTCATTTGAGGTAATGCTATGCAATTTCTATGTGATCAATGGGGATTCAATGTAAATAAATAGCCACTGATATGTTAAACGAACGAATGTCTGGATAAAATTCGTAATATCAAGATTTGATATCTAATTAGGGTTCCGTAGTAAACAAGGAACCCTTATAGTTTCGCCATATCCGTCTGTCTGTCTGTCTGTCCCCCGCTTAGCGCAGAGACTGTTAGTACTAAAAAGCTGTAATTTGGCATGAGTATACATACTAATGACGCCGACAAAGTCGTAAAATAAAATCATGAAAAATATATTTTTTTAGGGATAGGGATAGGGATCATGGAAATCATGATTATTTCATTGTTAAGTAAAAAAATAACCAAATGCGTCTATAAAAACCGTCGTAGGTCATCAAACTCCACTCAAGGAAAAACTGAATGAAAAATAATTCACCAATATCAATACCGGTTCACTTATCGAGGAAATGCCTGAGTTGTTTATATTAAACATGTTTATTCGGAACTGGCAGGGGAATGAATTAAATATCATTAGTTTGTATCAAACTATTAATGATCATGATCTTGCCTAGATGTTTCCCAACTAGGTACCTATGTTTATTTTTTTTAATTTTTTTTTTTTATAGGGAAAATAAACAGTAGTAAGTACCTATACTAAAAATATACAAAGTTTCTTAAACATATGACTTAATAAATATACTAACCACTACATTTTCCACAGATTACTTCTTAGACTAAGACAAACTGATGAGCAAACATTAAATTGTAGCCAGGGTATGTAGAAACATTAGAATCTACTGTTGATCCTTCAAAATGTTGATTATATTCGTTTTAAAGGTATATCTGCTTACAAATAATATATCAATTGCACTAAATAGCTTATTGTAAGTGTCGACTAAACGGCGTAGCGGTGAGCGCACACCAGCATTAGATTTGCACGAGCTAGTAGCGAATAGTTGCCTGGTGCGTCCTCCTCTCGCCCCTGCACTGTTCGAGGAACCAGGTAACACAAACTTTTCACCAAGTCGGGGCAATCAAATTGGTTTCGGCATACACTGTATAGAGTCATTGTCTCAAGGAGCGTTCGCCTTGACTGTAAAGTAAGGGTCGGTTTGGGTCGGTTTGCAGCTGAATACCAGTATTTTTAGGGTTCCGTATCTCAAAAGGAAAAACAAAACCCTTATAAAGGATCACTTCGTTGCCCGTCCGTCCGTTCATCTGGCCGTCAATACAATTCAAAACTAAAGTTCAAAATGGCGACTGACAGAACAGCTACTAATCGCGTCACGGGACAAATTATAATGAACACTTTGTACTATCTATTTTAAAAACTCACCGAGTCAACGTCAACGTCAATCATTTCCACCAGTATGCATGGAATTAGTATGTACTATCGTATGTGTGCATTTCTTTTTATTTTGAAAATAATGACGCAAGGAGCAATAAATTGTAGTGACTACAACACTGACGCAATCCATCAAAGTTCCACAAAAATATAGAGCTGACGTTTCAATAAACAATAATTGTATAGAAGCATAGCATTAAAATAATGCTCTATCAAGGCTGTAACACTATGGAATAGAAAATACAAAGGGTACCAACAGAAGGTTGGTTAATGTTCTCCGGGGAAACAAATATACAACGTGAAAAAAAGAACATTAGTTTTAATAAATCTGGGATCTTCAAAAATATTTAGTTATTACACGTATTAACAACGCAATCAAATGATAAACGGCATTACCAGGCGTCAACGACGCCATTTACGGACACGTTTGTTTTTTTTTGATTTTTTTTTAAATTATTTATTAATCAAAACAAGGAAGACTGGTAAAATACTGGGGAGACCTTTGCCCAGCAGTGGGACAATATAGTTTAATGCAAAAAAAAACAATCAAAACAAAACAGTTTACATGCATTTTGTTTTTAAATTTAAACATATCACACAAACCATCGCGGGTTAAACAGCGGTATGGCCATACAAGGCAACTCGGTGCCACTAAATCATTGTCGTTACATAGAAACCAGGCGTGTCGCTAGCGCTACGCTATGCTACGGTCTGTCATAACGATTTGGCGGCTATGCCACTGCAATTTGCGGTTGCTCCAAGCTAAACTACGACAATTTTTGGATCTATTATTAAACGATAGCCAGTAACGATAAGCCAAATAGGCGTGTGTTTATTAACGCGATTTTGTATGAAACTGGACTTCTGTAACAGAATTTCATGAATTTGATTCAGGAACCTTTTTATTATGTTTCAATTTTATGTGTTGCGTATTTCAATAAAAATGTAGGGCATGGAGCGTAAAGTTAATAGATACTGTTCAATGGAAAATGTTGTAAGTATGGAGCTTTTAGAGTCTGCTCATGACGCATCATGTATGTTTGATGTCGTAAGTGTTGATGCGAATAAAAAGGTCAGATACCTTTATACTCCTTAACCCAGAAATAAAATACATAGTACCTATGCTATGTTAAGGGATATACATAAAGCGCTACAAGATTATTATTATAAGTTTATAACCTACTTAAATATTTACTGTTGTACCGATTTTATTTATAGCTGCGATGTTATGATATATTACGACATTATGATATATTATTAATAGTTTTTTTTTCTCTTTGTTCCTCTATAAATATAAATATATAAATAAATTATTGCGGCGCGTGGCCAAAATCGGAACTAACGCCGCCATCTTAGTTTTTGAATTTATTTAACAACACAATTGCACAAATGGTTAGCAACAGCGCCCCCGTCGACGTCAGTCGAGCGCCAACAGCACCCTAATTGCGTTATACACGATCAATCACAATCTGAATCGTTTTGTAACAGATTGCTAATCAAATGAAGATGCTGCTTCAAAAGTTCGAAAAAAATGTACTCAACAACGTAAATAACGCAATGAATGTTGTTGAACTGTCAAAATGAAACAGATTAGTCTTAATCGTTTACGAAAATGTGTTCCGCAATTGCTGGTCCTTGTAGCAGTTTTCGGTTTTTTTCACAGAAAATCTAAACGGTTTTACTTAATTGTAAACTTCAAATAAGTTGAATCTTCAGCCAGGAAATTGTAAACATTTAAACCAATGTTAATGATAAATTGTCAGCAAAGACTATGCTCTAGTAGCTGATCCATTATTACAGAGAGATTGAGTTATTAAAAGAACATAAGTAGAAAGGCTTAAACTTGAATGCTTGTCTAGATGAACTAAGTAACTACTTAGAGTTAAAGCTTTACAACTACGAACTAAGAAGTATTATTAATATTAAGTATTATCGCTGAGCTCCTTAAGTTCTGAGTTTAGCTTAACATTATTATTACTGACAAATGCTTGCACTGACTGGACAGGTCCACTCAAATCTGTGTGGTTCTTTCCTCAAAAGACCATTTCAGACACTAGTCTACATGGCCTCCTACATCCTCATATGGCCTGACCAAGATTATGTCTGGACTTTAAAAGAGACTGTGAGCCTAGCACTTATATTTTTTTATTATGACGTGTAAATGTGATTCCGATATCCTATTTACAGAATAAACAATTTCATTTCATTTAATTTAATTAAAAACCGGCCAAATGCTAGTCAGACTCTATAATCAAAGAGATCAGTACCACCGTAGGTACAATATTTGGCGAAAATCGCCGAAAAAACACGTTTCTTGTACCCCTTTAATTTTTAACTTTTTTTAAAATTATTATTTTTTGTTATAGCGGCAATAGAATCTGTGAAAATTTCAACTCGTAAAAGTGGGTTTCCATGAAATTTATTTGTGTGTCTCGCGTCCGGCGCTCGACGTGGTAACACGTCGTGTTCCGGGTTCTCGACAAGTCAATCGTCATCCTGAGGATGCTTCATTGAGAGGTGAAACACGTGTCGATTTCTTACAGGGTATTTTATGACTCTTTAGGAATAGTTAAGCGGAAGAGGTTACAAAATATATCTACGTCTATTGTATTTTTGGATTTCTGCCAAGTCACGCCTGAATCAATTAACTATTATGAAATGTCATTAATAGTAGTAATATAATATGACTTTGGATGATTAGAATTGTGTGAAATCAGAACTGTTTGAGGCACACATTTCTGTGTACTCTTTCAAAGTAAAAAAGTCAATGATCCGGTAGCTTCTTCTGATAAAAACATGTGATGTAATTTCAGCGAGCGTTTTTATGTTCGAATCACGATGAAACAACTTACAGGCGACAGCGGGGGTTTCTTTCATTCTCTCTCTTTTTACCCACACTGCGTCAGAAGGAGGGTTATCATCTTATCAGTCTATAATAAATAATAATAATAAATAATAAATTCTTTATTGCCATAATTCAGGAGCCTCGCTAAGGTTCAAGTTCCTCTCCGTCCTTCCTCTTCATTCTGTAAACAGTGTATAAGAATAAGAATCATTTAATTGCACAAAATACAAGTGTTACCAGATATACAAGTTGGTGGTTTAATTACAGTCCATATTTTGACTGTTTAGGGCATGCAATTCAATGTCCATGGAGTTTCTTGCCCGTTCTTCTCCATAGGAACCTACTACGCTTTGGAATGGGCAACTAGCTTCATCTTTCTGACTGACCGACCCCTTGACAATTCAAAAGTGCCTGTCATTGGTTTATTTGAAATAAATGGTTTGAGTTTGAATGAATGACTTTTCAAAGAAAAATAATCACTATTCTTAGGCACGTATGACAGATCTCACCTAAAAACTCTAATATTACCTATGACTAGTTTTAAGCAATGCTTTCAAGTCTTGAGTGAGGTATTAGGGGCCATATACTCTTTTAACCGAATCCATTTTGAATATCCTAATAGTTGAGTCAATAGAAAATGTACCTAGTGAAAATACAGGCCAAGTGCGAGTCGGACTGGCACACGAAGGGTTCCGTAGGATCGAGCAAAAACTCCGAAAAAAGCACCTTTCTGGTAGGTATAGGTTTTTTAATTACTAACGTTTTTTTATTATTATTTGTTGTTATAGCGACCATAGAAATACACAATCTGTGATACAGCCTGTTGACGGACAGACGGACGGATCAATGGACGTATAGCGGAGGTTTAGTAATAGGGTTCCGTTGGCACCGTCCGGGTACGGAGCAAAACTACTGTATATAATGTATATAATTTTATCTTTGTCCACTGAAGAGAATTTATATAGAGGCCGAGACAGTTAATCTATAATTTATAGAGGCAAGATAGTGAAGAAACGAGCTGGTAGCCCGAGGAATAATGTATTACTGCTAAACAAGACATATTGCGGGATTACAACCTTTTGCTATGAAAAGGTCACATCTTTAATAGCAGTGGGCGAAGTAATGTATATTAGGATAATAATAAACCGGCCAAGTGCGTGTCGGACCACGCACAATGAAGGGTTCCGTAGCTGTGATGAATTTATCCCAAGAACAAACTTAACATTGTAGTTGAAAAACATGTTCTCCCATACATTTTGTAATCCATACATGTTTTTGCAACTGCAAATGTAGGTTGGTCGATGATTACCTACTCGTTAACTTGTAGAGCCTACTTAGCTGTGATAGTTTTCGTTTTAATTTCGTTTCTGTGATTTTTTCCACATATTATTTTATTTATTATTATCCACATTCCACAACTTACCATTTAGCTGGCAGGGGCATTTGACTCTAACAAAAATTTGCACTTTAAAGCTTAATATTTCGCAAACGGATCCTTCAATGCAAAAATGGTACAAACTCACAATATTTTTGAACGACCTTTCTAAAGATACCCCACACCATGGGATCGACGAAAAAAAAACCCCCTTTTACGCATAAAAATATTTTTTTTCATGGTTTATGCTTAGGACAGGACGATGATGACGATCGACAGAAAAACAGAAATTAATTCGGAAAATCGCTCGTATCTTATAACTTGCGCCTGCGACGTACTCCTACATACTCAACTATAAGGTTTGCTCTATTTTGAGAAGATATTGGTACAGTCGTGTTCATATTTTTATTACCATAAAATTGAACGGCTTGCCAAAACGATGCTTGTTCTTACTTTGTAAAAGATAATAAAAATATTTTTTCTGTACACCTTACCTTATTTTGAGAGTTATTGGAATCTTGTATTTGTTATTAATATTGATTTTTGTAGACTGTAATATTTGTAGCCTGAGATTGTTATTTTTTTATGAATATAGGTTCAGTATGTATCGGGTTTCTCATTCAATCACTGATTGATCTGAACTAAATTATTAATTACTGCTGCGCGTGTATTTATTAAGAGGTTTTACAGAGTAACAGAACGTGTATTGTCGATAAACATAGTCATGTGTGAGTCGGTAATAAAAGAGTGTCCGTGGAGTTTCTTGCCCGTTCTTCTCCATAGATACCTACTTCCCTTTGGAATGGGCAACTAGCTTCATCTTTCTGACTGACCCCTTGACAATTCAAAAGTGCCTGTAATTGGTGTAATTGAAATAAATGCTTTGAGTTTGAATTGTCAATATTAGGTAGGTACATATTAAAAAAATTACATGATATTCAAATTTGATAATAAATACAGTAATAAAAGCGAAACCTTGTACTTAAAAGGCAACACTAAAACCCACGCTATTCAGTCATTCAAATAAATTCTTCACTTCACGAAACATTTTCTTGGTAAACTAAAATATCCGTAGTATACCTTGAACAAAAGTAAATATTTAAGAAGTTGCTCACCTTTTTACGGATTCAACGGGAATTTCACACTGGATTTTAAAATAGGTTAAAATCCCCTATTTTAGTGAGTGCGCGGCGCGGGAGCAGGTTGCCGTGTTTCCATAAAAAAGAAAAAGGAAATTATGACGTCACGGTGTCAGAAAATGTGAGAATTCTAATGATTTATTTCTTGAAGTGGTGTGCAGTATTGTTTTCCAAAATGCTGCAATATGTGTTGGACCCTATTTTGATGCAACCGGTGAATTTGAGCCATGTTTATTGTAAGGTAAGATAGAATATGGAATATTTTTGTCAATTTACAAGATTGCCTTTTACGTTTCTACAATATCGTAAGAATTCAGATTAGTCTTTACAAGTAGTTAAGTACCCCTAGTGTTAACCAACTGTTCAACTATCTTCAGTCCAAAAATCTAAGGGTTTTAGAATAAGCCAACCTATTTTTTTAGGTAAATCTGTTAAAACCTTTTAATAAGTTATTTCTTAAAAGGACTGAAGTTTTACCAAAGTATTTAACTCCTCCAACATTCTCATAAGATGGGCTTTCATAATTGAACCATTACATAAATATCTGGAAAACTAAATAATCGTTAAGCTTACAACGTTAAATCCTTTACAAACAAAAAATAACAACTTTTTTATTGCCCTTTTCCGGCTATATCCCGATTATCAGAGGAAGGCGTTCTCTTTGGAATATTACGGTTTTTAATTGAATAAAATATTTGATAGTTAATTATGCTAACATTTGTATTTATTGTGGAATTATTTTACGGTAAAGTAAAATTCAGAAATATCTTGCTAAGCCGTGACTAATTTTTCCTTTGTTAAATTATGTGTGTAAAAACCAATGTTCAATAAGTAGAGAGTAGAATAGGCCTAGGGATTAATTGAAGCAACAAAAGCTTTACTTCAGATATCGTTGCATCCTGTTATTCAGCATACCTTCGTACCTCAAATACTATCTGTAAACATAGTTTGCATAGAATAGATTCCGATGCTTATTCTACACGATACATCATTCGAATTGTTTACATTTATTTGATTTATGGTATACTTCGGGTTTGGTTGCCGTTAACCCGACCGATTCGTAACAGACGTCAGATATTTATTTATCTTATATTATAATAAAATAATAAGATGCATTCCTCACAGATTTATTGCTTGCAAAGGAACCTTGTAAGTCAAGTAATCCTAAAACGTGCAATATGTAGTTATAATTTTTTAACTAATCTATCAGGCTTTTCTTGTTTTTCCACATAATATAATATTTCTTTTATACAAATTACACGTCATAATGTATTATTTTAACATGCAATTCTTTGACATTATGTGTTAGAATATACCTAATGCGAGATGATTTTAATGAGAGCAATTAATACGTGACATAGCATAGCCCCAATAATTATATAAAATTTTGTTTAAATTGTACACCGATACAAAAAGGTTCGCCATTCCTACGCTAGGGTAACGCTAGAGTTAACCTGGCACTAGAGGTGCCACTGCAAACGTTTGCAGTTTGTAAACAAGTCGGGATTGTAAACTTTACGACGGGATGCCGTTGCACTTGGGTTAACTACGTGTTATTTTATTGGGTAGTAGATTGAACTTAGTGCAATTGAAGATGTTACAAATAGTTCAGATACGAGACAAAGTCGATTTTGAGTGGCCATATTTTAAGTATAGGTACTTGGTAACACTACTTACCAAAGTAATATTCTTCAAACAAAGCAATGTCCAGAGTATCTTTTTAAACTAGTATCTGTGAAGCTTCAAAGTTCAAATGCTTCACACTTCAAAAACTAAAATGAAAACTATAAGGAGAAGAATTTCCAAAATGATCTTCTTGAAATGAATGCTGACTTTGGGTAGATTCCTGCTGTTGATTCATAAAGACATGTTACCTGAAAACTTCCTATAGTTTCTACATTCTGACTGTCACTAAACATTAGCAGAAGGCTGCGTCCGGAGATTGGCTGCAGAGGGCGCTAATACCGCACGTGTGAGCGCGGCGCATTCGAGTCATTTGCTGGTACCGACAGCATGAACAGACGGCCAATAAATTTTTGGTGATGAAACTTTCATTGAAAACTATTGGATATTCGGCCTTGATTTGAACGGAATGGTGAAATAATTAGTTACAGCTAGTAATCTCTCATAATGTGGTGAAATAATTCGTTATAGCTAGTAATCTCTCATAATGTGGTGAAATAATTAGTTATAGCTAGTAATATCTCATAATGTGGTGAAATAATTAGTTATAGCTAGTAATATCTCATAATGTGGTGAAATAATTAGTTATGGCTAGTAATGTTCCCACTGATGGCCACTCACACAGGCCTCCTCCCTTCGAGATGGTGGGCCGTAATCTACTACGCGGGTCAAGTGCGGGTTGGTAGATGTCACAATACATGTCTTCGAATTTTTAGTTCTAGGACATGTCGGTATACTCACGATGTTTTCTTTTACAGTTTTGAAAGCAGTGGTGATGAAATAATTTGCACAAAGTAAAGTGCCTGTTTGGGTTCGAACCCACGAACTACAAGAACTCGTGAGTGGCAACCGTTACCACTGGCTAATAATCTATCGACATTAGGTACTTCTATTGTTATCCATTACATATTTTTGGGGTATCTTAATACCAACTTTGACCCGCCGCTCCTGTTGTCTATTCCACTGAAACGGGGCTTTCGGAATAAAAAGTAGCCTGAAAAACATAAAAGTATGCAAAAAAAACTGGTGGCTCCGTTGCTGCGTAAAAAAGGGAAAACAAATAAATAGGTGTATGACCACATTTTCGCTTTTATAATGTGAGTAGACTATTCATTGGTTTTTGCTAAAATCAAAGATTTGGGTTACGGATGGACATCAAGATAATTCAGTGGGACGTACTGTTTAGTCACTGAAATACCTACCTCTATTACATAATATCTAAGACAGGATTCAGCTCAATGATCACAACCCAAATAGAAACGTCACTTCAAATCCGGGATGTAATCGGAACATTCGATAGTAATTCCGTTTGTTTGAAGACGACTATTCGATTGTAAATCGATCCCTTGATATGCTTACTGAACCAGATAACTAGTTCTGTATTTCGAGAACAATAGCTGTCCCAAGTGTCATCTTATTGGAGGTAAGTGTAATCAAAATGGCGCCTGTATTGGGTAACTTAATATAATTACATTGTTTCGAATTTACTTACTGCAGAATTAATATAAACTTTTCTAATAAACGAACATATTTTGTACTAGTTTCCGGATAAAATGTGAAAAAACAGCTTGATAAAATTTTATGTATCTTATAATTATGAAGGCGCTAAGTCTCCCAAACGGAGAGGGCTCTGCTTTGAGTTTCCCAATGTGATTGAATCAGAAATGAAGAGATCCGTAGGAGAACCAAGGTAACCGACATAGCCCGAAGAGTTGCCAAACTTAAGTGGCAGTGGGCAGAGCACATTGCTCGCAGAACAGATGATCGATGGGACCGAAAAATTCTGGAGTGGCGACCGCGTACAGGAAGACGTAGCGTCGGAAGGCCTAGGTGGACCAATGACCTTATAAAGGCCGCAGGAATGGGGCCTAAGTCTACTAATTAACCGACTTCCAAAAAGGAGGAGGTTATATGTTCGTAGCGTATGTATGTTTTTTTTTTTTTTTTTTTGTGTATGTCCGTCGATATTTTCGTCAATTGTGGACGTATTTTGAAAATTCTTTTTTTGTTTGAAAGGGTATGCTCTCAAGGTGGTCCCATATAAATTTTATTAACTTAGCTTGAGTACTTTTTGAATACGTATTTTTCCCACTTAGCCTATATGGACGATATTTTAACATTTTCCTCTCACTGTTATTTACATAGCAGGTCATGATAATCGAACTAGTAGGGGGTAGGTACAACAACTAAAAAGTGAAAAATAAAAACTTTATACAAAAAAAAACCAACCGACTTCCAAAAAAACACTAGAAAGTGAAAAATAACTTTAATTTCGGAAGTCGGTGGCTTAAAACGAAAATTCAAAACCAAAGACACCGACTTCCGAAATTAAAGTTATTTTTCACTTTCTAGTGTTTTTTTGGAAGTCGGTTGGTTTTTTTTGTAAAAAGTTTTTTATAAACGTTACAATGGTCTCTCAATGGTGAGTGTTTGACAGATTTTCCATACAAAAACTGTCAAAAACTCACCATTGAGAGACCATTGTAAGGTTTATAAATTAGTAGACTTAGGCCCCTGGTCGAAGTGGCGGTGGTTGGATGTTTTTTTCATAATAATGAGTACAGTGGGGGTTCCATTGTACACAGGCTCCGTTCTAGGTAACTATACCCCATTCACAAAAAGATTAGACATTTAAACCAACCTTTTTTACCGGTCGTTCAACCGATTTTGACTTCTATTGCGTTGGTAGCATGACAAATGGCAGCTGCAGTAAACAGTTGGTATTATAATCACGTTTTTTATTTCAATGCCATCCTTATTCCTACGGAATAGAAGTCAAAATCGGATGAACGGACTGTAAAACGTTTTGTTTAAATGTCTAATCTTATTGTGAATGGGGTATAGGTAGGTTCTAAGTAACAACTAATATTGTAAAAACAGGCAATATTTCGGTCCACACCTGCGCCTGCTGTCGCTACATTTGAGATTGCTTCTCAGCGTCCCTGGAGATTACTGCACGTAATACGTCCTCTCAGCGCTCAGCTGTTTGTGCTAAAGACAGATTTTATCTTAGTTTGAGTTCAGCTTCTTATTGATTTTAGTGTTCTGGAGGTACTCAATACTCAATAACAGTACCCGACCTGGGAATCGAACCCAGGCCAACCAATGATAGTAAAAAGAGGCACGTCAAAACTTGGCTGATTAGCCTAGTTATGTTTAGTCGTGTGTATTTTTCTCTTCCGATAATAACGACATGCCGTCCTACTTCCACGTCTCATCTAAAAGATGATTACCAAACAGCTTGCATCGCATCGGATCGGAAAGCATAAAGGCTCGTACACACTGGCGCGACTTGTCGCGCGACGCGACTTTAACAATACAACATCTAATAAAACTTCACGATTGAACAATAACCGGTGTCGCGTCGCGAGACAAGTCGCGCCAATGTGTACGAGCCTTAATCCGGATGCGGAGACAGCAGATAGCGTCCGGCAGGATGTCGACGCATAACATCGGCTCCGTACCGTCGCTTTAGAACGTATCTGTTTCTGCGCCTAGTCAAATAGTTTCATTCCTACCGTGTTGCAGCCGAAAGGATCCGATTGGATCCAACGACAGGCGAACGGAACCGATCGCGCTTCGCAGCATACTTTCGGCTACGATCGTGTGTCGCAGTAGACGCCCGCGGGCAAGCTGCTGCGTGCGGCTTGGTAATATAGACTTTAAACACTGTGTACACGATTTAATATCGTTTAAAGATTGTAAAATCCGTTCCAATCCGATGCGATGCGAGCTGTTTGGTGGAAATTATCCTAAATAGTCAAAATCAAATATTTTATTGGAACAGTTATTGTTCCGTTTTTGAAGATCGAATGTTGGGTAAATAACCTATCTACCTCCTTTCACTTGAGACCACTGAGCAGTTAACACAAGTAAGTACTTACTTACAACTAAGGGCGAATTTCACCAATACAAACTAAACGTGATCAGCACATAAACCACGTTTAAGAGCTGTCTGTGTAATTATTTTCTTTGGAATTTTGACACTGACAGCTCCTGAACTCGGTTTAGATGTGCTGATCGCGTTCAGTTACATTGGTGAAATTCACACTAAGTATTTCACTATTTTCGTCTGCGCCTCAGTTAACATAGAAATCGATACCTAAAGTACCTGAGCACTTCAATCCATCGGGATCCGATTCCAAGTAAAAAGCAAATTGTATTGGTTGAGTCACATTACGCAGGTTTCAGAGAAATTGTGAGTAATGGCCGAACAAACAAGCTGAATTTGATTTATTAACTATTTATATCTGAAACGTAAGGTGCAAAAGTAGTTCAAACAGGATATTTCTACAATGTAGTGTAGGTACCTACTGGTGTGTACTTACATCACTACATTTAGAGTAGGTACCCAGTAGAGTATAAAATATTGCATTAAGGCTCGTGCATACTGGCGTGACCGCGCGACGCGACACCGGTAATTGTTCTACCGTGAAGTTACTTAACCAAATACGTTACCAAATAAATTACTATGAAAACTCATATCTGTCATATTATTTAAAAATGGAAAGAACTTTTTACTTCAACACATGGCAACAAAGGAGGTAGCTTATCAAATATTTTATTTAAATTTCGAAGAAGAAACAAATAAACATATTGGCGCGTGAAAAATTATCGTTTTTCAACATTTATTTTTTGACTTACTTTTTCTTAGCTAGTCGCTGGCAATCTATACAGCCTAGAATTTTACGAGTTTGTTCCTTACCTTCGGAAGCGTCCATCAGTTCCGTTCAGTTGTATTCGATGCTGACTGGCCTTTCACCACGATGGAAATTCAAAGTCCACTAAACTCTAAAACTGAACAAACTAAAATATGGCGTCGAAAAATTGCCCCATGAAAAATGTTTAGACAAAAATAAAACCCACATTTCCAAGAATGTAGTAGTATTTAACTAAGACATAAAGAATTAAAACATTATGAGGCAGGTAATTAAAATGTTCTGCAATGAGTCAAGACCAGCAATTACTCCAGGAATACCTTTGTAACCGCCTTGTGGAACATTTCTAGCTGTAACTGGGAAATGCATTTTACCTTTGTGGGAACGAAAACGGACATTTTCTTCCTTATTATTTGAACGTAGATTTGTGAAGGTTTTCCTTGTCTTTGCAACGGTCTTTATGTAGATGGAGGTTTATAATTTAATGGGTATTTCTTTTCTATGGACTTATTTATGTAGATATTCCTTCTCGCTTTCGGTTTTTAGGGTTCCGTAGTCAACAACCCTTTATAGTTTCGCCATGTCCATCTGTCTGTCCTGTCCTGTGTTTGCAGTTGAAAAAACATGTTTTCCCAAACATTTCGTATGGGAGAACATGTTTTTCAACTACACTGTTAAGTTGCATTGGCGACTTCAAATTAGTTCAAATCACCTACTTAAACAAACTAGTATAATATTAGTTTAACAAGACATAACATCACACCGTGTTTCCCTTCAGGGCTATAATAGGCAGAGGTGTACCTACCTCTAGAGTACACACGCATTTCACCAGTTATATTTAAGTTCCAATAATAGGAGGCGAGCCTTTTGCCATCAACCGGGCACAAATCCAGACTCCGGGCCGCTACTGAGAAATTCCAGATGTAAAAACTCAAAAACGTCTTGTGTTTTGAATAATTAATACAAGTTTAGATATACTGGGTGTAATTTTAATCACCGTTTTCCTCTTAAGGGGTCATTGTACTCATCATTATGAACAACTTTTACTATGAGACCAAACCTGAAATCGTGAAAGAAAAATCAGCTGTTCCCTACATTTATGTTCGCATAACTCGTCAAAATGTAGGGAACAACTGATTTCTTTTTCACGATTTCAGGTTTGGTCCCATAGTAAAAGTTGTTCATAATGATGAGTACAATGACCCCTTAAGAGGAAAACGGTGATTAAAATTACACCGTGTATATAAAATCAAGATAACAGTGTCTGACAAAAAACTGTGGAGATGGACAGTTCATAAACTAGCCTAGCTGAAAACAAGTAAATAAACATGCTATAGAAGTTAATACAAACATCAAAAATAAAGCAAACTACAATAAGTACAAACATACTACTAAAAGAAAATAATTCAATTACTGCAATTCTATCGATACAAGACGTCTCGATTCTCGTAAATAAACTCGATTGACTGATCACGGACAAGACAATCGTCGAAGCTAATCAAAGCACTACTTCGCATTTAAATACATCCATTGTTATCCATTGAAGCGGATCGAATAAGAATAACGATCCGATCTCAACTGCCAAAGCAAATAGCACAGAGTAGATAAAAATACAGAAGGCTGGCTCCATACCACGAGTAGTTTATAAGTTATATACCCTGGCTGGAGGACTTAACTAATTAAGGCATCCACAGTATAGCCCGGTTAAACAGCCAACAACATAGACCGGCGAGAGAAGTGCACAAAAAAAAAAGTACTACGAGTGAAAACAGGCGCACGCACACACACACACACTCCCGTTTACTGATTCGAGAATTTGACGCTGAGAAATTGAGAAATTCTACTTTAGTGTTACCAAAGGTGAAAGCTTGAGAAATTCAATATTTAATTGCGAAAAGCGTAACCGTGAATTTCGAAGGCTACATTGAAGGAATTATATTAAATTATCACAAGTTCTCAACTTCAAATTCTCTCAAACATAACAGAAAATTTCAAATAAATCAATTACAGGGACTTCTGGGTTGTGTAAGGGTTCGATCAGTCTGAAACATGAAGCTAGTTGCCCATTCCAAACAGTAGTAAGTACCTATGGAGAAGACACTCTTTTAACTCAAAATATGGTTACAAAATATTGGTTACATATGGTTACGTCCGTAATTAAAAATAAGCAATTCAAAAATTAAATTAAATTCAAATTAGCCGTGGCAGCTAAGAGATGGCCAGTCCCTACTAACGGCGTCAGTTCATGAATCTGACGCATGGATAAACTGGTTAATATATACCCTTTAGTACGGCGATCTCAAACTATCCAAAACAAATGCCAGTCGCGAGTGCGCTTGCACTCGCTGTACGAACACGCGTGAGTTTACGCTCATTTTATAGAGCTGGCCTTCTGTATCTATCCATTCTGTGAGAATAGAAGGCAAATAGTGGGTTGTTTGTCGGCCAGCATTATTATCATAATAAGTGGCATATTAAAGGAGTAATAAAGGGCATTAAAACGTTATGCACATCCACATTGGCAACGCTTTTATGATAGTACTTGATTGATAGGAACTTCTTGGTATTTAGGGTGAGTAGTGTACGTACTTTAGTGCTTTCCTTACAATAAGAATTTATGTAGAGAACAGTAAAGTCGACCGTGCACTGTTATCTAGGATTTGCACGTAGAGGTTTGCCACGTTGCAAACCGCGGTAACGTGCGCGGTTCATTAATTGATTTGCCAGCCACGTATTCGTGCGTAGCGTGCCCGTGGGTCACAGGACTCGTGAACGATCCTATCTACATTTTCCTACCAAGCGAAGCTAAGTACTGTGGTGGGCTAGTGGGCTGCTGTGGACCGGCACATTATAAGCATTTTCAAAACTGATACAGCCTTTTTTTAAATCACTGTGATGAAACCTCGCGAGCATTTTCCACATAAAAAACAGAGCTTTTGCTAAAAGCATTTCAACCAATCGATCAATTAGTTCCCGGTCCAGAGACTGATCAATAAAATTTCTGTTGAAACAGCTATGTGAACGTATGTATTACTTGTTCCTCGACCAAAATAAAAATAACCATTAAGCAGTAGGTACATGAAGTTTGATCTTCTTCTAAGATGGGAAATAAAAAATAAGAAATTTGTAAAAAATTAAAGAAAGGTAAGTAATTAAAATGTTTAGCCCAGAATTCAGCCAAGCAAATTGCGTGCACTGACGCAGTCATAAGATCCTCAGGTTACAATGCATGCGGCGCAAGAAGGAATGTGGGCCATTATCTGCGGAGATACGCCGCATATACACTTGTGGTCCGAGTCGTCCATAAACCCCCATAAGTGGAAATTCTCATTGTTATAGCCGACTTGGGTTTTTAGTCTATTTAGGGTTTACAAGTTGGCCACGGTAACGCGAGCATGACCACTGTAGAAACGGGTTTTGTCGACGGACGAATAGACAAATTGTGATTGTATAACTGTGATTTTGTCTATTGTTCTTGTTATAACGCGTGGAAGGCTCTCAGAGATGGCTCGATAAAGCTGTCACTATATAATATACAATAATAAGCAGATTTTGATTACTCAGTGATTTACAAGGTTTTTGAAACTGGAGCAATCGCGTTCATAAATTCTTTAAAAGGAAAATATTATCTTATATATACTTCCTTCTTTCATGGATAAAAAATAGTCATTACAAACAGCTTACTGAAAAATGTTCCCATTTCCTGTATTGGAATTTATTTACCAGGCTTATAGTAATGACAGTAGTTCAGAGCTATTCCTTATATATTTCAACCGAGGATTCTCTTCCTTTTTCCTTCTTATCCCGGATTTAAATCTCAAGCGACCCGTTACTAAAGTTTGGAGTTGAGTTTAATCTTACTCCGTAGAGGTTTTTGTTTACATTTGAAGATATCTCTGTTAGTAAGCGAATGTTTATGTTGCAAAGTTGGATATTGGAGGAATTTCATTTTGTACTTTATGCGGGTTGCATATGCTAACTTGTATTTAGTTTTGTTCCTTCAGCAAATTTTATTTTTTAAAGTGCAGCAGGTCCTTATTGTTCTGTATTGGGTTGGAACTTATAAACCTCTGTAGAATTGTCCGTCGTTTTGGTTACATTACCGGTTAAGTAGATAGGTAGGTATACCTAAACAAAATGCTTTTTCTATTATCTCCTTCGTCTTTCATCAGTATGACCACTTTTTTGTAAAACAGCAGGAATTTTCGTCTTTATCGCAACGTAAAGTGTCTTCCGCATTCGCTTTCCGACGAGGAAGCGACTAACTTTCAACGATTTTCTCGCTCAAAAAACGTACAAATAGTTGTAGGTCCCGTGTAAGTAAGAGATACATATGTAAGGTAATGAATCGCCGGCGAGTACTCGTTTGTTGCTGCGACAAGAGTTATCAAAGAGATAGTTGCTCAGCGACGCTAGCTTGGCGGGTAGACCACTCGCTGAGAGACTCACGCTTGGTCCACACGCATACCAGCAAGTAATCGCTCTCGCCGGCCTCTACTCGCTTCTCGTAAATCGCTAGTAATGGGACAGGTGCCTTAAAAGTACAGGTGTAAACAAAAGCTTAACTCAAAGCCTAGCTTTCATCAGAGCAGTAAATTGAACACACTTCCATTTGCGGACTGTGGACTGGTTAGCGGAACAAACTGTTTTTCGTAATCGGATTGCTATGCAGCTGCAAATTGGAATCTACTAAATCCTTAGGATACGTTGTTGAGATTGTTGGTAATGAATTGGATGCAATTCCGGCTTTTATGATATTAGAGAGTTGCTAAACTGAGTATTGCTGAGTATTTTGAGAATGTAGAACTGCGGGGTAGTTGCGTAACACGCTTACAATTGCAATGTCTTTTATTTTGACAATTCAACAACATTCATTGCGTTATTTAAGTTGTCGAGCAGATGAATTTTTCAAACAACATGAGCTATAGGATTAGAAATTTCCTTCAAAATTCTTTGGATCATGAAAAAAACTGCTTTACGTAATTCTATTGGGGTGCGGATTAGGGAAACGTGATATTTCTTCAAATACTAGATGAGGCTTACATTTGGATATAAACCTCAGCTAGTAAGTAGGTTCATGTTTGGCATGGCCTTTTGGGATCGAGTCAGAGATACAGAATTAAGTGAACTTGCATAATCAGCTTATAATGTTCCCTATAACTGCTGGGACACAGACAGGAGGACCCCGTGGCTAAGTTGCCGGGGTTGGTCCGTGGATGGATGACCATCTTTACATACCGAGACTCCTCCGTGCCTCGGAAAGCACGTGAAGCCATTGGTCTCGGCTGTCAATCGTTGACCTTTGACGGTCGTTGCGACCCGTCAGAAGCCCGAAAGTCTGACAACCAGTCTTACCAAGGGGTATCGTATTATCATATTACCCAGTTAGGTACTGGGTTGTGGGGGACAGATAGGCCCAGTCGCTCCAAGTAAAATACTGGTATTCAGCTACATCCGATAAGACTGGAAGCCGACACCAACATGGTTGGGAAAAGGGTAGGGAGATTGTTTTTTTTTTTTTGCTGGTTTACAGGATTCCTGTCACACAGTCACAGTCATGAAGTGCAGCGGCCGACTCTTACTGATTAGTCTTATCTTCTTGTATGCACGTGTTTCTGTGACGAATAAACCTACTTATCTTTCTGTCTCGGTGAGAAGGACTAAGAGGGAATAAGTGGAATTATCCTGACACAATTAACCTCAGCATTATGCAAAAGCTTCAACGGTATTTGATGTAGTTTTGTCGTATTTATTTTGTCTCGCAAATCCATCTTTTGTATTCTTGATAGTCACAATCTGTGATCGATTATAGCTTTAATAGCAGTTGTTCCGGAAGCTGCATTACCATTGCAAATGATGGTCGTTAAGCCTTTGTTTCTGCTCAATTATGCAACATCTGTGTTATCATTTTATCTGCCCAGTATATCTTGAACCGCGTAATCGGAAACTTTTTTATTTTGTTCTCGATCACGTTTATCCTGCATCTTACCAGAGGCCTTAGTGTAAACGTAACTATCGCGTTTGCGTTAAGATTTTTATTGTCACCTATTCTTAGCTTTATGATCTATCAGTCAAATCTTAACGCAAACTCGATAGTTACGTTTACTAATTTGCAAACTTACACTAAAGCCTCTGAGCGATGGTGCGGTCGACGATGGTGGTCTCTCTATAAGTTGGTAACTCATCGAAACTTTATTTTATTTTATTAATTAATATTATTTATCATTAATTTGGCTCACCAACAATAAGAATACACTGATACAAAGATATGGGATACATCCAAGAGACTTAAAGACTAGTGTACCAATTTCTTACAGGTAAGCACATCATGCATTACTTAATTCTTGATTGAAATTGAGCGCCTACTTAAATTTTGAAACCATTCGATTGGGATAAGGGCATGAGAATGATGGCAACAACCTTTTTAAATAACCTCCACGAGTGAATGCGGATTTCACCCCTGAAACTGAACGCGATCAGCACTTTTAAACTGCGTTCAAGAGCTGTCAGTGCCAATATTCCAAAATAATTTTGACACTGACAGCTCTTGAACGCGGTTTAGATGTGCTTGAACGCGTTCAGTTTCATTGGTGAAATACGCTTGGCAGTCTTTTCCCGTACTGCTGACCTGATGGGTAAACTTATACTGGCCCTCATAAACGATGAACAGGTGTCACATGACGCCAGAGCTGCAGTAGTTATTGTACTGCATGAACAATGATGCAGGATTATATTATAATAAATAACAGGAAACCATTGTTACGTGGACAGTGTTTATTTAAATAATATGTTTGTACCTCTGAAGCGAGGCTCGTGGAGACACGATGGGGCCTGAAATTGGAAACAATGTTTGCATCTATTTATGGTGTTTCTTGAAATTTTAGAATTCCGTACCCAATGGGTGCCAACGGGACCCTATTACTAAGGGTGAATTTCACCAATGAAACTGACCGCGATCAGCACATAAACTACGTTTAAGAGCTGTCAGTGTCGTTATTTTCCATGGAATATTGACACTAACAGCTCTTAAACTCGTTTTAGATGTGCTGATTGCGATCAGTTGCATTGGTGAAATTAG
The DNA here is from genome assembly GCA_914767815.1 of Eupsilia transversa. NCBI lineage: Eukaryota > Metazoa > Arthropoda > Insecta > Lepidoptera > Noctuidae > Eupsilia > Eupsilia transversa. Next base: position 11,425,905 of record OU611889.1, on the reverse strand, counting down.
CACTAAGTCTCCGCTGTCCGTCCGTCTGTCACAGGGATGTAACTTTTGGACCGTAATAGGTAGACATTTGAAATTTCACAGAGTGTATACCTACTACTATGGCCGTTATAATTGTATTTATTTACTTACATACATAAAATCACACCTTGTTCCCATGATAGGATAGGCAGGTACTATAGACCGCCACCTGCTACGATCCACCCTAATTGTGTAACACACGATCAATCATGATCTGAATAATTTTGAAGGATATTGCTAATCCATTGCTTCATATGTTCGAAAAAATTGTCTGTTCAACAACGTTAATAACGCAATGAATGTTGTTGAACGGTCAAAATGAAATAGATTGTGATTGATCAGGGCGCTGGTCATGGTTTTTATTTTGTTATAAGATTTTTAAAAGAGTGGTCGCCTCGTTGTGGTTATAATAAGTTATTATTTGGGTTTAATGATAACAAGTGACACAAAACACGTTTGGTGAATTTTTATTATACTAAAACTGAAAGTCTGCTTACAAAATATTATAATTTCTAGTCTAGCTTTCAGCTAAAAGCCTGTGCTAAATATTTAATATAAGAAAGGCTACCATTAGGCAAAACAGGCGTCACAAACTAGCCTACACACTTAGGTAAGAATCTAGGCTTATTTTAAGAATTCTTTTGTGTTCTGTTTTCCGTTGTTGCTTGTTTCTTTTTTTCATATAGAAAGAAAGACAGAAAAAAGACTACAAAAAATTAAATTCAAATCATACGCGACTTGCGTTATGCGTATGATTTGAAATTCGATATTTTTTATCAATTTAAATTTGTTTTTAAAAATTTCTCTTTCTTTGTTGTAATATAAAAAGTTTACTTTTTGTAGCGTTTTTTGATGATAAATATTTTTTTTCTAAGCTGTGGAAAAAAAAAAACTAGGTATGCCATAAGTTTCTACTCTGTGCACCTAATATACCCTTTTTTTTTCGAGATGGTAAAAAAGTCATCCGGTATACAGTTGTTCGTTGCTATCACTCCTTAAGAAAAATTTCAAGTACGTACCGCCATCTCCTCCTGGGCCTGCCAGCTGCCACATTGCCGTTTGCTCCTGTTTAGGATCCACTGTGTTGTTATTTTAGCCCATAGCTTCTCCGGCTTATGACAACCCTGTTTCATTTATGCTTGCCAGCCGTTTGACCTAAATCGTTATGCCAAAGAATATTAGTAAAATAAACATTATGCGAAAAAAGGGGTCCCCATACATATACAGTATACATGTATGACATACATTCATGCCATGTCAGAGATGCATGCAATGCTAATGTATTTGTAAATACAATGTTGAATGTTTATGCTGTTGGTGTCCTTTATCAAATAAATAAATCCAAGCTAAAAGCAATTTTAAAAAAACCAGCACCACTCGGAAATCGAAGTCAGAATGGCACACTCGGCGTTAAACTAGTCTTGTAAAGTCTTACCCACAGCGTAAGATATCTGTGAATCCAGTGTGAGAGCCTGTCGTTATTTATTGAGCACAATTTCAGTCTCCAGCTATTTATTGCTCAGAGATTTTCTCGCTGAAAAATAAATTCACAAACTGTAGTAGGGTGTACGGTTTATAGGAAAAAGGAATATGTCGTGAGGAAAGTTTTGAGTATGAATGAGGATGGCTATAAGAGTAGGGGAAGACCAAAGAAACGATGAATGGAACTGTGTGAAAGACAATAGATTTCACCAATCAAACTGAACGCGATCCGCACATCTAAAACGCGTTCATGATTTTTGTCAGTGTCATTATTGTGGAATATTTGACACTGACAGCTTTTGAACGCGTTCTAGTTAAGCTGATCGCGTTCAGTTTTATGGGTGAAATTCGCCAAGTCAGAGGAACCTACCCCTAGTTTAGGAGTCAGAGTATCGTAGTTCAGAGAATATTTGAATATTTATCTTTCTATTAAGCCTTTTTATGTTTTAATAAGGGTTTTTGGTAAAATAAATAAATAGAGAAGTATAAAAAAAAAAGACATGTTTTGCTGACTCCAAATAAATTGGGATATAGCCAAGAGGATAATGTTAGGTTGAATCTATCTTGTATTCAAAAGATTGGCAATGCCATTTTAAAACAATGATAATGCCACGAAAGCATTAGTTGTACTTTAGTTTTGTCTAATACCTTTGTGTTAAAATACCTAGTAAATATAAATAACATAACTTAAATAAGAAAGCTAAAAAAGAAAATCCTATTTCGTCACGTCTCAAGAGAAACACAAAACATTATATTCAGTCTTTAGGTATAAGTATTACAAATAATAATTATATTCTAGACTCCAAGTTGGTTCCCGCTATCTCAAACCCGACGCGACTTGGCACTTAAAATAATATCCATTGTGCGTCGACTAAAGAACGTCTAATGCTAACTTAAAACAAAACACGCAAGGAACATCCATTATTAGGTATCAGCGAAAAGCTACGTCATTAAGTTACTGAGTAGCTCATTTGAGTGTGAAGGAATGATAACCAGAATCAGACATGCTCAACCTTTTATACCGACCTACTTAAGCCGCATAATGTAGGTTGCCGTTGCGCAAAATTCCCGAATCCCGAAACCTTTTCATGTACCTACGAATAAGGTTGTTTATACAGCGTATAAACTACATATTATGTATTATTGACTAAAGGTGCGCACAATCTTACGAACCGAATAACTATCGAAAATTTGTGAACTGTTACAATATAACGCACTCATTTTCGGTCAAAATCAATTCATCTATCAATGTCAAATCGACCAATTATGAACGAACCTGCACTTATCGACAGGGTTCATAATCTGTCCGATTTTATCACGCGTAAAATAGTGAAACCTCCCTGATTGCCAGCCTGAATGTAACTTGTATTTCATCTGCTTTACCAAGAATAGGAAACTCGTTGAAAGTTATTCAAGAAGTTTGAACTTTTAATTTAGTTTTACTTTCAAAGATTTTCTTTTTAAGAAAAGTTGAATTAAGACCTGCGATAGAAGGTCAGCTGAAATTAAAAGAAAATACCAAAATATGAGAAAAAAACTCGGGAACTGTCGTGGGACACCCGGTTGGAACGACGTTCCTTTCGCAGTGGAGCTGCTGGCCCCTCATTCTTTTAGTATAACATCAGGTAGTCATAATAACAACAGCTATCTGCCAGTGATAGCCCTGTCAAAATCGGTCCAGCCGTTTCGGAGGTTAGTCGGAACATTAAAAATTATTTTAAAATATCCTTTTATATGCATTTAGTAAAAAGCTATTATTGTGACATTACAAACAGTCACTTCAAGTTTATTTATTTGTAAAGATAAAGACGTATAGATTAAACAGAGCTATCTAGTATGGTCTCAAGTTTCAAGTGTCAAGTTTACCTTAGTTTGCTAAAAGCTTATAATAGATGGCTCTGTATTGAATAAAAAAACTTGAAACTGACTATTTCGGGCATAACGGTTTTTCGTTACGTGATGAAAAAAAAACAAAAGACTGTTGCTTCCCGGGTACCTATAGAACGCCAATTCTCGTACTTAGAAAACGTTCACATTCAAGTCGCAACCTGTGAAACTTGTCAAAAATTGTTGTAAATCAATTTTATTTTTGACAGATTGCAAATGAGATGCGAATTCTTAAAAATACGGGAATTGCACTACTGTTTCCTGTCTTTACAAAAACCGCAGTTTAGTAAGCTATGAGTCAGTACGACCAACCTTCCTAGTGATAAACCGAAGCGACTCGATACGATCTGCCCGTGGTTGTAAATCAACCACCTTGGTGCACCAGTCCAACCAGTGGACGATTTAATTTCCTGTAACTATCGTATCGGGAATTTATGTTTTTGTTCGTACTAGCATATTTAGATTTTCTGTGAAAACCAGGTTTGGTTAACACTGATGTATAATTGAGGGTAGGTAACCGTTTGTAACCATTGGAAAACGTTCTTAGCAGCGGGGCTCGGTTATCGGTATATTTTTAGAAACGGTTTCGTCTTAAAAACCTAAGGAACGATTTGTTTGGGTTACGTTTGAACAGAACGTTATTCAAACGTTTTTTGAAGAACAAAATTTAAATTGTTTTCGGTCAATAAAACGTTTTTAAACCAGTTTTGGGTTGATCGATAGGGAAGTTTTTTCTCCTTAGTCATATTTTGTGAGCTAGAAATAAGCATAAGATACCTAATACAAAGGTCAATCTTTTTAACCGTGTTTTTTCTTTTTCAGGTAAGTCGAGTGAAACTTTTCTAAATTATCGTTCATTATTAAGTACCTTTTACGAGTACTGTACATCGAATATAACCGTAAGTACCTTTTTTTTTTGTTTTTTGGATGGGAAATTATCAAATAACTTTTCCCGCTCTGGCCGGAGCGGGAGGGCGTGTCAGACTGTTACTGACTAAAACCTACCCGTGTTCCTTCAGTTGCCTGTGTTGCCAGGGGCCAAGGTAACCCTTTTGGACTTTCCTGCGACCAACCGTAAGTACCTAGCAAGTCATTATTAGATATTTTACCTGCTTCGTAAATCATGGTTATCTACAGCCCCATTTCACCCACTGCTGGGTATCGGCTTCTTTTTCTTGTGCCTATCCTCACGCTCCTGTGCCAGCCTCATCCAAGTCATACCCGCATTTGCAACAATAAAAGTAATAATGGCTTCCTAAATAACACGCTTTAATCATCTACCTAGCCTTTTCCCAACAATGTTTGAGTTGGCTTCCAGTCTAACCGGATGCAGCTGAACACCAGTATTTTACATGGAGCGACTGCCTATTTGACCTTCACAACACAGTAACTGGGTAATACGATACCCCTTAGTAAGACTGGTTGTCAGACTTTCGGGCTTCTGACTACTAATGACGAGACGCGCGACGCTAATTTTGACTGTCAAACAATGTTCATGCCATGCATCATGTTATGAAGGGGGAGAAAACGCATGCTGAATGTTGATGGTTGGAGCGGGAGAGGAAGGCCAAAGAAAAGATGGATGGATGGTGCGAAGAATGGTAATGAAACAGAAGGGAGTGAATATGATCTTACCAAGATTATGTCTGAACTTTAAAAGAGACTGCGACCTCTGAGTTTGTTTCGGCCTTTCTTCTCAGAGTAGTCAGATAGGAAACTCCGACCTCATCTAGCTTAGTTCTAATATTCTTTTTAATATGACGTGTAAAAGTGATTCCGATATCCTATTTACAGAATAAACAATTTCATTTCAATGATAGCGTGACGGAAGATGAAGAAACAAAATCCATGGCATAACACTAGTTGTCAACATTAAGTTGAGCATTATGCATGTCTGTCAACTGTTGCAATGCAATGTTTTGTTAGTCATTTTTTTTTTAATTGTGTTTTTCAATTATTTCGATAACTAAGCAATTTAAATGAATAATAGAATCCATAATTTATTATCTGTGTTTTGGTCACATTCACGTTCAAACCTTCGCCACGTTTTGATTCACTATACGTAATCCTTTGATAAATTACCGTTTATTTTATGTACCTGCAAACACAATATTAAACCCAACCTGCCAAGAAACAAGATCGAAAATCCTTTGTCAGCGACAGATTTCAATGTATTTTCTGTTATTCTGTTTGGGCCTTGTCTCTTGGGTCTGTATGACATCTGTCTTCTTATAGAATCTATAGTTTTATCCAGTTTTACCGAGAAATGAAAGAGATTTCAGCTTTTTTTCGAAGGTAGGCATTTAAATGAAAAATATACATTTTCTAACAATAACTTTTCTGTATTCGTTGGTTTTCGTAGTATAAAAACAATTATTAGAATGATAAATACTTGATAATACTTACATCTTTTAAATAAATGCTTTACTGATGATTCGTCATGCATTGAGTGTAGTTGACATCGGTCCGATTTCAAGTAGTACTTACATTATTTTTATTGTACGCTTATTATGTACCAACAAACGACCAGCAGCTAGTTTGTTAGTAACTGTAAGTGCTTGCAGTAATTGATTACATTCCAAGTTCAGATTTATTCTAATCCTACAATCAGAAATAAGATTTATTTCAGGTAAGGTAGGATTCAAGTTTCATTGCAAGCCATTTAAGTCTTAGACTCGACAGTCATAAAACTGCTAGCTAGCTCAATCTGTTGGTAGTTTTTCTACATTCATTTAAAATGTTTACCGTTAACACTGATCTAAGAAGTTTTATTTTTAGAAACTTTCTTGCGATTCTTCTGTAATTGACTCTATAAATAGTAGGTAATTATTTTAGTTATAATCGGAGCGATCTAAGCAACACAAAAAGGGAGTTACCCACTAAGGGCGGATTTGACCAAACGGTAATAAATTTTATCCGCGGTATAAGATTTACTTCTGACAGTTTTCGTATGGAGAAACTGTCAAACATAAAAAATAAAATCGGAAGAGAAGAATTATTCCGCGGATAAAATTTATTCCTGTTTGCTCGAATCCGCCCTAAGCTTAAGTTTACGTTTATGTACAATTGACTAAATAATATAATGCTAAGTCGATTTACTTGCACCGTGTCATGCACTTCTTATTTCTCCAACTACTTGAAACATTTTGAATGTAATTATGTGCTTGGGAAAGTGACATGTGTGCGGCGAAAGGAATGATATGTTTGACAATTGCTTCGCCTTTGACATGACAATCGAGAGCACAAATGCACAACAAATGGCGCACGTGGGTTCAAAGGAACCCGTGAGGTTAAAATGCAAACTACAGCCAGTCTTTAAACAACTGTTGGGTTATTTCATCCGTGCTAAGTAAGTACCTATTTAAAATGTAAAAACAGCCGATGAGCAGTGAGCTTGACGTGGACTGTCATTCCATTTGACACTATAGACAGCTCAATTCAAACTTACAGAATAGATCGGCTGTTTTTATAATTAAAATACTCAAAGCACGAATGAAATAACCCAACATTGAATGTTCTTCGTAACAATTTAATGTGTTTAACAATAAAATATCTAAATTGATTTAATACTTAAAGTGTTTGATAAAGTGACAATATTGAGTCCTTGTCATTGTGATAAGGACTGAATATTGTTACTTTATCTAATTACTGTAATAATTATATTTTATCCTAGTTTACGTAAAATGCAAAATACTTAATAGTTATCTATTTATAATTAAATATTACGCAGACGCGACGCAACATCGGTAGAACAATTTCCATGAAACGTGCATAGAAATTGTTCCACCCTAGTCGCGTCGCGCCATCGTTTCGCGCTTGTGTGCGGTAGCCTTAAGGCCCGCATTACATCAAGAGGACGAAATATGTGGACGTTTCGTGATATTTTTACTAAATTCAATAATGTTACTTGTGTCAAAGGAACTAATACATTCCATTCCAAAATTCAAGACTAGATTTCTTCTCATTTTGTATGTACTGAATGAATGTCGGAGTTTTAGTAATATCGATAATCTACGACAATATGTCTATTTTACGAGAGCTAATTTCCTCTTTATACGAATTTGACTTAATTCTATTTAACAACAAAACATTCAAGTATTTTAGCTGAAATTAGCCCAATGTTGAGCACACGCATTCGCTTATAACATTCAGCAAAATAAGTAGTTGAAATCCAATAAAAAAAATTACATCTTAAAAAAGAACAACTTACTCAAAAGCCTCTAAGAACTAAAAATAACTAAAACAAACGAAGAAACAATTGGCATAGCATAACAAAGAAGATACAGCTGACAGTGGCACTAGAAGAACTCAGCTGCGCAGGAGCAACATAATACTTAGAGTAGATACTCCCCCAGAATGCCGTACGCTGTACGTGAGGGTTGAATCTGGGCTCTTCAACGTAGATATGGTTGTTGTTGACGGTGGGACCACCGTTGCCACCGTAGTAGAGGTAGTTGGTGGTATCTTTGGTGACAGGTGCCCATGCTGCGGATCTGGTGATGTTGAGGTTTCCGTTGGTCCTGAAAGGGGGAGAGAAAAGATATAGAAGTAGAGATACAAAGTTTCGAAAAGTTCGTGAATAGGTTTTTTTTATTATGATCGAATTTTTCAAATTGATTTCGTACGACCTTTGAATTAAGGGACAATTCTGACTTGTAGATCTTGTAACAGGGTAATATGATACCCCTTGGTAAGTCTGGTTGTCACGACTTTCGGGCTTCTGACGACCCGTAACGACTGCCAAAGATCCACGAATGGCAGCCGGGACCAACGGTTTAACGTGCTTTCCGAGGCACGGAGGAGTCTCGGTATGTAAAGATGGTCACTATCCACGGACCAACCCTTGTAAGCATAGCTCAACTTAATGGATTGACCCATGCGGCTGTTATTGCTTAGCCACTAGCTCCTCCTGTTACTTTTCAAGAATGAGAACAAAAAAACCTTACCAGTTATAAGCGAATGCGCTGAATCGCCCCACGAGCGATTTGCTGACAATTTCATCTTCAGGACGTAAATCATCATCAAACAAATAGTTCAAGAAGGCTCCGTGAGAGGCACCACTCAAAGGGATCTGGTTGTGAATCCATCTAGAGTTCTTAGTCCCCAAATACGCAAACTCCAACAATCTGACCTGGCTCTCAGATTTCAAGGCTCTTTCTTTAGCTGTTTTGATAGTCGAGAGGAGCACAAGGGTGTCTCCTTGAAATTCTAAGTAGTCTTCAATGAGCGCCATATTGATAGAACCATTGCCGAAGTAGAAATCACGGATGCTTGCTGCCACAGCTGTCTTATTATTACCCGGTTTCAAATCAACGGGAAGAAAACTTGTAAAGTTTGTTTGCATGAAGGTCAGCCAATTTGAAAAGTCTGCCTCGTCTGCCCTCATTGTTCCTTCCCTGTTGGTATATCCGTATATGATCGGAATCTCAGCGTATTTTCCTGATCTTAGAGTATCGATAGGAGCTTTACTCAGAACTGTGTTATTAGGGTTTAGTTTTGGATTCTCTAGACATGGAGCGAACAGTGGTGTATTATTGACGAACTTGAAGTCATTCAACGCAGTATTCAAAACGTTAATGTCAGTTTTGACTAGATGTCCTGCTAGTTTTGCTGGATTCTTGCCTTCGTACCCAAGTTTATCACCCAAACGTTCTGCGTACCCAATAGGATCGTAGGCTACGGCCCACGGAGCTAAGCTAGAACCACTTAAAACTATAGCTCTATGGACTAAGTTTTCTATTTGCGGTGACAGAGTCAACAAATCGACCATTGCTGCTCCTGATGCGTGACCCATTAGAATAACGTTGTTGTGATCCCCTCCAAATTTTCCAATATTCTGTTTGATCCATCTCAGTCCTTGGATAATGTCTTTCAAGCCAGCATTGCCTGGTGCTTCCTCAACGCCTAAGCATAGGAATCCGAAAATGGAGAGCCGGAAGTTTATTGATACGAATACAACATTTTGTTCGATCAACCTTCGGGGAGAAATGACTTGTGCATCGGAGGTGGTGTATTCATTTGCATTTAGCCACACCACAACTGGTTTCGGGCTGGTGGTGTTTTTGGTGAAGATGCTCAGGGTCAGGCAGTCCTCGACCCCGACGAGTCCCCGAAATGTAGGCTGGGCGCAGAAGATGTTGGTATCAACGGCTGTGAGTACTTCGTAGCGTGCAGGTGGAATCGGCGCCTGGAAAATATTTCAAGCACAATTTAAACTTTGAACAAGATAAGGCTAAGGCGTGACTGGTATTTTATAGATAAGGGACGCAAACAACTTTCTTATAGATACTATAAAATATATCCCTTCCGTTGTAGAAGTTTTATCAATTTATTCTCCAATTTAAGACACGTAGTAAACAAACATAGTATCAAAATATTTTATTACGTATATTACCAGTTATCAGGAATTGCCTCCATTTAAGTAAACTACAGGATCGATTTTCATTGAAACGAAGTGTTTGTAAATTCTACCTCGCGATAAATGGTATTGTTTGAGTTTTCCGTACTACCTACCCACGTACCTACTGTAAAGGTTATAATAATATTCGTGTGAAAAAAAAATGGTCTTTTCGTGTCGATGATTCCATATTCCATTATTATATTATAATTATGTAGCAGCGACTTCTTCCGCCCTCTATTCCGAACCCGTCGGAATAGAATGAGGGAGAAAAATCCACTCATGTTAATGAGTCGTGATTCAGGACTCGGATTTTTTATTAGTATTGTTTTTTAGGGCAGAACTTAGCCAAAATATGATCGTTAGCAGTAGCTTCGCATAGGCCTTTCATAGTGCAGGTGCTGCTTTTGCACAATATTAATTGCAAAACCTGATGATAAAAATACATTACTTTGTAAGTACATAATGTTGACATACATTACATTGACTAGTACAGAAATATATATATTATTTATTGGATCGTTTGATTGATCAACTTATCTGTCGTGAACTCATAAGTGATTGAATACCTACCAGATAAAAATATTGTCATTGATATCTGAATGTTTAGATATTATTAATTGGCCAACTGAAGTAAAGTCATCTCAGTTTACCCAATTCACTTATTTATGTTTTATGGTCAATATTATATTTGATTCGTCTAAACAGTGATTCATTTCAATTCTGGTATTGATCCAATAATTTCGCACAAATATCCCTGCTGACAATGACTGTAAAATGTGGTTTGATTCTTATTTTATCACAATCATAGTGTATGTTAATATTATGTTTTTCATTTCCTCTCTCGTTAACAATGACAGATCAGTAACTAGGTACCTACCTTTTAATTGCAGTAGCATCAAAATTGATTATTTTAATTGTGTTTTAATTGACCGAACTGTCTGATAAATAAATACCTCATTAGTTTATCTAAGTGATTTTGTTATTGTTAGTGGTTATTTGTTCGAGCCGTTAGGCTTAAAACACTAGGGCCATGGGGTCCGAGTGCCCATCTGGTTTTCCCAGAGATTGCCAAGCGGTTGGTCGATTCTTCACATGCCCAGAGGGCTGGCTTATTTTTTGGTCAAAGAATCAATATTGCCATACAACGTGGCAATGCTGCCAACCTTCTGGGCACCTTTCCTGTTGGCAGCGACGCGGACAAACTCTTCGATGCCCTATGATTCTTTCCCCTCCCATTTTTATATAATGAACGTGGCTGTACCGTCAAAATGAAAGGTATTGTGATCAATTGACACAATTACGCAATGACGCTGCAGGTCTAAATGAATCTCTACAAATCTCTTCCCGTCTTCTGCAACCACTTTTGGTACGCGAAATTATCAATCAGACTGAGGCACCGTACTTTGATTGAACACTGGTCTGTTACGCGCGGGATTCGTCTCAGTGTGAGTCAAGCTTAAGGCCAGGTCAAGAATGTCTTTCAATTCCTATAATACTAGGTTCTATTGAATCGAAGCATTGTTCTCGAAAAACGTATTCTTTTGAACCTTTCTTACAGAGTCTAAATCCCAGCAGTGGGAAGAAGAAGAAGATTATAGACTGATAAATGATTACCTATGTAAGTTCTAAACGTAATACGTTTAGATCAGGGATCACTCAAGAGTCCTTTAAAAAAAAAAAGAGTTAAAAGAGTGTTCTTTTGGCAGACGATAACCAGCGTTTTTTTAAAAGTAATAATCAAATATTAAGTAATAATGAACCAAAAAATAAAATAATTAATTAATATTAATATTTTTTTACTTTGATATTTTTCGACGGCAGAAAAGACAAAGCGCTGGCTAAATTAAATGACGTAAACAATTTAAATATTATAAAAATGTTTACATGGTTCGCACAAAATAGGTAGGTAGGCAGTCCGATTCCGGACCGCGGTCCGGCATTTGGTGACTTCGGGTTTAGATAATACATGTCCATACTATGGACATGTATTATTTTGATCAAATCTAAAGCTCTCCATGGCTGTTATTCCCTACCCTTCGTAGCGGAACTTCACGCAATCCTGTGATTGCGTTGACACAAATCAAAGCTACATTTAACGGAAACTAGGCTGGTTACAAACACCTTACCTTTCTACAGCTTCATATTGCAATTTGAACCTTATTCCGAAGTTGATAAGGTATAAAATACAGACCAACAGATAGATAGACATACCAACAGACGGACAGTTAATTTCGCATTAGTATTATGGATGTAAATTATGATGACAGCTACATTTATGGATCTATAAGTTTTCAATGATTACCTAGTTTTCTTCGAACCCTGATATTTCCTTAGTTAATATACTACTTACAATAATAATAAGTAATATTATTTATATAATATAAATAAGTAATATTCGAGTAATAAGTAATATTAACTAATAGATATCTCTAAGTAGATACAAGTATCCTCGAAGATATTATGAGTACCTACTTTATGTAATTAATATTGAAGGTAATTTGTACACATTACCTACGAATACGATTTTCCTAGTTACAGAAAGGTAGAGTTTATTATCTAATTTGAAATCTACATAACATGCAATAATATTACAATTACTTACATAATAACTCAGAATCAATCTGCCTATAAAGCCTTTTCCCAATTATATTGGGATCGGCTTCCAGTCTAATCGGATGCAGCTGAATACCAGTGTTTTACATAGAGCAACTGTCTATCTGACCTCCACAACCCAGTTACTGGGTAACACGATACCCTTTGGTAAGACTGGCTGTCAGACTTTAGGGTTTTATAACTACTACTAAAGACAGACTGACGGCTTAACGTGCTTTCCGAGCCACAGACGGATCTCAATATGTAATGGATGGTCACCCATCCACGAACCGACCTCGGCAAACGGAGCTTAACCCGTGTGTTTGTTATTATTTAGCCACCAATACCCCCACCAATTATGATAACTATCAGGATGTTTTTTTTTAAACGAGGCGAAACATACGTATTTTGCAAATAATTTGATTGTCGTTATTAATAAATTTGTTTAGCACATGCGATTAAAAGAGTTATGAATATAAATATTGATGAAAGAGAAGAAAGTTCAAAGAAAAGATGAATGGATTGCGTCAGGGATGCTATTATTGAGAATGATAATGGGACGGCAGACAGGGAGAATGTTACTCAATCACGCAAAAACGGCTGAACGGATTTGGATGAAATTTGACATACAGATAATTTATAACCTGGATTAACACTTAATTAAAATATCTTATTAAGTAGTACGTTCCCGTGGGATAATTTCCAACCGCTACACGGGTGAAAGCTGGTGGAAGATACAAACAATTGACGCAACGCCAAGTTACTTGAAACGGAACCGGCAAAAGAGAAATAATTGATTTGAAAACTGTGGTTTTTAGGAGATAAACAAAGGCATTGATAAAGGAATAACCAGCAATTTATCACACAAACAAACAAAACATTATAAAATAAATGAATAACATCTTTTGAATAAAATGATTTTCTGTTTGTGAGTCAACTTGTTAAAAAAAAAACATTGCACAACATGCAATGAGATGTAATCAGATTGGGGGGACTTACACTGGTCACTTACTAATTATATATTTTGCTCATATTTACGTTGCAAAATATATTTTATCTAAACGGTGTTTTAAACCACAAATATTCTTGCCAAAATGGAACAACACATGACGCCATAACGTTCGCTAAATAATATGTAAACAAACAGAAAATGTGTACAGCAAATTGCCGAAACCACCTATTTTTAGATACCGCGGACATAAGTTTCGCCATTCATCCTTCCTTCCATACAAATCTAAGGGTAGACACCCACTACCAGCACGCGTAGTATGACAACCATAAAAACGGGTTCTGTCGACGGAAGAATAGACAAAATGACAGATTGTGATTGTTTATCTGTCATTTTGTCTGTTCTTCTGTCGACAAAACCCGTTTCTATTGTGGTCATGTTATGCGTGCTGCAAGTAAAAGGTCTTATTAATTCGCTTACCTTAAACCTGTTTGCTCCTGATGTCGGTCCCGCATACGGTATACCATAGAAAGCATAATAATCTCCATCGGCTGCCTTAGATCCTTCCACAATACCTTCTGTAGTATCCACTCGGAAACCATGCGCGTACGCAAGGAAAAACACAAACAATGCGCACACTAACATAGCTACACGCACCAAGAAATTATTCTTTTTTTAAACAGAATGCGCGCGCGCGCGCTCGCCTCTATAGACCGTGAACGAATGACAGATGATTCGCTTTTTTTTATCTACGCCCGGCTGTATCGGTATTATCAGTACTTGCTTTTATCAATGAGGTCATCGCACAGATTATATAATTTACTCAGGAGACAGTTTAAATATGGAATCGTTGTTTTTTTTTTACTTTCTTATGAGTAGCGGTCACTTTTCATTATGCGCTGGAGTTTTAAGAACTACGTCATACTGTATGACTGTGTCTAGGTAATTGAATAGACTTTTGTGATCGTGTTAGTGCGTGGGCGCAGAAGTGATGTGAAGAGGTCATTTGTGAATTTATATTTGTTATTTGATACTCAGTTGCTTTATTAGGAAATGAAGGAAGGATAATATCATCAAATCAGCCGGAAATATAACTTTTAACCAAAGGTTTCACGTGCTGCAACAGAGGACAGGCGACTCATTGGTGATTGCCGTTTGTTGATACCATGCACGCACTCTCATAGGAGGACAGTATTTGACAAAAAGTTTCCAGAATTCGGGTGTCATGTTCAGGCCCACTTTCACCACTATTCACTAATGCATTGCGCGGTAAACGAATTTAATTGTTGTTGTTACACTTCTGTCAATCGTTTGAAAAAGACAGAGACAGAATGATGTTTTAAATACGTTTAGCGTTAAATGCGTTTAGTGATGTTTGAAATTTCACGGGAGCTACAGTATTGTCATAGGATGAGTTTCAGGCGAATAAGGTCGCAGAATGAAGGAAGTCCGAAATATGATTGTTTCATGAACTGTCACGTTAACTCTCTCACAGGAAGAATTACAAACACGGTTTTTTGTGGATGTTGTAGTTTTGTTTCTGTTCGATTTATTTGGAGTTACCGATACATTGTCTGACTACTAATGTTTTGATTGTGATTCATCGGTTAGTGTTTTTAGGGAAGTTGTATATAGTTATCATAATTAGGTGAATCACAAAGTGACACCAAGTTACCGTCGTAGTAGAGTTATCAATTTTAAAAAAACATTATTTTTAAGGCAAAATAGTATCGAATATACAACACATCATGCCTTGTTCCCCGAAGGGTAAGGCAGAGGTGTACCCATAGGTACACCCACATTGCGCCAGTGATGTTTAAGTCCCATGTAATAGGGGGCGAGCCGATTGCCATCAACTGGGCACAAATGCAGACTCCGGATTGGTATTGAGAAATTCCAGATGGAAAAACCCAATAACACTTTGCCCGACTCGGGAACCAAACCCAGACCTCATGCTCAGCAGTAGCTCTTGCAATCACTAGACCAACGGGCAGTGAGATAGTTAGTTTAACATGTTTTTAGATAGTTAGAAAAACCCAATATCACTTTGCTCTACCCGGGAATTGAACCCAAGACCAGGATCCAGTATAGATTATAATACTCAGGTCCTCAGAGCGGGTTTTCCCATAAAAGCAATTGATAAATTAATCATTCCATTAAATACAACGTCATATTCGAGAATTTTATTCGTTTTTAACGTTGGAAGTGATGAAACAATTTAAAAGAAATTAAGATATAAAACGTCGTATCTTAGGCACCGATATTGAGTATATCGGAAAGCCATTAATCATGTGACAGTGAATCCACTACTCGGGCCCAGTGCAGGTTGGTATTGTCACACGTCTTCGAATTATACGATACCGGTTTCCTCCCGATGTTTTTCTTCACCGTTTCGAGAGCACATTCATACATTCTGCCTAGCCTTTTCCCAATCATGTTGGGGTCGGCTTCGAGTCTAACCGGATGCAGCTGAATACCAGTATTAAACATGGAGCGACTGCCTATCTGACCTCCACAACCCAGTAACTGGGTAATACGATACCCCTTGGTAAGACTGGTTGTCAGACTTTCGGGTTTCCGACGACCCATAAGGACTGTTAAAGATCCACGAATGACAGCAGGGACCAACGGCTTAACGTGCTTTCCGAAGCACGGAGGAGTCTCGGTATGTAACGATGGTCACCCATCCACGGACCAACCCCGGCAAGCGCAGCTTAACCTGATGGATTGACCCGTGCGGCTGTTATTACTTAGCCAAGAGCTCCTCCCGTTTTGAGAGCAATGGTGATAAAATAATTTACGGAAAGTAAAGCGCCTGGTAGTACCAACCAGGGGCCTTATTATGAAGTATTAATGCCATCATTATTCCACTGCGAAAAAAGGATGGTGCTATCGGCCTTGTATAGCTCCGTCTCTCTATCACACTGGAAAAATGGTGACATTAATACGTCATAATACGGCCTCAGTACCCAATTCAATTCCAGTTTGTAAGTAAAGTACCAAGTTACCATATAATCCCTATTTATAACCGTTAAACACTGGTGTTTAGACTGAAATCGATCAGACCTGGCCTTGGCTATATAGTGTGCCGTCGTGCTTGCATGATTTGTTGTAAATCGTACATTAATAACTTTTAACTAGGTGCTAGGTAAATAAGAGATGTTTATGGATTGAAAAAAGCCAGCCCCAAATTGGACTACTGCATCAAGTTAGATAGCTTATTATTAAAGATAGTTGATTGATGCAGGCGTGACTTGGCGGAAATCCACTATTAAATACAATAGATGTAGATCCGGCGTGGCAACACGTCGTGTTCGGGATCGCGACAAGTCAATTCGTCATCCTGAGGATGCCTCGTTGAGAGGTGAAACACGTGTCGATTTCTTACAGAGTTTTTTTATGACTCTTTAAGAATAGTTAAGCGGAATAGGTTACTAATTATATCTACGTCTATTGTAGCTTGTTATTAATTAATTTAGTTGGTAGGTACTTTAAATACATAAAAGTGCAGAGGCGGACGGACTTAATGCCCGTAATAGTTATTATAGCCGTTGTGTTCGTGTTGCTGTCGATTCCATTCCGGAAATCGAGTTTTCCCATTGGGAAACTCTCAGTAACCGACCGGATTACTTTATTTACTGATTACCGGATTAAGAGGTTTGTTACGATTAACCAATAAGCTTGTGACATATTTTGTACGTTACTGGTGAAATCTGGGTAACGATTTCAATCGTAGATTTTCCCTCACCGTACTAAGTCGCACGAAAAAGTGTCCATACTGAGGAGAGCGAGCTCATACACTAACAATGGCGTTTCCATGACAATCAAGTCGGAAGTCTCGGCGCACCGTGTGTGGCGGAGGTGTCAAAATGGAACAGCACCGCGACCATTTTTTGACGCGGCAGGGCAATTCTACGATTTTAATCTTTGGATATACCGACTAAATATGGCTTCTCTCTCAGAAAATAGAGATGGGACATTATGTTCCATAATATCGTTTTCGTTTTACTAATAATTTCAGTTACTAGGTATATCTTATCGGGCATAAATATCGCAGATAATTGTAGCGAGATAATCCACTTTTGATACCGTTATCAAATAACAACGAACATTCAATAACAACAATAACATTATTGTATTTTATAAATAAATGAATTTATGGGTTAGAAACTTTCGTACTTTAGCTTGAAACCTAAACTCGCAGAATGAAAAGAATAAGCAGCGTAATATTCAATTAAGCCTCATGCATACTGGCGCGACGCGACTCAAATAATACAATTTCTACGAAAACTTCACGGTAGAACAATTACCAGTTCCCGTCGCGCCAGTCTGCACGAGGCTTTAGTAAAAACTGTTTCTGTTTTTGTGTTTGCTTTTCTAACTGAACAGACACTGTGCTGCTGGCGAGTTTGTTGCGCCATTTCTTCTTCCCAGCTAAAGCACTAGGAGGTGGTGAAGGGTTAGCGTTTTGGGGGAATGTCTTATGTAATTTTGACTTTCGAAAGGTGCTGATTCTCAGCCTAGTTTGAATAAATGACTTTTGATTTTGATAGCTTGCCTACCTGTGCAGGGTGTGCCGGACATGAATAGTGTCGCCACACGTGGAAGTCATTTTAAACATGATTTAAACAAAAGCTCCCCTTTTATTATTCGGTGGTGAATTTCGCGGTATTTCAATGACATGTAGTAGCAGTACAGTCACGCGAACAAGTTGTAACCTCCATTTTAATTAGTTATTTATGCACATATAAAGGTTGGTATTTGCGTGTCGCTGTATTAGGGTTGTGAGGTGAACTAGTTTTGTATGTTGTATGGAATTTGTAATAAAATTTTCATTGTTCTGGTTTAGGCAGAGGTGTACCTATTGTACACCCACATTTCGCCAGTTATGTTTAAGTACCATGTAATGGGGGGCGAGCCTATATTGTCATTTTTTATTTTATTTGATAAGGGAAAACAAACAGTAGTATATTAAACATAAACATAATAAACTTAATAATTAATATAACGAATATACCACCCACTACATTTTCCACAACCGGGCATAAGTCCAGACTCCGGACTGCTACTGAGAAATTCCAGATAGAAAAACCCAATAACTCTTTGCCCGACCTGGGATTCGAACTCAGGAGCTTATGCTCAGCAGTAGCGCTTGCGATCACTAGACCAACGAAGCAGCCAAGATTAGTCTAATAATATAAGGTGCTATAAAAATATCTGCCACGGCTTTAATGAGAGGTAGTATTGTGTTTAAAGATAACAATAGTGAAGAAATTTCGTACCCCGGCACAGTTAAATCAATTTGAGAAAATAAAGTAGTTAAATAAACATTGACTCTACTCTGCATAACGTGGTTCACAAATTACGCGCGAAGTGCACTTCGTCAATGAAAACAACTGCTATCTCTTTCCATCTGTTCTGTGAATGAAAACTGAAATCAGCTGACTAGTTCGTCACTTGCAAATTTATACGTACAATTTTTTGTATGAAAAAAAATATGACACATGATCAATAATTTATCTTTACTATTGTAATCTATAAACACAATACTATCTCCCATTGCAGCCGTGGCAGATATTTTTATAGCACCTTATATATGCTTATATTGCTCCGTATCGAAGTAAATTTATAGGTATACCTCCAAAACCTACAGAAGCTATGTCAATAAGACCATTGTATTGAATATATCAATAGTACTACAATACCAAATGGTTCACCACTGACCGAGCTGAGCCGAATTAACTAGGTATAAATTATTACTCGATACCGAATCTGTCGATAATGGGGAACTGTCGATAATGGGGAACTGTTGATAATGTGGAACTGTCCATAAAGGGGAACTGTGGGTATGGACGCTTAATCTTGCTTTGTTCACGTTGAATGTTATGTTTTATATAACAAACTGTTATGATCGATAGTACACGTGTTGAATAGTGTTTTTCATTTTGATCGGTTCTTTACAAAGTACGAATAGGTGGAGAGTGCCTTCTCCTTGACACTGTACAATATATATATATATATTTGTCGGAGAAGGGTAGGTGTCTCTTCGTTATTAGATATCAGCCATATTTTAACGGCTTATTCCCAGGAGATCCAAATAATTTTATTCCCGGCGGCTCGAAATTATTAAAAAATATATATATATTAATATTTAATAAAATCTTTCCCATGAGCTCCAAAAAATTTAAAGTACCTAAGTACTTATATATTTAAAATAAAATTAATTTATGATTCAACAAACAAATTACTAGAGTAGTGCGACCATGTCGAACCTCCCGTCCGCCGGAATAATTCTTTTTGGAGCTCCTGGGAATAAGCCATATACATACTGTGGGCGTACTATGGGCAGTGTTGGTTATTGCGTAATAGAAAAACCGTTTGTAAATTAATCACACTAGTAATTCACGCACATTGTAGGTACACAATACAACTATACGGAACGCGCGACAGTTTCAAATGTATTCACTGCTTGACCGACCAACTCTGCTCATCCCCTGTAGACTGTGTATCTCTGACTCTAGATCCCGTTTTATTGTAGACTCTGTCGAGCTGTATGATGCCCCGATTTGTCAAATCAGTGACGTATTTCCAACATATGGATATTAATTAATTTTACCTACATTTGACTTGAATCAATCTGCCAAGCCTTTCCCAACTATCTTGGGGTCGGCTTCCAGTCTAACCGGATGCAGCTGAATACCAGTATTTTACATGGAGCGACTGCCTATCTGAGCTCCACAAACCAGTAACTGGGTAATACGATACCCCTTGGTAATACTTGTTGTCAGACTTTCGGGCTTCTGACGACCCGTAACGACTGTCAAAGATCCACGAGTGACAGCCGGGACCAACGGCTTAACGTCCTTTCCGAGGCACGGAGGAGTCTCGGTATGTAAAGATGTTCACCCATCCACGGACCAACACGCGGTTGGTCTATGGTTGGCTTTGTGATTCTACCGAATAAAGTAAAATCTTTCTCTATATAGATTAATTGCACCACGGACGCGTCCGGATAAAATTAATGATCCACGCATTGTGAGGCAAATAATATATATATTTGTATTTGTGATACATGTCATTCGACCTGTTGGATTTTCATGTATATTTTTTATCCTGTTTTGTTTTGATGTTCCTGATAGCATACGAGGGTTATGGTTTTTTTACAATTTTCATAACTCAAAGCCCCTATGGCTTTGAGTTATGAAAATTGTTTTTATTTTCGGCGTTGCGTTCCTTTTTTCGAACAATAATAACACCTATGTTCTAAACAGCGAACTTCAACATTGTTATTATGGCCCGCGATAATTCCTTGCAAAGCTCTCGTAATAATTATCTAAACGTTAGCCTGAGCTGGTTAACTAGATTTCCCCCTTAACAAAAACAAGCTCGTTATAATGTTATCATCGTCATACTGTTAATGTACTTTAATGGCTTGGCTTTAATGACTGTCTCGTTGGTCTAGTGGTCGCAAGTGGGACTGCTGAGCATGGGGCCCTGGGTTCGATTCCTAGGTCGAGCAAAGTGTTAATGGGTTTTTCCATCTGTAATTTCTCAGTAGCAGCCCAGTCTGGATCTGTGCCCGGTTGATGGCAATAGACTCGCCCCCTATTAAATGGGACTTAAATCTAACCTACGAAATGTGGGTGTACTAAAAGTACACCTCTGCCTAACCCTTTGAGAAATACAGGCGTGATGTTATGTTGTGTACTTTAGTGGTCGAGTCTTCAGGCGTGGTTTGTGGTAATGGATGATTTTCATAAATACTTTGTCAACACTTGTAAAACCAAAATTATGCGACTGTAGGCGTAAGTTCAAATGGCAAATTATAGAAATTGATAAAGTGAGTAGGGTTAGGTAATTATTTCCTATTAACTTCCACCCGCGGCTTAAAAACTAGACTATATGTCCTTCTCCAGGGCTCAAAGTATCCCCATCACCAAAATTGGTTCAGCCGTTTAGCCGTGAAAGCGTAACAAACAAACATACAAGCATACAAAAAATGTAATCTTTTATCTTTATAATATTATTAGTTTATATAAGCCGTGTGCCCGATGGGTTTTCCCATCGACAAAAATGACGAAATTCCCTACAAACTTTCACCCCCTATTTAACCCCTTTAGAGGACTAATTTTCAAAAATCCTTCCTTATTGCTCACCAGTTTAAAAATAAGTGTGCAAAATATCATGCCTCTAGTCTAGACAGCTCCAACGATTTAGGCTATGCTTTTCTGTCATTGAATTAAAGTTAAAAAAAAAAGTAGATTTACACTGTTTGTCCACCGCACCGTGAACAGACGTCACGTTCACGGTGCTGTGGACAAACGGCCTCAGGTTAGGACTTATAAACTAAAACTTCCAACTGTTACTTCAGGATGACTGGCTAAAAGTTACTAGCTTCGGCCTTCAGGCTTCTGAAATTTGGCATGATGTAATTACTTATACCTTCTCCAAGTTAAAAGCTCTTAAAGAAATATTCTGTACAGAAAAAAAGCTACCTAGGTAAGCAAATTTTACTAGGTTCTATTAACTCTAACAATACTCCGCCTTGGTTTTTTAGCGCCAGGAAAACTCAATTAATTGAATTTGCATACCAGGTTACTTCTAGTCTACATAGTTTTCAAAGAAAGTTGTACCCTATTCTTGAGTACCTAAGACTCTAATTGATACTTTAACTTAAAGTGTCTGCCAAAGGGCTTAGGTATTCAAGGGAATTTGTACTATATTTCTAAGGAGGTAAGGTATTTAGTAAGTTTGTATTGTTTACATTTTTCTTGCGTGTATGTAAATGAGCGATTTATGTATGTTTTAAGATTGTATGATATGAAAAGTCTTAGGTTAGTAGGTAGGTATAGGACACAAGTAGATCTCTAACGAGTTTATTATTATTATTTATAATAGTGAAGTGCCTCGTTGGTCTAGTGGTCGCAAGCGGTACTGTTGAGCATGAGGTCCTGGGTTCGATTCCCAAGTCGGGCAAAATGTTATTGGGTTTTTCTAGGATTTGTTGATGTTAATAGGCTCGCCCGCTATTACATGGGACGTATACTAGTTTTTTTTTTTATCTAAAAGAAAAGTTTAAAATTTGGATTAAGTAAATTGTTTTTGTGTAACAGGAATCTCCCTCAAGATGGAGGCCTCTTTCAAAGATTGGCATTTTGATCCAGCAATTTTTTGATATCATCATCCGATCGTGCGTAAGGTTTGCATTTGCGCGTTAGCATGGTATCATTCTTTTGCCTAGTTATTTGTATCGTGGCAGCTACATGGTGTGACCTTCGCTGCAGTTACGAAGGTCGGCACGCCAAGCTAGGGGTTGCGGAAGTGGGCCAATTATAGCTGGATTTATACTGCGTCGACTGCACGATACGGGTTCTTTATTTGTAATAGTTATACTTTGGTCACTGACGAACAAAAGATTGATTGTACGGTCAGCGGAGTTTTAGACACCATTTATTTTAGCATTAGACAAATAACGTCTAAATAACAACAGTTATTGTGTTGTTGAAATTACCTGCACTTTAGAGTTATTTTCTTAATGTAAATGGTAAATAGATTACATTGCATTGTATTGTATTTTTATATTTATCGTGAAATATCGGAGTTTCTTATACGTTTATATCGAAATAACGAAAGGGTGTTAACCGATAATTGTCTAATTTTATAATAGGTACATGGAGTATAGTATTATGTCTAGTGCAACGAATAATTTTTTTTTTAAATTTTTGACTGATTTTCCATACAAAATTTTATTTCACGAATAAAATATATCTTTGGTTCAATCAGCCCATAAAGGCAGAACTGTACCGCAATATAAATGAGGGGGACTTGACTCGAGCAGATTCTAGGGATTAATATCGAAACGTTTTCATCAGCAACAGGTCTTCTTTTCATTAATGGCTTGAATTGAAGAGGCCATAACGTTGAAAGTGCAATAAGGCACGATAGTTTCAATCAGATTGGACAGGATTCCATTATATTTGAATATGGATGGCGAATTTGTTGCGCCACTTCTTTTTCCCAGCTAATAAATTTTGACGGTGAAAAAGTGCTGATTCACAGCCTAGTTTGAATAAATGACTTTTGGTTTTTGGGGAAGGAAACGAAAGATTTGAAGATTGATAGTACTCTTTCACACATACAGTGTGATTCTTCATAATGTGCACATATCGAAATGGGGGAATCTATGCTTAATTTTATCGACGGAAAAAATAAAAAAATAAATCTAAATACATTTTTTTTTCCATTTTTTTTTATTTAAAAAAATTCGTCTTATTGAATTCTTTTACGATTATTGTAAAATTGATTAAAAAACAGATTTTTGGACGAAATACCTGTTTATTTTCAATTGAGGGTTTTTTGGGTTTAATTGGGAGGGCTTTTTCCCACAATTTTCATTTTATAAGAGCACTTAATTATTACCAACCAATCATTATGGAGTTTGTTTCATCGCGATAAATCATTTAAAAGTTACACCGTTTTTTTACATTGGGGTAAAAAATACAAAACAAATAAAAACGTTTGTCAAATTAAGCATAGAATCCGTCATTTCGATATGTGCACATTATGAAGAATCACACTGTATACTAATGACTTACTTTTAAGACTTTTGGAATATCTACGGGTACTACTAATTGCGATTGCCGTTAAGATTTAAACCAAAACGCTAAAGGACATAAATGTATTTTCCCCTCCGGGCGTTTCCTCTCAAATCTACCTTTTAAATTTGTAAATACATTTCGTTAGTCGCCTTTCATTCATCCTCTCAACATGACCAAACTATCTTAGCATACCTACTCTTTTCAATTATTGTCACTACATTTTCCTTTAAGGCTGAGGAATGATGTTTTATAGCAACGGTGCGGACCGTTGCTATAAAACATCATTCCTCAGCCTTTAATTCCGCATATAGTTCAATTACCAGTAAAAGATTTAAAAAATGTGAACTTGCACTAGCAGCGCCAGAAAATCTAAAAATATCTGCACTAGCAATTGAGGACAGCGGACAATCACCAACCATGGCATCCAATTTGCAGTCAATTATTGGCAGGAATGGCAGGCCACATCGAAGAATACCAAGCACGCTCTATTAAAACCGACTCTCGTGCACTTTTTTAATGAAATTGCTCAATTTTTCATTTTATGGGTTTTTCTTTATGACGGAGTTTATGAGTTAACGTGATGTTATAAGCTCGAGCAGGTTACTGGATGTAAAGATAGAATGCAGCTTTCTTTTGTTTATTAAGAGCATAATGTTCATAATTTATCATCTACTAGCTTTAGATCGCGGCTTCGCTCGCGGCTTTGCTCGCGGGGGCATCTTATAGTGTTAGATGCGCGAGGGGATGATTGGGTGGGGTGTGTGTATAGTGTGAGTGTGTGTGTGTGATTTAAGGTGGTAGTCAATTTGCTATACAATTGCTTGACTTAACTTATAACCGACAATGACGTGTACAGCGCCTTACAAAGCGATTAGCTAGATTTAGACTTGTAGATTGGTATCAGACAAAAATTACAATAACTGACCTGAAATTGACCTCGATTTTGCCTGGTGGAAAGCGAAGAAAGAAGTCTACGATGAAAAGAGCTAACCCAGAAGATGATTCACTCTATGTGGGTTATATGTGGAAGGGAACAGAGACGCTAGCAGAGTGTTCCACATTTTGGACGTACGTATATTAAATGGTGACCAGTAGCGCTGACTAAAGAACATCGCCCATTATAACATCACTGCTCCAGCGCAGCAATGTCGCCAACGCGCTGTAAGCAAGGCGACCGCTAGTCGCCAACGCGCCGTAAGCACGGCGACCACTAGTCGCCAACGCGCCATAAGCAAAGCGACCGCTAGTGGATATATCAACCAAGTGCAGATAGTACCCTGCAGTAGGATCAGGTCGTGGAGCTCGCTTGAGCTTGTTTATAAAATCTTTTATTCTTTCTATCTTTTACTCTTTTTCTTATAAAATTTCCAAATGTCTTAATAATTTGTTTTCTTTTTCAGGTAAGGCATACAAAACTAACAATACTAGAACATCATTATCTTCATCCGTAAGTAAGCGTACACATTTACACATGAAGAGGTGTTTCCTGCGACCCTCCATTCATTCGTACGGTCCGGTACATCCATGGTACATCAGAATCAATTAGATGGCGCTCTTGTGCCAGCTGCCAATGCCTTTAGGGTTGCCCCACAAACATAATTATTATGTCGGAAATATATGAAATATACAACTGACGAAAATATTTAAGTAAAGTCACATCTTATCTTTAGCGTAGAACTTAAATAATAGAGTAAAACCTATTTCAGAAATTGTGTTTTTTTTATAATTCGGCATGTCACAATATCGTGGTCGTCGACGTCTAAGATTTAACCGTTGATGTTAAAACATTGGAGCACTTTATTTATTATTATCGTAACGTGGGACGAAAATTTAATAGCGTCTTCATATTTATTATCGAACTGCTTGCTTTAGGATCGTAGCATTTAGCAGGTGGCGTTCTGTAATAGTTTCTGCCTACCCCCATGGGAAGACGGGCTGAGTTTATGTACCTATATGTGTGTGTGTGTATGTTGCTTGCTCTTCTGTCAATGCAATTGCCACGCTAGCAACTTAGCAAACAGAATAGAATTGTTGGGTTAACGTTCGAAAACGTTGAGTTGCAAATCTTTTTGAAGTTTAGCGTTGAATACGAACTGGATTTGTCAGCAAATTGAGTTTGGAAAAGACTTTAGAAAACCGAGGCAGGAGGAACGTCCCACATTCTTGAATTTCTTAATTGGCAATACTTTTTTAGGCATGTCGTTGCTATGGTGATTTAAAAGCAAATGCGGTTTTGGTGTCTCGATTATGCGAATATATTATTTAACTTACGTACCTAATAACATCATAACATAACGCTTGTATTCCTCTTAGGCTTAGGCAGAGGTGTACCTATCTATAGTACCTACACCCACATTTCGACAGTTATGTTTAAGTCCCATGTAATAGGGGGCGAGCCTATTGCCATCAACCCTGCACACATTCAGACTCCGAGCTGCTACTGAGAAATTCATGTTTGTAAAACACAATAACTCTTTGCTCGATCTAGGACTCGAACCCAGGACCTCATGCTCAGCAATAGCGTTTGCGACCACTACGTAGCGTAGCGTATTAAATCGTAGTGGGTTTCTATGTAGAAGAACAGCACAAGTGTCATAGTTAATTTGAAGGGCATTGTATGCGTAAGCACGCCGCATTACAGTAACTTATTATATATTTTCCTGTGAAAAAATAGACACAAAATACTTCCAAGGAATCTAAGTTCTTTGCTTCTGTGGCATCTACAACACAACTACTCATCAAAGACCTGACGTCACACAAATCTTGCATCGCGCAATTAGAGTTCACCGCTCGATCAACATATATAAGACTTCCCGACATCAGTCGTTGGGCAGTTGCCCGCCAGACACAACACCAGTCTGGTCGGAGGATCCTTCCTTTTCTATAGAGGATGAGTGAACTTTACATCCTGTTCCTCATGCCTCTAAACTTCATATATCGCTCCAAATCATTTGTAGGATGACTTCCAACATATTCCAACCACGCTCATCATGGCTAATCATCCAAGTAGTCCTCAGACTCCTCACAGATAATTACGAGACCTTTCAGTAGATTAAACTCCTGAAGACGAACGTATTTTAAATAGAGCATACAAATTGCCGGCCATTTGCCTCAACGACTCCCATCCCACGGCTAAGTAACTATTTATACACCAAGGTTCTAGGAGGCTTTCAGTTGTGCTTGTGGTTTTAAAAAGTGCCTATAAATCAAAGTAACGATGGATGGATCGTGTGACTGATGAAATGTCTAGAAAGGAGGTGACAAATGAGATGAAAATTGAAACATGGTTTATTGTTTTTATTAACAAGTGAATTCACTTGTTAACCTTTGGTATGTGAACACGGATCCACACGAGACACAATAGATTTTTAATTGTGTCTGTAATTACGGCGTACGAAAGGTTAACAAAAACAATAAACCATGTTTCATTTTTCAACTTGTTAATAAAAACAATAAACCATGTTTCATTTTTCAACTTGTTAATAAAAACAATAAACTATGTTTCAATTTTCATCTCAGTAGTCACGTCCTTTCTAGACATTTCATCAGTCACGCGATCCATAACAACTGCTGTTTGAGCATTAACTCATTCGCTTATAAGAGAATTATGGAAATAGAAACCATGCTAAGCTGAACCATGAATTTAACCGCCTCTGTGGTCTAGTGGTTAGACCACCTGTCTCAGACCCAGAGGTCCCGGGTTCGATTCCCAGTGGGGCAAAATTTTCTGCTCGGTTTGGTTGGTGGTAGGGCTTGTTTTAAGGCCGCCTGGCTAGCTACCACCATCATATCTAAGTCTGTCGCCATAACAACAATGTTACCAGCATTCTTGTGTTCCGGCAGTAAGAGGTAAGATAGCCAGTTCCTCTGTGGTTGAGGATTCCGGGTGAAGCTCGCTTCTACCTTCGGCCTGATCATTACTGACCATCAGGTGAGATTCAGGCCAAGAGCTTCCCCGTTGTGGTTAAAAAATAAATTGAAGGCAAGAGGATGATGGCTATATTCTATGTGTTACATTTTACGTACAGTCAATTTACTCGGTATCGTATTTCCCAGTAACTGGGTTGGTGCAGTCAGATAGGCAGTCGCTCGATGTAACATTCTGGTATTCAGCTGCATCATCTATCTAATTGCATAACATATTCTCGTAAACGGTTCAGACTAATCTGTTTAGTTTTGACAGTTCAACAACATTCATTGCGTTATTTACGTTGTTGAGCAGTTTTTTTTTTTTAACTTATGAAGCAATGGATTAGCAATCTGTTTCAAAACGATTTAACTTTAGGACCATGTTTCCGTGCATGCAATCAAATGCACTGCAATGCATTATAACATATTAGATAGATTAGAGAATATTCTAGAACATGTAACGCTTGCGTAGCCTGGAGTACTTAAACATCATTGAAACAATTAGGAATATATTCAAGATATTATACCAAATGACCTTCGATTATATAAGTAACAATGACGTTTGAAATAGATTTAATAGGATTCATTTCTAAATTCCGCACTAACTTTCCACGTTTATTTTTGAACTATTTGCACCACGTTAAATTCTTGGGCCCGTCACCTGTTACTTCGATGATAATGTTACAACACCCTCCGTTGTCCTTTGTTCAAGATCTTTTAATTCAAAGAGCCCCCTAACCTTGATCCATTTGTTACAAACTCCTTACAATATTTGCTTATAAATATAACAAACCAGTTATTTAAGATCTCTTGTGTTATTGACTTTGTAATATCAAATGCTTCCGTTAAGTAAACCGGGATGTGTCTAAATGTATTGGCCAGAAGTGAGAAAGGGACAAAAGCATTATTTGTGGGGTGATGAAAGGGAGGGGTATATGTTCGTATTTATTCGCATCGGAGATGCATGCGTGCGCGCCGGTTTTAAGAACAGTCTTAAAAAGTAAACAAAAATATTGTTTTAATGAATATTATAATAGTGCAAATAATTATATATTTTTATGTTTTTGTGTAATGAAATGTGTTAAATCTGTGTTAAAGTGCTGGAATAGTAAACTAGTGACTAAAATGTGTGTTTCTGTTTTATAAGTATTTGGACACAATGTGTGCTGTAGTAATCAAGTATGTTAAGGTCAGAGCTCATTTAAATATTACTATCGTCCATATTGTATTTGAATTCTGCAATTATATTACTTGAGATGGTTAAGATCGCATTTTAAATTAGTCGTACCGAAGTACGTGTTGCATTGCATCCTCTCACCATCGTTATATATTTGTAGGATGTTATTGTTGCTGCTACTCTTATTGCTAATGACAAATGACCTCAATGAAAAAGAGGTTCATAATTTAATTTTCGTATGCATGTTTAAAATGCATGTGTTCGAAAAGAGCGTTTTCCAAGCAGCCAAATTGTGTGGAAAGTGCCACTTTTTCACACAAGTGCTTTTTACTCGCACACGCACTCTGTAAAGTCGAGCGGGGCTAGTTTGACTGTTGGGTAATTTATTCTGACTAATATAGTAATAGTAACTCCCCTTGGTAAGACTGGTCGTCAGAAGCTCGAAAGTCTGACAACCAGTCTTATCAATACCAAGGGGTATCGTATTACCGAGTTACTGGATTGTGGAGGTCAGATAGGCAGTCGCTCCATGTAAAATACTGGTATTCAGTTGCATCCGGTTAGACCGGAAGCCGACCCCAACGTAGTTGGGAAAAGGCTAGGCAGATTGATTGGGTAATTCTGACTAATGAGAATAATTGTATTGATACAAGTGATTTGAATATTGAAAACGACCATAAAATTGAAAATGCATCTAAACTAAAAAGGCGCTTCATGTAACCTTTACTTGCGACATAACCGTGTTACTTGTACTTAAGTAAATTTATGTAACCTGTCCTGCTGGTTTTAATGGTCTCCCTACATTATCTAGCAGTTGATGGCCTGCGAAGTCCGCGTCTGCGAAGCCCTATTCGTTACAATGGAATCTTGGATTGTTACATTACAGGCGAATACTGCCGGTGAGGGACCTCCTCAATGCAAAACAGTAAATTCGTAATAGCAAACAGCAAATCTCAGCAAAGTTTACTACGACCGTAAAAGTAAAAAAAAAATACTTTTAAAAACTCCGCATTCGTGCACTCTATTAACTTAGCACAGGTAAAAGTAATGTATTTATCTTGTTCAGAACTTTTAATGGGGTCGAGACTGATCGGCGCGAAGTCGAAAAACATTGAAACTGAATTTTGCTTAGGTTGAACTTAGTTTTTCTAGTAACAATAGCGTTTTTCAGCAAGAAATGGGTCAAATGGGGCAACTAATTGGTGAAAACTGTCATTGGAACAGCTTTGTAGCTAAGTTGAGAACTTTTTGGGGTTCCGTAAGGATGCTAAAGGATGCTAAAGGGACCCTATTACCATGGCTCCGCTGTCCATCCAGGGCTATCTTTTGAACCGTTATAGGTAGACACTTGACAGTTGACATCGTTTTAGAGGTACCTAAGTATGAGGAAAAGTGTGTAAAGTTCACTCGTCGTAGAAAAGGGAGGATCCTCCGACCAGCCGGGTGTTGTGTCTGGCGGGCAACTGCCCAACGCTTGATGTCGGATTGTCTTATATATTATCTGGCGGGCAACTGCCCAACGCTTGATGTCGGATTGTCTTATATATTATTATGTTGATCGCGCGGTAAACTATTACTGTGCACGCAGGATTTGTGTGATGTCAGGTCTTTGATGCGTAGTTCGCATATGGCGTTGTAGATGCCGCCACCGTTGTAATTCCACTTATTTTCTACATATTATACAGTTCACTCAATTTTCATTTTACGACCTATCGTCGCTATCACAGAGTGTGGTCTACCATGGCCGCTGTAACAACAAATAATTAAATTCTCAATACAATAATGTACGGTGGTACGGAACACTTCGTGTGCCAGTCCAACTCTCACTTGGCCGCTTTTTTTTTGTATTCTCTTTTTAGAAGTAATAACCTACTTTATCGTAAAAACTTTTAATGGTCAATCAAAATTCTTGTCGACTGCTGTTTGGCAAAGATGGTCCGCCTAAACCTAAAAATATACCTATTTCTTTATTTTTTATTTGTTTCGCGTATTAGTTTTGTTTGTAAATAAATGATGTGTGTGTTTCGGGTAATTTTGGATAATTGGTCGCAAGCTTTTTGCATTCGAAACATGTGTAAAGATAATTCTTAAAAAAGACATAAAACACGAACAGACAATTGACAAAGTATACACCACAGTTTTCCCAAAATTGCCATAGAATAAGTATATTTCAGGCACCTAATTTGTTCCCAGTTTGGTAAGACATTTTTGAACCAATTTTATTCACTCGGAGTGTTCAGCTACGCTACGATGTTCCCTTGTTATAATACACTTTGGTATTATCTGTAACCATGTTTACTCCTCGTTGTATGCTGAAACGCGAGCGCCACATAAAATCTTCGCGGCTGCTAGATGTAACACAAACATGACGGAGTCGTAAACACTTGATCGGTACGTTCAGTAATCAACGACGCCATCTTGCAATTAAATTATGTACAGTCGCAGAATGGAAAGGTTCAGCACTTTTAAGTCAATACTTGACTTTCCGCTATTTTTGTTTTCGTATGTTTAAAAAACCAAAAAAACAATTATAAAATGGTCATGTAATTTTTGTAAACTCAGTGTTTTTTCTTGAATTGATTGAAAATCGGAACGTATGGCAGGATAAGCCGAGAAATAAAAAAACAAAATCCGGTTCCCTGAAAATACCTTTCAATCGTTTTGTTTTGACTTTTACTCAAGTAAACTTTTTGTTTGTATGTTAAAGCGGCCTACTGCCTGAGGCATAAAGGAAATAATATCGAAAATCCTTTTTTCACATACTTAGAGATGTGCTGGCGAGGAGTCTTTTGCGCCACTTATTCGCTAATTTTAAGGGGATTCTTTTGTAACGTTTGGCGTTCAAAAATGTACTGATTCTCAGCCTGATTTGAATGAAAGGAATGTGTTATTGATGTTGCATTTTATACAACTTTTATTATACAGAAAATATCAATAATCTTAACATTTATTGATAAAAATTGATGAGAGATGTGCGGGAAATCATAGCTGATAATCCGATTAGTACCTTTTAGAATACTGCTTGATTCTGCGTATTATCGTAATAAGATGTGGTTCAAAAGAGTAATAGTATCTTACAAGCTAAACATGTATTTATATAATTTGTACAAAAAAAAATGAATATACATCCCATATTCATAATTTCAATTCATTAGCACTAATTTAAATTATCCGTACCTATATTAAAATTTAAATACAACAGAACTGTCATTCTTTATCAGTCGCATGTAACAGGTAGGTAATACACGACAATTTTACGTCACTACGTAAACGTATACGTTGCCACTGGTAATAATAAATACACACTGGTAATGAATATTATTGAACTGTGATTGCTTTTGCTGCTTAAAAACAGACGGCCTGTTTCAAAAACTTA
Organism: Eupsilia transversa; assembly: GCA_914767815.1. Classification (NCBI taxonomy): domain Eukaryota; kingdom Metazoa; phylum Arthropoda; class Insecta; order Lepidoptera; family Noctuidae; genus Eupsilia; species Eupsilia transversa. The sequence continues at coordinate 11,393,517 of OU611889.1, read as the reverse complement.
AATACATGACTTGTAATGAACAAAGTAATGAGGGTTTTCTGAAATAACATTCACTAGGTGGCAGCACTGCCACCTGTCAGAAGTGTCAAAGCGCCTGTATTTTTTTAGTCGTGACTGAAGGATGAACGAATGATGAACATCATCATATGTATGATGTATTTGATGATGTTCATCATGCGCCAACTAGTGGCGTGAATTTAATAAAAACCCGCATTCCAACAAAGCAGAATCGCGTTGTCGTGTAAATTCTCACCCTTCTGTTGACATTTATTTGCCCGGAACGCTAAACACAGCAGTATGTTCAAACATTTGCCGATAACATACTATCATGAACGCCATTCCGTTCTATACACTCCATTTATCATTCAAAACTGCAGTAATATCTGTCAGAGGCAGGCCACACGTCATTTAACCATACCAATTAGTTATGAATTTGTAAAAATGGCCGGCGTTCATTCGTGTGTCCTCGGCATTTGTCGGCTCTGTCGAAATGACACCTCCATTATTAATTTTGATGCGTGACACCGAGGGATATTCATGTTGAAAATAAAATAAAAACCTTTGCTCGTTTGTACAGCATGAATTTTTTTGCATAGAAAATGAGACGAGCTTGACTGTATGAGTTTTTTGAACCAAGTTTCAAAATAGATTGGCTTTAAAAATTGCAAGAGTTTACGAATGGCCAGCCGACTTTAAATCCCACCTGTAGTGCTTTCAAACTTTTATAAGAATGCAACGAAGTGACATGCTTCATACGAATTGCGGCTTATTTATTAAAAAGCCTTTAGTTCAGAAAATATGGTGATTTTGGACGAAAAATAAATTTGGTAAGTAGGTACCTACCTACTTACTTAGATTAAAATACTAATTATACTTGAAACCCCGTAATTTATGTGTCAACTCTTTTCTGAAAATCCTTTATTTGTAGCCGTTGTGTGTGTATCTCCACCTGTCGTGTTTTTTATTTGTATTTGGTTTTTCACGAACTGGGTCCGAATAAATGTTATTCTTTCTTTCTTTTCTTTCGTGACAATTAAATGTTTTTTCCTTGTGTTAAGGGTAGGGACAGGTGCAGTTAAAGTTAAGGAAACAAAAGGGTTTGAGCCCCTCGCACTTAACAAACAGACAAAGTGCCATAAAACCGGAATATAACATTCACTAGGTGGCATAATCAACGGATAAAAACAGCCACTGCCATTAATAAAACCACAAATCCATTAATTTAAGATAATCCCCATTTAATTTACCATGTGGACATTTTTTCATGTACAGTCAACAAAAGAGGCAAAAATGTGTGCCTATAAACAGTATTTTCAACTACTACATTTTTTAACGTATACCTATGTTAGTGGTACAAAGGCAAAACAAGTATCAAAAACTATTCTCAAATACAATTCTTTCCAGCATAGCGGACACACCTTTCAAACTATCATGTTCGTTTATAATAATTTTTAAACCTATTTTTCATGCACGATGCAAGTTAAAAAATCCTAAAGGTGGTCAACCTATTCATTCCGGCACTGTACGTAATTATATAAATTCATGCCAGTACACCTAATTCTTTTGCTGCCTGTACTCGTGGCAAAGTCCCATTAGTCCCGTCACATTACGTAGCTCACACAATTTTACACGGAATACATTCAAGGTCGGTTATCTTCCATCGGAGGACGGTCAGGGACGCAGGATTATACGATTACGTGGTCCAATGGTTTATAAAAGGTGCAATTTGAATTTTATGTGGGATTTTTTACGTCCCTCATATTTTGTGAGACAAATTGTGAGTTTGCTGTGCTTTATATTTGCGGGATTTTGTGATGAGGTGTGAAAAAGGTTTGACATAGTGCTAGTTCTTTTTTTTACGGTTTAAATGTACGCGTTCAGTGGCTTCGTAATAAACTGAATTTGTTGGCCTTTTCCGACACTTACGCGCCTTTTTTTTGTTGGAAATCTCATTTTCATCTCATCTCATTGCCTCATCAATGACGGACATTCTATTGACCTTTCCTAGACTTCGAAGACTTTTATACAAACACTACTTTCCGCCCGCAACTTTGTTCGCGTGTGGAAGTCGTAAGACACCACAATATATACTAAAATAACGGCCACATTTCTCGGCCGCGCTGTTATGTCGTTTTCGCTTAGCGTTCGTTTCTGTTTTTTTTTTATCTTTTTGCTCGGCCCGTAGCTTGATGTTAGAATATAGAATTCCTTCCTCAAGAATTGGGCTATCAAATGCAAAAAGAATTTTCAAATTTTTCAAATGGTAGTTCTGGAGATGATCGCATTCAAACAAACAAACTCTTCTGCTTTATTTTATTACTTATAAACTAAGTAAAATTTAATTAAAATCTTAGCAGCATTTCCTTTTCATTCCAAGTGATTAAACTTTATTTGTATAAGTAATTCGGAAATGATGACGTAGTCAAAATATTCCGGAAACATCCGAAGTAAACTCGAAGTATTAATCATGTTCGAAATACTCATCAATGTTGGGACAAGTTCGTGTTCCAACAGTGTTTAATACTTGTGGACTATCGGGAAGTATCAGTTTACCCAAGTTTTTTGATTGGCCTTCCGAGTGCCTATACTTATATAGATTATTATGGTAATGCGAACAAAATTTTTGAGCCTGTATTTAGAATATGTTTTTTTTAAAGATTATTATGAAAATATATTTTGAAATCTTAATAATAATATGACAGATCTTATTTTATTAGCTGTTATAGTACTTTGTAGTTTGCTCTCTTCAACCTTAACGTGATAAAAATAAGAATCAGATGACCTTTAATAAACTCGTCAATCAGTTCAGTGGACAGGTGCTAAGTTTATTACGTATAAATTGTCTTTTTATAAGCTTTATTCTAACAATAACTACAATGATTTAAATATTTTGTCATCGTTTTTATAATGTTCCCAATTTTCGTTCGATGATTTCATAAAAACGATAATTGAACACTGAAGCATCGCTTTTATTAAATTTAAATTTTAAAATTGAATTTCGAACTCATGACACGCCATTTAACCCAATATTGCCGACGAGGTCATTCATAATTGCAGCGCAAAACAAAATGCCAATTTGCGAAGTGTCCGACACTTGTTTTACAATAAATAAATTCTTGTAAAACAAAGAAACAAAGGCAGCTAGAATAAGAAATGAGATTCAATAGAAAACGTTCTGACAAAGAAATGACTTAGTAGATTGCAGTAAGTATCGCAGTTTTCAGCCGATTCAAAGTCGGACAATAGGTACCTACTCATAATTGTATGGTGGTGGGTAATTAGTTTAAATTTGCAAATAAATCATTCTGTCCCTGGGCCACGAATTTCATTGACAATAATGTTGACAACAATGGCTATATGGATTAATGTTGCGTTACTTCAGTAAATTCGAAAGTGACGGCTTTTATTTTAAATTCCGCGTTTTTTTTTAAATATTTTTATTTCATATTCTTAATGGCACCTCTTTAGGTCATGAGCTATCAGAATATCAAAACATATTTGGCCTAGGTCATAAGAGGGAGGCGTGAAAATTGTCTAAGTACTGAATTTACATTAAAAAAGTATAGTTCTAAAGAAACTTCTTAAGCTTTCTTTCTAAGTTGAGGTTGAGTTCAAGTAAAGTATTTTTTGTACAATAAAAACTTGGAATAAGTTTCAGACCGGACCACATACGCGATGCAAGTGTTAAAAAGTTATCAGAACTCGGGCGTTCTACTTTCGTTTTTTTTTTTTGGATATTGCAGCTTTGGACGATGCAGATTTGACTATTCTCGTTTTATAAAATTTGTAAAAGATTTTTCTGGGACTGAAATTCATTTGGATATCATATTTTGTTTGCAAATATGCAAATAAAATGCTGTTTTTTAACAAACCTTGCTCACTGAAACTGGTATTAAAATGGAGCTACAAATACTAGTACTTTTCCAAAAAGTTTAACTGGCCCCAACATTCTTCTACTTTTATTTCCTCGTGGGAGTCAATTGCATTTAGGGATATTCGACAAGCTGGTCAAAATTGCCGATTTACCCAACCCGAAATGGGTTTTGCCATTTTCTAAATGGTGAGGCCATTCAATACTGAACCTTATTGGTCTTTAAATTGCACGACGTCATCATCATTGAACGATTTTCAAAAATCGGAATCGTTGAGCAAAAATACATTAATATGTAAGTGGACAGGAAATATCTCGAATTCACATTTTAATATCGGATATGCACGTTTCGGGCGGCCATTAAAGTAAATAAGTTAAATTGCAAATTGATATTACGATGTTTTCATTTCCTCTTTGCAAAATGGAAAAGGCTCAATATGTTATAATTATATTATCAGGATGAGTTTATTGCAATAATTAGTATTATATACGCTAACAGACTTAAAATAATAATAATAATATTTCAATAAAACGTCTAACGGGCCTCTGCGAGTTGGCTTTGGCCCCTCGTACGCCTTCCAAAGGTCCGGGAACCCAGGGTCCCGAGATATGTCAAGAGACGATAAACAATAATAATAATATATGTACATAATATAAAAGGGGGGAAAGAATCATAGGGCCAAACAATTCGTCCGCGTCGCTGTCAACAGATTAAATGCATGTTTTTGTAATAACTAAATAAAACCACAATCAGGATTTTCTTTGTTTAAAGAAATGGTTGTTTTGCAAGCACATAGCGAATTACTTATAATTTAATATATTGTTAGCCTTTTGTTTTTTACTAGGTTTAACCCACAAAGTTTCATGTTTTTTTTTTTAGATATTTTTTTCATATTCTTAATGGTACCTCTTTAGGTCATGACCTGTCCGAATATCAAAAATATTTGGCCTAGATCTTAAAGGGGAGGCGTGAAAATTGATTTGCTGTTACATTGCATAATAGATAGCATAGCATAATTAGCAACTGATTGATTGTGACTAAAATAGTGATGCATATAAATGTTGATGGATGGAGAGGGACAGGAAGGCCAAAGAAAGATAGATGGACTGTGTTAGGAATGATATGAAAAGGATGGAAGGCTAGCATGATGGTTGACCGGGGGGAAAAGAATGAGGAGACCTGTTGGGCTAACCCAAAGTAACATCAAACAAGTGCAGGAGGAGAAGTAGGTACCTTCTGATTTTTTCATGTTCGAGAGACCACAGTGACATGCTGCTACTTGCAGAATGATTTTCCCGAACCATAGATTTCTGATGGAACTCCTTCCAATTTTAAACCTTTAAAAAAAATCTCCATCAAACCAAGCAGCTGGTACCTCTATTCTTTATTCAAACGTTCAAACCGCATTCCTCCGCATCTGGATTTTCGCTAAAGTTTTCATGGCGCTCGTTTTTAGCTAAAATATTCGAAGTACGTACACCTTATAGCTTGTTTTACTAAGCTATTTTCTTGCTTCAATTATTTTGCAGTCTGGATAAGACACTGGAGGTTCTCTTGGATGATTTCTTGCCTTTTCTGAACGAAGGGTTTGAAGAGCTGTTTCGTTTCAAAATCAAAATCAAAAGTCATTTATTCAAACTAGGCTGAGAATCAGCACTTTTCGAACGTCAAAATTACATAAGACAGTCCCCCAAAAACGCCCGCCCTTCACCACTTCCTAGTGCTTTAGCTGGGAAGAAGAAGTGGCGCAACAAACTCCCCAGCAGCACAGCTGTCTGATCAGTTAGAAAAGAAAATGAATCTATACAATAGTATCCAAAATAATATGCAATGCAATGCAAAAAACGTCAAACTTATATTAAATTATTTGCCTTATGTCAGCTAGCACACGCCAATATACCCACAAAAAACATCGAAATCCTTACTCAAGCGAATAAATTAAAAACGTAAACAGAACTTAATCGAATAAAAGCCTCCATGCAAGCATAAAGGGCGTGCCCACTTACATAATAGCTATTAAAACTGGAACTCAAAGCCACAAAAATGTTAAACTAGGACCATCGAAGTAAAATAAATAAACAGTTAATTACTAATAACAATAACAAAACCATGGACAGCAAGACGACCAGTCACCACGAGCAGCACCCGTTCACGAGCATAACGCGAAGATCAGCCATCACCCCCTTCGCCATATTTGAGGGAAGGAGGCAACCCGACCCCCGACGCTACCGCAAGCAGTGACATCTAAGGGAGCATGACGAACTTGCTGCCGGTTGCTCAGGCAAAATAATATGATCAATTGTCGAGGTCGCTAGCTAACCACTTATTGCAATACAACTCATTAAAAAAAAACATTTTAATGAGTAGATTATGTCAAAAATAAAAAATAACACCAAAATAAATAGACTTATTAGTCAACAAAAATAAACATGTCGGTAGGAAAGCTAATTCTGGAGAAAGAACATAAACATTGTCTTGAGTTAATCACAGCGCCCAACTATTCTTATCGTTCAAATAGTCGTTGATAGAATAGTATGCCTTTGAACAAAGGTTGGATTTTACTTTAGCTTTAAACGCATTAAAAGGCAAATCTAACAAAGAAGAGGGTAGCTTGTTATAAAAGGTTATACTGAGCAATGGAGACTTCAGATTTTTTAAGTGTTTGGTGTCAAGAGTAATAGGTAGAGTAAAAAACTATGTATTACGTCAATGCTGTTATTAGGATGCAGAAATAATTTAATTCCTTCATCATAATCTAGCCTTTTCCCAACAATGTCGTGGTTGGCTTCCAGTCTAACTGGATGCAGATGAATACCAGTATTTTACATGGAGCGACTGCCTATCTGACCTCCACAACCCAGTTACTGGGTAACACGATACACCTTGGTAATACTTGTTGTCAGACTTTCGGGCTTCTGACGACCCGTAACAACCGTCAAAGATCTACAAATGACAGCCGGGACCAACGGCTTAACGTGCTTTCAGAGGCACGGAGGGATCTTTATATGTAATGATGGTCACCCATCCACGGACCAACCGCGGCAAGCGTAGCTTTACCTATCGATCATCCCGTGCGGCTGTTATTACTTAGCCACAAACCCCTCCAATCATTCAATCAATCAGCAATAGTTTAATAAACGCATTTTTCTTTCTTTCTTTCTTTCTTTAATTCATAAAATAACATCACGCCTTGTGCCCCTGAAGGGTTAGGCAGAGGTGTAGGTACCTATAGTACACCCACATTATGTATAAGTCCCACGTAATAGGGGGCAAGCCTATTACCATCAACTGGGGAAAAATCCCTACTCCGGACTGCTACTGAGAAATTTCATAGAAAACCCCAACATCACTTTGCCTGACCTGGGAATCGAACCCAGGACCTCAGGTTCAGCAGTAGCGCTTGCGACCACTAGACCAACGAAGCAATTACTACTTAGTCTTTCTTTAATTCCTAATAATAATACTTACTATGGGTTGGGTCCCACACAGCCTTTCAAAGGTCCGGAACCCCAGGGTCCCGAGAAATGTCAAGAGACATAAGAATAATAATAATAATAACAGTCTATTATTGTGCCTCTGCAGGGCAAAGGCCTCTTCTCATAGAGAGAAGACACGAGCCAATGATCACTATTACGCGCGCAAGACGGGTTAGCGATTTCAGACTTATATTATATAGTCCAGATGTCCCGTAAGCGTACCTGATGTTTGGAAGTGGAATACTAGAATTAATTTAATTTCTAGTAAAATGCAGTCTCATCTTAGTTCTAAGTAAATATAAATTAGCTTAAAAATACAAGAATTATTTACGTATTTATGTAAAAGCTGTTTACATACTAAACTTGTTATCGGAATTAAAGCTAATCCTATAAAGTCCTTTACACATGTTTTCAGCTGTAAATTCAAAGTACCCTAGTTTAGGATTTGTTGGAGTAAACTAAAATCTGCTTTCAAAGGATTTAGAATTTCTAACATACGTATGTCAATATTATACTTGGATTTTTTCTAAAAACTTCTGAAAATCTCGTTTTTTTTTCTCTTTTTGGGTTTTGCATCCGAAGGGTGGCAAACGGAATCCTACGCCTCTGTTGTCCGTCCGTCTGTCAGCGGTCTGTATCTCATGAACCGTAATAGGTAGACAGTTGTAATTTTCGACGTAACGAGTTCAAATCTGGCCGGAAGAACTAAAAATGTAAAATTTCTTGAAAATAATTAATTTAGCGTCTGACAGTTCAGACTTGGGATAGTCTGAACGGTCAGACGCTAAATTAATTAATTAAAAAACGCTTTTAATTTTTTTTAATGATAGGTGGACCCCTTCGCTTTACCTCATTTTCCTTTGGACCACTACGTTTGAGTCACCCTGTAGGAGTGTTAATCTAATCAACTTTTATGTTTCTGTTACTTTTTGAGTTTATTTGTTTATCTTATCCTAACGTATATTATATGCACATAACATTCATAACTACATGAATTAATTCTGAACGTGCCCCGAACTATTCGTGTGATATCGCTGTAACTTATGTGATCCATCCCAGTGTTTAATTATGTTTACGTATGTCGAGCCGATAACATCTCTAGAGAAATAGTGTTGGGAATTCACGGGATGTGTGCGCGGGATTAGTGCTTGCATATGAGCGCTAATGTGCGAAAGGTTGTTTTGAGTTGCGTATTGCTTATGTGATTACATTATAATGTATATGTATATAACTGTTGCTATAGCTAGGGGAATTGCTTCATGTACCCAGATAAAAATCCCATCTGTCAATCTAAGACACGTCCATCTGTGTGCCCTCAAATCCAATTTACCGTTTATGCATGAATGAGTTACAAACATCTCATATAAATTAGAAAAAGTAATACTTGAAAAAGCTCAAAAGTATGTTTCCAATCCATCGCCCACGATCCTTTGAGATTTCAGTAAATTGGGGTCATTTGAAACGTGGGTTTAAAGGTCCAGCAATCGAGACGTATCGAGGGATCTTGGAGCCAACTAGCACTATTTAATAGCACCCACGCAAATGTAATTCGAAATTCAGATGCTTATACATTTTGTCAAGCACCTACTTGAATTTGTTTTTAAGAAGGTGCATTTGTGTTAATTTATGGCTGGTATAAAATAAAGCCTTGCTAGTTTTGAAACGAAACAGATTCAAAATATTTTTCAAAAGAATTTTACTTGAAAAACCCAGTCTTTTAGTATTTATATTTAAAATTCTTTGAACATTACTGAAAACAGATAAAAATTATAGAAAGGAAAATAAGCATAAAAATAAAATCCCAGGAATGCAGTTCCCGGGACCCCGCGGGATATTTCTGAGTCCCACAGGCTACAAATACATCACTATGGCAGTGACGTAGATGTACAGCGAATCTCAGACGGAGGAATAATTTAGGTCGAGTGTGCTGCGACGCAGGGTGGTTGCACACGAGTCAATGAGCTTGTCAAATACAACTGCCTACCTATGATTAATCGAGAATTGGAGAGCATTAATGCACAAGAGCATTTTCTGTATGGCCCCGAAAATTTTCAATAAACTCCCAAATAGTTGGAAGGAGCTTAATGTCCGTCAATTAAATAATAAATTAAAGAAACTGCTAGAAGGGAAAGCATATTACAGTATTCTAGATTTTTTTAATGACGCCATCTAATGCCGTGTAGTTATGTAGTAACCATTATTATCAATACATCTTTGACAGAATCCACGTAACTATGACCATTTAATTGATTTGTTTGTTTTCAAAATTGACATTTACTATTTTTGTTCTTATGTAATGTAATACTTTAACTAATAACTTTTATTATTAAAATTCAAATATTTGTACGCCACTAAGGCCAAACATGACTGATCTAAACTATATTGTAATTAATAACTTGCATGCTCTGTATGTGTACTCATGTTTCCACAAATAAATAATCATGAATCTTGAATCTTGAATCTTGAGACGAAGATATTATGAAATGAGAGGAATGAGAGGAGGCGGAGAATGAGACTGTTAGTACTAAAAAGCTGTAATTTGGCATGAGCATACATATTAACTACGCCGACAAAGTGGTTAAATGAAATCATCCTGAGGAAACCGGCATGTCCTAGAGCTAAAAACTTGATGTTATGTGACATCTATTTTATATACAGTCATGAATTTGAGAGAAATATGTCACATGCACAAACACTCAGTCACACATACACACACACCCCCCCTCACAAACACCCCCACTCAGACACACCAACACACACACATCCACCAACGTACGCGCACAATTTAAATTAAGTTAATATCCTGTTTGTTATTATTGTATTACACTATTTTGTTTGTCCTTTTTTCCCCTTATTAAAGAGTGTATTGGTAAAATTCTCGACATAAATTAACCCGCAGGCGATTCTAGGTAACCCATTTATTTATGTAAAGATAAAGATTTTTATATGAACTTCTCTGACGGAATGATTAAATATAGCATGTATAAAAAAATAGGAATAAAATACACTCAGCTTATTTTGCAACTCAATTCTTATATCGCATAGTTCACAAAAATAAAGAAAAGGCTACGCTCGCTACGGTCCCGGCTACGCTTTGCTACGGTGCTACGGCGTAGCTCGCGCAGTTGATCGTTTTAGTAGGTAAGCTTTTTGTATGATAACCATTTATAGTAAAATGGTTGTATGTTTGTATGTAGCAATATAAATGGTAATGAAGCCTCTATTTCATTGCTCTCTGAATTTGCAAGGAATTAAAAAAAAAAAACTTGCAAGTTCATACTGATTGTTTCCATCAAATAAAGCCTTTTACTTTTAAATTGAATTTGAAATTATGCGTATGTGTCTGCTGTGAGAGTAAGTATGCAACGGAGTCCAGTGTTCCATGTTCATTTTAACTAAATTAGAAAAGTTGTCAATTTTTTTAAAATGTTTCTATGTTAATTAAAGTAACTGTTATTGTACCGTTTTAATTAATTATAATTAAATAAATAAATAAACAAATAAATAATAACTTTTAATTTCAACTGTGTGACAAATTCGTTTATTGCGGAAATTCATTTCCTTAGGGAAATGTCGAGCTGTATCCTCATCCCAATAGACGGGGGATGAGGCTAAATATTTAATTTCTAATTCTACGCCGGCATTGCCGCGGGCAGTCGTTAGTAATTTATTACGTCATACCTGTGGAATGTTGTGTTCCTACGGATGTAGAGTTTAATTTGACAAGGTATGTTTGTTGGTATAATTGGAAAGTGTGGTTAGCAAGATTGGATGCTGGGTAAAAGCATAATGGAAATATTTAGGTTCGAGTCTCAAACCAATTAAAAAATCAAGGCTAGCAATTTTTATTTTGGTTTTTTTTTTGGGTTTGAAATCATCAAATAAGTTCTCCCGCTCTGGGCGGAGGGGCGACCAGTGCTATGTGCAGTAAAGTATGTCAAAACTACACCTCCGCTCTGTGCATACACGCTTACACGCACACATTTACAATCAAACTACACCTCATTATGTGCACACATGTACGAAACCGGCCTCACATCACTGTTGACAGTGATACAATTTGTCTTGGTTTTTATTTGGTCTGAGATTTGGGTAAGTATAGGTATGTTTTCCTTACGGACCTTACGCACGATGGAATGATGACATAATAAAAAACCGGCCAAGTACGAGTCGGACTCGCACACAAAGGGTTCCGTACCGTATTAAGATCGAGCAAGAAAACGCCGAAAAAAAACACATTTCTTGTATAATTATTAACTTTATCGAATTTATATTTGTTGCTATAGCGGCAATGGAAATAAACAATCTCTGAAAATGTCAACTGACTATAGGAACCGTCATGAGAAAACGCCTGCTGATATACATACGGACGGACAGCGAAGAATTTGTAATAGGGTTCCGTACCCGCAGGGCACCAAATGGAATCTCTAAAAATGAGCAAAAGGGTGCCTTGAGGGCACAATTTGATAAAAAAATTATAAAGATCACCATAAAACCTACATTTTCCTTGCCATTTTAATTTTAAAACCAATCTTGAATCTCCAAGACAAGATAATCAAATGATTCCTTTTAATATCTTAGAATTAGTAGCGAATCAATCCTGGTCCTTCCACTCGAGTGATTGGATTGATTCGCATCAGAATCGGCCGTGCGCGCCAATCGTTCCGGTCCATCTCACGGCTATTTGACCCGGATTGACGGTTTGCTAACGGCTGATTCCCGGTTTTAGAGGAAAAAATTGTGGAGGTTTGTAGAGTGGTCACGTGCTGGAATATATTAGCGAAAAAGTTAAGAGTATCTATCTCAAATTGCTTAGCATGATCCTGCGTTATGTCGAAAATATTAAAGCATTAATTTTGAAATAAATATATGATAAACTTGAAGATTAATTTTAAGTGTGATGTGTTTGACGGAAACAGGATCCCATCAAACCAAACAATAAACGAAGAAGTAAATATAAAGCAGATACTATTTTTTTATAACCATTATGTTCACCGCAGAAAAGAAATTATCTAAACTATCGGCGCCTTGGAACCTTCTCCCCACTGCTCAGTCTCGCTTGCACTCAGTCCGCGAGCAGAAGCGTGCGAGCGAGATAAACAGTGAATTTAAGCTGAGGTGGACTCTTAAGTAGGTTTTGATCATACACTTTTGGTGGGTGATGTCATGATGGAAAGAGTTTTTATCCAAACGATAATACCAGTGTCTCTCTACTTAAAATAAACTTTTCAGCCTTAAATGTTGGTAATATCCGGGTTTTTGAAAGCCGAATCAAATCAATCTGTGACACTTGTCATTAGTTTTGACAGCATACTGATTGATAATTTATTCATGGAATTACGTGAATTCGACCAAACTTTTATAGCAAGGATAAGCCTTCCCTTCCGAATAAATTTTGAATTTTTGACAATTTCTCCATACAAAAACTGGCAAATGTCAATTTTATTCCACGGATAGAAGATAAATCTGAAATTGGTAAAATCCGCCCTATGTTCAGTAGGAACAGTGAACAGGAACAAAATAACTCACCCGTCCAACTACATTAATCAATGAATCATCCCAGCGCTGATTTGCTGGATTCCTTTTCTCCTCTACCTATCGTTAAAGTCAAAGTAAGTTATCGTTAGTTCGTGTAAGTTTATTTTGTTTATAAGTATGTTGGTATCTAAGTATTACCTAGTATTTATTCTTTTTCGAGTTATATGTCAATTATGTTTCACCTGCCATGTTTTTCTCTGCATGTGACTTTTAGAAAATGCCTCAGGCGCCTTTGTACAGTATTTTTTTACTAGTGAATGACGGTTTAATTAATCAGACCTACGCCAATCACCACTCACCACCATCACCATCATTATCCTGCCCTTATCCCAATTTATTTGTCTTTTCTTCCACACTTCTCTATTAGCCGTCATCTCGGTAGCCACCCCCTTTCTAGCCTTATATACATTCGTATTCAAAACAAAGAAAAGAAAGAAAGAAAGTCCCTTTATTTGCGGCAAACATGACGCAATGAAAAAAAAAGGTACACGATAATAACAAGTTGGGGGAAAATATGCGTCACATCCACGCAAAACGGCCATTGCTCAGCTCAACCAATCACAGGTCACGGAATTGTGTAAATGCAGTTTTAGTGCTATAAATAGCAAGTTAGGTATGAATTTTACAAATAGGATTTTCGCAGACGCTGTTTGTGTATAGCTGAAAAACCCTCACGCGATTAAAACCCGTGTCCTCAGCAGAGCGTGTGAAAGAGTACTTAACCTCGAGAGATGTCTTTGACTTGTGCAGCATTTAAAGTAGGTACCCAAGACTTACTGCCACTTAACTAAATAGTCTTCAACTTAATTATAGAGGTAAACGATTTAACTATTAGCTTTAATTGGTCTTAATTTAGATCCTAGGTCGAACAGCCGAACAGTGTGCGGGTTTTAGGGCTATTTACCTTAGTTATATATTTAGGTACACTTTAGGGTTTGGCATTTGGGCTAGACGTCAGAAGCTCCAACTTAACGTTTGCATGTCTTAGGTAAACGGTTTTAGGAACTATATTTAGCTTTAATTATTATTGGTCTTAATTTAGACCTACGTCGAACTGCCTGCAGGTTCGAGGACTATTTAGTTCTATTTCTTTAGGTATTGACTTTAAGATCAAAAACTCCATCCTTCACTTGTCGATGTATTTTTCTAACATCTATTGATCTCACTCTACGATCGTACCGTCGAACAATTGGAACGTTCAATTATTCTTTGTTACTTTTTTCCTTGTTACTTTACTTGTGTAAAATTACAGGGGAAAAGTATCTCTTCACAAGACTTTTCAGCTTAGTCATTCTGCCTAGCCTTTTCCCAATCATGTTGGGGTCGGCTTCCAGTCTAACCGGATGCAGCTGAATACCAGTATTTTACATGGAGCGACTGCCTATCTGACCTCCACAACCCAGTAACTGGGTAATACGATACCCCTTGGTAAGACTGGTTGTCAGACTTTCGGGCTTCTGACGACTCGTAACGACTGTCAAAGATCCACGAATGACAGCCGGGACCAACGGCTTAACGTGCTTTCCGAAGCACGGAGGAGTCTCGGTATCTAAAGATGGTCACCCATCCACGGACCAACCCCGGCAAGCGCAGCTTAACCTGATGGATCGACCCCTTTTCAGCTGAGTCTCTTAACTTAAAGCATATACTCTTCTTTTATTAGACATTGTCGATTCATCCAACATCCAGGGCAAGTGCGGTGCTCCTGAACAGACTACTGACTGTCCCATCTGTCTGAGTGTCCCCAATGCCCGTTTACTTGCACCCCTGACGATCTGAACAACGCCTCCGGCGCGTCAGTAACATTGGCCACCTACTGGGCCCGAACAGTATACGCAACATAGATGTACTATCGTAGACACGGATATCTGTACACCGTAAGGACTATTTCCTCCGGCACTCGGCCGCCTATAGTAACGCTTACCTATAAAAATAAAGGGCCGCTAAACAGATGTGGTCATCGTGTGCACGGGATTTTGTTTTCAAAATGGTTAATTTAACGTGACCGCGATGGTACCTACCGTCGAAACAGAAAGAAGACGAAAGACAAACAACAGAAAAAGTACCATAGGCAGTGGTAACGAAATTCTACCTAAAAAAAAACAATAGACTTAGATATTTATTTAGTAGTACCCAATTCCGCTTCACTCTCGCGCTCTTCTCGCTCTGCGTGCGGCGCTCGGCGTGGCAAGATGTCGTGTTCTGGTTCGCGACAAATCAATCATCATTCTGAAGATGCCCCGTTGAGAGATGAAACACGTGTCGATTTCTTACAGGGATTTTTATGACTCTTTAGGGATAGTTAGTAAATTATTAATATAGATTTAATATTTTAAATATTACAGTATATAATTATTAAGTACGCCGACGCCATCAGTCGCGCGCAGAATTATCCTGCGCGAACTCTAGTTTACATTGAACCTCAATCAGTACAATTTGACATTTGATATTTATTCTTTTGATATTTAATATGACATTTGATATTTATTCCACACGCATAATTATTTTTCTTTCTGACAAACTACAAGGCAATAATTTCAGGCTACCTACCTTATAATGCGGTAATATACGAGGTAGGAGCGAAAAAGCTAATCTTTGGGCAATTGGACGCTATTTATGTCACGTTCGTGATCCCCCATTTTGAGATACGCACGCGAAACACAATTTAACCCTAAAACGCTGCGTGATATCCGCTGTACCCGATAAAAGAGCTGTGAGCTAAATTATTTAGGATTATTCGTGTAAAAATTGTAAAAGTATACGCCTTAGTTGTAGGTGAATGTGAAACACTTTGGGCGTTAGGAGCAATTTTCGACAATGAAAATGGACTCATAATGCTCAAAGTGTTTTAATAGGATTTATATATTCTAAAGGAAAATCCTCTACTAAACATTATTAAGATTATTTTATCAATTTATAAAAAAGTTAAGTCTTTTTCGTTCAGCTTTTCGATAATATATTTCTACAAAAAAATGGGTTTCATTACCACTGCGGAGTTGGGCTGTATAATCGACATGCGGGGGGTTAAAAATATCCGTTTTTTCGCTAGATTGCGTTGCGAAGGTTAGACCGATAATATCGGAAAAGGCTGTGATAATGGAAGGCCATAAATGATTAGTGGTCTGCGATTGAATTCTTGGAAGTTTCTGTAATATTATTGTTACGTTCCATTTGATTGAAAACATGGATTTGAAAGTAATATTTTGTGACATCTGTAAAGTGTATCCTTTACTAAAATGGGAAGAAAAACCTGGGAAGGTTAATTTCTAAGGACATATTTTATACGGGATACCTAATGTGACATTTTAGAATAAAAGAAAAAAGCTTCCATATGAAACTTATAAGGAAGTCAGAACCAGTTTTTATTTATCTTACAGTCAAGTCAACTTCTATAGATGACTAATGGTTCCTTCATTATAAAAGTAGTTCACGCAGGAAGAAAAATAAGTAAATCCGATCCAGCCGCCCTCGCCCAGTGACGCCCTATGTCGAGGTCAGTACCCCACAGGTGCCCTTAGCGTATAGTTGCTTAGTAATTAAGGTTTGTGCCCTGGCTGGAGGCCTTAATTTATTTTTTCTCTTTATTTTTTTTGATATTTCCGGGTTGGAATATCCTCACGGATGTCTTCCGCCTTAGGACGGGCGTAGGGGTCTGTCAGACGCTTACTGATTCAAAACCACCCCGGTGTTCCATCTTACACCTATGCCGGGGGTTGCGGGAACTTAAGAATCTTCCGCAACCCCCTACTGGTGCCAGCCCTCCTCGGGAGCCGACAACCTCCTAGGTTGACCTGCCAGACGCAATTCATAAAAATAAAAATAAAATAAGAATTCCAAACCCTGAAGCACATTAGAATATACGCTTCGATAATGCCAAAGATATCGTTTCTTTACGGTAACTTGAATCAACCACAATAAATAGCATGATCGGAAATGAACAACGAAATACGCTACGTTGTTCAAATGAAATTGTTGCTACATTTCACCAGGTACATAATAAACTCGTGTGCAAGATCCATAATGGCTTTGTTAAACGAGTCGTAGCTCGTAGCTTACAAACGCCGGGTAAATATATTATGTACATAGTTAAAAAGCAGGTTTTTCATACCTTTTTACAAAAAAAAAACCGGGTGCTATTTTGTTCTGTTTCCGTTTTTTTATTACGACTATAATATAACTCGGCTGCGGATATTTTAAAAAGTTCTGAAGGTTCAATTTTAGAGACAATGGGTGTTTTATTCCTTTGTGTTATTATTGACCATTGTTTTATACAAATGTTCTGCCTTGTTTGGTAGTTCAAGCCGTGATAACGTATCAATCAGGCGGACAGCATAGCGAGTCTATAATGTTTGGAACATTAGACCTATCCCCCAGCTGTGGGAACATTATGTTCACTGTTGGGTCACAGGCCTCCTCTCTGTGAGAATGGTTGGGCCGTAAATGACCGTAATCCACCACGCGGGCCCAGTGCGGTTTGGTGAATGTCACATTCAGGTCGACGAATAGTGATCATTGTACCAATAAATTCACAACTTCTTCGTCACCGGCGCCATAATAAGCCCGGTACAGATTGGTGAAACAGAATAATAATGAAATACACGTCGAAAAAAAAATCGCCTATTTATTGTTACATTGCATTTTAGACGGCTCATTTGTGTTACATTTCATGTTGTGTCACGTTACACCAATCTGTACCCATTAGGCATCACATGCTCAATTTTAATTCTTCAGGGTCATATTAAATTAGCTAGCGAAACTCCATAGACAGTGATATCGGTATCCAAACATGATAAAATGAAAAAGAAGTCAATTTGATGAGTTTTTTTGGGGATCACCCGCAGGTAGTCACTTAAAATATCAGTTTAAAAAAAAAAAATAGGCCCTGTATCATAATAATCCAGTCGCATTTGTTATTACGCTATTATTATAAAGTTGGCTTGTCCTTGACACCTATATACTCCCGCCCGCGATCGCGACCCCGATGTAACACCCCCTCCCGGCCATTACTCGTTGAAGTGCCAGCCCGCGCCGAAGCTGAGCCTGTAGCTTTAAATTACCCTATTACTAATAATTACCCACCTATGTCCCAACTTGCTGTCCTTCCCCCAGCGGCGCCCTAAGCCGAGGTGCGTACCCCACAAAGGGTGCCCTTAGCGAGCGTTCGCCTAGCTTTTAGTTTAGAACTATGTCCTGGCTGGCAGCTTTAAACTAGTAGTTTAAGGCAGCCACAGGATAGCCCGGTTAAGTAGCCATGTCCTCAGAGGCCAATTACGAGACGCCATAACAAAAAAAAAAACACCTATCTACACGAAGACGTATTGTAATGTTCTCTCTGAAGATAGATATAGTGATGCCTATTTTCCATCCTAATTATAATAATGGAAATCACATGTTAGTAGCCCAGCTTGGCCAAATAATATTAATGGAACACGCGATTTTACGTGTAACTAAAGTATATTTTACATGACATTCGGGCGTATTTTTTTGTTTATTTAATTAGTAGGAAGTGGGTCATTTTGATAAGACTGCTCGTGTTTATCACATTTTTTAAATAATTATGTGAAAATGTCAAGCACCTTTGCTAGGAAGCAATAGAGACTTTGTAACGTTATCACGAAACAACTTGAAAATTAATATGGTCATAAACGCCCTCTATCGCTTTCCGCACGCATTACAAACGTTTACATTATTTATTAAATAAACAAATGACTTAGAACAATGTTTTCCGGAATAAATTCGAAGGAGCAAAACACGCGAACGTACCTATTAAAATAAAATAAAAAACGTTAATAAACCCCTGGAAGTGACTAGTCTCGTAAACACTATACAGCCGTTAATTAAGTTTAACATTGTTCTGCTAAGCAATTATGAATTCTGGACACAAACAATTAAGTATTTATTCCTTTGCAGTGAGCTCCAATAAGAAATTCCAAAACGTTTTTAAATTGCCTTCGAAATGTCAAAAGTTCAGAGATTGTTTGTTGTACAAACTTTTTGGAAATGGAAGCCTATTAAAATTGGCGCGAAATGATTACAAAAGGTTGTATTTGTTTACAGATTGGGCATTAAAAAGTTTTTGGTGTTTTTAATTGTAATAATTAATGGATTATTAAAACATTGGTTTTACTGGCTGGTAATTAATTTGCTTTCGTTAGTTGGTAACTGTAACATAACTGTATCGATTTCATATTGGTAACATATACCAATATGAAATCGAACAATTTAGAATTGGCATTCTGTTAAATGGTCTAAGATTCTGAAGAAAGTACCTACCAATTTTGAATTGGTCGTTTGGCATTTAGAATTAGTTTCAGTGTTTCTTTTGTATGTGATTACTTCGCGAAATATTAACAAAGTGCAATAAACAGAGTACAAGTTTTCTTTTTTAAATTCTTTTCCGGATATTTTTAAAGGCTATGAATTAAAATATTAGATATTTTTACAATGCTTTTTATTGTTAATAAATTAATAATGAATACATAACAGTGATTAAATAATTACATAAGTTTAAAGCGATAGAAAGAAAAAGCAGAAATTACAGAAATTAACTTTCAATAAACTTCAAATTTTAATGAGATTTTTAAAAGCAGAGAGTGAAAATAAAGATTTTTTTTTTTTTTTTTTTTTTTTATCCACAACGGGGAAGCTCTTGGCCAGAATCTCACCTGATGGAAAGTGATGATCAGGCCGAAGGTGGAAGCGAGCTTCACCCGGAACCCGGAAGATAACTTAAAGAGGCAATAACAGTGAGATTAACAACTATTAATTAAGGAAACGCCAGAGGATCATAATTATTGTCCTAATTCAAAATGCTTGAATCGGGACAGTCATAAACTTGGGCTAATTGCGACATTTATCAGTTTGAATTGTTTGCATTCGCAGCATAAAGTAACTGACTATCGAATAAACGAAACTTCAAAAGTACTTTCATGCTGTTCCTGATAATTCTTACATCAGAAACTTTTGTTAATGTTTTGAGAAATAAATAATAAATAGGTAACAAAAATAATTAGTTAATAAAAAACGTTATTTATAGTGGCTTTTATGGTATAAATGCCACCAAGTAGTTTTGTGTCCATATCCGCAGCTGAGATCCATATTTTACAATTCAACAGTAATTTACTGTTGGATTGAAAAATATTGATCTATGTATATGATCTCTAACGACACATACTACTAGAATACATTAAAAAATACTATTATGTATAAGAATACATTTGTCCAATATTCTCTCTATTATATGTATCGAACATTCTCTATTCCAATTGTCGCAATTACTGCCATTTTGTTCTTTAAATATTTACTGCCAGGAGTACACTTCTTTCTCGTACTTCTTGGTGTAGACCTTCTGAGGGTCGTACTTGTCTACTAACTGCTTCCAGAATTTAGGTTCGTACTTGATCAGATGCTTCATCACCTTCTTGATTCCCTTGCGTTGACGGTGCGAGCATTTGGAGCAGCCGGTCTTGAGGCCGTCGGAAATGTAATCTGTAATGAGGGAGAGGATATCATTGTAGATGTTGTGTGATTAATAGGAAAGGGAGGTGATGAGGAAAATACTTGCAGTTGAATTAGGTTTGAATAGGAAGATTTCCCAATTAACCAAATAAACTAACATTATATCGCTGAAGTACTGTTATAAAACGTATGCATTATGATAAATCATTAAGCTAGGGAACTCCCCAAGTTTAATCTAAGTAGACTTTGGTACTCCGTAGAGCCTAAGCTAAGGTCTCATTACTTCGAACACGAAGAGAAAAGCTCTAAAAAGTTTGCTATTAAGGTATTTGAAATTAATCAAGTATATGATGGGTGATGATAATGAATATGAAAAATCTGTAGAGGTTATTACAGTAAAATATTGCTACATATAGTTATCGCGGCCATAAACGAGGTCTGACGAGTTGGTCAGGCTCCGTTTATGGCCTCGAGCGACGCGACACCCGGTAGAACAATTTACGTGAAATTTTCATAGCAAATTCTGTTCCAAAAGTCTTGATGCTGTCGCAAGGCGCATGTCGCTTGAGCGTGTAGCTCGTGGCCACAGGGTTAGAGTATCCATGTCTCAGTTCATAACGATTCATAAGAAGAAACAGGACTGGGCCTGGTTAACATTTTATTGGTCACTCACATTTAAGCTCCTTGCCCTCAGCAGTGCAAGGTCCCTGGTCGAGGGCACACTTCATGTACCCATTCAGCATCCTCTTATTTTCCAGAACCTCATCCAAGTTCATGTTGTCATACTTGTGGGAGTACTCCTCGGCTTGCACACACGCGAGGACAATGGTGACGGCTACTAGGATGAGTTTCATCCTGGAATAAATATGAGAGAAAATAGGTGACTAAGCATTCCAACCAAAAATTCAGAGATTATGTGCCATCCAGCAACTCGCACAGGCCTGCGTGGATGGCCTATTCTCTCTGATAGGGAGGAAGCCTGTGTCCTAGCAATGGGGTCTTGCATACTTAGATTTTTGAGTAAAGAAAAGTCAATGGAGAATGGCTGCAAAATTAGTTACTTTGGTATCAACAGATGAGTAATCATTCTGTCATAAGATTGTCCTTGTCTGCCATAAATCGCCTTGAGAGGTAAGATCGGGACTGTTTACTTTAAAATAAGGTTTGTTTAACGTGTTTATTCTTCTGTAATATAAATATAAGTAAATCCTAGTAAAGGATTGCTAAAGCAATGAAACTGAAAGTTATAGTGTTATTCCCAAAACTGAAGTGCCATAATCGCCATCTGGGTGTTACATTTGACAAACTTTATGTTAAGTGAACAAATTCAATTTTAGATTCTTCTGCAAATTATCTTTTTGTCTCGTCTAGCAGATGATACCTATAAAAACAAAACAGCTGTTCTTGATAACTTTCATAAAAGAAAAGGTATCTTTTTCAGACACAAGTTATTCACTAGTGTTGTTTATGAAGAGAAAATGTTGAATAATAACGTGTTTATTTTTATCTTTTCAGGTAAGTTTTACGCGAATATGAAAAGGTCGACGGTGATGTAAATGAAAAGTGAAAATATGTTTTGGTCAGTTTTGGTTGTTAATCTGTGATGGTACGTAGGTAAGTGAACTCCAAAGGTTACTTTAGCATAAAAGTGAATTATATCATCCTCATATTATTTTAATTGATACCGACTCTGGAAAAAGCGAAAAAAATTTAGTACCCAGTGGTAAATACTAAATATGAAAAAACATTTAACTTTGTAATGTTAATTGAGCTAAATGTTTTATGCCCCCCAGGTGGTGCAGTGTTGCCATATGAAATATTATTCCTAACTTTTTAATTTTATGAAACAAAATAAAAGTTTTAATGGTCAGTCTCTGTACCTGTTAAATGTCAGAATATTACTTTTTGTTCCCTGATTTTTTAGACATGTTTAATTTTATAGCATCTTTCATGCCAAAACCTTAAAAAGGTAATAAAAAATTTAGAATAAAAACTTAGATTACTTTAAAAGAACAGGGGTCTAATTCTACTAATAAACGTTACAATGGTCTCTCAATGGTGAGTTTTTGACAGATTTGCCATACAAAAACTGTCAAATTGAGACACCATTGTAACGTTTATAAATTAGTAGACCTTGGTAGTAAAATTCCATTTCAATTGAATGGTGTATTTTTGTTATGGTAAGGTTGTATTGTATTGTATTTGGTTTGCCAATATTAAGATGAAGTTATCATAGGGAAAGGGTTTGGCGACCTTTCTCAAAGAAAACCCTTTTCTGAAGCCTGAAGCTATTTGAAAATATTAATAAAACTACTGTGAAACCAATCTCTGTGTTTGTTGCGCTGTTCGGAAGTTTTTTACGCATTTCTTCCCAGCTAAAGCACTAGGTAGGTTTTGACAGATTTTTTCTAAAGTAAATCATCGCGGATTCACACCTCGACGCGTTTCAAATATCAACGTGTCTCCAAACGCAGTTTGCGTTTTTTGACACCTGGTGAAAATTACAGATTTTCATGAAGGCTGTTATAATATAACGTAACCGCTTTCTTAGGAAACCAAAGTTGAACACTTTTTTTTTTGGGTAGGAAATCATCAAAAAACTTTTCCCACTCTGGGCGTAGCGAAAGGGCGCGTCAGACTCTTACTGACTAAAACCTACCCGTGTTCCGTCAGTTGCCTGTGTTGCCAGGGGCCACGGTATCCATTTCAGACTTTGCCTACTTTGCCTACTGTAAAATTTTCCGCTATCGAGAATTCATTTGAAGTTATTTTATTTTATTTGAACTACAATTTAATCTGTTTTTTACATTTTATATTTTTTTCTACTTACTTGTATAATAGAATACTTTCACAATATTCTCTGATAACACTTCAATCCACTTGAAGAAGCTGAACTGTGCTGCATAGATCGTTCACTATCATTTTATACTGAACTTTTATCCTTATACCATCTCCTTGTAAAGTATTCATGATGAACGCAATCACGTTAATTGCTTGGTAATAATTATCAGCTGGTAATTTATATCATTGTTTGATATAATCCCTTTGAACTTGGCCAGTCTTGTAGTCAATATTACAATCATCTTTCACCTTTCCTTTTATCTAAAGAAAACCCAACAAATATTTTGTACTAACATTTATCGATGACTTCGCTCGCGTGGGTTCGGAAGTTAGGTATCCCACGGGAACATACTACCGGGGTAAAAGTATCCTAGGTCTGAACCCCGGTCATGGTCTGTACCTACATGTGCCAAATTTCATCCAAATCCGTTCAGCCGTTGTGGCGTACAAACAGAGCTACTTTCACATAAACAACGTGTTTTTTTTTTAATATCCCGTAACTCTAGGGTTATATTCTTATAAAAATAATTCAAAAATATGTGGTCCAAAAATGCATAGTTTCGAAGATTGATGAGATGTTTCATTGATAAGTACGAGTACTTACTTAAATAATTTTGATTCAAACCAATCATTCATATTTAAAGCTAAGAAAATGTGACGTTGTCATATTTCACGTAAGGCTCTTTTACATTAATAATCGTGACATTGTCGAATGAAAAATGAAAACAAAAAAGGAATGATACTCGTAATTGAAAAATAATTCTTAAGCTGATTCTTTGATATAATGGTCTCATTCATAACCTAGAGTTATGGTTTTTGATTCAAATATGTATTAGTTACAATGATCCACCTGATCCGGCTCGAACATTGAAGACTTTGAAAAACTACCAATTTTTTTTTTTTTAACTATTGGCTTTGAACACGCATAATATTACGCCTGTGGTCCCCGAAGGATTCGGCAGAGGTGTACCTATAGTACGAACACATTTCGCCAGATATGTTTAACTCCCAAGTAATAGGGGGCGAGCCTATTGCTATCAACCGGGCACAAACCCTGACTCTGGGCTGCTATTGTGAAATTCCTAATGCAAAACACCCAATAATACTTTGCCCGACCTGGGAATCGAACCCAGGATCTCATGATCAGCAGTAGCACTAGCGACCACTAGACAAAGGAGGCCAATTATTATTGCACTTTCCTCCTAATTATATCCACCTAGTTGCATGTAACCTTCATTTGACCCCGCGGTAAAAATGACCACTACAATGGTGAATTACCATTTTACCGTGATATACCATTTATGGTTTTTATGACTAAGTTCAATTGTCTTTGTTGTGTCGCAATGCTGTCGCAATATTGCATTTTATTTCTTGTTGGTGTCAATTGTGGCGTTTATCACTGATTATTGACAGCCATTTTTAGTATTTAAATTCATGAATAATAGTCAGAAACGCTGTAGCGTTTAGTTAGTTAGAATGAAGTGCTTGAGACCTTTTGCTAAGAGCCCACACAACCTCAGGTTTTTATCTCGCTCGCACCATACTACTCGCGGACTGAGTGCGAGACGGAGGCGGCTCCAAAGCGGCAATAGTTTAGGTAATTGCTTTATACGGCGAAAATAATGATGAGTTAAAAAAAAAAACAACATAGTCACTGCTTTATAGTTAGTTCAGTTAGTATGCAAAGTTTCATGATCTAATTTTAAGTATTTTTTTAATATTAGCGGTTTATTGTTCGGTTTGGAGGTGTTTTTGTTTAATAAATGCTAAATAAAAGGTTGACTAGTAGAAAATGCCTAAGGTATTAAGTCCGCCTCTGTACATTTTTGTGCTTGAAGTATTAAATAAATTTAAATAAATAAATAAAACAATGTAATTTTCGTAGAAAAAGATTAGTCTCCCTTTTCCAAATGTGAACATTTCTTTTTTGTCATCTCACGTAAGCTTCGAAAGCTTCCTCTCCTACAAAAACTTACCGTAAAATACTCGCGTTATTCACGACCTTAATTTCACAGATACATCTTCATTAATTCTTCCTTTTTCGACTATTTTCGTTATGCACGGAATGACATTCCGATGGGAACGACTGCCATAGGCTTCGGTGTCACTGGGTCTAAGAGACTTACATTTATAAAACGGTAGACTAATAAATATTAAATGTAAAGTTTTGGAAATGGCGCTAGCTTAACCCATACAAAGAGGAATACTTGTTTCTTATCATAAAGAAAGAAAGAAAGAAAGAAACATAGGTTTATTTGTCGCAGAAACACGTAGTATATAGAAAAAGATGGGTAATCAGAAAAATTCAACAAAATATAAAATCTACATTAAGTAATCACGAGCTTACAACAGACATAGTCGGCAGCTGCACATCATGACTGTGACAAGAAGGCTTTATAGATTTCCAGTTCCAACCGGTTTTTGACCATTTCAATTTAATTCGTTGTAAATTCATTCTCATGTCAATATAAATATGGTTACTTGTAGTTTAGCATGAGTTTTAACTGAAGTTTTGCTGGGTTTTTTTATCAGAGTAATAAAAACCTCCCATTCCAATACCACCTTCTGATATTTTTTTCATAAATAAATGAACAACCGTGAAAATATTTAATCCTCACTGCAACTCGAACTACAAAGAAACATGTTTATTCATTCCCTCTATTTTACAATGTTTTCAGTAAATACAAGCTAAAGTCAAGGGGGTGACTGCTCACCCCGGGGAGGCGAACACCCACGAAGATCCCCGAATAAATTCCGAACGATATTTTAATAATTTATATTCGGAGTGTGCCACCGCTCCTGCAACGTGTCACTTGTTTCAGTTGAGGTAGTTTAAAATTCCGTTTAAATTTTTGGTGAAGAATTTATTTATGCTTATTTTATCGTTGTTCTTGGCTTGTTAATGAATACTGGAAAATTGAAGGTATATTTTACAATGGTATTTAAGTCTAATACAAAACCCAAAAATATAAGGCTGTTATTCTCGTTCACGACTAACATAGAAAGCGAGAAACTAGATGTAGGTGCTCTTTTTCTTATATAGATTGATGTAAAGTAATCAATTCAGTGAAAAAGTAGCACCACTATAATAAAATACGCTATCAAGGGAATTGATTCTGTTATTTAGTTCTGCATTATATCCTGTGGCAGATTGTGAGAGCAATTTGCAACAAGGAATGAACCGTTCCTACATAATAATGACTGTCACTCACTTGCACAAAGACAAACATTAATGCCTCATTACGTAATGGATTATTATGGAACATTAACGCTAATGATTTCATTAATATCATCAAAGACCCATTAAATTCCAGTCTAATGTCAGTTGCTTTCTGCAACAAGTTAATGGAAGATTAGTATTTAATGACAGCTTGAAAAGTTAGTTTGTTTCTGCAACAGACTGGCTGTAAGTCTTGAAGAGTATTATGTAGTAATATCTGGAATCATTTGAGCTACATTTATAACTTAGCATTCTAGGAGTCACACAGTCGTTAAGTTTTCAGTCTTTATGTTTTGCAAAAGCTAAGCAGAAAATTTACAAAACAATTAAGTTATGAGGACCGCCACGTAACCTTGTATGCCTGTAAACTTGTAAACTAAAACATATGATTGATTACATAATATAACATCGCGGCTGTAATCCCCAAAGGGTTGCAGAGGTAGTACACCCACATTTCGCCAGATGTTTAAGTGTAATAGGGGGCGAGCCTATTGCCATCAACCGGGCACATATCC
This sequence comes from Eupsilia transversa, assembly GCA_914767815.1. Taxonomy (NCBI): domain Eukaryota; kingdom Metazoa; phylum Arthropoda; class Insecta; order Lepidoptera; family Noctuidae; genus Eupsilia; species Eupsilia transversa. Next base: position 11,366,597 of record OU611889.1, on the reverse strand, counting down.
TGAGATCCACAAATGAGAAATTCCTTATAGAAAAACCCAATTACACTTTGCACGACCTGGGAATCAAACTCAGGAAAAATTAAAAATCAAAATCAATTGGAAAACTCGAAGCAGAAATTAACAAAACAATTAAGTTATCAGTGTTGCCACGTAAAGTCGTATGCGTGTAAACTTGTGAAGTAAAAACTTATGATTGATGTGGTTTCAAAAAGCGTTCACGAACAGCTTGACGTGTGTTACCGACAACCCTTAACTGTAAGTTAGTACAACATAATTACGAAAACAACCCTTTTTCTCGGCTGTAAACAGTCTGCGCTTAATTTAGAAAACCGCAGAGTAATTACTGCAGGTTTTCTGGCAAAATACGGTTTCGTTGTGGGCTCATTATGTATTGTTCTAGCTTATTTATTTAGAACTAGTTTCTGGCCGCGACTTCGCCTGCGTGAAATTTCGGCTCCCGGGCCAACGCGTCACATCCCATCGCCCGCCCGCGCTATTACTTCGTTTTCGCTTAGCGTTCTATCTGACTTTTTTTTCGAGGTAAGGGTCGCAGCGTGACGTTGCATAGCCTATAACCTTCCTCAAGAATTGCGCTACCCTATGCAAAAAGATTTTTTCAAATACAACTGGCAGTTCCGGAGATTACCCCCGACATACAAACTTACATATTTTTTTTACCTCTTTATAATATATAGCTTACTTATTGTATTGGTTTTCGGGCGGAAATGCCGTGTTTTGGAATAAAATATAGGTACCTTTTCGCACTGTTAAGTTCGTTGATTTCTACGAACTAACAGCGTACTCAGTAAATACTTTATTTATCATGAAGCTGTGATGCCTCGTATGTAATACATGAATAAGGCTTTTGTCTCTTTTTTAATGTTTTTTCTCCCACAACAAAAAAGACTTGCACTATGAATAAAAAATCCGCTGTAAAAGAAACTCATGTGGTTATTTACAAAGATTTAGATAATAGAACACTCGTTCTCAAAACAAAACCAACTCAAGTTGTTGCCCACAAAGACAAGAACATCGCTTCTAGATCATCTTCTAGACAATGAATGAAAGCAAACCCTTGAAATGAAAAGAAGCTTTCCGATACCACAAACTAAACAAATCCAGGCACATCCCGCTCAAAACAAAGCTATTACCAACACCAACTACAAACATTTCCAATAAAAATGGCAGCAATAAAAGTGTACGGCAAATAGTTGAGGAGTTGGCCGACCAACAGATGTCCACAAAGTTCGTGCAAACAATCTGACGTTGGCCCAACATTTATTCAGTATTTTATGTCCTAGATGTATATTTTAGGTTCTGCTGCGAATGACGTCACATAAATTGGATTTGCTGCTCTTTATTTCGAGGATGTTGTAACTTTGGAAAATATTTTGCGTTTCCTATATAAAGTTGCTACCTACTCCTACTTGGAGCTTTTTTCTTGAAATGGTCTCCGGTATACATTCGAGTAGGTACCTACTGCGTTATTCACAAATAGTACTCTTCGTAAAAGGTGGTGCGTTCCGTGGCTGATTCTTGCCTATTGTAATATTCAAGTTGCATTCAAAATCATTATCATCTGCATAGCCTTTTCCCAACTATGTTGGGTTCGGCTGCCAGTCTAACCGGATGCAGCTGAATACCAGAAGAAAACAAATTAAGACTAATGAGAAAACCAATATTTGGTTCAGATATTGTTCACTAGCAACATTTGGCTATTAGTCAGAACTATAACCTAAAACAAAGCATTGGAGAGACCATTCGACACTCACGAACAAATGTGAACAATGCTTGAAAAGTCAATATGGAGTGACATTGCGGGTTTTCGCATTCCGGCTGCAACGCCAGATGTCTGCACCCGAACAAAGTGTTTCCAGACGTTGATTAATATTGTCGAGGGTGCTATTGCTGAAATTCGCCGGATTATTGGTGGAAGGCGAGCAACAGATGGGCAGTTCAAAGACCGACCATGCACAAATTAAGGTCTTAATCGATCTACGGGAAAGGTGCTTTTTACGTTGGGGGGGGGGGGGGGGATTACAGTTAATAGCATAGAAATATAACTTATATCTATGGTTAATAGGTGTAGCTAACAATATAGGAAAACTTTCCGAAAAAGGATCCTTCTAACAGACTCAAAATAGCTAAAAACATAAGGAAAAACCATTTAAGATCAAATCCAGATTTAACTATTATCATCACCAAGAACGCACTTAAAAATAAAAGAACAAAGAATTTCAATTAGCATTTATTAACAAACATTCTCTAGAACCTTTTGTCTAATGAAACCTAATCTTGCCACCTACGATACCATCAAGTCTGAGCATCTTCTCAACCATTGCCTATTTCAAAAGGTACCTAATTAAACTTTTTGAAAAGGTCAAGCGTCTGAGGTACCTTCACCGAGTTCGTTAATTGATCTACCTTTAAATATCCACTTCAGTTAAATAGAGATTTCGTCTGTTTTAATGTTTTGCTGAACATGATCTCAAAGGCTGTGTAAGGGCTTTTGGAAAGGTCAAAAATCTGGTTTAGCTAGTGGATGTTCATCCAAAATGTGCCTCGTGTGCTTCTATTTTGTTTGTTGTAATTGCTAAAATAAGGCCTTTAAGTTGATATTTTTTTAGTTTCCTTTATTGTTTATTGTTAATTAAAACGGTGACACCAATTACATTAATTAACATAAAGATTTTAACAGGTATAGTAGGCATACAAAAATATTTCAATTACTAACATACAATAGAGGACACCCTAGCATACTTCTTTCTTCTTTCTTCTTTAATGGCCTACTTGAAATATGCTTTGACTTAGATTTATTTGAGGCGATACATGTCTGTATTACTTGATATTGAGTACCTAAATAAATACTTTTGCATTTTCTTATTTGGATAATTTATCTTCAGAGGTGGTTTTTGGTCCTTAGCAACTCAAAACCGGTGATTCTTCTATTGGATGTTTAATATTACAATATATCCATTTATATATCTAATTAATTCGTCACTAACCATGCTGTAGGTTGGTGGGGTGGTTGGTTGGTTGTTGTTGTTGGTTGGTTTTGTATTTTATGCTGTGTCTTTTGTGTGCACTAAATAAAAGCTTTATCTATCTATCTATCTAAGTAACCTCTTTGAATCTTGAATGCCAGGTTCAGAGAAATATACGTATATACTACTTCACCGTTATTGAATTAAACTGGGTAATGTCGCAGCTTTCTAATTCAATAAAAGAGTAGAATTTCCCTGCCAAGGTAATAACATCCAGTAGTGGTTACGACAGCTTGTTGCAAACATTTCTGATTAACTTCATTACTCTGTAGTATTATGTTTTTGTTGGCAGCACGAAGCTGCCTGGCTGATTCAATTTTGTGGTAATGTTGTTTCGACGGACGACGAACTGTGACGGCTGATTCAATTTGCAGTAACTTGAGTATATGCAACTGTTTGTTGTTCTATGAAGGGTAAATAATAGGAGTTGTGTTTTTGTGTTTCTCCAGATGTGTGGGCGAAGTATTGAAACTATCGTCGGTAAAAATGTAAAGACAAACCTACGTGGTAAAAAAGTGAAGCAAATTATGTTGAAATGCCACTTTCGAAATGAGAATCTCTCTCTCTTTATCTCTTTTTATCTCTCTCTCTCTCTTTTATCTCTCGAGGTCACCAATTTAGAGGTATGAGGAACAGGGTGTAAAGTTCACTCATCCTCTATAGAAAAGGGAGGATCCTACCACCAGACGGGCCGTTGCCAACCAGACACGACACCAGTCTGGTCGTCTGGTGGTAGGATCCTCCCTTTTCTATAGAGGATGAGTGAACTTTACACCCTGTTCCTCATACCTCTAAATATCTATATCTGTTGTGCGACGAAAGAAGTTATTTTATATTGTTCTTATTTTCTCTTATTGCACATTCCTCAAAGAAAACATCGGTGAAATCATTCACATGGATAAACTCAGGTTGTTTTATTTTCCCTACACTTTGAAGACTTATACAATTGTTTGCGGTGTGTTTTTCTTGCTCGGTGAATTGAAGACTCGTGTTCATTTAACATACATTATTTTTTTATACTCTGATAGATGTTGATATTTTAAATTGTAAATATATAATGCCTATAAAAAATACTACACATCCAAATCTTGAAATTCTTCAAAGAAAATTGAAAAACTTATAACAATCAATGTCTTTTTCCAAGCTATAAAAATAAACTAGTTTCAGGTCAATTGCATTGTCTAGACTTTATAAAGCAGAAAGTTCTGCAAATGACTCCCGAAACTTTTCTCAAGACGTTGCACCTTTGACGTCAACTTCATAACTTTCTTTTACAAAGGTCTTTGTTGAAGTTCTGAAACGTTCGAAGTTCAAACACATTATGATTTTTTTTTTGGCGCACCCGCATCGAGGGCATTCACCTATAATGTTATGTACCTGTACCTGCGACCTAGCCGTGTTACTTCTACATAACATAACATCACGCCTTGTTTCTCCGAAGGGTTAAGCAGAGGTGTAGAGACTCTCTGACTCGAAAATCTCAGTCTGGCAGCCAGACTGAGATTTTCGAGTCAGAGAGTCTCTACAGCTCTGCTTAACCCTTCGGAGAAACAAGGCGTGATGTTAATTCCAGATGGAAAAATTCAATAATACTTTGCCCAACCTGGGAATCGAACCCAAGACCTCATGCTCAGCAGTAGCGACAAGGGTTGCGCTGTCTGTCGCGCCCGCGATGTCGCTACGGTCTGCACGAGCCGTTAAACTGGTCTAATCCTTTGACACTTTAAAATCTTCGTTTAATAAAATAGCCCTGCTTATGTTTTCTAACTGAACCTTAGTTTAACGTCGCCAGCACAATACCTATTTAATCTAGCTCAGTATCAAACCAACTTTAGTTTTATTGAAAACGTTTTCAATTTCCTTCCCTTTGCATTGGAACTGTGCGCTGAGCTTTAAACTTATTAAAATGGCCGGTTTCGAGTAGAATATCAAATCAATTTATGATTTTATAGGGTAGCATTTCATGGGGTTTCATTTTTAATGAATTCTCTATCATTGGAAGCTTATTATTCTGTCGTTTTAATTGAAAATTATGGAGATTTGCTTTGCAGAAAAGAGATTTTGTTTTATGGCGTTTGAACATGTTTTTTGGTTGGTATCTTTCTTTGTTATCCTTACCACAGATCATTCACTCCGCAAAATCATTTAAGTAAAAAGCTACTCTTGCTACGACACAATAAAGTGCAATTCAGGTCGCACAGCGTTAATTACCTCCAGCTATATTCACCTAGAAGTTGCCTCTCTTTCTATCGCGTAACTCTATAACTTCTGGCTACGTTACGTTCACTGAATTAGCCCGACAAGACGAGCTCGCCGCGTACTTGTATCGTCATACCTAAAATGCAGAGTATTCTGTGTGCATACTGCCAGGTAATACCTACCTGTATAGAACATGTCCGAAAAACAATAAGATTTCTCAAGTAGGTACCTACCTAGTCATTATATGTTAAATTCGCTATTAATTACTTGGGTAGATACAAATATTCGGTTTGATCTATATAATCCAACTATCGTTGAAATCTCTACTTTTACTCGTTTATCAAAGAGCATAATTGATTAAAACACATCATTTTTGAAACATGATTTTTAGTTGCTAGAATGTAAATATTTAACTGGCAGGTACGCATTTTTACTACCTAGGGTAGCTTTTCATTTAAAGAGCTGCCTACTACCTATTTAATGTACCTATAAAATAATTTAAATATACATCGTAAATTTTTCGGCCTAGCGGTTTCCCAAAAATTATGGGGTCAGTTGCCACTTGCCACAAATAAGTATTATTTATTTATTCTTTTATTCTTATCTACTTATTTAATGTTATAAAAAATCGACTATTTGTAACAGATTTTTAGTAATCGAGAGATATTTAAGTACAGTACTCATAGGTAAAGCTTCTCATGGAAAGTAAAGTAATCTTTGATAAAAATTAGCTATGTTCGTAATTCAATCATTTAAGGTAGGCACTTTCTCACCGTTGACCCAATTTTTCCCAACCTGTATTAAAACGTATTTCTTCGCTAGGGCCATATGTATCGGGATTTTCACGGTACACTCCATTTGTTGCCCACTCACGAAGATTTTTCTCGGCGACGGAGTTTTCAGCAAAATTGAAGTGATTTGTGTGCTTGATGTCGCGACAAACAGGTTTTCTGTAGTTGAGTTATGGGCGAGACAGAAAATTTATAGGGTCAGAAATAAATAAAGAAAGAATAAGTGTTTATTGGGACTCGCACAGGAAGATTACAAACTAAACACACTTAGTTAGGCGTCTTTTGTTTTATCAGCCTTTATAAGAAAACCATGTTTTTTTTTATAAGTTTTATTTATGCGGCCAAAACTTAACAAAGCTGTCAAAAAATCAATGAAGCAAAGTAATCTTTTCAACAAATTCTTTACTTAACACACCAAAAATACACACAATCTTTACCTTGACAGTTAATAAAGATAAGAAAATACCTGCGTATTTATATTAACATTTTCTGAGAGCGAATAAAAATAGCCCCCACGGCGATGTACGGACCCACAAAATGTACAACCACCACAAACGAGCTCGGGGATCTAATTTTGGACCTCATCAAAGAACAACGAGACCTTGGCCACACACCTCCATTAATATTTCAACCCTGGGGAACAGCCCTTTAGAACAAAACAAAACACCATCCCTTAGTTACCATACAATGCTGACTTTAAGAACAACTAACAAAAAACGTTTCGAATAAAACCAGCAATGGTTTCGCAAATGAGGGGAAAGTCGTTGTTACCACACGGAAGGTAGATGTCACAATTAACGGCATGTTCAACATGGGTTGCTCGTTTGATTCTATGTTCAGTACAATGTAATTAAACAAAATTGAGAATGTGTAAATTTGTGAGCGGGATAAGTGTTTAGAAGGTAAACTAAATTGTGGTCTGTTAAAATGTGCTGTTGTTTCGTGGCATTTTGGTTTTTCCTGCCGCCATCTTGGAAACACTTTTCTTTTGTTATGGCTCCTTTGTGTAACGATTAACTTCGGGTCTATGTTTTCAAACCTGTGTTATGGACAGGGGACTTTGATCCCACAAGATCGAATTGAGCGCACTTCACAAACAAAAGGCTGGTTTGTTTGCCAGGGGAAAAAATAAGAAAGCGCCTAGTTTTTATTGCAGAAAACGTAGTTTTTATGTAAAAACATAAAACATAATTTTATGTTTAAAATCGTACACGGTTGGCGTATTATTTATTTACATGATAGATAGATTCAGAAACTGTTTTATTTTTGAAGGGTGAACTAAGGCGCCACCTGTTACGTGGGGAGCGTCGAGACTGCGGCTCAACGTTGTAAGTTAGCGTGACAGCCACTTACTGAACGACTGAAACTCGATAAGATTTGTTAAGCTGGTTTTTGCTGTGCAGCAGCCAATAAATAGTTTGAGTTTCAATTCACAGAGTAATAATAGAAATAAATAATTAGAATATAATATAATAGAATACTCTATAATACCGATATAAATGCAGAAACTTTAAAAAAACATGTAACGTGTATTATATGATTTTATGCCTACCCTTGTTACCAAATATAACAATAAATTATTGCCTGAGATAGAATTTATTCATACACAGAAAAAAAGCACTTGTACTCAACCAAGTTTAAGGCTGTATTTCTTTTGTGTGAGCCATAAACCTTGAATCTATGAATATAAAGTCCACGAAGGACATCAATCGTGTCTTTTACCCTACTTTTGTTCAGAAGATGAATTGGCTTTGAGGTTTCTTTTATTAGTATTTAGGGAATCAGAGAAATAAAGGGTCTAACGTTCTGTTGTTTTCAAGGTAAGTAATTAAACGTACAAGACACGTGGCTAAAAGCGTTAAAAATATCCCAGAGTTTATTATTATTATTTACTGGCAAGGTTAAATGCCCAGAGCACATTTTAATATCAATGTCAAAGTTAAATCATTTATTTCAAGTAAGCCATTAAAAGGTACTTTTAAACATCAACATTTTCAAGAAAATAGAATTGATATCGTCACCTATTGAAGCTTTTTAACATAGTTCAAAAACTATAACTTTACACCTAAAGTTCATATCCAATTCAAAAGGAAGGAGAATAACAAAATGATTTATTCCAAAGATAAAATACAATAGACGCAGAGTAATACAGTTGTACTCAGCGTCCGGCGCTCGGCGTGGCAACACGTCGTGTTCGGGTTCGCGACAAGTCAAACGTCATTCTGTGGATGCCCCGTTGAGAGGTGAAACACGTGTCGATTTTTAGGAATAGTTAAGCGGAATAGTATATATTAGTGGATTTCCGCCAAATCACGCCTGAATCAATTAACTATTCCAATGACAATTAAGAAACAGAACACATGAGAACAACTTTAATGAATACCTAATGTAACAGGTATTAGTGAAGTTAGTTCCATGCTCCCTTGTTTCAACAGCTCTTAGGAACTTTGCGAATTATTGTGTTCACTGTACCTACTTAGTTAGAACTTTGTAGGCTCGAGAACTTTAGGAAATTAGGAGTACAATGTTTCTGGCTACTGCGATGTTGTTACATGAAGTAATAAATTTGTCGGACTGTAAATACAGGGTTATTGGTAAAACACTAACAACCTCTTAAGGGGTCATTGTACTCATCATTATGAACAACTTTTACTATGAGACCAAACCCGAAATCACAAAAAAATAACAGCTGTTCCCTACATTAATTTATGTTCGCATAGTTCGTCAAAATGTTCGGTCTCATAGTAAAAGTTGTTCATAATAATGAGTACAATGACCCCTTAAGAGGTTGTTAATGTTTTACCAATAACCCTGTATAATCACTGTATAATTGCTACCCCTGCTTGAATTCAGGCCTCCTCTCTATGAGAGGAAATGGGCAGTGACACATGTCTTCGAATGTTTATTTCTCTATAACCTAGACTAAATGTCTAGGGTATAGAGAAATAAACATTAGGCCCCTGGTCGAAGTGGCGGTGGTTGGATGTTTTTTTCATAATGATGAATACAGTGGGGTTTCCATTGTACACAGGCTCTGGGGCCTAAGTCTACTAATTTATAAACATTACAATGGTGTCTCAATGGTGAGTTTTTGACAGATTTGCCGTACAAAAACTGTCAAAAACTCACCATTGAGACACCATTGTAACGTTTATAAATTAGTAGACTTAGGCTCCTGTTCTAGGTAACTATACCCCATCCACAATAAGATTAGACATTTAAACCAACCTTTTTTACTGTCCATTCAACCGCGTTTGACTTCTATTGCGTTGCTGGCATGACAAATGGCAGCTGCAGTAAACAGTTGGTATTATAATCACGTTTTTGCTTTCAATGTCATCCTTATGCCTACGGAATAGAAGTCAAAATCGGTTGAACTGACTGTAAAACGTTTTGTTTAAAAGTCTAATCTTATTGTGAATGGGGGTTTCTACACAATTGTTTAAAGATTAAATTAAATTTTGAACTAAGTAAAGTGCATGCTTGTCTGGGTTTGGACCTCAGGCGTCGTTTAATCAGGGTTTTGTAGTTATGTTGTCGTGTAGTTTAAAACAAATCTGAGACTCAGTTTTGTTTTGTACGGTTTCATTTTACCAGATTTAATGTCGTAAAATAGTTATTTTGGGGAAAGTTAAGCGGTGGAATAAGATCGCAATCAATTTCTCGATTTTATTCTGCCCCGGGGCGGAATAAAATGGAGCAGAACACAAAGTAGCAAGCATAAAAAAAAATGGTGAGTTTAGGGGACTGTCTTATATATTTGACGTTCAAGTAATAGTCTAGTTTGAATAAACTAGGCATAATCTACTACCTAGTAGCTAACTAGGCATCTAGTGTTGATTTTAGCCAAATTATCCAGTAATTTGATTCGTATTACGGTCTTACCCCGATTGGGAACTTACTCCAATATACTCTAGTATTTGGTACCTACTGTACCTGCACGTTGTAACTCCAAACTTATCTACTTATTTCCACTCAGTTTACCTTCAGTCTCTACTATCTTTAGCCGTTTTTCTAGACTGAAGTTCCTTAAGTAGTTTTTGATAGCAAAGCGTTGTGTCATACTGCCGTGTCTCGAAAGTTTTTCATAGTTTTCGGTATCATCAGTGTCTGAAGAAAATGATACAATTTCTTCAGAACATTATTTTTCTTGAACTTGTTAGTTCGTACAGGATTGGAACAAGTTTTGCTAAAGGCGAATTCGACCAAACTTTTATACCTAGTAGGTATAAGTGCAATCAAGCAAATAAATGTTAATTTTTGACAGATTGTCTATATCTTTGGTTAAATCAGTCCTAAAAGTATTAAGTAGTTAACGAATGGCTTATGACTTGTTCAAACTCAAAGATTTTTACAGACCATTTTTTTTTTTTTGACTTCAAGTAATGGCGCACACTAAGCGACAGTGGCGTCCGGCGCCACACACTTGGCGTCGAGTTGCAGTGCCAGTTGCATGCTACTTGTCTCAGCGACTCTAGACGCACGACTGCGCACGCGTTCACAGTCGCATGTGACAGGTCAGCGTCGTCGAGCTGTCGCAGCATGTCGCATAGTGCGCGAGGTGCTTAAGAACACAGTACAGTAGTACAGATTGCCCACGCAATGTTAAGAGGTCACGTTTGTTGCCCATGACCTGATGACCTTTGCTTAACCACAACTGCAATACCACGTAGGTAGGTCATGTCCCCTTATGACGTTCCTTGCACGTATTTCACAGAGTAAGTTGAAATGTATGTTGAAATGTATTGTTGCATTATATTTATTTAAATTATAGCAAATTATCTATTATACAATGTAACAGCGAATCAATTTTCACGCCTCCCCCTTAAGACCTATGTAGGTCAAATATTTTTTGATATTCGGATAGCTCATGACCTAAAGAGGTGCCTTAAAGAATATCAATTGAAAACCTAAAAAAAAATCGCGGGTTTAAGCTAGAATTTAACAACAATATAATCAATCTTTGCAGACGTGTCAATCAATCAACTATTGTAGATCCTTGACGTGGTTCCTTGACGTGGAGCTGAAGGAAACAGAGAGTTGAGCCTCATATTCCTCTATGCAAATATGTATGTGCTGATGCATGGTGCAAAGCATAAAACCATAGATAATAGCCCACATACTAACATTTTAAAATACAGGATACGTACAAATTCTTCAATCATATTTCAGGAATTATAGTAGAATTATGCTTGAGGGAGGCCTATGTCAAACAGGGGACGCCTTTCAGCTGAAATGATGATGATAATGATTTCAGGATATTAAAGTTTGATGTGATCATGACGAAATTCTGTCAACATGGATTTGATCCTTTAAAAATAATACAATCTGCGAACTTATCACACATTCCTCAGACTAGGTCGAACATTTTATATCTAATTAACTAGCCCTGTCAATCATCATTCTGCCTAGCCTTTTCCCAACTATGTTCGGGTCGGCTTCCAGTCTAACCGGATGCAGCTGAATACCAGTATTTTACATGGAGCGACTGCCTATCTAACCTCCACAACCCAGTAACTGGGTAATACCCCTCCGGAGCAACTGGACAGATTCGCAACTGGACAGATTCTCAGCTGGACAGTTTCGCAGCTGGACAGATTAGCAACTGGACAGAGTACAGTCGTGATACCCCTTGGTAAGACTGGTTGTCAATTAACTGGCCCTGTATTCATAAAATTATATCAAAGTAGGCGCTAGTTATAAGACGGAACGGAAACGGTATACACGGCTGTAATGCGGTATACATGGCTGTTCTGCGGTACATACACTAATACCGCACCTGCATGCCTTTGTTGAGTTAGTGGTACTAGATGTGCTAGGATCTGCTTAGCATTTAACTAGGAGAATAGGTACCTAGAATGTATAAAGGACCACATTCACGTTAGTCATTACAATATAACTTGAATCTCTCTCCCTGTCAACTCCTGATGGTACCAGTTGGATCCAGTAGACGCATAACACCCTCATGCCTGGCTGGTTCCATAAAGTACCTACCACATCACATTGCAACGAATTTAAACTTTATTTGTACGTTGCTTATGGTTCAATATAATTTCTGAATGGTTGAACTCTATGGCGGATAATATTGTTCAACTATAGGCAAAAATAGAAACAAGGACGTGAAGCTTGACCTGAGAAAAGTAAATTGAATTTCTCAAATGTGTCGCTGTTACTGACAAGGTAAAAAAATGTTCATATTATGATAAAAATATACTGCACGAGCGTTAAGCGATCACAACAAAAATAAAAAGGTCGTGGACACGTGTCACATATTTTGTTTCCAAATGGATGAACAATTCTGCGAAGAGTTATGTGGAAAATGAAGAACACGAGGATAGCTAGAATGAAACTTCACAACAGCGGAAAAATAAAATTTATTTTTACATGCATTTTTAACCCGTAGCATATAAAAGCATAAAAGCCTCCACGAGTGTCGATACTCACGCTGGGGCTGCAGTCTCGACACAGATAGCGATCGTTATACTCTCGATACTATAGTCTCGAATTCGGTCGGTCAAAATTGCTTGAAAAACACGAAAAAATCACGTGCTTGTCAAGCCCGTCGCGAGCGTCTAGGGACGCCATTAGGACGTCCAGAGTCCTTTTAGGGCATAGTTTTTAAGTTATGATTTTTATAAATTTTGTTTATGATAAATAAATAATAGTAATATGCTGAAAAAGAAGATAGTTTGTTAGAACCCACAAATTGAAACCATGCGTAAAGAACAAAGCTGTACCTCATCTAGAAGCTGCTAGATCTACAACACTAACCTGCTTCACGCGGCCGGGGCAGCTCATTTGTCATGCTAACGCAAATGGTTGTACCGGGATGAAGCGACTTAGTAAAATATTAATGACTGGGCACGCATTAGCCGCCATGACACTGGCGTAGATAGTAGACAGTTTATAAAGACGAACAAAATTGAGTCAGCATTATTTGGTGCTGTGTAGACTTTAGGTGACTCAGCACGGCCGGGTGGCAAAATATAATATACTAGCAGCTGTTGCCCGCGACTTCTTCTGCGATCTAGGATGAAAGAAGCCTATTTTCTTTCCCAGGGCCTAGGCTACCTATCTGCCAAATTTCATAACGATCCGTTCAGCCGTTTTTGCGTGAAAGCGTAACAAACGAATAAACAGGCAAACTTACATTCGCAGTTATAATAGGTACCAGTTAGCATTTTGGCGCCCGGCCGTGCCGAATCATGCTAACCCAAACAAGTGTGTATCATGCTTTAATTCTGAATAGCGGGATATCACTGCAACTGTAAGACATTCTTTCCCTACAACACACGTTTAAGTGGCTATTCCCAGGAGCTCCAAATAATTTTATTCCCGGCGGCTCCAAATTAAAAAAACCATTATGATATTATTAATAAGTAATAAAATCTTTCCCATGAGCTCCAAAAAATTTAAAGTACAGACTGCAAGAAAATGTTTATAAATACAATAAAATTAATGTATGATTCAATAAACAAATTACCAAAGTAATGCGACAAGGTCGAACCTTCTGTCGTCCGCCGGAATAAAATTATTTGGAGCTCCTGGGAATAAGCCAAGCCGTTAAAGTGACGGAGACAATATGAGGCGACTTAAAATTGACTTGCGTTTGATATGTCTAAAATTCAAAAATGTTCCAGGATAAAATTTCATATCTTACAAACATTTCTACACTTCAAAAATAATACACTATTTTTTATGAACGATTCCAAAATTATTCAATACATAGCTTAGTTTCTGATGTCAGACCAATTCTTTTTCAGTTTGTGCAGCATACAATATAGTGCATCTGCGTTCGAGCTTCGCATAGTTCTTTTCAAAGGCTCCATATTAAAATTAGTTCAGTTTTGGAGCCAACTTTATGTGAAGTTAAACCATTTGAGCTAAAAGACTAGTGGCCACTGAATTCCAAACGTTATGCTCGTATCGTTCAGGCACGTTCAGCAGACGCCATTTTCCTTTTCAAACTACAAGCAGGCCTTTTTGGTTATATTTTTTTATTTTCTTTAGGTGTCGTGTTCGAACCTATGAGTTTCGAATGCTGTCTTGTTTCTAAATGAAAAATCGCAGTAAATGCTGCGCATGCCTACTTTGTACAGATAACAAAGTTAATGTCAAAATCAAAATTCAAGATCGCGCCACCGAAAGCAATTTTTTCGCTTTCCACGTATTGTTACGTGGATTTGAAAACTTTAAAACCATGAAAACGACACCCGTGACGAAAAATTAACATATTTTTTTTTTGGCCCTAATTTTGTTATCAGCGACCTCGAAAACCATGAAAATGTCACCCATGTCGAAAAATAGAATTTAAAGAAACAAAAACGAAAAGTAATTAGCACCCCTGCCCAACCGTTTGAAAGAATACAGGAGTGATGTTATGAAGAAATCTCATTTCCACAACTTTTTCGCGCAAGTGTCCCTTCACGCAAGTGGATTCGAGCAAGTGTCTTTCGCGCAAATGTCCATCTCACAAAAGTCCATTCGCGCAAAAGTCCATTCTCGGAAATTTCTTTTTGCGCAAGTGTTCCTTCTTGCAAAAGTCCGTTCGCACTAAAGTTCATTTGCGGAAATGTATATTCGCGCAAGTGGATTCGCGCAAGCGTCTTTCGTGGAAATGTTTTTTGGACAAGTGTCTTTAACCCAAAAATGTCACTTATTTATAAAATTTATTATTTATTCTTATTTATTTATTAAACTGAGCAAAGTTCTCGATAATGATTATAATAGTGCACGTGCCTTTTTTAGTATTCAAAGCTAAACTCTTTAATTACTCCCCTTTGCAAAATGCCGATAGTCATTAAGTATTTTAATACTGTTATTACAAACTCTGCTTTGTTTGACTCTGTACAAATTTAATGACTAAACCACCTAGATTTTAAAACAAAGAAAATATCCGCAAGCTCTCTTTGCATGATGAAAACATTAAATTAACAACACAATTTTAACGAACAAAAGATCCCTTTTAATTATTCCTAAAAAAGGAAGGAGATTACAATAAAAAACAACGGAGAAAGAAAAACATGATTAAATTATTATTTTGATAATTAAAAAAGGTTTCATACAAATTAAAGGTGGAGTCTGACAAAGGCCTATCGGGTCCCGAAGCAATGAATTGAAGTGATGAATGGAGTCGTGGAATGGGACCATAAAGCTCCCAGTCCACTGACTCCTAACATTCGTGAGTTCGTGACGCCTGAAATGCCGATGCCACGTTTTATTGTGAATTACTAAGGCGACGCTCTAGACAGCCTTGTGTTAATTACTATAGTTAGATGGGGACACAGAAGTTTCGGATAATAAGTGGATGTTATTACTCGGTTAATAGTATTGAAAGTCTTGTACGAAAATTACTTCACTACGTTGGCTTTGTCTTAATTATCACTACTGAGTTTGTATGTGCCAGTTGGTACTGAAAATGAACTAAAAAGTTTAGGTGTAGGTAATAACAATTCCGTGGCACTATTAACTGCTAAATCTAACGTAGGTAAACTGAAAGTTGCCTCAACGTCAGTCGTCACAGTCATTATGCTTACCTAAACTAAAAACTTCAAATGTTGTTACTTAGTTAAACAAAATAGATCATTCAAATGCTTTTCCCCACATTGTCTTTTTAGCACGGCAACCCACAGCCTGTTGAACGTTACGTTTTAGTGCGCGTGAACCTTTAGCCCCTGGCCACCCGGGCCGCGACCTTCCAAAACTGTTGATAAAATATTCAATCCACTCTTGTCCGCACACGTAAAACTTTTGACGGAACCTGCAGAGTAAATACAGAATTTTTCATAGCTTTTTTCAGGAAATGAAACTCCTACTGCCGTTAAAAAGCTATGTATATCTTTTTTTTGGCCTCACCCGCTCGCGTGTAGTTAAAGGCGACGATCCACAGTAGCCCACGGTTAAGCTTTGCGCGTGAACTAAGCTTCGCTTTGTATGGAAATGTAAATGGGATTATCCACTGCGACCCACGGCCATTACGCACGAATGCGTGGTTGGCGAACCAATGAACCACGCTACTGTTTTGGCAAACCTCACCGTGCAAATCCTACATAGCAGGGGGCGGTCGACTTATAATACTAAAATCTAGCCAGAAAAATATCAGCGTATTTGGTTATGGGCGGATTCGACCAAACTGGAATAAATTTTATCCGCGGAATAAGCCCTCTTCCGAGTAAATTTTGAATTTTTGACAGTTTCTCCATACTAAAACTGTAAGAATTAATTTTATTCCGCGGATAAGTGGTTCTCAACTTGTAAACGCACCAACGAACAAAAGACAAATGAAAAACCAAACTATACTTTAAAAAAAACAAGTGTTTCTCAAACATTCATAACAAAACAAACAAACATGTCTAGACTAGGACTTAGTTAATGTATCTAGCCATTGTGTGACTTGTTAATTCTTTGATTTAGTACCCAGCACTGCACCAGACGCTCCTAATTGTGAATTTATAAGATAGTAGAGACTATCCAACTCCACAACAAACTATTAAAGGTGAATGTTCTAGAGAGAACATTCACCTTTAATATTTTGTTGTTTAAAATAGTTTAAAACTTTTTAGAACCTTTACTTAAACTTTACTGAGTATTTGCATAACACTTTGCACACATTCGAATATATGAATTCAAATTCGATATGAATCAAAAGTGCTATGTAAAAAGTCTACCTAACTGAAGCAAATTCTATGATATACTTGAGACATAGTTCATGAGGAGCTCGTGGCTAAGTAATAACAGCCGGTCGGGTCGATCCATTAGGTTAAGCTGCGCTTGCCGGGGTTGGTTCATGGATGGGTGACCATCTTTATATACCAAGACTCCTCCGTGCTTCGGAAAGCACGTTAAGCTGTTGGTCCCGGCTGTCATTCGTGGATCTTTGACAGTCGTTACAAGTCGTCAGAAGCCCGAAAGTCTGACAACCAGTCTTACCAAGGGGTATCGTATTACCCAGTGACTGGGTTGTGGAGGTCAGATAGGCAGTCGCTCCATGTAAAATACTGGTATTCAGCTGCATCCGGTGAGACTGGAAGCCGACCCCAACATGATTGGGAAAAGGCTAGGCAGAATGACTTGAGACATAGTTCCTAAATTACCTATTTATTTACTGGATTCTGCCCGCGACTACGTCCTCGTGAAACTTGTTTTAAATAAAATGTAGCCTATGACAATTTTACCTCCTTACGGCTCGTACACACTGACGCGATATCGCGGGCGCGACAGGCAGCGCTAGTGTGTACGAGCCTTTATAATATAGATATCCTTGTTGCTCTAATGGTCGCAAGCGCTACGGTCCTGGGTTCAATTCTCGGGGTTGGGCAAAGTGTTATTAAGTTTATCCATCTGGAATTGCTCAGTAGCAGCGGGGATTCTGGATTTGTGCCCGGTTGATGGCAATAGGCTTGCCTCCTATTACATGGCACTCAAACATAACTGGCGAAATGTGGGTGTACTATAGGTACACCTCTGCCTAACCTTTCGGGGAATACAGGCTTGATGTTATGTGTGTGTTTAATAAAGATATAAAATAGAACATCCAAAAAAAACACGAAGTGAGAACTGCGTCCATAAACCATTTTCAACTTTCCATAATATAAATTAACTTCTAAGAAAAACATTCTACATAAGTACCATAAAAAGGCTCTTCATGTTATTTATGACGATACATATCAGTTTCCAAGAAATGAATATTCTTTCTACCGACTTGATTAATTACTTTACACGTTAATTATATTACGATATGGTGTCTAATGGATACCTTAATTAATTAATAATATTGTAGGAAGATATTAGATACACATGTAGTAAATTATTAATGATAGAATACATTAAGGGTCTATACTACCTCGAATTGAAATGAAATGATTTAAATATAAAGTTACCGTTGAGAATTAATGTTAAGTACTATGTTTTACGAGAACACGATTCCATAAAGTCCCTCCAAACCGAACAATAAACCGCTGATATAAAAAAAATACTTCACATTAGATCATGAAACATTGCTTAAGTAATAACTTTACTAATAACTGTAAAGCAGAAATTATGCATTTTTTTTTAATTACCATTATATTCACCGTAAAAAGATATTACCGAAACTTTTGTCGCCTTGGAACTCAGTCTCGCTCTCACTCAGTCCGCGAGCAGTATGGTGCGAACGAGATACAAAGTTAACTTGAGCTGAGATAGTATGGGCTCTTAAATTAGTTGGTTCCATACAACGTAATGTTCAGATCGATAGCATTGCTTAGAATATTGGTTCAAAATAAATTAGGTTAGCGTTAAAAGTTTAAAGGCTGTTGCGCGACAAAAGCGTCCTGCTTACTACTCCATTCAACATAGTATACTGTTTATACTCAACTGGACTGGAATGGACTAAAACATAACCCCCTATTAAACATGGTTGCACAAAGGTCAACTCTCTTTACCACTTCAAGAAGAACACAGGTATAATGTAAATATGTAGAAAATGTTTATAAAACTCCGCATTCCCATGTAAAATCAATATTCCAACTTTAACGCAAATTATGCAGCTTCCCCGTTTGTCAATCTCAGCTGTTCTCGGTGCATCTGACGCTGATTGATGCTGTCCTAACGACTGACATCATTCCACCATCCGATTTGCAAATCCAAATATTCCAAGCCAAATTGTTCTTTGCCGAGTGCATTACCTACCTCTGATTGATGCATTTGTGTAAATATTCCTCTTCTTCTCTCGTTTTCGCGCGAACTATACCAGAAATAGCTAAAGCCATGGAAAAATACTAGCCCCTATTGGCTAGTCAATAACATAGGAGTGGTTATAGCTGTCCAGGGTGCGCCAGACATTCTAAGCAATACCATTTGCTAAGTTATAATTTATTGTCAAAAGAAAGCAGAATCCACTTAAAATATTTATTTCCAAAGGTTAGTGTGCAACGAACTGCACAATTTTAACAAACTGTTAAAAATAAATCATCATTTTGTAAATAAAAATATTTAAATTATTCTTGTGTACACTACGAAAAAATTAAGAATCGCTGTTCCAGACACTGCTGGTTTAATTAACATGGTAATTTGAAAGAAATTAATTTATTAAAATTTCAGAAATCTTCTACAAAATCATAATAATTTTAGATGCTGTTCAGTGTGCACAGAGTAAAACAATTACATTAGAAAACAAAATGTTTCTAGTTTGTGTGTTTTAGTTTTGTTTAGACTGTGTACATGATTATTGTTGTACTTGGCTTCGTTTTGTGTGTCTTAATGAGGGTAGGGCTAGACATTAATTAAATAATTAGTAATTAGTTTTGGGTAAGAAAACATCTGTTTATTTGTCTGTCAGAATTCAAATAAGCAGTAAAGTTTTATGTAAGGCTTTCGCAATGAATTCCAAACGAGTATTATAATTGTGAGGTAAATTACTATTAATAATTAATTTAAAACATTAATTATGCGGTTTTTCGACTCTTCACGTGACTGGCCAATGTTTGGCCCAAAGAATCTTTTAAGAAGAGAAGAAGAGCTTTTTGGGCACTTTTCCCATTGACAGCGATGCGGACGCATTTTTCTATGCGAAATGAGCTTTTACCCTTTTTTATTAAGTTTTATTATACGTATACTTACATACTATATATTTTAATGTTAGCTTGTTTATATAAAGGTAAATTATATAGAATAGAAAATTCTTTATTATGTACACCATGTGAATTAATTAAGTACAGATGAAAATGTAGAAATTACCCTACCATTGACCCACTTATTATTATTTACCCTATAGTTTGCGAATCAAAATATTCAAAATTCAAATGGCATTGCCACGCTTAGTAACCTTCAGAAACGATTTAAATATTTGCTGATAAAACAGATTTAATCTATTAGAATCAAATAGAAGAGCACTTGGAATACAAACTAGTTCAGAAATATTGAAATGCAAAAACCTAATAATTTATTAAAATCCAATAAAAGTACCAAAGTGTCTGTCTAAAAGGTTATATTTTGGAGAATATTTTTTATCAATAAAACCACGAAAAATAGGACACTTAAAGGTAAAAGAAGATTTAGTGGAGGAATTGACGATCGAGTAGAGACAGTGTTCAATTTTCAATCACTTATCGGTACCTTGCTATCTTAGAGTCTATCTATCTACTATAGATATAGAGAAAGCTTTCCTACGAATACCTATATAAGGTGTATCTTTTCAAACACGAAATCTCTTAAGGGGTCATTGTACTCATCATTATAAACAACTTTTATTATGGGACCAACCCTGAAATCGCGAAAAAAAATCAGCTGTTTCCTACATTTTGACGAGCTATGCGATCTTATTATAATGTAGGGAACAGCTGATATTTTTTTGCGATTTCAGGGTCGGTCCCATAATAAAAGTTGTTCATAATGATGAGTACAATGACCCCTTATGAGATTTCGTGTATGAAAAGATACACCTTATATTATAAAACAAAAAATACATAAAATAAAATAAATAATAAAACTATACAGGGTGGCAGGAACAATGATGCGCAAACAGGTTGAATGCCGATTTTTACCTGCCAACCTGTATAATACCTACAGAATAAAAATAATTCAATTAAAAAATCGTTTATTTGGATAATGTAAACAAAAGGTAAATATAAAATTCAGTGCAACGACACACTCCGCCAGTAGTGAAGGCATGCAATTATTTATTAGATAAAGTAGGTACGTTAGTTAATTAAACATAGGAAATGAAGCTCTAATAATGCAAAGGAACTTTAAACTTTTCAAAAGAATGGGAGGAATCTTTGTGGCAAAGTTGGATTGCCATAGTCCGTGTGTCATAAATTCTTAATCCTGAAATCCTATGAATCTCATTATGAGCTCGCCCACGAATTCCATTTCATTCCGGACGAAAACAGCTTTTCCGGATCTTTTATGCAAGTGTATTTATTTATGTACAGGGCTGTATATTTGCGGCGTTACAGAAAGGTCGCAAAAATATTTTTGTATAAAATGAATGACCAAAACGATCCATCATCGCTTAGTGCAAGATGCAATCTCAAGCGCTTTGTATTGCTTGCAGTTTTAAAGCGAATACGACGCTGAAACACGTCACATCGGACAAACCGAGA
Source organism: Eupsilia transversa (assembly GCA_914767815.1). Lineage (NCBI taxonomy): Eukaryota > Metazoa > Arthropoda > Insecta > Lepidoptera > Noctuidae > Eupsilia > Eupsilia transversa. The sequence goes on along the minus strand of OU611889.1, from coordinate 11,345,480 downwards.
CCAAGCCTTTAAGTTTGTTTGTGTACGCTTTCGATTGTTTTTAAGTAAATAGAACTGTTTAGGTATATCTTTGTAAAATACTAGCTTTTGCCCGGCTTCGTTCGCGTGAATTGTCTTGTTTTAAGAGTCTATACTACCTCAAATTGCTTAGCATTATCGGAAATACTGCAGCATTCATTTGACATAAATATAATTATGGTAAAATTGATTTCATAAAATATTCTCGACAAAAAAAAAACTTTACCTACCTCCAAACTGAACAGTAAACCGCTGGAATTACAAAAATACTGCAAATTAGAACATTACACTTTGCATAATAACTGTACCAACTATAAACCAGATACTATACTTAAAAAAAAAACATTTCAAATTAAATGAAATCCTGTTGCATGTTTTGACACCTTTTACTAACATAGCCTTATTTTAATTTCAAATCCTTCTAACCCTGTTATATCAGCTTATTAATACACCAATTTCGCTGAACCTATGCTACAACAGGAACTATTAATACAAATCCCTGCATCCCCTTGTATAAAGCTGCCCAACTCGTCCCCAAACAAGTCAAAATTCGCCGAAAACCGATACATCAAGTCACCCAGTTCCGGCTCAAACCCCTCTTACACCTCCAAACTGTTGCGCTAAGTCGCCCCTACCCCCGTCGGGGGTGGGTTCGCCCCCTTACTCAACCCTGTACAAATTACCATAGGAAAGTCTGCTGTAAGTACTTTACGTATTTTCTTTGCATACGGGTCAAAAGATATGTGCGTTTTGGGATCGCGTTTGAAAAGAAAATGGGGGGTGAGTTTTTGTGTTCGGGTTCATTATGGGTTGATTAAGGTCATTTTACCCCCGAATTCTCCAATGAAAACAAAGGTTAGAAGGCTCCCGCTGAAAGGCGCGACGCGACATGCGATTCTTATAGAACAATTTCCATGAAGTTTTCATAGAAATGTTTTCTCGCGTCGCGCTGTCGTGTCGATCTTTTCTGGGTCTTTAAATTGTTTGTTTGAGTGTTTGAATATTCGCCCCGACAGGAATTTAAAAACTTTTAATTTTCACCCGAAAAAAACATTGGATTTTGTGTTTAACGTTTTTGATTGCTTTAATGGCAGTTATAGCTTGCATTTTGCTTTTTGGGATCAGATTTCGCAAAAGTTTAATTGGATTTTCAGTTAGCAAAATTATAACTTGTCACTCAGTGTTGAAATTAATTCTCAGAGTTGAAATTAAAAGAGTGAAGCTTTGAGGTTATTGCGGTGTTAGCATTCATACTTTGCTTGTTTTATCTTGAGGGTCAGTCAGAATTCAGAAGCATTTAAACTGAAATTAATGACATTATTTACATTTTGACGGCCTCGTTGGTCTAGTGGTCGCAAGCGCTATTGCTGAGTATGAGGTCCTGGGTTCTATTCCCGGGTCGGGCTAAGTGGGGGCTAAGTTGGTTTTATTTCAGGTTGGAATCGTTTCTCCTCATGATCAGATTCTTACTGCAGCTCAACTGAGTTCGAATCTCCAATAAGTCATTGTTTGTTAAATCTGAAAATCAAGTCTAAAAAATGTTGAAACTGTAAATGTAATAGGTTTAAATTCGAGTATGTCCATCAAAATGTCAGTTGTAGATTGCGACACCGAGTTATGATTCCAATAAATTCCAATTACTTTAAAAGGTTTTTAAATTCGTAAATAAAATGTTATAAAACTAATTTATTTCTGTTTATTTACAACTCGTTTTTTTTCGTGTAAAAGGTTGTTTAATCAACTTATACCCCAATGGGTATAACTGAGGTCGCACTACACTGTTTAAAAAAGTACTTATTATGTCTGGCATTGAGCATAGTAAGCCCTAATTATTTGGGACAATATTTCTATAATGTTAACATGAATAGCCCCGGGTTGATGTTCATTAATTAATTAGTTCAAACTTTAACACACAAATAAGTTACTAGCTGTGCCCCGCGGTTTCATCCACATAAATCTCGATCCCGTGGGAATATAGGGACAAAAAGTATTCTATGTCCTAACCTAGGTCATTCTCTACCCATGTGCCAAAATTCATCCAAATCTGTTCAGTCGTTTTAGCGTGAAAGTGGAACAAACAAACAAACTCACTTTTGCATTTATAATAAACTAGTTATAACTAGTTAGGATAGTCAAGACACAAGGCAGGCTTAATGACATGGTGTTTTCATTCAATTTAGCTTCTCAATAGACTCTTTCATTACGGCTATACGACTAACAGCTAACCTTATTTGTGAGCTTCGAATGATTGAACCATAAACAATTTTCACGAAGAACAAAAAACTCAAAAATAAGGTTGTACGCAATTTATCAAAAGTCGCTGAATAAGCAGCTAAATAAAATTCAGTAAGCATAAATGTTGAGGGTGAAATAATTCATACCCTGACCCGCGCGAGACATCCTGTGAGATTTGAGCGGGAGGGATGCTGACTGCTTGCAAAGGGTGACTGATTGCCTGGATACGAGATAAACCTTCTGGAATAAAAGGAAGGGCGCTTTCAAGTTGACGAAGTTGTTTTAGATTTACTGAAACTCATATTCTTGTTTAAGTCTCGTCGCGCCTGTCTGTGTGAGCCTTTTTGAATAAAGTTTTTGTTATGGTATAAATCTATACCTACTCATCATGTTGGCTACTAGAATTCTCTGTTTGTAATCCATAAATAATGGATTACAAACAGAGAATCCGTTCCGTTCCGTTCCTTATTTGAATCAATGTGTGTATACAATATGACTGTGTGCTCGACAATGCAAAAGGCAAAACGGCTTGCTTCTTCAGCCTCAATAAAAATTAAAAAAACTAATGACTAGTTAGGCAAAATCCAGAAAGGTCACTTAACTTCCTGCTCAAACCAATTAAAATTGGACACTGCAAACTAAATGGAATATTATAAATTATAAGGGTCAGACCATCGCATAAACCCATTGGGACAATAGCTGAATAATACGTTTACAGATAAAATTGAAAAGCAGACGAATTTCGTACAGAAATGCCCGACAGATAATTAAGGAATTAATACCATTCAGCCAGCACACAATGGCTCGCGTCCATTATTGGGCTGCATTGTTTGTATTAAACCTTTTTGGTCGAATGGCGGGAACCGATGTGAATGGCGCGCAAAAGTAGCCCTGTCACTCTGCTGTCAAATTGCCAATTCTTTAAACCATTTTTTTTGTAATAGGAATAGAATAGAATACTCTTTATTATGTACACCAAAAAATTACAGACATAAAACATATAACAGACATGTACATTACAGATATAATTAAAACTGAAATAAAATAATCTACACTAGTGTCTGTTTTTAGGATTTCGTACCTCAAAAGGAATAAACGGAACCCTTATAGAATGACTTCGTTGTCCGTCCGTCTGTCTGTCTGTCAAGACTCTTTTTTTAGGAACGCGTGGTGGTGTCAAATTGTAAACTTGCATTTTGCGTTTGGAGAATTGCCCGTGATGTATGTCGATGTATGGGAGAACATTTTTTCAACTATGTAGTTTTTTTTTTTTTGTGAAGAATGTTTATGCAGCGATTGTAAACATTTAAATTAAAGTTTATTTTTAATTATTTTAAGATCGTTCGAGCGCTGTTTTCCAAATTCCATTTTTTTACCGTGAAAACTTCACTTGCGTGATTCAGGCCCAGTCCCCATCAAGGCCATCTATGGAGCGAAAGATTAAACTTTCAACAAAGCCCACCTGGGTAACCTACTTAACAATTTAAGAGGTTTAAGATTGTTTTAATTGAATAAACAGAAGGATGATGCCAAAACAAAGTGGAATATTGATGGGATTATGATCTACGCGGTATTGCTAGTGGTTGATCACCTTTGACAGATAAGATGACGGTAGCTTTGTAGATAATTAAAGCCATATTAGTTTGACTACGTATTAGTATTTGAGCTGGTTGTCATTTTCAAAGACATGGTTGATATTTAATAATGGGAATATCTATGTTGTGTGACTTTGGTGCTTTGAGTTTAAATTATTTCCTTATTATTCATAACTCAAGATACAAAAAAAATATAGAAAAAGGGGAATTTTTCGACTGACAAGAATATTTCGACTCTGAATCACTCGAAGTGAAAGGTACTCGTATTGTGCAAGCCTACATTCCGCCTAGGTTTTTGAAATGATTATGAACCAGGTTAGTATTTTTTATATTTTTTTATTTCGTCTAGTTTTGACTCTGTATGACATGAACGTAAATTCCTCTTTTTCGATGAAAATTTTTCTATCTTGACTAGGAAGATAATTATTTTATGCCTGAAAGAATTCACCTGAAATTCCTGAAACAATTCCACAACTGATAATTGCAAAAATTGTGAAAAAGCCGTTTTAAAATAAAGATAGTTTTTTTTAAACAGGTTACCATAAAATTTTCAAGAAAAAATAAAATAAAATTACTCGAAAGCTATCAATAATCGCGCAACATAAATGGGGTATTTTCAGATACTCCTGCGCATGAGGAATCAATTTTTATGACGTCACTATTTGGACCACCGTATAAGAACCTATACCTGTTAAATTTAATTATTTATGTATAAGTTCTAGTAAGCAAGTATCTATTTTAATAAATAAAATAAAACAATAAATTACTAACTAAAATTTATTTTTTCACTGTTTACAAAAAACCTAGTATATGGGTTGGGTTATTAACCCATAAGACCCCCAGTCTCAGTTTAATTACCGCCCATTTTCAGTTTAATACCCTTACTTTTGCATAGCCAAGTACCCGCATTTTTGCTTAACAAACGTGTCAGCGGAGTTCGTGGTGGAGGCTTTACGTCCCGGCAGGCTTCCGGATCCGTTTCCTCATTTCCGGCGCTTCCGTGACGGAGCGGTTAATTTTCGAACTTAGTTCGAAATAAGCAGAGTAGTGTGACGACGCGGAATATTTTGCGGTAAATTGGTTTAGTTTGTTGAATTGGAGACGGTAAATTATTCATGGGGAAATGTGTGGAGTGATTTGTGGGAACCTACTGTTAACTTTAGCAGACCCAACTGGTTATAAAAAGGGACCAGTTGATATAATATTAGATGCTCAAGACTATAGCAGAATATTACTACAAGGTTTCGAAAAACTACAGGACGGAAGATTCGCTATTCAAAACACAGAATTAGGGTGGATTTTATCCAGATTTTATCCCAATGATACGAAAAAATCCTCAGTCATAAAAAAACCTGAACCAAAAAGTCATAAAAAACCCTGTAAGAAATCACGCCGAGCCCCAGACGCGAACGGCGCTCGGCGTGTTTTCTTTGGTGGCAACACGTCGTGTTCGTCGTGTTAGAAAGAAAAACATTGCCTTTATCTACGTTGGATTTGTTCCACAAAATATACGGTGTTTTCAGACCGTAATGTTGGTACTAGATAGTACTTATTACACTACATTTCTTTTACAGGACTGGTACATTTGTTTTAATTTTATTGCTGGGGAAAAAAGGCTCATTTGGATGTAAGTTCTACCTACGAAGTCGTGTGAGGACGGTGTCCGTATGTGACGGAGTTTGCGTCCAGTGCTCGGCGTGGCAACACGTCGTGTTCGGGTTCGTGACATGTCAATCGTCATCCTAATGATGCCTCGTTGAGGCGTGAAACACGTGTGTATGTCTTACAGGCTTTTTTATGACTCTTTAGGAATATTAAGCGGAATAGGTTACTAAATATATCTACGTCTATTGTATTTCATAATGAATTTTCGTCAAGTCACGCCAGAATCAATTAACTAAATAATTGAACTTACAAACAAAGTAAATGACCAGAATACGAGATAAACTAACCAGTATACTCAACAGTTTCGTTTTTATGTATTCGCGTTACAGGAAAAGACGTAAAACCTCGCGCTGAAAATAAACAAAATTGCTCACTTAAAAAGTACAACGTTTGCTCATAAAATTGGTTATTTTAACACTTGTAGATAAGACTTGACAAAGTAATTCCAATATACTCGTAAAAACATATCCAGGGGTTGGAAACCCTTTTTTGCACCCGTTTGTTGGAAACCCCTTATCCCTGATCAGCACTAATCCAGATACATAATTTATAGGCGCTGTTCCTTTAGATAAAACGTTGTTCAGGGTAACAATGAAAAAGGTTTGATTTAATTTTCACTGGGTCAAAAATCAATCTGCCTAGCCTTTTCCCAACTATGTTGGGTTCGGCTTCCAGTCTAACCGGATGCAGCTACATTTCGCCAGTTATTTTTAACTCCCGCGTAATAGCGGGCGAGCCTATTGACATCAACCGGGCACAAATCTATACTCCGGGCTGCTACTGAGAAATTCCATAGAAAAACCCAACAAGACTTTGCCCGACCTGGGAATTGAACCCAGGACCTCAGGCTCAGCAGTAGCGCTATCACCACCGCCACCAACCACCACTACCCAACGATCAACCACCACCAATCAACGACCCACCAGACCACTAGGTCAACGAGGCAGGCCATTCATTATGTTATCCTTTATTTAAATACTAGCTGCTGCCCGCGGCTTCGCCCGCGTGAGTGTCGGAAATTACCCCATACATCCCCATGGGTTTTAAGTATAAATATTGAGTTTCGAGTTAATCGGACAGCGCGTTAAAATTCTTCCATACAAACACTGAAGGAGGAGGCGGAGCGCGTGAGGGAGAGGCAAAGTTCGCGCCCTCACGCGCCTAGCCGCCGTAGGAGACGCCCTGGGCGTCGGGACTCCTTGGAGGATTCCCGGCCACCGTAGGCGCGGGCTTGCGGGCGGTGAGCAATGGGTAGCTCGCCCCCGATAAGGACCAGGCCCGGGTCGACGGCGCGTCGTGTTCCACGCGCGCCTCAAAGAGATGTCAGCAAAACTGACGGGGTCCGCTAGGACCATTGCCCGCCGGGGTTGCGGGTAGTCCTAAGGGGAAACCGTGGCCCCTGGCATGGCAAAGGAAGGAACACGGGTGGGTTTCAGTCAGTAAAAGTCTGACACGCCCTCCCGCTCCGCCCAGAGCGGGAGAAGTCATTGGATGATTTCCCACCCAAAAAAAAAAAAAAGAAAAAAAAAAAAAAAAAAGGGGGTAATTTAGAAAAACAAAAAACTACAAACTTTATAATTTATTTAGATAACTATTCGTGCGAAGTTTCGTGTTTATTACCTCAAGGAATAAGATTTTTCATACAAACTTTCATCCCTTATTTTACCCCCTTAGGGGTTGAATTTCGAAAAATCCTGATGCACGTTATTCTTAATTTTTGGGTTTAAGTATAAATATTGAGTTTCGAGTTAATCGGACAGCGCGTTAAAATTCTTCCATACAAACTTTGACACCCCCCAACCGGATAGGATACTTTTCCGGGATAAAAAGTACCCAGTGTGGTACCCAGGATATTAAAGAATAATTATACCAAGTTTCATCGTAATCGAACCGGTAGTTTTTGCGTGATACTTGAACAAACAGACAGACAGACAGACAAAAAAAAATTTAATCACACTTTTGGGTTCGGTGTCGGTCTAGTAACACCCCCTGCCATTTATTTTTTTGATATTTTCAATGTACAGAATTTTCACTTCTACAGATTTATTATAAGTATAGATATAGATAAATAAAAAAATATGAAGCGTTAGTATTGTTAGCAAACTGTAGTTGTCTCACTGACTAACATCCGGTTCTGGTTTCTGCCGGAAGCAAGCCCCCGGAACAGGAGACGTAGGTACCTTTAGACCCCGAAACTGTGAAAGATTTATGTAATGGATTAAGGGAAACCGATATAAGGGTGAAAGCTTACGTTTCAGTAATAGTTGAGATCAAAGACAATGTAGGTAAGGCTGGTGCTATAATATGTATATGGTTACAAATGTTAGCCAATCAACTTTCCAATTTTTTTTTTTTACTTCTTTAAAGCAATTCGAATTTCTATTATTTATCTGTCGGAAATACGTCACTGATTTGACTAATCGGAGCGTCAGCGCCGCCTGGCGGGGTCGGTATGTCGGGTAAGTTGCGGTCGGTTACCAGTCTAACCGGATGCAGCCGACTACCAGTATTTTACGGGGAACGACTGCCTATCTGACCTCCACAAGCCAGTTAATGGGTAATACGATACCCCTTGGTAAGACTGTTTGTCAGACTTTCGGGCTTCTGATGACCCGTAACGACTGTCAAAATTGACAGCCGGGACCGAGGCACAGAGGAGTCTCGGTATGTAAAGGTGATCACCCACAGTCTAACCGCGGCAAGCGTAGCTCAAACGCATAGATCGACCTGTGCGGCTGTTATTACTAAGCTACGAGCTCATCGCTTCTTATTAAACATAAAAATTCACCGTCCGTAACAACGCGATGAACACAAAATACTTCCTTATACAAAACAGTTAAAATATTTACCCGATCGCTCCCTAAACTGGCCAGTCATTATGCATGGGGGAGTTTCGGCCCTTCACGGGCCGATAGACCTGAATAGAGCTATTTGGACATAAAATGACCCTTAACTAAGGTACACAATATAATTGGCAAGGTTGGAAGGGTGAGACGCTATGACAGTTATGATGGCTCACTTAATAGAGGTTTGTGATAAGGTTGTTTATGAATTCTGTTTTGGTTCACTGATAAGTACCTTTAAATCCTCGCAAATATTATAAATGCGAAAGCGAGTTTGTTTGTTGGTCACGCTTTCACGCTAAAACGACTGAACGGATTTGGATGAAATTTAGCACGTGGGTAGTCCATGACCTGGGTTAGGATAAAGGACACTTTTTATCCCTGTAGTATGTTCCCTTGGGATAATATCCGACCTTCCGACGCAAGCGAAGCCGCGGGCTAAAATCTAGTTAGTCATAAATGTGTTATAGAGGTCAGGATAGCCGCTTCAAGCAGTTAAGTAAAAAAGAACGGAAGATGGCAAACTGTGTATTATACATAGTTTGGAAACTCATGGAAGGTGGAAGATAAACAGAATCAAACATACTACCTAGCCTATTACCAACTATCGGGGGTCGGCTACACAAGAAGAAGCCAGAAGAAGAACAGAATAAAAAACTATTTCAAATAAATAGTGTGTCCATTTATTTGAAATAGTTTTTTATCCCTTTAAATACGTGTACACAAACCTTCGTTTATCTAAAAGAATTCTTCCTAATTAAAGTGGTCTAGCTAATAACGACAAATTGGATCAAGTTGTAATAATGAGAGAACGTGACGGTAGCATCGAGTCGGGTTTTGTAATCGATTATAGACGCATTTGTATCGGTAATCGATATTGGATATACACTCGAACTGGTGCTGCTTTGAGATTTTCAGTAGCCGCCCTAGTGCTCTTACCGCAACTGCGCTGTCACTGTCAAATTTTTACGATAGATATGTTATGTTGAACTGTATCTTTAATCTTACGCATCATCATCATCATGGGCAGCCTTCTGCTGCTGTTCCACCCACTGCTGAGTATAGACCTACTCCCTTTTATGCCATGCTTTCCTCGTCTGTGCGTGTCTTATCCAGATCTTGCTCGCGATGTTCTGTAGCTCGTCCTGGCTATTAGTCTGCCAACTCTCCTTCTACCTTCCTTCCCTTTATAAATCTTTACTTATACCCAAATATTAACACATCAGTCACATCACACATGAACACACATCATCACACTCTATTGAAAATAAATTATATCCATTTTAAATATTTACACAAGACTTTATAATCCATGCTATTTGACCCAGTGCTCCCGAGTAGGTAGGTACTTACGTAGGTACTACTACGTATGTTTTGATACGAGGCAGCCGTAAAATCAAAATCAAAAATCATTTATTCAAACTAGACTGAGAATCAGCACTTTTCGAACGCCAAAATTACCCGAGACAGTCTCCCAAAACGCCCACCCTTCACCGTATTATAAGTACCTAGCCTGTTGTAACAAATAATCAAAATAGTTTAAGTTCCTAGTTCCTAAGTCGTAACTATCTACCTAGATAGTTTTGCCGCAAGCTCAAGCCAAAGTATCAAACTTTGTCTAAACTATTACAGTATGCAACCTGGCTTATGAGTACCAATTACCTTGTGCATTCTGCTCTTAGTATCTTTGTACCGCTTCATTAGTTCCCTAATTCGCTGAAACAAACTCAATTTACATATTAATAAGATGCAATAAAGAGGCAATCATGACCGAATTACCTACATTATGATGAGCTATGCATTTTTTTTCTCCCATATAATTTGATATGACCCCTTAAAAGGATGCCCATGAATTAAACTTCACCCTGTATATACACTTTTAGTTCAAATCTGGCTGGAAGAAGCCTTGCCAGGCATCTTCCAGCCGGATTTGAACTCGTTACGGACGTAAAATTATGTTCTCAGGGTCGAAAAATCCAAGTGGAAGTGTAAATTTCTTGAAAATAATAAGAGCGAAATTTTCTGAACTGTTCAGAATATTCCAGTTTTAATAATATTTTTTTTTTTTTTTAATGATAGGTGGACCGCTTCGCTTTACCTCATTTGCCTTTTGACCACTACGTTTGAGACACCCTGTATACATTTTAGTTACTTTGGTAGCTGCTTTTGCGGAAGCTTCAATAATACTTATTTTATTAAAAAGTGTATGTTGGTGAAGTTGGTTATCTTTTTTGGAAAAGTGTTTTTTTTATTAGCTCCTTTTGTCTCTTAATTCCTTTAAAACAATAGATTTGCTAACTTTTTGTGTTGTCTATCAGTAACCGCTGTTCATAGCGGTTCCCAAAGTATAACTTCTAGCCCCAGGCACAACAAGTTTTCTTAGCACTTCTCGACAAACTTCGTAAATCTCTTGGAACTGTTAAGAGCTAATTTAACTAAACGCCTGAAACTTTGCTTCGACTGAGATGATAAAAAGTTATTAAGAGTCAATTTGACTCTTCCCACTTCAAACTTTAAGCTTTGGAGCTGCAAAAACTTGTGGGAGTACCGCTGGTCTACTTTCACCGTGAAGACTAAGGACCATATCACATTGGCGATTTGCGAGCATGTTTCCAGCGTGGCAACGTTTATACGTTTAATATTAACTACTAGCTACTGCTTCTTTTTATAATCTGTTTTTTTCAGGGCGAATACGGTAAATTTTATTCCGTACAGAACATTTCTTCAAAAAAACTTGTTTGGCAGTAACAGTTATCATGCCGCACAGTGGAAATAAAACCAAACATGTACGATTTCTGTCTGCATCATTATACCTCAAAGATCTCATCAATTCCACGACCCCAAAAATCATAACACTTTCAGAAACAAGGGCTATAATATGAATTTACGAGCGCCATGCAAGCCGGGGGGTGCTATTGCCAACAATTCATTGCCGATCTCAAGAGACATCACCTTCATGCCAATGGCCTTTATACAGCTTCTAGCTCTAGTCTCTACGCTTTGGAATGGGCAACTAGCTTCATATTACTGACTGACCGACTCTTTAACAATTCAAAAGTGCCTGTAAATGGTTTAATTGAAATCAATGCTTTGAGTTTGAGTTGAGTTTTGTGTTTGAGTTGAGTTTTGAGTTTGAGTTGAGTTTTGAGTTTGAGTTGAGTTTTGAGTTTGAGTCACTATAAGTGATAGTATGTACTATGATGTACATGTATGTGTATCTGCTGCCTTTTGTAAGCAGCCTGAAAAGAAAACACGTCAGACATATTTTCTGGCCTGAACCTTATTCATAAGGCCTGGGTTTATTACTAATGAAAATGTTGAAGTACACATTTGGGTTTCAAATATTTTCAAGAATTATAAAGTTATTTGTTCCAGTTTTTATTTCAAAGTAAGTTCATGCGAACAGAAAATATTATTTTAAGGTAACTATTTTTTACCGTATTGTACCTAGGTTACAAAAATACCGTTTCGTCTCAAACCTTTAATTATAGATATATTCTAACCGTATTGCACCTAAGTTACAAAAATACTATTTTATAAACCTTCCCTAAATTATATAAATATCCATACACGTCATTTTCCCTCAATCCCGTTCTTCGTTCAGACACATGCCAATCAGAAATATAATCCGCTGAATCTAATCTAACCAGTTGTTGAATAATCGGAACATTTCTGTTCGTGAATACGTGATGTTCACAATCAACAGGGGAATGTAAAAACATGTCGATTCAAACAGAACACGAGATACAAAAGGAGGGTACTTCACTTACAGCCTGCGTAATTGGGACCAGCTTTTTAGAACCGGTCTGATGGATAACAGGCCTACATGCCCTTGAAATATAACAATGACAAAACAATACGTGTACAGTCAGGAGCATAAATACACGCAGATACGCAAAAGCGTTTGTCTCGACAAATAACTATTGCAACTTTGAGAAAAGACCTATTTCATAATAGTACGAGTATGATTTCGATAATACTATTACATATCTATCAATACATTAAGACAATATACAAACTTTCATCCCCTATTAGTTAAATAGGGGATGAAAGTTTGTATATGGCCTTAGTGTCCACCTTCGTCACATAAGGAATTCATGCCTCTAGATCCAAGGCGTTAGACTGTATGTAGTCTGTCAGTGAATTAATGAATTTAAGAGTTTTATTAAGTTAATATTGATCGTATAGTAAACTAGCTGCGTCCCGCGGTTTCACTCACATAAGTCTTGATCCTTTGATAATATTGAGATACAAAGTATCCTATCTCCTTCTCCAGGTCATAGTCTACCCATGTGCCAAATTTCATCCAAATCCATTCAGCCGTTATATAGCGTGAAAGCGTAACAAAGAAACAAACTCACTTTCGAATTTTTTATATTAATTATTTAGGATATTATCTGAAAATACACTTAGTTCCGAATTCCTCCAGTCTTCAAAGCCTCCCTGAAACGTGAGTACCTCAATACAACCATTGCGGTGCGCACAATAGTTTCCCGACACATATCCGGACAGAGCCGAACGTTGCCGGAATTCGGCACGATTGCACCTCTCTAATATTAACTTAATGACGACAGAATTTCGAAGTGGATGGTAGTTTGGCGATATTGGAGTAGATCGACTGGTATTAATTAATACAATGCGGGTATCCTTAATTGATTGTGTCGGTCCAATGTGGATGGAATGGAATTATGATAAAATGGAAAGATAGTGTTCATTTACACTCCTTTTAAACACTGTAACAGTTTACCAGTCCCTAATGTCAGGCGGAAGTGAATTTCACAACCGTACCGGATGCACACTGAACCGATTTCTACTCTGAGGAGATTTCTGAGATGCGACCTGCCAGGAATATCCAAATTAGTAAGAAATACGTCCCACTTGTTATCACAAAAAACAAGATAATACATAATAGGTAATGCTTTGGCCATATAATCTTTATTTATTGCAATTTTTGTGGTAAGACGTATTGACACTACCCAACACCTCAACACCTTTCACTACTCCGCACTTACACAAAATCACGCGCATTATACACACACACATTCCTACACACTGTCTTTATGTATTGCTTCAGTATTCTTGTATGTCTCTTGGGCTAATATGTATTTCTGTCCATTTTGAGGGATCTGGCGCTGTATACCGAGATACAGGACTCGTTCTAGTTCGGCTAAAGTTGCTCCCATGTTATATACTCACAATCCTAAGTACCAGCCTATAAGTATGTATAATTCGTTGTATTATTTGGTGAAATAAATCAATAAATCAATATTATCCCAGTTCCATATTAAAATTACCAGCACAGATGAAGATAAAACTCACAAGTGTAAAGTGAAAATCAATATTTCTACCAATAGAATTACTTCATTCCGTTTCAGCATAGAACCTTATTTCCTCAATTTTCTGTTTATCCATCAATGAAATATGAAGGGAGCTATCCGCATCCGCTGAGGGTCGTACCGATGTTATAATATTTTACTCCCTGTATGTTTTTCGACAGGTATTTTTGTATTTTTTATCACTCATGTTTGATCCTCTTGTGAGGCGAGCAATTCGAGGCTTTTTTTTGTATTCTTTAAATCGGGAATTGTGTATAGATGTTTTTGTTATGTTAGTTTGTGGAAAATATTATGCCAAGTTAGATGTGAGCAACAAATGGTTTGTCAATAATTTTGATAAGGGAAATGGCACTTTGTTTGAAAAGCCTTAAGGCTCGTTCACACCGGCGCGACTTGTCGCGCGACGCGACACCGGCAATTGTTCAATCGTGAAGTTTTATTAGAAATTGTATTGTTAATGTCGCGTCGCGCGACAACTCGCGCCGGTGTGAACGAGCCTTTAAGGTTGTAATTATACCTACGTGGTTACAGTCGATATTTATATTAGAAAATAGATCCTTTTATTTTAATACATTAAATATGAGAAGGTTAATTTTCTCTTATATTTTCAAGCTTATTCATTAACGTTTTTTTACGCCTTTTCTACTGACGTACCTGTAGGTGAATATAACACCAATTCAGTCAAATCTTAAATCCACTTTTAAAACAATTGTAACTCAAAACTGAAATCCTTCATAAAACAAGCTCTCACTCAAACACATTAATACTCACATAAGCACTTTTCGCTTACAATGGTTGAACCAACTTCGTAGATAACTTCAAGCAAATAAAGAACTTGCGCTAACTGTAATAAAGTTTATATTTGATTGAAAAGTTTCAGAATACTTTGCGAAGTCGGGTAGCTGGGAAATAAAGGACGTTTGTGTGTTTAAGTTGAATATTTACTGAGTTGATTGAGAAGTAATTTTAAGTTGACACTGGGATGTTTGATGAAGTTAATTAGTCTCCTGGAGTGTTTAATACAAAGGAAAGTTTAAATACTGATGTTAATTATCTGGTTGCTTAAATCCAGTTGGAATCCTGCCTTGATATTAACTCGTTATAAACTCTTGAAAATTTATATCTCGCGCCCCTCATTACCGCATTACCGTGTGTGTTTAATACGGGAGAGGGTCTCGTCATTTCAGAGTGGGCAAGCTTTATCCATACTATTACTATAATAATAATATTATAAAGGTGCCTCATTTCAATAAAAACGTCTAACGGGCCTCTGCGAGTTGACTTCGGCCCCTCGTACCCCTTCCAAAGGTCCGGGACCCCAGGGTCCCGAGAAATGTCAAGGAACCATTATAAAGAAGTAAAGTTTTGTTTGTTTGTTTGTAAGTTTGTTTGTAGGGGGTAATCTCCGGAAATACCAGTCGGATTTGAAAAATTCATCACGCTACGGCCCTTAGGAGCCGAGCAAAAACACAAAAAGTCGTCAGAAAGAACGCTTATCGATAACTTCGAATTACTTCTTGAAACAGAATGAAAACAGAAAACAGATGCGCTGCCTAAAAAGTTGTATATAATTGAGGAAGGAGGAACGAGGAACAGAGCTCCCACCTCATTCTTGCCCTTTATTGGTCAGCTCGAGTGGTGATCAAAAAAAAAAATGTCAGAAAGAAAGCTAAGCGAAAGCGAAGTAATAGCGCGAGTAGGCGGGCGATGGGATGCGACGCGGTTGGGGGCCGAAATTTCAGGCAAATGAAGTCGCAGGCCGAAGCTAGTCTGTGAAATATGACTAAAGATTTGTACTCACAGGAAACTTATTTTTTTAGTATCACTTGGAGCAAACTGATCAGTGGATGTTTTTGAAGAGGAAACTTCTTAATGCGCGTTGACCGATTTTTGGTCGAGGAAAATCTTATGGGTTCTCGTCACTTACATGCTGTTAACAGTATAAGTGCAGCTACTCGTATGACAATGACGTGTTGCACTTGACCAGCATTAAAAAAAGCATAATGTATTTTAATTTATAATGAATAATTTTAATTTCAAATGTTTTTTTTTGTTTTGATAAGTAAGTAATACAATTCATTTGAAAATTAAAAAAAAAACACTGTTATTTCATAGTAGCTCTCGGTACATATTTTTAGGAAACACAATTATGACAAAAGAACATCTTGGATTTTTATTGTAGGATTCTTAAACAGTTATTTGTATTTTATTTATTTTATTTTATTTTATTTTACAGTTTTAGGAAAACTTACAGCTAAACATTTTCACACGAATATGAGTAACAAAAACAAGGCCAATTAAAAGTTTTCACAGATTAAAGAGACCCCAAAAACAAGACAAAAAAATATTTTAGAAGTTAGACAGTGTTTTTTTTAAAGACAGTATTATGTGTTCCCCACAGCTTAAATTTAAAAACGTATAAATTAGTTTACGCCATCAAAGAAGAAGCTACATTACTACAAAGTATTACTTTTATAATACGTACTTTTCACCTACCAAACAAGAACACACAATAACTTACTGGTTTGACAATGCCATAATGTAGGAAGAAAATATAAAAATTGCAAATGGCGGCGACTCCTAACTAAACAGAATAAAATTCCTTTCTAAATCCCCTATTGGAGTTCTATCGAGAATCTACAATAATAAGATGAGCGTACAAAGCCACTATGCATACTTACACCTGTAGATACAGGAAAAGGTATACTGTCGACAATAGAAAACCCTTTGTGGCTTCCATACACCTGTCGTTCACTATTTCGTTCACAAAGCGAATACTTCAAGTGGTAAAAGAGATAATGTTGGTATACGACCATCTTTCTGAATCGAGAATTTGAAGTTGGAAACTTGTTAAACTCTACTTTAGCATTACTTATGTCCTATGGTGATTCCAATGCATTTGGCCCAAGAAAGTTAAAATTTCTTACGTTTTTTGCAAAGAATTTTACATTGAAGAAATCTTTTTTAATTATTTAGAATTAAGAGTTTGACTCGTGCTTAATTTAATTTCAGAAAACGGGTGTGAGATTTTTTAATTTTAGTTGAGCCCATTTTCAAGATCTAAAATTCTAAACTAAGTCTTGATATACTTTTTTTGAGTCTTTTCAGTGATCGCTTCGGAAGGAATTAGTGTTTCGTAGTTGTTAAGGATGAATTTTGAAATTACTAGCTATTACCGGCGACTTCATCTGTGTGTATTTTGTATTTCATCATTATTAATACAAATATCCAGGATGAAAAGTAGCCTATGTTCTTCTCCAGCTCCAAGGCTAACTTTCTGCCAAACTATCGGTTATAGTTTAGTCGTGAATAGTGTCAGACATACAGATTTATTTTAGTATTCTTTTACTTCTATATCAATCTGCCTAGCCTTTTCCCAACTATGTTGGGGTCGGCTTCCAGTCTAACCGGATGCAGCTGAATATCAGTTTTGCGAATTCTTATTTGGTCCCATAGTAAAAGTTGTTCATATTGATGAGCCCCTTAAATTTTGTTGCATGTTTTCAAGGTCAGCCTGTATAATCACTAGTTGACGTCTTTTGACTGATGATTATGACGTTGATATGTTCTGGTCACGTTGACGACTAAACAGGAATACTTTAAGCCTTCCCTTTCTGCATTTATACTCTTTTCGTAGCTAAACTGTTTTACATAAATACATTGAGCTGGCATCCCGATTCTCTAACCAAAGTTAAACGAAACTCAGGAATATATAAATGAAAATACATTTAAGATAAGCACTGCTCTTCCTGAATTAAATTTCTCGATATCTATTCACTACATTTTGTTACAAAATTTAAGCTAAGTTATATTTTAAAGCCAAATGTAGCCTGAATATCACTTGACAAAATCTATGGAACGGCTATAAATATCGGTGTTATAATAATAATAATAAAATATATATATTTTTCGGAAAAATACAGATTGGTATGATGTAGATTTGTTACAACAGGCGTGTAGAATATTATCCCTAGTTATGCCTAAGGAGATTGTAGAACATTGTTGATTTCCACTTTTATAAAAAATGGCAACTTTCTACGAGATATTACTACTCTTCTTGTTGTTTATAAATCGTTTGCTGCTTTTACCAGAAAGTATGATTTAAGACCGGCAACCTCCAGATTAGCTAAATTGTAGGCAAAAACTTAATTCTCGATCGAGGCTCTAAATATTGTTCTTCTTTTTGCCGCTGGCTCGACATAAAGTATTTCTTCTGATACTTACTTCCACGGTATTGTCAGTGTGCAATGCAGAGATCGAGGGCAGTGCAGCAATAATCATAATAATCTTATTTGGCTTCAAAATGTCATTTTAGTTGCCAAATCTGAGATACCTACTGCGGAAAAAAATCAAGTTTCAACGTGGTGTTTGCTGATCTATTGAATACATCTGAGATGAAAGAAGTAGATAAGCTTTGTTGCTTTTAAACTTTACGGAGAATACCAATCTATGAAATGAAAGCCAGAGTGGTTTGTCCACATTTCTGCTAACATTTAACAGATTAAAATCAACGCTAAGTGGTTATTTTTGGAGACGTAGTTAGCTGTAGTCAATGATCTCTACAAGAAGCTATACCTATGGGCAATAGGCTCACCTCCTATTACATGGGACTTAAGATAACTGGCAAAATGTGGGTGTACTGTAGGTACACCGCTACCTAACCCTTTGGGGATAATAGGTGTTATGTTGTGTAGTTAGCTGTAGTGAATAAATTGCCTAGTAGTAAATGATGTTACTAACTACTACCTATTCATGTATGGTACTATGAACGTTAAGGCTCCCACAAACAGGCGCGACGCGACTTTAACAATACAATTTCTAAGAAAACTTCACGATAGAACAACTACCGGTGTCGCGTCGCGCGAAAAGTCGCGCCAGTATGCACGAGCCTTTATTTTCCCTTTCCCTTTAAGAACGTTCGCATTCGCATCTCATTTGCAATCTGTCAAAAATGCAATGAATTTACCAAAATGTTTGACGTTTGACAGATTGCGACATGAATGTAAACCTTTTTTATGTACGAGAATTGCCTTCTCGTATTGTGACTTCTATGGCTTTTTTCCTCATTTTTCCTACCTTAAAACTCTTGTATTAGTACCCATTATAACAAAAACTTTAAACATAAACCAAAAAAATACGCCTATCGCTGTCGATCGCTGTTCATTGCACACAGACCTACCTAAAAGCTAAACTGTGCTCCTATATGGAAAGTACATCGTCGCTTTATATAACTCAGCTTCACTAACTGAGTCCCACTTACTCTGTGCGAAAATCCCCGGATCAATCCTAAAGTTCAAAGGATTTCAAATTGCTTCCCGAGAGCGGAGTAGGAGCAATATTTAAAATGGAGTTATTACCGAAAGTTGTCGAAGCAAAGCAGCCAGGTGGCTAGTTGCCAAGTTGTTAGGTAAGCGTAATGGTGCGGACATTGTCGGCAACTGAATTGTCCTGACCTTATTTTACTTGGATCCAGCTTGAGAGGTTGACTAAAAGTATCATTCTGCCTAGCCTTTTCCCAATCCTGTTGGGCTCGGCTTCCAGACTAACCAGACGCAGCTGAATACTAGTATTTTACATGGAGCGACTGCCTATCTGATTTCCACAACCCAGTAACTGAGTAATACGATACCGTTGTCAGACTTTCGGGCTTCTGACGACTCGTAACGACCGTCAAAGATTCACGAATGACAGCCGGGACCAACGGCTTAACGTGCTTTCCGAAGCACGGAGTAGTCTCGGTATGTAAAGATGATCACCCATCCACGGACCAACCCGGGCAAGCGCAGCTTAACCTGATGGATCGACCCGTGCGGCTGTTATTACTTAGCCACGAGCTGAGAGGTTGACTAAAAGTATATTGCATGATATAATTTTATTCAACTGCCTTGCTGGTATAGTGGTCGTAAGCGCTTTTGCTGAGGTCCTGGGTTCGTGAAAGGTCGTGCAAACTGTTGTTGGGTTTTTTCATCAAGAATCTCTCAGGGATGGTGATCGATAGCTGCAACTAAGTTAAAGTGCCAGTTTTATTTCGACCATACAATGACTTTAGTGTTGAATAATAACATAACATCACGCTTTTAATTCCCGAAGGTTTAGCAGAGGTGTACCTACCTAATAGTACACCCACATTCCGCCAGTTATGTTTAAGTCCCATGTAATAGGCGGCGAGCCTATTGCAATCAACCGGGCACAAAACCAGGCTCCGGGCTGTTACTGAGAAATTCCAGATGGAAAAACCCAATAACACACATGCTTCACAACTTTATCTACTATTCTTCATCACGTTGTCACTTGGTACAGCATCAAATAAAGATTGAATTAAAGGGGCTATAATATATAACGAAACTCTCCCGAGATAAAGCCCCTGTTACACAGCCGGCGATTAACGGAAAGCGAGTAGAGCTAGCAACTGAAAAGTTGGCGAGTAACGACCAGCGAGTGCGCAACGGCGGCGACTCGCTGGTATGCGTACGTCATCTCGCGTCACGTAAAAAGTCCGCTGGCGAGCAGACAACTATAACGTTGTATAGATTGTGTCACGTAACAAGAGCGCTGGCCAACCGCACAACCATACTATACCATTTTTACGTGACGCGAACTAATACAACGCATGGTTTTGTGGTTGCTCAGCGCGCTTTGTTCGTGACACGATCTATACAACGTTTCAGTTGTGCGGTTGGCCAGCGTTCTTTTTACATGACGTGAATTGTACCAGGCGTGCTAGTCTCCCACCGAGATTTCTGCCTGCCAAGCGAGCGTTGCTGAGCGAGTACTCTTTGATAGCTCCTGTCGTTGTGACAAATGAGTAGGCGAGTACCTACTCGCCGGCGCGGTGTGAACAGTCAGCGATAAACTATTGGTAGAAGTACCTCTTTTATTTACACGGGATCAAAAAAAAAAATAGCTTTTCTTGAGCTAGAAAATCGTTGGTTCCACGTCGGCGGTGGGGCAGGTGCCTAAAACCTCAGACAACCAGACGGGTAATTTCATACACCAGTATATCTTGCTGACTAGATCTCAGGGGTGTCGTAAAGAGTTCGTGTGTTTATCATTCTTTCATAAAATCGCTAATGTTCTGCCGAGGGCTGTGAAATAGGGCTGTCAACACTCTGCTATAGAAGATATTAATTTTACCCATTAAAATGTTGTGTTTTTTATTTGTAGATAGAAGAGAATTCATCAACCTTTAAGGATTCTGGCTTTGATCTTAAGTATGGTGGTTTTAACCGCAAGAATAGTGAATAGAACTTCTTCGGACAGACCCTTTCAAACAAAGATTTAAATCGCTAGATTTGCCCTCGCAGTAGTTAGCTAATCACGAGAAAAAGTGTCCATACTGAGAAGAGCGTAAGCGATTCCATGACTCACGTCAAGTCACTGCGGCGAATGTAACGATTTAAATCTTTGCTTACAAAGCGATTAAAAATTATGTAGGCTAAAATATTTTTCAAAGAATCTCATATTTAAGTACATTAAATTCTCTTATTAAATTCTACCCAATTCATATTGTCTTGTTGCCTTATTAATCCATCAATCATGTCATCAATATCGTTTTAGCGAGTGATTATACGAAAAGTACGGAAGGGAACGGGCCGATAGAGGTCGTAATTTGTCAGAAGGAGCAAATTGCGGGCCCAACGTGATTCATCGCGCGCCAATCATTCATAAAGAGTGATAGCACGACGGGTGAAAGGATACCTACATCATGATACCTATTAATCTAAAAATTAAAATTACAAAGCAATTTTTTTCAACGATCATGCTGTTGTAATGTTAGTCCTGGTACCTATGAGATTTTAGCAAACTAAATATTGTAGGTATTACAACGTTTTCCAAAAATACAGATTTCGAAGATAAATATTGATAAAGTAATCATTTTCATTCAATTTAAAGCAAATAAAATGCGAAGTTGTCATATTTTTTTATGCGGTTATTTCTATTAAATTTGTTTTACATAAATAATGACTGTCGAATTATTTTCTATGAAAAAGAAGACGAAAAAAATATATGTTGTAAAATAATTCGTATGCCAGTTGATTCTTTGTAGTCATCATTATTATGTCACATTTGACATAGGACCAGCCGGTCTATTCTGTTAAAATCTAACCGTGAAAATTTAAGTGAAGTGAGCTGCCAATAGTGTCAATTCCTTGCATCATGTGGACGGACAGCTCACTTCACCTAAGTTTTCACGGTGAGATGGTTACAGAATAGCACTGCTGTAACAACACTATGTGGTTTTGAAAACATTAGTATGGATGTGGATAATAAATAATACACCCACCAATAATAATCAATCTGCGAGGTTACGAGCCATTCCCGAACAAAATTATCGTAAAATGAATGTGACAAATTGTCAAGCGCGCGTAAGCTGCTGTGATTGGTTGAATGACAGCCACAGCAGTTTACGCGCACTTGACAATTTGTCACATTATTTTTGGCCCTACATCTTCAAACATAAATTCCCACTTTGCCTTGGAAACACGTGAACAGGCCCAGAGACTAGAGAGGTAGCCAGCAGTATATAAGTAAATAAACCAATTTTGCCTTCGCTATGGCATTATTTAATGGGTCTGGAAAGTGAGTAATGACTTTAATTCAAAAGTCATGTAGCAGATGCTCGGTGTAAAATATTTTAATTTATCCGTCTGAATCTACAAAAAAATAGTTTTAATAGTTAGTTTTCAATTTTACCCAAGATAGACATCTTGAAAACTTTCAGAAAGTAAGAAAGTTCAATCTGCTCGAGGAAAAATGGATCCAACATTTTACCTATAGCGGAATGAACTCTCTTCTAACTTTAAAAAAATAAAATAACGAATCTCAATTGGATCTTAATGGGGAACATAATAGACTATTATCAGTTTGTCGGGAAAACTCCCAGAATTGGGTAATTTAAGAGATTACTTTCGCAATCTTTTTTTCCTTTCGCGCCTACGCTGTTGGTTACCACACGATAACATTGTTCAAAGATTTTTTTCTTGGCCCTTTTTTCGGGTATAAATATTGTTCATTTAAATAAGGAGTTTCAGTAGTGAAAAACGATCAGGACCAAACAATACCCCAAACGTCCTGTAGCACCCTTTTGACGCTACAGACTATTTTTAAAATTTGACAACCTTAATTCAATAAACCCTTTCCTTAAACAAAAAAAAACCAATGCAAAATACCTATCCATAATGGATTTTGTTTTTTATCCATAATGCAAAAAGTTTAAAACACAAACAAATAAATCAATTGCAATGTTTAATATTCAACCGTAACAGACTGTCCTCGCGTACCGTTAACTTCATTTAAATCTACAATTATTTATTTATGTCCCAAATATTGTGAACCGTGTGCTGAACCCATTGCTACAATATTGCGCGATGTAAAGTATTCATTGTCTTTCATATTGAATTCGTGAAATAGGGTCTGTTTTATGGACTGGCAATGTATTGTGCTTTTTATTGTCTTGAATATATTCTCGCTTTTTGTGTGAAAGGGTGTGGATGAGCTGTGTTGGTGATAAAGACTGTACGTTATAGTTATTTCTATACGCAGATTACTTCGGTCCTTCATTCTAGCATAGCGACCTAAAAAAAAACAATTTTGTCATCCGGCTCGAAGGACCATGCGTACCTATATTAATTCTGTGACTGTTCAATGTAAAAGCATAGTTTTTCTTCGGCTTCTATAATATTACGCAATACTACACCTGACTTCCCCTTTTCTAAGTAATATAATTATCAAGTCTTTAAATCTAATGTCTAGGTCAGTACATCACATAAATGACGTCGGCAATGTCAGTGTGTTAGGAAATTGACCCCAGCTTGATGGAAGGGTTTAAATGACCCGTAGCACGCAGGTAACATGACGTAGCTTAACCTTTATGACCTTTAACCTTCTAATTATGTTGTTTTCTTGCCAACAGGTAGGTTAACTAACCTTGGTAAGGAAACAATATCATTATAACAATTGTTGAAAGGTCAATACAACACGATTCCTTTCAGCTCCCCTTTCCAATTTCAATTAACAGGTTATTATGATAATTGAACGTTTTCGCAACACGGTTTACGTATGTCCTTTTGCTAATGGATGATGTAAAATCACGGGGTAAAATACACTCTAGTAGTACTCAAAACGAAATGTAACTGCGGCTGATTCCTGAGCGGCGATTCTTGTATTTTTAAGAACGTTCGCATTCTAATCTTAATCTGTCTAAAGCGCGTGCGTGCTAACTCTAAAGTTAGACGTAGGAAAACAGCGGCGAGGAGCGATGGCCGAGCGGGGCAGTGGCGACCGTACAAAATTGTTACGTCGCTTCTGCCCGCAACCTTCAGAACGAAACTTTAGCAAAATGTCGAAGTAGCAAACCGTCCCACGAGCAAATGGTCCTAAAAACAAAAGAACGGAATCAGACCACACATACACACATAATATATGATTTTTTTAAAGGAATAATTATAATATTTTCCTACATTTTTGTAAACTTTTTGAAAATTGTCGCTGAGATGAAATTGTGACTACATTTTGGACGTTTTTAATTACGGTAATTGGGCTTTCAAATTAATTGGATATTTTTTTTAATTAATTTTTTTTTATTGCCTGTATGAATCTACGTGCGTGTATAACTAGAACGTTCTATTCTACTTCCGTTCACGTCAATCACGTAGGTACGACGGGTGTGTTCGATCGACCAATGTGCTAATAAATACTTGATTGATTGATTGCTTGCTTGACCTCTTGCCTGCCAATCACCTTAGCCAACGGGCTGTTTAATTTTCAATCACTACGTTACATTGAGCAAAGCTTAAGGTAGGGCAGATATAATTTTTTGTTTAGTATCCATACTTCTATATGTACTATTATTATAAAAGCGAAAGTAATAAAGAAATATGACCCAAAATAAACAAGTTGGGCGAAAATACGCATCACATCCTTACAAAACGGTCGGTTGGTCGGCCGGTGTCGTCTGTTACCATTTCAAGCCCAAACCCCGTATCCAGCTACTTCCATATTTTTCATTTTCCCAGATAAAAGTTAACCGCAATATAATAAGTTCAGTGAGCTTTCATTATTTAGGTCTGACATCCCTCGAGATAAGTTTTGTCGGGTGAAATGGCGGTCGATAGCAAGTAGTAAAACTATTTACACTCTAACGCTCGTCGTAGAATGCCGGTTATAGTTTCACAAAGCTCCCGCGGGAGGAATTTTGTGGAGACATTAAGTTTCGGTGACCGAAAATTGCAAATTAGAACGTATATATTATTTCCTTTTGTGGGAATAAAGAGAAAATGTTAGTATGCTACAAATTCTATTCTATGCTATATCAGCAATTTCAAACCCAAGGCACCTCTGACTTCTCAGATTCAAGTGCGTTTTGTATAATTATCACTTGCCTCAAAACGGTGAAGGAAAACATAGTGAGGAAACCGGCATGCCTGAGAAATATTTCTCGACGGCTTGTGAAGCTAAGTCATAGGCCCATGCGCGGCATAAAAACTCTGACACCAGGTTAATCACTAACCATACGAGATAAAAAGAAGAATATTCTATTTCACCATAAAACTCCGCAACACTGGCCACTTGATCGCCAATCCAGCCAGTATTTACTCAACCAAAAACCACTCAAACTAAACCATAATATTTGTTTATTACAGAAAACAACACGCAGCTGGATAGAGAGCACGTTCCAGAAGCGAGAGTGTAAATACTTCGTGCCCAGCGCTAAGGATGAGCATGTGTGAGTACTATTTATTTGAGGAAGGTTTAGACGAACATTGTCTTTTGTTTTAATAGGATTATTATGATTGGCTCAGGTGTTTTCGAATAAATTTTTAAAGTAGTACCAAGTAAAGGCTATAATTATACATTTTAATTTTTTTTGATAAATTCTGAAACCAAACATATCTAATTCATCTCTCCTGTCGCTGTTTTAGTATGCCGTAGTGAAAAGATCCCGTCAAAAGATGTTGCCAAACTCTACAAGCAAAATTACTTAAAACACTGAGCCAAATATAAATTCTCATTGTTTCACAATTCCCTAGGTTCATGTTCAAATAATATCAACATCATTATCAACCAATACAATCGAACTTAAGGCTTATAATATATTATTATATTCTCTGGGGACCTCTGGGTACACACAATTCTATACAATATGGACTTATAAATATATAGAGGTATGAGGAACAGGGCGAAAAGTTCACTTATCGTTTATAGAAAAGGGAGGATCCTCCGACCAGACACAACAATATGTGTCTGATGGGCTACTGCCCGACGATTAATGTTGGGACGTTGTATATATGTTAATCGTGCGGTAAACTTCGCTTGCGCGATGCAGGTTTTTGAGTGACATCAGTGAGATGCGTAGTTCGTAGGCGACGTAAATGGTTCCTGATAAAAAAGTTCACTTATCGTTTATAGAAAAGGGAGGATCCTCCGACCAGACACAACACTATGTGTCTGATGGGCTACTGCCCGACGATTAATGTCGGAACGTTGTATATATGCGCGGTAAACTTCGCTTGCGAGATGCGTAGTTCGTAGGCGATGTAAATGCCGACAAACACGTCCTGCCTTCTTATGGAAAATACAAAAAACCAGTGGTATTTTTCTTAAATATTCTTGAATCAAAAGGGAATTTAATTTGATCCCTAATGTATTTTAAACGACGTGGCGTTCGAGACAGAGTTGGCATCGATAGAAATAAGCTTATATACTTGATTGAGAAGGGGGAAGTCATGGGAAGTGTGCCAATAAATATGAAGATTTGGCTTTGATAAATTATAGAAGGGTTCATAATAATGCAAATAAGCAGTAAACTTAAATTGTAACTTAAACTTGGTGGTGTTCCGTCGCTTCCGCAGACAAGTACCACAGGACAGCACAAAGTCAAGCTAGTGCAAACTGAAGTGCTACTAACATAGTCGTAAGCCTTATTTATTAACACAAGTTTTGTTTATATTAAAATATGTATGTTTAGGTTAAGGTATTTGTCTCTGGGCCTGTGTCGCCTGAAAATAAATGGTTTTATTTATTTAAACTTTTGTTTCCTAGGGAAGCGGTTCCATCTAAAGTATTTAACGGCCGTCAAAAAACGCTGTAATTTTCAAAAGTATTTTACAATAAGGTGTCAAAAAACGCTCCGTATTTGAACAACTGCTATTGAGTGACCTTTTACAGCTTTCTTTGAAAACCAAAGCTTAATTATAAAAGTTTAGCTTGTTCATTCGTTAAGCTAAAATTTATCAGTGCAGTTAATGTATTATGGCAAAGTATTTGTCAGATAAAATACGCACTTTCTAATCAGTTAATATCAAAGTAATTTGCAATACTGCCTAATTATTTATATCTATTACTGTACAGATGTAATTTTAATAAACCTCTTCATTACTCTCCCAAAGAAAGGAATTGTAAACCAACCCCATAAGCCGTTAATCAAACTTCAATGAATATTAATTTCCTTTTGAACAACTCGTCGTAAATATTAATATTCTACATTCAAAGATGTCGTCGCCCACGCTACAAATTTTGGAACAAACAATTATGGAGACAAAGAAGGAAATAATCTGTTTAATTAAAACTGTAAGACAAACGAAGTGAGGATTTGTGTACAATTGTATGAGCATTTTAAATTAAAAGAAACAATATGTATTGTATGATTTGTGACGTGTACATTGGGACTTAGTGCCTTAGTAAATAAAAAATAAAAATAAAAAAAATTGTTTAAACTGCTCTCTGAGTTTTTGATAAAAAGCTATGAAAAATTTTATATCAAGCTTTGTCAACTTTAGCTAGTCCAAATTTTGTAGGAAATGCAAAAGAAAAAAATACATTTATCTTAATAAACACATGTAAATTTAAAGTTTACAGAAGTGGCAAGCTACGTCGTAACTTGGTAAACTGTGCTACGTTGTAGCACATCTTGCTACAGCGTAGTCGATCGATCAGCGATCACTGAGCTGCTACGTTAGCACGAATTGAGCTACGATGACGTGGTCACTTTCAAAGCTTTTGAATTATTGTTTCCACGAATCTATCTTTGTCTATGAAAGCCTAAAGCTACGTGGTCCCAGAAGAGCGGTGGCCGCCACATAGCGTTACCGGCGAATAAGATCACTGAAACGTTATTTATAAAAGTACCTAGACTGCGCGCAAAATAAGTCTGTGCGCGGCTGAAATCGGAATTAATCGTATGCCGCCATCTCGTCGTTTATGTAAGGTAAAATTAAGTATAGAATTAAGTAGTGGTTAAGCGATTGACTGCTGCGCTGCGTGTCGCGGGTTCGATTCCCGCACGGAACAAATATTTGTATGACCTACATTGTAGTTGTTCCGGGTCTGGTTGTTTGTGTATGTCAGTTAAAATGTTTGTAAACGCACCCATGATACAAGAGAAATTCCGTGTGGGGCAACGTATTAAAAAAAAATAAAAAATAAGATCAAATAAAAATTAAAAAAATAAAAATTAAATTAAAATAAATAAAATAAATAAAATAAATAAAATAAATAAAATAAATAAAATAAATAAAATAAATAAAATATATATAATATAAATAATATATATATTTATAGTTATTAAAATTAATTAATTATTAATTGGTTAAATTATTAATACAGATTTAATATTTTTATTATTTTATTTTAAATATTACGTTAAAGAATTCAGCACGCGAGCGCCACCATAGTCGTGCGCAAACTTACTTTGCGCACACTCTAAGTTGGTTTTTAACACCGTAAAGTTAAACCCCGCGCTGCCATCATTTTAATGTCAGCCGTCACGGGGGCCACGACCACGCTTTATGAAGCGGCCTTGTAGCAGTCACCGCTCTTCTACAAAACTGTAGCTTTTCATCACCTTGCTAAAGTGAAACAAATTGAAACCCCAAAGTAAATAATACCGAGTCTGAACATAGCACAGTCTTAAAAATCTCTACATGTAGTGCACTGGCAGTGAGCGCCACCTGGCGGCTCGGCATGAAATACTGATGAGACGTGAGCACAGATGCTGACAAATGGGGAATTAAATAGGTTTTCTGTATTTTTATAGAATTTCAAGTTAAACTTAATAGGTACCTAATAAATAAAAATGTCAATCTGTTTTTTCGTTGTGCGCTTACAACTCGAGCTAAGATATTTTTTATTATTATTTATTTTTTATTTCATTCTATTCGCGAAAGTTACAGCTAAGTTATACAGTGTTCTTAAACAATATAAAATTGCCCACCTGCCTACATAACTACATACCTACCTACCTACATGCCTACCTGCCTACCCTACCTGCCTACCCTACCTACATACCTACCTGCCTACCCTACCTGCCTACCCTACCTACATACTTACCTGCCTACCCTACCTGCCTACCCTACCTACATACCTACCTGCCTACCCTACCTGCCTACCCTACCTACATACCTACCTGCCTACCCTACCTGCCTACCCTACCTACATACCTACCTGCCTACCCTACCTGCCTACCCTACCTACATACCTACCTATCTACCTAGGTACCTACCTACCTAGGTACCTACTGACCTACATACCTACATAACTACCTACATACCCTACCTACAACTACCTATCTCATACATCTTTGTCCTGAGAATAACGAACACAACAAAAAAAGTATGATCCAATTCGGTCCAGCCGTTCTCGAGTGTTAGCGAGACTAACAAACAGAAATTCATTTTTGTTTAAATAGATAAATATGTATACACGCAAGTATGGATATCCGAATTATTTAATGTAGCAATAATAATAACTGGATCATGAATATTTAAGCGAACGTTTAGCTAAATCCCTGTTGATATAATTAATATGAGGTACAAACTGGGATTATGATATTATTGGAGTGAATAACGATAGCGTTATACCTAATTTAACCGCCTCTGTGGTCTAGTGGTTAGACCACCTGTCTCAGACCCAGAGATCCTAGGTTCGATTCCCAGTGGGGGCAAAATTTACTGCTCGGTTTGGTTGGTGGTAGGGCTTGTTATAAGTCCGCCTGGTTAGGTACCACCATCTTATCTAAGTCTATCGCCATAACAACAATGTTACCAGCATTGTTGTGTTCCGGTAGTAAGAGGTAAGATAGCCAGTTCCTCTGTGGTCGAGGATTCCGGATGAAGCTCGCTTCCACCTTCAGCCTGATCATCACTTACCATCAGGTGAGATTAGGCCAAGAGCTTCCCCGTTGTGGCAAAAAAAAAAAAAAAAGTTTTTCCATAGACATTTGACATTCTTCATTATTATGTTGGTTTGAGTCACAAAAAAGGAGATATTATGTGTCCTTTACGTCCGACGTAACAAAGAAAAATCTTTGATAAAGGAAAAAAATTAAATTAAAAGCTTGTTTTCCCACCCACAAATCGCGGTAACTATAATACAAATGGACAGCCCTAATAGATTCTTAGCCTATGTTATACATATATCTGCTCTCTCCCTCATGCAAGAATTAATTCTAACAGGAACTATTACTCCAGAATGTAATAAGACTACAATTTCCAAACTTGTAACTTGCTTAGCGTGTATGGCTGAGCGAGTTTAGTCGTCAACTAGTTACCGAGTTATGCTCAATATCGTTGCAGCGTTAACGATAACTAACAAGTTTAACTGCAACCACTTTTGTCTAGTTTAAAACAATTTATGAGAAGTTATTAATTAATTTAGGAGTTGAGTTAACTTTACAAAGCACATTCGTATGCTCTGTCCCTAAACTATCTGATGTAAATCTAAACAAATGGATCAGAAAACGCACCTGTGAAAGCCAATTTGTAGTGCCACTTACAAATTCAGTGCTTTGATTTTTTATTCAAATACTTCAATCCGGAAAATTATAATTCTGAATCACCTTAAAGATGTTATTCATTTAACAATTTAGGTTTATTTTATAACGCAAAAATTGCTCAACTAAAAACTAGGTCTTACTTTTTACGCATTACTTACTCAAATTCAAAGCATTTATATACATATATACAGGATATACACAAAAAAAAAAACATAGATACGCTACGAACATATAACCTCCTCCTTTTTGGAAGTCGGTTAAAAATAGTAACCATTTCTGCAATTGCTAGTGTCACAGCTTGTGGGAACATAAGCAGCTGTTCAACTTTGTTGCCAAGCTGTTATCAAGTTGGATGAAATTACTAGGCACTGAAAAGTGCAGTTAAGAAATATTTAATTGTTAAGTCACTTGAAGGGGTAAGAAGTTAGTTAAGTCGTTCAGAAAATGTGGCTTTGCAATTTCAGGACTTAACTTTTAACTTTTAAGGTTAAGTGATATTTTGAATAATTAATAACAGACCTTTTAAAAAAAAGTTTGTCTCGAGAAGAGAACAACCTTTTTGCAGCAAGCATGTAGGTAACTATAACCATTTTCAATACTAGCTTCTGCCCGCGACTTCATCCGCGTGAATTTTTTTTAAAGAAAATAATAACACTGACAGCTCTTAAACTTGGTTTATGTGCTGATCGCGTTCAGTTTGTATTGGTGAAATTCGCCCTTAGTCCGAAAAACAGCGCTAGCCAGACATTGTCAACCAAAAAATCAATAAGAACCATTTTCTTTCTTCTTTTCTCTTTTATAGGCTATGTTCCAGTTCTGTAGAGCCTTTAAAGTTCATTAACCTTTTTATATACCACGTTTACAGCAAAGATAACACTAGGAACAACAAAATATTTTCATAAGAAACCTTCTTGGCTAGGCATCTTGAAGCGCGCCATGTTATCTCATCAGTGATAACTTCTGAAATGGCTCGTCGTCTTTACGATGTGCCATCAACGAAGTTACACGAAGATGGACGAATGTTCACGAAGTTCCTTGTCTAAGGCTGTTTTTAAACCAACCTGTATAAAGGTTGGTTTAAACTTAACATATTTTTGAATTCTTAACTTTGAATATAAAATTTAAGAGAGTTATAAGGTCTGGTCGTCACCGCCATCGCAGCTTTTAAATGTCTAAAGATTAAAAACCGCCACAGGGGATTTTCTATGACCACTTAGCTAATGGAGTCGCAGTTTGTTCCTATGACGAAGCAGATATCTAAATTATCAAAATCAAAACAAACTAGGCTGAGCAAATCAGCACTTTTCGAACGTCAAAATTATATTATAAGACAGTCCCCCAAAACGCCCACCCTTCACCAAGTATATCCTATGAAGAAGAATTCATTTTTTTCTTGTGACATTATAAAAATTTACATCAATTCTTAGAGACTATGTCATGAACTAAATTAAAGTCTGGTTCGTGTCTGTCTGTATGACCCCGTTGTTCTTCTAAACTAAGCAACGAATTTTGATGCGGTTTTCCCCATCGTTTAGAGAATTTATTCCGGAAGGTTTATGTGTATAATATATTGATATTAAACTTACATATATAATAAAGGAATCTCTATGTTTTATCAAGTCGTAAACACGAAGGAAGAGCGAGTCGCTAGTAATATTATAAAAATGTATATAATCGTTTTATTTCTACAAACTAGCGGCCAGCCCCTGCTTTGCACACTTTTTATGACTTAGCGAAACATTTCATCTGTTGCGTGGTTTTAGAAAAGCGACTTTAATTTATAATATTATGTATATATACATTTTTATATTGTAACATAGTGTAAATGTGCCTTTATTCAGAAAGTTGGCGTAAGGCCGACTTCAAATGAGAACATAAACCTCATCTATTTAGAGTTTATTTGCTGCAAACAGCCAGGTCAGGCGCAATGGGCTGTTTGTCTCGCCTCGTTTATATACTTTTTATTGTGATATAGTGAGTGTCTATGCTAATTTAGATGCTATGGAAGAGAAAATAAGGAACGCGTTTATTTGAAACATCTTTTAGAAAAGGGGAGAAAAGGGAGATGACGTCTAACAGAGACGTATGGAAGAAAAATACATGCTGCACCGATCACAAATGAATTGGGATAAGGCCAAGGGAATGTAGGTATTGTTTGAATAATACTGTAAAGAAATAAGCAACGATTATACACAATCTATTTGCAAACTGCAGGGTGTCGCCGTCAACTGCATTTTTTTTTTAAAATGTAGTCCAAATCTTTGCTGTAAGCAAACTGATTTAAAAATTGTTTTCGTTTAACATTAACATTTATAAATACTCAAAATATTCATGTAAACGTAAACGTATGAGTAACTCAGGAATTCAAAATGCACATGAGAACGCAATGAACCTACATAACGAACCTTTGGCATCAGAATATTAAAGTCACGTTTCATGAATGAATCGTAACATAATGCTCTCATATATTTGAGCAGGCAGTTAATTAGAAGCAAACGTACGTTGAATATGTGGTAAGCTCGGAGCATGAGATATTTTAAGATATCTAAGATTGCATTTTCATGCATAAAAAGCATAAAGCCGAGCACGAAGAGGTCGTGACAAACAAATAACAGCCACACGCGTCGATCGATCAGGTAAAGCTATGCTTGCCGAGGTCAGTACGTGAATGGGTGACCATCTATTTCATACCGGGACCCCTCCGCGCCTCGGACAACATGTTAAGCAGTTGGTCCCGGCTGTCATTTATAGATCTTTGTCAGTCATTGCGGGTGGTCAGAAGCCAGGAAGTCTGACGACCAGTCTTATCAAATGGTATCGTGTTACCCAGGGAGTGGCTGTCACGGTCAGATAGACAGTCGCTCCATGTAAAATACTGGTATTCAATAGAAAGAAAGAAAGAAAAATTGTTTATTCTGCACAAACTAAACGCACATTACATAAAACACACATTTACAAAATTTGCCAAAAGCCTCATATTCAACTGCACAAAGTAATAATAAAAACATATAAAAAATTGGCATACTGTAAACTGGCCGCCAACCCCGACATGGGTGGGAAACGGATAGACAGATAATAAAGGTATAACGAAAAAAATAAAAAGTTTTTATGCAGTGTTTATGACTGCGGTTTATACATTAGGCATATTTTATGACTAGAAAGGAAGTGAAAACAAAAATAGCGGCTGAAAAAAGTTATAGTAGAAAACCATAAAGCAGTGCCGACCTAAATAAATAGCGATAACTAAGTGCAGGAGAATGATTATGATTTCTTAGTAAACAAGAAATTAAATAATATATAACATAACATCACGCCTTGTTTCCCCGAAGGTTTGGCCTTTAGTACACCCACATTTCGCCAGTTATGTTTAAGTCCCATGTAATAGGGGGCGAGCCTATTGCCATCAACCGGGCACAATCCCATACTCTGAGCTGATACTGAGAAATTCCGGATTGGAAAACCCAATAATATATAAATATAGGCAAAATAAGACAGTAAACGGCTTACTATACAGTTCTCTAAGTAAAGCATTAAATAAAATAAACTATCAATATCTGTCAGCAAGGCCGCATTACTCTTGGAGTCTTAGAATTCCTCGGGGATCGTGAGGTATGTGGCTTTGAATCCCTCGGAGGGACCCTCCTTCAGGTAGATAAACTGAGAATCAGTTCTATGAAACTTGTTGCATGATAGATTTTTATACGAAAATGTACTTTAGCTCCCAAAATACCATCTTAAACATGAACAGTTAAAAAGTTAATTGTGAATATAGTGATAGCAATCTTGCTAATCTGATTGGTCATTGCCGTTATTAACATTCCAAATCAAAATACTCAAAAAAAAAACAATAGGCGTAGATATATTTAGTAACTTATTCCGCTTAACTTTTTTTTTTTTTTAATTACAACGTGGATGCTCATGGCCTGATTCTCACCCGATGGTAAGTGATGATCAGGCCGAAGGTGGAAGCGAGCTCCACCCGGAATCCTGAACCACAGAGGAACTGGCTATCTTACCTCTAACTAAACCGAGCAGAAAATTATGCCCCCACTGGGAATCGAACCCGGGACCTCTGTGAAACTTAAACTCGGGGTACTGAACTTTGGCATACAACCAGAGAGATCGTGACTAGATTTTGAACGCTTTTAACTTAATTAATTACGGGAATTTATTGACCTTCAGAATGTTAGTTCTGGTAGGTAAGTACCTACTTAAAAAGCGTTCATGAACATTTAAGCCGCAATCTTATCTTACAATGTCAAAAATTTGTTACAAATGTAGGTAAATTAGAAGTATTTTTTTGACAAATTGAGACTGGTATTAGAATTTAATAATCAGCCTGCAACGTCCCCACTGCAGGGAATAGCCCTCCTCTCTGTGAGAGGGTATGGGCCGTCTTCCACCACGTGGGCGTTGGTAGATGTCACATTTCTTCGAATTTTTGGTTCTACGACATTCCGGTTTCCTCACGATGTTTTCCTTAACCGTTTATTGAGTAACATTGATGAAATAAATTACACGAAGTAATGTTTACAGCGGTTGGTCCTCAGTTCGGTTTCTGAAGTAAAACAAGTAATTAACTAATATTACTTTTAAAATCAAGTCTCATCTTGATGTGGGTATATTTCCCAGATGTAATTTTACTAATAGGGGGTAAAAAGAAGGGTAGAAATTCCCTGATATTTGCAGCGTGACAGTTATTTCCATTACGTCAGAATATCAGCTACCCGTGTCAAAAAATTGGCAAACCCCTGGAGACAGGGGTGCCGAACGTAAAACAGAATAATTTATTACCAAGTGTGAAATGAAAATGATGCCGTATTGGTATTTCCGCGTAATTTTTCAAACTTTAACTGAATTTGCGTCGTAATTAAAATTCAAACATTTTAACCCAATTTAAACCGTTAAAGAATAGTGACGCATAAATAAAACACCTTTTAAAACCTTTCTATATTTAGCCTTGGATCGAAATTTGTAAGAGCGTCGTAAATTGTTATAACAGACATTTAAATCTCGTCGAAAAAGGGGGTGATATTAAGGGTTGAAATAAATAAGTATATAGAATTTCAACCCTCTCTCGCGCCTGCCGTTATTAAACAATAATAAAGTTAGCGGTAGTAAAGGAATTACGAGTATGATTTAGGGTGGATTCGACCAAACAGGAATACATTTTATCCGCGGAATAAACCTTCTCTTCCGAATAAATTTTGAATTTTTGACAGTTTCTCCCTACGAAAACTGTCAGAGTAAATCTTATTCCGCGGATAAAATTTATTCGTGTTTGGTCGAATCCGCCCTTAGTAGCATTACTTGTTCGTAGAGCTCAAGAACCTTCGGATTTTATTTTTGAAATATTATTTAGATTCTTATGACAGTACTGGGTCTACAGTATCAAGCGTGGTACGGAAAAAATATTTCAGGATAATTAACAACTTTATGTAACTCTTCAGAAATAAAAAAGTTTTATTCGAATGTCAATATAAAGAACTGAACCCACAAAGCAGGTATTGAAAAAGGTAAATAGTAATCATAAATTACTGAAAAAGTAAACATGTACTTAAATGCAGTCACCCCCGATGTTGGTCTCTTCTCTTTTGTCCTGCAATTCTGAACTTTCACTGAGAAGATTCTGAAAAGAAAACATTGGATAAACTATTTATTCATACGGTTTTTGTGAAGTCAAATTAATTGGGGTTTAGACTACGGTAAATGTGAGTTTTAAGTTTTTAACTGACACCAAAAAAAGGAGCAATGCATTCGTGGAGTTTTTTTTTCTTCATCTTAATTTGAGGCAGTAAAACCTCTGGAAACATGGCTGTCATTGCCAAGGGGGGCCTAGGAAATGGTAGGGTATTAATTTTATCGCCAAACAACACATAGGGAAGAGTAGAAGGCTATGGAGGAGGCCATTGCCCAGTGGGACAGTAATGGTTGACCATAAACTCGACCTTAAACCATACTCGACCATAAACTCGACACATCCCACGTAGCAGTGAACCTGCTACGTGGGATGTGCACGGAAAGATTACCCACGTTAGCTGCGCGGTTCTTTTGTTTGTCAGCCACGCATTCGTGCGTACCGTGGCCTAAAATTTCATACAAAGTCAAGCTAAGTACACATGCGTAGCTTAGCAGTGGGCTTCTGCGCAGTGGCGCCTTTAAACCTGCCGGAAGACGGTTGTCGTCGCCAACGGAGGCCTAGCAAACGTGATGACTTGAAAGCGTACAACGGATTGCTCAGAAAAGGCAAAACTAAAGTTAGCTATGGGGGAGACTTTTAACCAGCTATAGGACGGTAATGTTTGACCAGCCGGTCTATTCTGTAAAAAACAGGTGAAGTAAGCTTGAAGTGAGTTGTCAATAGTTTCAATCCCTAGGATCAGTTGGAATGCAGCTCACTTCAAGCTCATTTCATCTAAGTTTTACGGTGAGATTTTTACAGAATGGTGATCAAACGTTACTGTTCCACTGCAAAAGTTTATTCCCATAGCCTTCCACTCTTCTTTCGGCTGATTACGTTACCACTTCCTTCTTGGGTAAAGGGCGGAGTGTGTCGGCGTAAGCCTTCCAGAAGAGCGACACATGGTTGGGGGACAGCTTGCGTTGTTCCAGCTCTCCGGCCAGGCACCAATAGTCCTTGGTCGTCTGCTGCACGATGCCTTGGCAACAAAAGAAAGGACTATGCCGTGAATAAATAATAAAGGCCCAATGAAACTGAACGCGATCAGCACATCTGAACCGCATTTAGGAGCTGTCAGTGTCAATATTTCCATAGCAATGATGACACTGACAGTTCTTAAATGCTGTTTAGATGGGTTTGTGTTTGTACCCATTTTGTGTTCAGAGCCAATGAACCAAAAAAATCCGGAATTCCTTAAAATGATATTTGACTAACCCCAAATTTTCATAGGTACGCGGAACTGCGGAATACGACCACGTTTTATCGAATGCAATCATAGTTTGTGACCACCTCATTTCTATTGCAATCCTAGTGTACTTAATTGCTTATCCAGCAGACAGAATAATTAATTGAAATGAGGTTTGTACTTACTCACAAACACTTTTTCACGTCAATATTATTTTAAGAACTAGATGAGGTCGGCCACCTGATAAACACCTGATTTTGGATTTCAAATCAAAACAATCTTTAATCTTCAATCTTTTTCAAAAATTATGTCTGTAATTTTTTAGGTGTACGTAGATAATAAAGAGTATTTATCTATCTTTATTTTAGACAATGTTACAGTCCATGTTATCACTAACTATTTAAGAAGAGAATAGGTATAATTATTAAGAAGAAGAAGAAGAAAGGAGGAGGAGAACAATAATATTTTATCACTAATTAACTTTAATTAACAGATTGTAATTTTCAAAAAGGTACAATTACAGGACAGGCTTATACAAAGTTGCGAGTGGGTACTTTTTTTTTGTGGAATAGGTTCATGTAAAGAAAAAATAGTCAAGTTAAGAGTATTATCACTGTTTTATAATTATAGGTACACATATACAATTCGTCACTAAAATCTTCAATTGCCGAAAAAACGAGAAACATTACCCACTATCTGGGGCAGTCGGTTATATTAACTTGTGAAACCTTGGAAGCTATAAATACTTATTTTGATAAATATTTTACATCTTTAATTTTAATCTTAGTGGGAGGTAAGGAGATTTTTTACGACTTTAATTAAAAAGAAACAGCAATTTGTAGAAAGATAAAACAGCCTATTTTTTTCACAAATTGTTAGGTGGAGGCGTAGACAGCCCCCGATGTGCCCAATACGTAAGAGTATTACAAAGATAAATTAACCAGAAAAAGTCCGTTTACCGTCAGGTTAGGGAACTAGGGGGGTTAAATCTCCCCCTCTTTGGTTGTCATGGAGTTCCTTTAAGTTCTAATCTGAGAAGTTGTGTAAATACTACTCGGGACCACAAATTGTGCGGTTTCTTGGCAATAACTCGCAATGCTTTAGTAGAGACAATATCAAAGTGAAGTCATGTCAAAAAAAAGGTAAATTTTAGTTACCAATGTCATTTATATCAGTTTCGCTATGTCGTAGCAATGACAATAGTTTGAAAAACGGTGGGTACTTAAATATGGATCATTGCATTGAAAAAGGGTTATATTATTCGAACTGTTTCTAAAATCCTGTATGAAAATTCTATGACTACTTGTGACTTATGAAAGTATGTTAACAGCATTGTTGTGTTTCGGCAGTTAGAGATAAGATAGCCAGGGGCCTAAGTCTACTAATTTATAAATGTTACAATGGTCTCTCAATGGTGAGTTTTTGACAGATTTGCCATACAAAAACTGTCAAAACCTCACCATTGAGAAACCATTGTAACATTTATAAATTAGTAGACTTAGGCCCCAGTTCCTCTGTGGTTGAGCATTCCGGGTTGAAGCTCGCTTCCACCTTCGGCCTGATCATCACTTACCATCAGGTGAGATTCAGGACAAGAGACTCAACGTCGTGGTTAAAAAAAAAAAAAACTATTGTCTAAACGACAAGTCTTACCGACAAGAGAAGCTATTCTTAATTTTTCCTTAACTTCGGCGGACAGCTCAGTGTCCACATTATTCACAGGGTAATTTCTCTGAAACAATCGAAAAAACAAAAAAGATATTGACATAATTAAAATTGCTAGTAATAAAATATTTTATCGGACCTTTGAGAACTTTTGTTAGCTTAAAAAATCCTAGAGAATAGTTTTCAAATATACTTTTGTGTTTTAAAAATATTTTCTAAGGTGTGAATTACAAGACATAACTCTAAATTTCCCGATAAATCTATACGAAGAGAAACGTCCCAACAGCGAATGTAAAAGCAATAGTACTACCTAAAATGGCCAAACTTTTCTGTTTTCAGCGCGTGAACCACTAAAAATACGAGCTTGGCACTCAAGTGGCTCTTTGTGCCACCTCCGTGTATACTATACCCTTCCCTCCCTCTGTAACTTCACCCCCTTCGAGTCACAAAATAGGTAGATACAGAAGACCTTCTGGTATCTACCAATTTTGTGATTTGATCCAGCAACGAGCGAAAATGCACCCACACATAGACACGCTTCAAGTACAGCGAGTGCAAGCGCACTCGTGACCGCCTTTCGTTTGAAATCGTCTTGCGCCTGTTGTCGCTCGGTGTAAGGAGCCAACCTTCTGTCCTTACCTATACATTGTACGTCAAACTCTTCGCAAAAGTCGGCGAACTTTAAAATTTAATGTGGGACGCCTCAGCCACGAACAAAAGTAGAATTTTTCCGTGAACGAATATTTTAATTAGAAAGGATTTATTATTTCTCGGTAGGAGTTTTCTTTGCTCTTCCTTATTAGCGGGGGCAGACAGAAATTGTACAGATAGGTTGGTTAAGGAAGAAAATTTTGCTTTATTAAAGGAAGACCGATGCAGCAGTTTTTAACTTCAAATTATTATTTATAGATAGGCAAATATTTGCACTGAAAATACTGTATTTAGAATTTTCACAGAAATTTAACTTTTATGAAATTAAATTGTTTATTCTGTAAATAGGCTTTCGGAATCAATTAGAACACAATTAGAAAAATATTAAACCTAAGCTAGATGAGGTCCTATCTGACTACTCTGAGAAGATAGGGCAACACAAACTCAAAGGTCGCAGTCTCAGACATAATCTTTGTCAGGCCATATGAGGACCACGTAGATTAGTATCTGAAATGGTTTTTTGAGGAAAGAACCACACAGATTTGAGTGGACTTGCAATGCAAGCATTTGTCAATAATTACCTAATACCGCCCTCGGGTACTTAAAGATTAAAGTAACTGAAAGAATATCATTTAATAAAGAATATGTTATATTAAATACAGTATATTAAAGCTCAGTATAGCAAACTATGCAACCAGAATGCAATAAAGCATAGAAAGTTTGCCCCATATGAGATTCTTGCTGCACATTTGCTTCACGTTAACAATAGGCTACATATTGCAGTCAGGGCTATATATCATGGCAATGCATGCTCCATTCGAACGCACGTCCCTATTGCAATAACATGTTGATATTAAAAGTTGCAATCATGCATGCATTACCTTTCAGATCGTTCGTTCTCGCTTCTGAATGCTATACAGGGCGATGCATTGAGGTAGGTCAATATAAAGTGTCTGTAACTAGAAATTGAGAACACTATCAGCCTTGTTACAAAAAAATATATTATCTTCAGATTCAGGTTTAAAACATCAAACATTTTTTTTATTTTGAACTTTATTCCAACTAAATCGATGTTAAAAACAAAAACTAATTTTAAACCCCAAGTTTTCAATTTTGTATTTAGAGCTTTACCTCATTCGGAATGAGGTTTGAAACACTAAAACTGGCTGGCAAGGATCAAATCAAAGTAAGAACTCGTTTTGTAATACAACATGGGGCAACGTTTAAAAAAAAAAACATTATAAGTTTTATTTTCAAGAAAAATATTAAATTATAAATATATTCTTTGATTCCAGACTCGACTTTGAATGCAATTTTGCATAACTCTAAAAACAGTGACAGTGGTTGTAATTTTATTTACAACAAACTCTACCTCTAATAGTTTCAAATGAATGAATCCTGAAGCTCTCAATGAATCACCCTGTTTAGTTATGAATTCTCAGAGGTATATTATAAATTCTGTTTCATTCACGTCTGTGAAGACGGCAGGAGGATTAAACGGATTTAAAAGGCGAGAACGATCCGAAGACCTTCTCCAACATACATTATAATTTACCAACAACAACAAGCAAAATGAATTGCAACTGAATTCGTTAATTCAAACTTTTTAGCACTCTGCATTGCATTTGCTCAACGTGAAGTATTGGTACGATGTTGTTGTATTTTCGTTCAATTAATGAATTTTGGACAAATTATAAACCTTGGCTTTGGAAAAAAATCCGACTCAGATTGAAAATATCAACAATCATCCATCATTCATCCCAAAAACCTCCACTAATGCGACATAGACCATCCTGGTTAAATCCAATAATATAATAATAATTATATTTTTTAAATATTTTTATCATAATATTAATAACCTGTATTATAAATAGTTTATTTATATTTTAATTAAAAAAAAACGAGATAATAATTTCTTCTTTATTTAAAAAAAGTAACAACAGTCTCACACTTTATTTATACACAGAAGAGTTTTTTTTAAATAAATGTAGTTCCCCTAACTCCCAAACTAAGATTCTACCTGTGACTTGGGAGTCATTGTTTCTCCGTTAAAAAAGTCACTAATAAACTGTTAATTCGTTGTATTCCTTCTGTTTATACTACGTGTAACGGAAAGGGTATATACATATCAAGTGCACGGCTTCTTTGGATGATAACAAACTATGTGGCAAGGGTTTTAAAATCTTATTTCTACATGTTACGAACATGATGAGAAATTTCAGTACATGATACCAACCGCGCGGTACTATTATGTATTCTGTGCCGCTCGCGCTTCTCCGTATTTTCGGCTTATTCGATCCCGTCTGATCTTCGTAATGCGGTGACATGTGTGTTATGATTTGACAATCAATTTTTCATTGATAATTCAATAAACTTACGAAACCTAAAGTTTGGTAAAAAATGATTTGAGTAATTAATTTTGAGCTGAAACTTTGCATAGAGATTCTATACCTAATGTAATCTCCATCCCTTTTGGATAGATATACCCTTTCCGTTACACATTGTATAATCAACCTTATCCACCACAATTGCATTTTGATTCGAAACTAACTAATATTATGAATGCTAAAGCGAGTTGTTTGGTTTATTACGCTTTCATGCTAAAACGGATAAACGGATTTGGATACAATTTGGTACATGGGTAGACATTGATCTGTAGGTTACATTTTATCGATATTCCCCGGGATCAAGACTTATGCGGGTGAAATGCGGTGCGAAGCTAGTAAATAAATATTAAAATAATCATTAATCCCATTCACGCGACTCTCCAACTCCAAAAACTCGGATCCCTCTAAAGACCTTATTAATGTGAATCGAATTACTTCTAATTAACGAACGCCCAAACTTTTCTGTATCGCGAGATTATTAATTAGTATTTCAGAAGTGTTCCTAAAATATCAAACAGTTAGGAAGTTTATTATTAAATCGTTTGACTCAGTAACAACTGTTCAATGTTGGTTTGATTTGTAATCGGCTTTCTGATTCGTCTGTACATTACATTTTTACATTTTTGTCTGTCTGTTTGTTCCAGCTAATTTCCGAAACCGCTTGACCGATTTTAACGAGACCTTCACTAGAAGATAGTTGATGTGATGTAGATGCTAGTAAAAATATAAGTTATAAAAACCAGCTATAAATATTTCCAACGAATTAATGTGTCACACAAGTAACATAACTCCTAAGCGAGACTTCTAGGTTTTAACTGTCACAACAGATTCATAATTCACCGTTTACGACTTTGTTTTCTCACTAACTAAGCTCAATTTAGTATATCTCCAACCATTTCCATCGCCTGATCTCAGCTAATCACAGCAAAGAGCCACTTTTATCTGCACAAGTACTTATCATACAGATATCTTGCAGTGCACGAAAGACTCTCTCAAACCTAATTGATACTCCAAACATCGCCATTTAAATTTCAACTCTCTAAGCTTTTATACAAAGTGCAGTTTTCTTTGAGGAGTTTTGTTGTTGGCTCTGTTAGGTCCCCAGACAATTAGCGTGCGATTGAGAGTGCCGCGTCAAAAGATGAACTTTACTTCTCAGAGTTTATTACTTTGTTTGATACTATAATAACGAAGCCAACGCAAACGCAAACATACAAACGTAAACGTACAGATGACGTTCTGTAGTTTCTGCCTACCGCCATTGAAAGAAGGCGTGAGTTTATCTATCTATGTATATATAATAAAGTTATTAACAGTTTATTTTTCCAGGGAATTACTAATCTAGATGAAATTCTTCAGATTTTTGTAAATAAGTCTTTGTTCCGAGCTGCGTGCCGTTGTACATTGTGGCTTTAGGGTTTGAATCAACATTCTAAATATAACAAAAAAACCGTTACATGACGCAGAAGAAGGAAGCTCGATTATAACCCTTCTGGACTACAATGTTGAATTTGCAAAATGTTGAATTCGCAAAATGTTGAATTTGCAAAATGTTGAATCCCAAAATGCTGAATTTGTAAAAAGTTGAATTGTCCGTTCGGTCCACAATGTTGAATTTGCCAAATGTTGAATCCAAAAATGCGTTCAGGGTCAAAATGTCCAATTCTCAAAATGTCCAACGGTGTCCCAATATTGAGTTTAAAAAAAGTTATTTTATCGAGAAATAGGGACCTATTAGTTCAACCAGGTTTCAGACTGGCTAAAGTAGACTCATCTTTCATGGGGTACTGTTTAAAATGTTATAATAAAATTCCGCCCCACATACTTCAACTGAATGAGACGAGATTCAAAACATGTATAAAACGCACACTATGCAGGCAGGCATATTATAAGTTAGGGGATTACATCACTGATAAAAATGCTTGGGCCAATGCTGGTCCTGCTCCACAACCACAACTAATTGATTAACATTCGAAAAGTCTGTTGGAGCTGCTGAAGACTGTAAGAACATCTTTGCATTGTATAAACTCAATTTCTTTTGCATTATATAATTGCATAGCACATATGTGAGTACTATGTACTATAGAGCTAAGTACCATTTACCGGGTAAAATTATGTCTTTCATTGACTTGAATGTGCTCTGGCGGCTGTGAGTGTGTCATGCTCACTCAGATGTCTCGCTGATGGTGGCGTGTGTGTTGGATCATTTAGCTCCCTTCAAAATGGTTGAGCTGAATGGTGCTAATCCATGCGTCATGTTCGTGAACGGGCGCCGTCAGTTGGGGCTGGTCATCTCTTAGCTGCCATGGCTTATTTGTAAT
Organism: Eupsilia transversa; assembly: GCA_914767815.1. Taxonomy (NCBI): domain Eukaryota; kingdom Metazoa; phylum Arthropoda; class Insecta; order Lepidoptera; family Noctuidae; genus Eupsilia; species Eupsilia transversa. The sequence goes on along the minus strand of OU611889.1, from coordinate 11,301,127 downwards.
TTTTGAATTGTTTTTATTTTTATGTACGGACGCTTTTTTTAGGCACACTTTCTACATTGTTCTCACATGTATAAGTAATTTCAACATGAATGATGTAACCAATTTTTGTAACAATTTATTTGATTTAAAAGAGTGTCCATGGAGTTTCTTGCCCGTTCTTCTCCATAGGTACCTACTACGCTTTGGAATGGGCAACTAGCTTCATATTTTCTGACTGACTGACTCCTTGACAATTCAAAAGTGCCTGTAATTGGTTTAATTGAAATAAATGCTTTGAGTTTGAGTTTGAGTTCGAGAATATTATATTGTAGTCCAGAAGGTGTATCAAATTTTTGTTTTATATTCGTACTAAATTAAAAACGAAAACTCTTTACTTGTAATCCTTAATTTAAAAAAAACTCCACTTGTACCTAATCATTAACTAAAACAAAAAAAAACTGTATGCTTATTTTACCAGGTGATAGTTTCCTGTACAGGGCCGTCTATGTGGGTACCTACCACCACAGTGCCAGATATTTTCCCGTGAAGTAGAAGTGTGCTCATTATATAATTATATAATATTTGCCAAAAAACATCCACTGCTAGACGTCTCCCCCAAAAATATCTCCACTGCGACCGGTCCTGCACCTCTCGTATCCACAGGACTCAACATTTTGCAAGTTCAACATTGTGGGTCCATAAAATTCAACTTTTTACAAATTCAACATTTTGGGATTCAACATTTTGCAAATTCAACATTTTGCGAATTCAACATTTTGCAAATTCAACATTGTAGTCCAGAAGGATTATAACTAACAACATGGCACTTTATTATACAAAGTGGAGACTACAATACAACAATAAATTAAACTGAGTATATCTAATGACGTTCCCAGTCTGCATACGAAAATTCAATCAAATATCTCCAATAGTTTAGTCACTCTAGCTAGTCAAAGATTGACAAAACCCATAGTCGGCGCATCACTACTATTTAGTTTGTTAGAAAAAATCACTTTTTTAATTTCAATGTTAGGATTTATTTGATAGTTTCTTAATACTTCTATGCATTAATATTGCTAGTGTTTTCATTTATTGTTGTATTGTCGTCTCCACATTGTAGAACATCGGCATTGTAGAGAGCATCTCTGCAATGATACCACCACCACCACTACCATACCACTACCATATTACCTGTGACAGTTTCCTTAAAACCTGATGAACCACATTATGCTTGGTGTTGTAGTTCAGAACCAAAAAGCACAAACACAACATAAATATGCGATGGATAAATAGACTTTACATGGGACTGGTATGCTAATCCGAACTAAATATTATACATGCGAAAGTGAGTTTGTTACATTTTCACGCTAAAACGGCTGTAAGGATTTAGATAAAATTTGAGACATGGGTAGACCCTGACCTGAGTTAGGACATAGAATACTTTTAATCCCGGTATCGCGGTGGTACGTTCCCGTGGGATCGTTTCCGACATCCACGCGGGTGAAGCCTCGACCAAAAGCTAGTAAATAATAAATTGAACTTACCTTTATATACTCAAAGATACGAACAGTCTGGACATGTTGCTTCCATAAGTTGAGCACACACAACGATTCGAAAATCATCTCCGGAGTCACCTAGAAGCAGAAATTACACAAATTACCTAATAATTAAAGTTCCATGTAAAATGGAACGAGCCTATTGCCATCCGAACACAAATCCATACTATGATGCTGAGAAATTCCTGATGGAAAAACCCCATAAGAGTTTGACAGACCTGGACACTGACCCCAGGGGCCTTATTATGAAGTATTAATGCCATCATTATTCCAGTGTGAAAAAAGGATGGTGCTATCGGCCTTGTATAGCTCCGTCTCTCTATCACACTGGAAAAATAGTGACATTAATACGTCATAATACGGCCTCAGGACCCCGCTGACTAGTTTCGCTAGCGACCAGTCCACCACTAAACCAAAGAGACAGTGTAAGGTGTGAGATTTGGCGACCAGTTTTGTATGCGAAGGTTGCTGGCCTTATAATGTGATTGTTTAAATTAATCATGGAAGAAGTAACTGGCCACTGAGGGCCTAAAGCGCAGGCCACATAATAAATGGCGTCGGGCGCGGACATGCCACGGGAGTCTTCCTATTCCATTCAAATTTCATACAAAATGCAAGGAAATAAAGCGCAGTTTAGGACACACGGTATGTCATGTTATGTTATGATTAAATATGTTAAGCTACTAATATCATTGTAAAGCCTTTATAACCATATTTATCTGCAAATAAATCTTTGACTTTGACTTTGTCGTTGCTCGACCGTGGTTATACCTCCGCGGTCCCCCGATGCCTTTTATATGTGGCCTGCGCCTTATATTACAACTTTTGTTTCATATCCTTGGAAGTAGGTACTTACCTCAGAATGCGTTTGCGTTGGCAGGATCACTTCTACTTCAGGAGCTGAGTTCGTGTTTATAAAGAGAGGCGACAGCATGTGGCTGCGGGAGCCCGTCTGAATTTGCTTTGAAAAAACTGTAAATATTATCAAGATAGCTTTGTGACCCCCATCAATCCTTTTGATACACAAACACAATGAGCCACTAAGCCACACATTTTCTCAGCCATAACACGAGATCTACATCATTTAATTTGTTTGGGTTTCCATTTTCACAAACTGATACCTTTTGGCGCCAGAATATAAACATTGAGAACAAAGGACCATCAAACACGATGTTAACAGGCATTCGCTCAAACAGGCTCATACACAATGTTTTGGGCCCGGTCTATATGTTTGCAACGTTGTAGGCCGATTGTAATAATGTTATTTTTAGCATCCTAACCTGTAAACGGGCGTGCGAAAAACTTTTTTTTCAACTTTTTTGCCCCCACAATCTTCTTTTTGGGCATTCTTCTGTGTCTATGTCTTCCACACGTGCGTCTCCTCCTTGTGTACTCGTATCTCACGACTTCATATTCGTATCTGATGACAAATCGCCTCGCTCTAACTCAGGGAGTTTAAATGAAACCAAGCGTATACAAATAAAAAGGTTTATTTCAAATCATTCAAAAATCCACTTTACATTTCAAAACACAAATTTCTCTACCTTCTGCGACAGCAGCGGTGTCCACAATGAACGCAGCCAGGAGTTCTGGAGCCGCTCCGAGAAGACAGTCTGGTGAATATTGTGGAAATTGAATGCTGGTCGCGGATTCTTCGCTCATCCGCTCTGCTTGGACGTAATTGCTTCCTCCGCATGGGGGCTCTTCTTAATTGCCGTCGACTATATGATCGTCGCCTCTTTTCTACTCTTCCACTTCTTCTAACTCTCTTTTTCCTCTCAGGAGCCTTGGCTTCCCTTTTACCAACAGTGGGTTTGGGAGGTTCTGGCCGGGCGTCCACCATGTCCACTCGACTCCTCGCAGAGTACGTGGCAGACACCGATGTTTCGCTGTTCGTCGGACCCTCATCGCGTCCCCTTTCATCATATAAGTCATTCGCAGAATTCGTCCTCTGACTCTCTTTCTTACTTGTGGAAGGTTGGTTCTCTTCCTTCGTCGTTGTTTCATCTTCCATTGCCAATAGCTTCCAGAAATAACTGGTAATTTTGATTTTAAAATAAAAACCTCACCTAAAAAAATGTTAAAAGTTTGCTTGTCAAAAAGTCACAGCCAAATCCTCACTTGTTTTTTATTTATTCTTTCAGTTGTGTCAGAATGAAGAATGGTTTCATGACAGAAAGAAGTTTAAATGACAAGCATTATAGATAAGATTTTTGAGGTCAAGCAAATAAGGTTCTATGAATAATGACATGCTGCTCATGTATGCACGTAGGAAGATTCCGAATTATCAAATCTCCTTAAGATATATACATTGTCGTTTACAATCATGCGCTATAGTGTAAGCGTTGGTACTCAAACTCACCTTAGCCATTTCAATATAGGTTAGTTCTAGAGTGTTGCGGTTCATTTCAGTGTAACCGCGTCACACCGCATTGCACTGCCATGTTTTATATTGCCAGTCCGTTAAAAAGTGCGCCAGTTCTCTTTAGCCAAGGAGAGCGGGGTGAGGCCCTTATCCACCGCGACCACACCTTGAGCGCTACTGAAAGTTTGTTACTTTCAGTAGCTCCATCAGTTGTAAATTGTTGGGAGCAAAGAGTTTTAGGTCGATCACCCATGTAGAGGAGGTGAGATATAACCGGACCCATTCTCCTCAACCGGATTTTATATAGGATTCAAGGCTAAGCCAAACAAACCAAATTATTATTATTAATAATTTATTGTCACATGTATACAGACTTATTTAGATTAATGAACAACTGGATGTGTGATATAGTTTACTTACATTCTGGGTACAGAATAATATCAAGGAGAAATAAAATTATTTTAGGCTACATGTGTTTTATATCAACCTGTATTGTCCCACTGCTGGGCAAAGGTCTCCCCCTTTCCGCTGTTCCTCGTGTGTTGAGTTCTCTTTCCAATCCCGTAAACTAATACATATACCTAAGTCATCACGCCAGCATTTCTATCATTATGTATAATCATCAGAAAATACCAGTTTTATATACCTACACAATAACATTGTCGAATATTATATACAAAATGACATGTTAGTTTGTAAAGTATTATATTATTTTAATTATTGTCAATGGCAATGTGAGGACTATATGGATAATTTTTTTCTTAGTTAGTTTTGATTATGATCTGGCAGTTTGAGTACTTTAGACAGCCTACCTAAATGTCCTTTCTTTAGTATTGTTCGTCGGAGTCATTGAGCTCCTTTTACGCGTGATTTGTGCCAGTTGACAGGTAGGTAGTTCGCAAAACTTTTTTAAAATTTTCCAGCTTTACTCCACGATTACTGACAAATGCTTGCACAGACTGGACAGGTCCACTTAAATCTGTGTGGTTCTTTCCTTAAAAGACCACCGTCCTCATATGATCTGACCAAGACTATGTCTGGACTTTAAAAGAGACTGTGACCTCAGAGTTTGTTTCGGTCTTTCTTCTCAGAGTAGTCAGATAAGAAACGTCGACCTTATCTAGGTTATTTTTAATATGACTTGTAAAAGTGATTCCAATATTCTATTTACAGAATAAACAATTTCATTTCATTTCCTTAGCCTTCCTCGGCGATGATGCCCGTCTTATGGCACGCACTGCGTGACGACTCTGATCCATTTGTCACGATGCATCCTACATACATGTGTGATTATGTACCTATACGAAATAGTTTATATCTAACAAAAATCTAGTAAAGAACGTTCTAAATCCACTTTAAAATTAATGCAGTGCACGAAATTCAAAAGTAATTTCTTTCCAGATGCTGGTGCGGGCTTAGCAAGACAGCTCATGGCTCAAACACTCAGACTGCCAATGCTGGGGAAGCATGGGTACCAGCACGGCATACGCAGTCAGCTCCGACCGACGCCTACGGAACTGTGGAGTTCCAGGGCGGACCGCATCCAACTAAAGCTCAGGTGAAGATCTATCACAGAAAGCGGTATTGTTTTTGCTGTTGTAGCGCGTACCCCTGCGGTGAAATGATTTGGATGTCGGCGCCATATTTACAATAATATTTAATGTGTTTTTAATGAAATTGAAGTTTAGATCAAGTATAGTAGACTATAAAACTTCACATAACTAAGTATTTAATACCTAGTTATGTGAAGTTTTATAGTCTACTTGATCTATTTAATACTGTAAAATACTAAGCAACATAGGGTCACAAAGTGAATCCCAGCGCTATTGAAGTTCAAAATGATGCTATTAAAGGAATATCATACATTTAGTATGAATATGAAAGGAGCGGCGCATCGCCCGCGCCCCTCGCCTCTTGTTTATGTCCCGCGCCTTAGGGATAGTAGTAGGTATTCATAAATAACAACAAAAAAAAACCGGCCAAGTGCGTGTCGGACTCAGACCACGCACGAAAAAAATTTATTGTCTTTCTTCCTTTCACAATGAAGGGTTCCGAAGTCGGGATGAATTATCCCATTGAACGAACTTAACATTGTAGTTGAAAAACATGTTCTCCCATACATTCCAACTGAAAATGGAACTTTATAAATGCATAATATTAGGAGTTTACCGTGTTTCTTTTTTAAGACAATAGACATCTGATCAAAAAAAAATGTCATAGAAAAATAAAAAATATTTAGGCTCAGTAGTTTCGGAGATATGGTAAATTTTCATCTATTTTGTAAGTAACTTTAAAAACTTTATATTTTAAAATTAATAAAAAAAATATAGGAACTTGAGACCCCCACAGTGAACCCATTCATGTGATATGTCACACGGTACAGTGTGCAAAACTTTTATTTTCATTTGTTTATTTGTCTCCCAAAAACGACCCCGTGATCAAAATTCATTTATCGTAACACGTCCGTGTTTGGGTCATAGAAATTGATATGTTTTCAACTTAATCTGTCCATTAGATTCGGAGCAAATTGGCTGTAACTGACGGACAGACAGACACTCGAGTGATCCTATAAGGGTTCCGTTTTTTCATACAGAACCGAAAATTGCCAAACATTGGGTCCCTAACCTTGTTTCTACTATTTCTTTCTCCAGTATGTGCGACTCTCCCACGACACACGACCTGAACTAATAGTCCAGCTGCTGACAAGAGAATGGGCCCTCGACCGACCGAAGCTCCTCATCACCATCCAAGGAGGCAAGGCAAACTTCGACCTGCAGCCAAAACTCAAGAAAGTGCTAAGAAAAGGACTGCTGAAAGCTGCTAAGACTACTGGAGCGTGGATATTTACTGGAGGCACTAATACTGGTAAGTTATGACATGTTGATAAATAACATCACACTTGTATTCCTCAAAGGGGTCGACAGTGGTACCTGGCGAAAAATTAAAAAGGGGCACTGAGGCATTCTTGCACACATTTAAGTCAAGTTACGATCTACGACAAAGACTAAATAAGTCATAAGTCTAATTTAATACAGAATATCGACTAGATAATGACGCCGACTTAGTGCGAATTTCACCAATGAAACTGAACGCGATCAGCACATCTAAACCGAGTTCAAGGGTCAGTGTCAATGTTCCAAAGAAAATAATGACACTGAGAGCTCTTAAACGTAGTTTATGTGCTAATCGCGTTCAGTTTCCTTGGTGAAATTCGCCCTTAGTTTCGCTCATCCCCAAAAGTTTCATTACCTCTTAGTGCAGGCAAGTTGGGAACTAAGCGCCATCGTTAAATTTCATTAGCTTTAGGAGCACTGAAATAACATTAGCTACCTACATAGGCGTGCACTTCGGCACTACCGTGTAAAGCGTACCTAATGCAGTTTGTCTATTGTTAACAGCCCAAATTCTAATTAAAGGATAATTAATATAATGGATCAAGGCAATGTGGTCAAGGTGGTGACGTGGTGTTAGGCTTGTTCCAGCTGTTAATAACGTGCCTTAGCACCTTCGAGACATTATACAGGGTCAAATTAAATTAGCTAGCGAACAGCGTGACAGTCGTTTCGGGTAGTCAGAATCACCAAAGCCCGACAACCAGTCTTAACCAAGGGTTGTCGTAACTGGGTTGTGGAGGACAGACAGGCAGCCGCTCCATGTAAAATACTGGTATTCTGCTGCATCCGGTTATAGTGGAAGCTGACCCCAGAAAAAGGCTAGGAAGTTTGATTGTGGAAGTTCAAACTGTGAATGAATTAGGCAAGCAATCATTGATTGCTTGTCTTAAATTGTGCTCCGAACAAGAAGCTCGTTGGGTTTGTCTTTTGTAATTAAACACCATCTGGAATAAACATATTAAATTGTAGCCTTAAATTCATACAAAACAACAAGCGGGCAAAAGGAGTACTACCCGTCTTGCCCGCACCCGTTTTGCCCTCCACCCTTAAGTAACGCTAAGCTAACGCTATAAAATACACACAAAATTAAGTATTTTGTTAGGTTAATGTACTCACATCAGAAACATTAAGGACAAAGTTTTATCGTGACCAGCATTGTAGCTCATGTCGCTCGCCGCGGTGTTCCGATTTGCCAGCGGTGGGAATGCACTAGCGCTATACGTAACAATATTGTGTTGCTGTTGCATTGGAACAGAGGAAGCAGTACCCTATTTGCCTACTGTCACCTTCTTGCCCGACCTTCCACTAATTCTAATATGCTAGAAACATCCTGCTAAGTCGTATATCAAAGGTTACAATGATGTTTTGTACAAAAGTTATCTTTAATTTTATAACATTCCAACTAAACGAAACTGAGTCGAAGCTCGTAGCATTTTATTCCAGTCGTTAGACTCAACAGATGAAACGGAACTACTTTATAATTTGTCTAGAACTTTTCCTCGCAGCGGCACATTTTCAGTGCAATTGTATGAAAACAATGTCTGTTTTTTGTTCAATTATTTGGGAGTAGTTATTGCTTTTATTCCATTATTGTTTCCACCTTATGTATTTAAATGATAAAGATGAAATTGTCAGAAGTGTTATTGGGATTTTCCATCTGGAATTTCTCAGTAGCAGCCCGGAGTATAGATTCGTGCACGGTTGATGGCAATAGGCTCGGCCCCTGTTGCATGGGACTAAAACATAACAGGCGAAATGTTGGTGTACTATAGGTACACCTCAGCCTAACCCTTCGGGGAATACAGGCGCGATGTTATGTAATTTTGGTAACCAGGACTAGTAGGTACTTATTTATCGTCAAAATGAATTGAAATGTTAAAGCGGAAATGACCAAAATTTGGTAAATACTTATTCCATACATTCCATACTACATAAAGCGGTGTGGTCCACAACACGTACCTACGCTATGAAAACCGCCTCTATTGCTACGCCAAAAGGCGCTGCCAATTTCAAATTGTTACCTCGGATGTGCGTCCAGCACCAAGACGATATCAGCACTGTCCCTTTCTTGACAGATCAAACTGTCTCAAAGATATACGAAAATACTAAACTATTTTTCTTCCACAGGTGTCACCCGTCAAGTAGGTGACGCATTACAGCTGGAGCGGTCACAGCGAGCAGGCAGAGTGGTCAGCATCGGCATAGCACCCTGGGGCATCGTCGAGGGCGCCAATGAGCTAATAGGCAGGGGGAGAGATGTTCCGTATCATGCGATAGCTTCACCAAGGTAAGAATAATTTGATTTATATATGTGGGTTTAGTTTATACTGAACAAACGGCGTCTTGTTGTCATTGAAGGTAGACCCTGGATGAGGCTGGCAAAGGAGAGTGGGGATTGGCATAAGAAAAGAGAGGCCTATGCCCATCAGTGGGTGATAATGATGATGATACGGACATAGAAACAGGACAAGAACAAGATCATTCTTTTCTTGATATTCTTTTTGATAGTTTAATATGGATACTAGATAGACTAACGAAATAATGATCTGTCCCTGTTAACGCAAAATAATTAGGCAGAGTGTTGAATGTGCAATCGATCGTTTGGTTTAAGCCGACCTTAATTACGTGCAACCTTTAGAATTTAAGGCTGGTTAGAGCGCTTCACCCCTCTCACTCTAATTCCTAGTTTGAAAGCTAACCCCTAAAATACAGCATCCTGTTTTACAAAAATAAGGTCTCTTGTGCACTACACGAAATGTAAAATCTCATACCTATATTTACCGGACGATCGACGATCACGTGATATTTACTTGAAAATCGGACTGCCGGACCGTAAAATTCCTTAAAGTGCACAAACGCCCTAAGGGGCATCTTAGCTCACAAACGGATGAACCAATTCAATGTGAGTGACACGTGTGTTTCTTTATTACACTGTTATAGGGTAGAAAAATATTGAAGATGGGCTAAATAAAGATCATTAGCATAGGAAGGGGTCTGTCAATGTACACAAATAGGATGAGTAAAATAAAACTGTATGTTCATGCTTGAATGAGTTGTTAGCCTGATTGAAATCCCAGGGGCCTGAGTCTACTAATTTATAAACGTCACAATGGTGTCATAATGGTTAGTTTATGACAGATTTGCCATACAAAAACTGTCAAAAACTAACCATTATGACACCATTGTGACGTTTATAAATTAGTAGACTTGGGCCCCAGGAGCTTTGTTAAAATAAGGCATCAAAACCTAACACGGATATCTAGACTAGAAACAAACAGAGCTAGGTAATACAAACATTTGGCCTGCCCCAACCGCACGGCCGGTGCTCGCTCCACCATCCGATGTTTACACAGGTCTCTGATACTGTTAACAAGGCGGTAGGTACTTGTTTGCTTTGTACTTTTCTATTTGGTTTGTTCTAAGATTTTGCAGTGGGGTGCATTTAATGTTTGGTTTAGTTGTATAAATAAGTCATTATATTATTCAAAGTTGCGGTCTCAAAAGAATGCATTGACAATCGAGGATTGAATTGATCTTTAAAAGTTTAGCTTTTATATAATAAAATTCTTTAATTTATTGAGTCAGGGTTCTAAGCATAGCAGCAGGTCTAGAAGCATTAAATTTTGCACAAGAGGTCCCGACATAGCGATAGTGAGCAAAAGGGAAGGAGTTTTAAACATTCACTCTTTCACACTCACACCTTACCTCACACCGGTTTTTTTTATATTTGATTTAAAAAAAATGTAGATTGTATTTGTGTATCGTGCGTATGGGTAAGTGTATCTTCATGATTATTGTTGAGACTAAAAATATTTGCAACATTTAATTTATTTTAAGTCGGATATCTTTTCGTCATCTATCTATACTAATAATAAAATAGTAACGAAGTCAAAACTACACATTTTAGTACTGTACAGGCGATATTTGCCTGCTGCAGACAGCTCAATAAAATCTTATTTATGATAGATAAAACCCATTGACAAATATGGAGGCATTACCAGAACCTTTACCGCAGAATATCCGCTAAAATCTTTGAACATTCGAGATTCGTATCACGTTAGCAATTTCTGCAAAAGAATTTACACACACTACAGCAAGGGGGCTGAGATGGACCAATTTTGTCCACGTTTCCTCTTTATTTCGCACTGTGTTCATATTTAGGATGGCGGTCGGTGTTTCTATGTTAGTATGTGAGAGGTGTGGAATGTAAATAGTTTCGTTATTTCTTTGTTTGAGAATGGAAGTGACTGAATTGCCAGATGGCCTATTGTGACCACCAGTTAGTATTATGCGAAGTAAATTAGGTTATAAAAAAATAAACAATTTCCTCTTAAGTTTTTTTCACCCTCACACTCCAACACATTCGCACACCCACTCACTCCACACGAATACACAAATCAAATGTAAATTATTGTCTAGTTTTAGTTTACGGGAGACCATCATTTATGTACTTCTACCTGGTGGCCTGAAATACAGGCTTAGCTTAGGCATCAGTCTCCCAAACTATTTTTCTTTGAGCCTATGTCTGGATAACATTATTCTTTGTTACTTTTTTTATAAGGATATTGTGGTGAGAAAATTTATAAATTATTATCTCCTATTTTTTCATTTTTAAATATTTTTATAAAAAACATTAAAAAAATGTTATTATTATTAACTTTTTATTAGATAGGTATACAATTATTAATAAAAACTACACAAATATTTCAAAACATTAATATGCCATCTCATGTATATATCATGTATTGGGGTTGAAGTCTTGAAGGTTACCTTACAACGTTCACTGGTATGTTTAAATGCAGATTAGATATTTTTCAGAGTAGCTCTCATTGAGATTGAGACCTTAGGGTTGAAGCTCATCAGCACCCTAATTGTGTAATACACGATCAATCAAGATCTGAATCGTTTTGAAAAAGATTGCTAACCCATTACTTCATAAGTTCGAAAAAAAATATCTGCTCAACAACGTAAATAACGCAATGAATCTTGTTGAACTGTCAAAATTAAACAAATTATGCTTAATCGTTTACGAAAATGTGTTATACAATTAGATAGTAGTGCAGAGTCAGAGAGACATATGATGGGTAGCTTGGCTTGAGTATTTTGCGTATACATGAATAAACTTCTACTTATGTTCATGACGCTTTGATTTGTTTCTGCTCAGTACTTATATGCGTTGGCTTTTCTTTTCTCATTTTCTGTCCTTCAACTTTCATCTACTTGGGCCTTAAGTCTACTAATTTATAAACGTTACAATGGTCTCTCAATGGTGAGTTTTTGATCGATTTGCCATACAAAAACTGTCAAAAACTGACCATTGTAACGTTTATAAATTAGTAGACTTAGGCCCCTGTTCTTTCACTCATTATCTCTATTTGAAAGGATCGGGTGTAGTGATAAACGTAGCATTTGTCAACCCGTTTGTCTGTGCTTGGTACAGCACATCATTGATCAGCTTCTCTGCCAGAATCCGCATGTTTCCGGGAAGGTTACGCAGTTTTGCGGCTACGTTTACACCTGGAAGAAAAATAAAATCAAAAACAAAAAGTCATTTATTAAACTAGAACTAGCCTGAGAATCAGCTCTTTTCGAACGTCAAAATTACATAAGACAGTCCCCCAAAATGCGCACCCTTCACCACTTCCTAGTGCTTTACCTGGGGAGAAAACGTGGCGCAACAAACTCCCCACCATGATATTAATGGCAAGATCTGGGCTGTTAAGAAAATATTGTTGGGAAACCCAATAAATCTTCTCTGAAATATTCATTCATATAACAATAGCAATGAATAACAATATTTATGAATTCTCGGTTTGGCTCACATTCTGCAGATAACCCATAAGTGAAATAATCACGTTCTCGCTACAAAACGGGTGAGTATTTCTCTCCGTGTAAATGATGCCAGTATTCTAAATTTATTGTTTCGAAAATTAAAAAAAATATTATGCAACCTCATACAATCTCCGAAACGAAAAAACTTTACTGTATTTCCTTCGATTCACATGCTGTTTCATATGGAACTACATAGTTACTGTGTATATAAATAAGTTCTGTTGATTATGTTTCTAGGATACTGTTATTTTAGGCCCGGGTACGGGTCCAGTCGGTCTTGAAGTTCATTGAATCGAGTCGTCTCAGTCCAATTAACTAGCTGGTTTGTATTAGACCATTTAAGCCTAACATCGATTGAGGTGACTTTGCATTTCCCAGAAGATAAATATTTGATTGATTAACGAGGACGTCATAAAATGTATGGAAATACGTGCATATAACGTGTACGGATTTCCATATAATATTTTGTTACACGTTATCGTGGACGTCAATTTACTTCCCTATGTTATCGTGATGCCGTGGACAACCGCGATAATATCATTATCAAAGCGCACATAAGTTTGATCTTAATTGAAGCCTAGATTTGGAATTAGTTCCTGCACCCTAATTGCGTAATATACGATCGATCACAATCTGAATGGTTTAGATACAGATGGCTAATATCCATTGCTTCATAAGTTCGAAAAAAAAACAGCTCAATAACGTAAATAACGCAACGAATGTTGTTGAACTGTCAAAATGAAACAGATTAATCTAAGGGCTGATTTCAGCAATGAAACTGAACGCGATCAGCATATCTAAACCGAGTTCAAGAGCTGTCAGAGTCAATATTACAAAGAAAATAATGACACTAACAGCTCTTAAATGTGATTTATGTGCTGATCGCGGTCAGTTTTTATTGGTGAAATTCGCCCTTAATCGTTTACGAAAATGTGTTAATAAATTAAATTCATATGAGAAAAGTCTACCCTTAATACGTACCGATAGCATCATATTCATCGTCAACTTCAGTACAATGCCGTTTATTCTTATCTTCATCCAAGAATCTCTTAGAGGAGGTCTGGGCATGACCGCAGGTACTTTCGGGCACCTCGACTATGTTGCTGGCGATACTGAAGGCGGCTGATGAGTAGTTGTCGTCTATGGAAGCCTCGAATGATGCATCATCATCATCATCCGCCAGGGGTTCTTCTTCCGGATCATCGGGATCTGATTCCTGAAATGTGTTATTTTGTTATTGTTATTGATCGGCTGTTTGCTTTCTAGAATCTTCTGGTAACCATCATCAATATAGATGAATGATGTTCATGACAAAGGATTATGTCAAGAAGATGAGCGGTAGTGTCTTCTTATCTTTCTACCTTAAAGATGTATTGATATCACCAATCAATAGAGAGTCTTCTCTGTGTGACGTATTTATTGAGTGACAGTTCGAATGATTTCGTGTGTTGAGAGTTTTCGTAAAATCTAATACGATAAGTTTTGATAAAATTAATATTAGAACTTTGCGCATGTCTATTCACTCATACCTCAAATTAATAACTAAATCAATTTCAATGAAAACCAAACCAAATAACAGATGCTACAAACGATACATTAATTAAACGCACAAATCTAACAGACCGTTAATACCGTCACAATAGTAATAATGTTTACATTTGCATACAATTTGAGTTGTTTGTGATATTATAACGGCTGCCAGCTGCGTTTGCATCGCTGGAGGGCACATCGCGGTACATGACTATCAACTGACATGTTTTCAAGCAACCTGTTATGCTTCTTGATAGGATGTTAACAGCATTGTTGTGTTTCAGCAGTCAGAGGTAACATAGCTAGTTCCTCTGTGGTTGAGGATTCTGGGTGAAGCTCGCTTCCACGTTCGGCCTGATCATCACTTACCATCATGTGAGATGCAACTTCCCCATTGTGGTTAAAAAAAATAAAAAATGTTGGTTCTTTATTGTCTTTGAGTCTTGCTTCATGCATTCAAATATCAAAATGCATAATATTTATTTGCTCAATGCCCAATCCTATGCTCGACAGGTTACACGAGATTTCAATACAGTCAAATATGACGCATTGTGTAACCTCCATATTATGGAGGGCGACACAGATGTGGACATGTATAAAACTCCATAACATGGAGGTTACACAGGCGGGGGGATGCGCAGTTTCATAGCCTACACCTTTGTTCAGGACTCGGGCGCCGAAGGTTTTAGCTGCACTTATTCGATTAACACTTCCAAAGCTTCATTAGTGCTCTAACATAAACCTAATCCATGTTCTAGTCACATTTCATTACAACTCCATCACAGAATATTAAAGCTACTATCAAGCTGTGACTCGTCACAAATATCACGGGTACAGTAAAGTGTGTCGCGAATCGCTGTGAGCAAGTCAAACATATGTCATTTAGAACAAGATTGCCTGCTTCATTCAACGAGACACATTTGTATGCGGCAGATACTTCACTGGGAAATACAAGGTTTTTGTTTATATTCCATAACTCTAGGGTTATATTCTATATTAAGTAAAAATAATACAAAACGTACTAGAACAAGTGTTCCAAAAATGCATAGTTTTGAAAATAACGTAACACTATACTCTCGATGTGTGTGACCTTTCATTAACCTTTCTTTCACCTGCTAATCATTGCGACGTTGTCATATTTCACGTAAGGGTGTTTTAAATTAGGTAATAATCGTGACTTAATCGAATTATTTTGTATGAAAAATAAAAACAAAAAAATATTTAATTCAATTCATATGCCAGTTAATTCTTTGTTATGGATTCATTCATATACGAGAGTTGTGGGATATAAAAAACACTTTACCCAGATGCTTTCGCCATAAACTGAAAGGTGCAGTGATTTTTTCTCACTTGAACATTCTGTAGTTCAAACTAGGAATTCACAATCACAAACTAAACGCTATATTTTGGCAAAGATATTGCTCGATTCAATCCTATCTATTATGCCACGGCTACATTGTAGCGATAAACCGAACTACACTTTGCACCATAGAATACTATAGATACGTTCCCTTTCGCACATAGCTCGACATGTCGCTGTACAACAGAGAATGCGCGAAGTGTAGTTCGTTTCATCGCGACAATGTAGCCGTAGCGTATGACCCACACACAGCATTTATTCAATCGAAAAAGAGCAATTATTTTAAAACAACCCACAGTGCAATGTCCGTTTTATTTGTAAAAATCTACAGCGTGTTTGTGCAGCAGATGGCAATTCGTTTAGCTGATTGGTCCAATGTGGGACTGGGACATGTTCGAACTAGGGTTCGTCTTGTTTTTCTTTTAATCGATTTTATTGTAAATAAATAGTTCAATACGTTTTTGTGTAATAGTGTACGACTTGTTTGGTTACAATTTGATCTATGACCATGGTATCCAAATATTTGGGAGTTTGTTTTTCGTGCTTATAAAAGTGTCAATTTTTTTATGTCCGTTAAAAAAAACCATTTCTTTTAAGCATCCATATAATTCACTAGTTAAATATTCCTTTACGCTTAACTAACACGATAAAAAAGGCATTTTAATTGTGAAGAATGCTTTTAATGTTAACTAAACCTTAGCACAATAAAAAGAGAAACAATTTAGTAGATTTAACAGACTCCTACACGAGTGAACACGACCCTTATTACGTGGGGTACCTTAGTACCCACTTACAGCTACAGTCACGAGCATAAAGCCTAAAGTATTGATAGAAATTGTATGGTGGTTACAAACTGGCTCTTCTCAAAACCATACTATTATGATATACCTAGGTATTTCCTCAAAGTTGAAATCCTTATTTCAGGAGAATATTTGAATGTTGCGTAAATGTAAGTTGTTAATGCTAGTGACTGTTTATAAGAGGTAACATTTATTTAAGTCGAGTATTTCAGAGTTTCTGTTTAACTTTGTTGGTTTATGTACTTGTGCGTAACAACATGTTTCTCGTACGGTACATGTTTTGGGATTTCTTTTGAGCCTGGCTAGCTACCACCATCTTATCTAAGTCTGTCGCCATAACAACAATGTTAAAAGCATTGTTGTGTTCCGGCAGTTAGAGATAAGATAGCCAGTTCCTCTGTGGTAAAGGATTCCGGATGAAGCTCGCTTCCACCTTCGGCCTGATCATCACTTTCCATCATGTGAGATTCTGGCCAAGAGCTTCCCCGTTGTGGATAAAAAAAAAAAAAAAGAGTTTAATTTTTTATTTATTTCAAAAATATAGTTGTTACAACGGTAAAAATAACAATAATATGATATAACACGATGAACATAAAGTATATCTCCTGGCTCCCAAACTAGGTTTATAGCCTGTGACTTGGTTACCAGTGATTCCATCAGGGTATATGGTAGTTAAAAGTCGTATGTTTATGGAAGTGTTCTTCCTACTGTATCGCCTTGTATCTTATTATGGTACGACACCACTAGGGGCGGATTTGTAGGAGTCGGAGTATAAGCTAGGAGAACTGTGAGCAGCAAAAAAAAAAAGAAAAAAAAAGAAATGGGACTTTTTTTGGAAACCTTCCAATTTTATTGCAGTATCGGGTTAACCTTGACCATAGAAACCATTTAAGTTCTGAGAAGCATGTTCCGACGACGCACCGTTTCCGAGAAAAAGGTCTTCGTTTTTTTTTTACTTATCCAAGTTATTTAGCTGCACGGTTAGCGAAAAATGCGTGCACTGACGTCCAGTCAGTCAGTTCCACTCCTAAGACGTCCTGAAGACGCATAATTTTATTTATGTTTATTTTCGACTTTATTTTAACGTGTACAAGTTTTATATTTTGGCAGTGAAAGCTGCACACTTGCACAAGTTGCACAGTGCTTCACTTCACCAAATCTGCATCGACTTTTTTCCCTAAATGTACTTTATTATACAAGCCGTTATTTCTGTCTCTAAGAAAATCGTTTGATTTATATTTCCTCAAATTACTCTATGTTATGACAAACTTCCAAACTTCCTAAGCATGTGGTTTTAGATCTTCGGAAACTTGTCTGCCAATATGTTCGGGCTAATCGCGGAACTTAGTGAGTTTCAGAACGGATGTCAAAACTTTTGCAAGGAGAAATGGTTGGATTTATGGTATCATAATATATGACTCTCCTTTATTAAAATCATTTTGTGAATAGTTCAGTCTCAGACAAGTTTAGGCCTCTTATCCTATCTGATTTTTTTTTTTTTAGTTTCATTATCTGCCTATATTTTCTTCCTAATCTCTATTTTGAGCGATTACAAACAAGTCAACATCCTGACGCCACCCTTGCCGCAGTCGATCTGACAGCGATAACCTCAGGCCGAGATCTATAAACACTCTCTTGCTTCAACTTGTAGTGTGACAGTGACAGGAATAACGTGTAGCCTAAATACGCGTTAAGTAACGTAGACAAAGCGGAGACGACAATACCACAATAAAATAAACTGCGTATAACTAATGACGTTCCCAGTCTGCATAAGAAAATTCAATCAAAGATCTCAAATAGTTTGGTCACTATAGCTAGTCAAAGATTGACAAAACCCATATTCGGCGCATCACAACTATTTAGTTTGTTAGAAAAAAACACTTTTTTATTTTCAATGTTGTGATTTATTTGATAGTTACTAAATACTCATATGCATTAATATTGCCAGTGTTTTCATTTATTGTTGTATTTTCGTCTCCACATTGATCTGAGTCTATTTCCTAAGGAAATTTTAAATAAGAACTGATTAAATATCTAAACAGTTGATTAGAATGTTGGTGAATATAAGGCTTAGTGAGTCATTAAGTACAAAGTAACCGATGTAATATTGTTTGTTTGTTTCAGATCAAAACTAGCAGTTCTAAACAACAGACACGCTTACTTCCTTCTCGTAGACAACGGGTCAGTCGGCAGGTACGGAGCGGAGATCGTTCTGAGGCGGAAGCTCGAGAAATACATAGCGGCGCAGAAACTACATCCATGTAAGTACTGCTGTTATTTATTTATTTAGCCATGTATGCGTACATATATAAACTGATAAGAACAAAATACGTACAAAGGCAATGATTATTTCTAAAGAAATCTCTTCCAGCATACCTGTATGCTGGAAGAGATATAATAATAACGATAGGAAAGTACATAAAAAGAGATGTAGACAACGTGTGTAACGGTAAAAGAGAAAACAAAATACATAAATAGAAAATAAACAAGTCATTAATTTAAATATAAACATATTGAGAATATACTTACATAAATACTTCTAAAATAAATATCACTACAATATGGTATATAATTATAATGTAATTTAATATAACTAAGCGGCAATGTATAGCGAGCGATTTTTTGTGGTCGTCGTTTTACCCAAAAGTCCAGTAAAATCTAGAAGCCCAAAAGTCTGACAACCAGCCATACCAAGAGTATCATGTTACCCAGTAACTGGCAGAGGTCAGATAGGCAGTTTCTCTAAAGGCGAATTCCACCAATAAAACTGAACGCTATCAGCACATCTAGAACGCATTCAAGAGCTGTCAGTATCAAATATTCCATAACAATGATGACACTGACAGCTCTTGAACGCGTTCTAGATAGCGTACTGATCGCGTCCAGTTTCATTGGTGAAATCCGCTCGAAGTGA
This sequence comes from Eupsilia transversa, assembly GCA_914767815.1. Classification (NCBI taxonomy): domain Eukaryota; kingdom Metazoa; phylum Arthropoda; class Insecta; order Lepidoptera; family Noctuidae; genus Eupsilia; species Eupsilia transversa. Next base: position 11,281,897 of record OU611889.1, on the reverse strand, counting down.
AATACTGGTATCCAGCTGCATCCGGTTAGAATGGAAGCCGACCCCAACATAGTTGGGAAGAGGCTAGGTAGAATGTTTTTTGTTTTGGCTACCAGATACATAAATGAAATAAAGCTGGTTTTGTATTGTCAAACGGAGCCCTTGCACTGGTTAACAAGCGCGATGTTGTACAGTCACGAGCAATAATATATATACACTGTCACATTTTCTAAAAATTCTTAACTTCTACCATTACAAATATATGTGTACGACAATTTTTTCTAAATTACCTAACCGTCAAACTGTGTCAAAACTGGGTATACATTGGTTTCACAGTAATATAAACGAAACAAAATCAGTAAAAAGTTTACACTTCCAATGTAATTTTTAAGTATCCATGACAATTTCAATAACATGTATATAAAAGGTATACATGTAATAGAAATTGTCATGGATACATTAAAATGACATTGAAAGTTAGCTGCACTGCACGACAACAAAAAACAAACGACAATTCAGCTAACAATAAAAGGCTGTTCTTTCTGGCCAGAGACGCTGTAAAAACAAACGAGTTTGCAACGAGTTTGGTAGACCAAATACCTTAATAAATTTAACCTTCTTTCTAAAAATTAGTATGGCTGTAGGACTGAAAAATCCACCGCAAAATGCTGTACTGGAACTTACAGATACGATTATTGGCCATTTTGAGAATAAATATAAAACTCTTGCTATCTTTTTAGACCTATCCAATGCCTTCGACACTGTCTCAATTCCCATAGTTCTTTCGAAGATGGAGCATCTTGATATTCGCGGGACTGTCCACGATCTCTTCAGGAGTTATCTTACAGGTAGTAAACAAATAATAGTCGGGGGCGAGTCGATGCCACTCGCTAATGGCTACTAGCTAACTTTCGGTAACATAATAATATGTAATAACGCAAAATAATGATAATAAATCTAAAAATAAATAATAATTATAATAACATCCTATAATTGTATTTATGTACACTGATTTTGTCAATTTGGTAAAATTACAATTTGGTTACGACTTATTTCCGAGCTCGAGCTGCTTGAAACTCTTGCTTTGTAATTGTTTACATAATTTCGAAACTGTACTATGATACATGTTTTTGAAATTTCCTTGGGTACATAATTATGTAACTAAAAGTGAATATTATGTTTTGGTAATCTATTGTTAACGAAAATTTGATAAAAATGTGTAGTTCATTTTGACACAATTTAACGTTTACATAATTATTAGGCACAGTTAGTATACTTATTTTTGCGATTTAATGTAGCTACATGAATTTGAATTTTAAGGGCGTTTCTATGTTATTGCTCGTGACTGTACATCCGTGTGAGTACTGTCGTATGTAAGCGGGAATGGATAGCGAGTAATTTTTAGGGTTCAGTACCCAAAGGGTGCCAACGGGACCCTTATTAAGGATCCGGTGTCCGTCCGTTCGTCTGTCTGTCACAGCGCTGTATCTTTTGAACCGTAATAGGTAGATAATTGAAATTTTCACAGAGTGTGTACTACTATGGCCGATATATCAAGAAATAATTAATAATAACTTTAAAGTTACAAATTAAAGCGGAGGTTACCTGAAACTTGTTTTTTCGGCGTTTTTTTAACCGCTTTTTGGTATCGTTTGTTTTGATAATCGAGGACGCAAACTGATTTAGTGGCGTGAAATACAGCACCTAAACTTGTCAAAATGCCCGTTATTTTTGTTTTTGCAGTGTCAGAATTCCTAAAAAAGTTAAACCAGCGTCAGGCACGTTGCTAACCTGGGCCTATTTGCCAGCCCACACAATACTTTTTTATCAACTTTTTTCTTTGTTTTTATATTCTGTGTACTTATGAAGTTCTGATATTTATGCTAAAAAATACAGTATCATTCTTTCTTTAAAAATGGAGACTGTTTTTTCCAGCTAGTTCAAATGAGAGGTTGCTTGATTAGCCTTTAATTTTAAATGCAATTCCGATATTGTGTGCAACAAAGTTTTCACTTAATATCGCTTCCAATTACGAATAACATCGCTGCAGATACGCCCCGGTTTAACCATTAACAGTTTAAAACTAGGTCAGGGAATTTACCAATCAGAAGCAAAAAAACATCGACTTTAAAAGTTCTGCCAACTTTGCTTCCACCTATAAATAAATGTCCAAAAATAAAGACCAACTCTTTATCTTAAACTTTGTCCTTTTCATGTTGAAGCAGTTTCCAAATTACATCTTGATGGTCTAAATGAATTTCATCTTTGTTTATCCTCAAAGTTGGCCAGGACCTTTCAAAATTAATGTCTGCACACCTGGCTGTAAACCCACAAGATTGTTGGTCTAAAACTTTAGCGGTTATGTTTAGTGATGTGAATTAAGACAGAATTATGAGGGACTAGCTTTTGCCCGCGACTTCGTCCGCGTTTCCGTCGTTTTTCGTAAAAAAGTACCATATGTCCTTCCTCACGGTTCAGTGGTTTTGATGTAACAGACAGATTAACTTTCGTATTTTAGTAGGGAAATATAATATGTCAATCCACAATACTGTTGAAAAATATCGCAATAAGGAACCGCAGAATATTATTATTAATAGCTGTGCCCGCGACTCCGTCAGCGTGTAACTCCTTGTATGTTATTAAGTTAATGTATTGGTAATATTGTTTAGATCACTTTCACATGAGGCTTAAGTACCTATAGAACATAAAATACTTCAGCGCAAAGCTTCCGGGTAAACTATGTTGAAAGTTGACCCGTCCGGCACGTGAACATAAAGATTTCTAGAACTGCTAACCCGGGAAAAAGCGACATATAACTGACCATGCGAGAAACAACTGACACCGAGATCTACTCCAGCAACACGAAAAGTCTGCCCTTGAGCCTTATTAATTGTCATTGCATAACACACCGATACTGGGAATTGCGTTCTTTTAAATTGGAATGGAAAATTATTTGGTATTGTTGAAAGGCTGTCAGTTACCTAACAAAATAACCTACGTTAGAGGTCCTAACTATAGCTACCTTACACTTAAAATCTAAGTGCCTATTTAAACTAAACTATTCTAATAGAATTATACCCAGAAATATGTACAACTTACAACAAAAAAAAAAATTAAAATAAAACTGAAACGCCTGTGCAATACTATCTACCTATACCTACTTCACTTAAAAATAAATACCTATAACTACTATATAATTAATAAAAGTATCTACGCTTTTACCTACTTAATACAAAAATAAAATTGAACATAAATTAGGTCAAAACTTACCTATCGGTATCTAAAAGTCTATGCGTACTACTTCTACTTCTACTACTACTTCACCTAAAAAGAAATAAAATGCAAACTATTAATAATTTGTAATTTGAACGAATATTTAAACACTATCAAAACAACTAATACTTATATTTTATAAAATAACAACAAAAGAAATTCAAATAAACTATTTAAAGACTAAAAGTCGCGCTGATAAGCACGGTTTGTTAATATCAATAATGTCTGTCAATAAGGTCGAACGCTCTGAACGCATCAACAGCCAAATATTGAATGATGCTCGCGCTTTTTTTTTTTTTTTTTTTTATGAATGGCATCTTGCAGATCAACCTAGAGAGGTTATGTCTGCTTAACCGGACTATCCTGTGGCTACTTTTAGGGTTTTTAAATCTAAAAGCCTCCAGCCAGGGCGCAAATATATGCTACTAAACTAAGATGCGACGCTCGCTAAGGGCACCCCCTGTGGGGTACGGGCCTCGGCTCAGGGCGTCGCAATCGGGAGGACAGCAAGTTCAGGGACAGGCTGGATCAAAATATCATCATTATTATTAGTCGGGGAATTTAAAGCTAATTGCTCAGCGTCATCGGCGCGGGCTGGCATCCCAACGAGACCGGGGAGCAAGGGTCGGGGGGGGTACACGCTCGCGCTCGGACCTCAGCCTTTTTATACCCTACCGCCACGACCCGCGTCGAGCGCGGCAACCGTTACACAAAAATAATCCTTATGGCATGATTCCAGATTCAGTATTCACGCGCGACGGCGCGATGGCTTATTAGCTTATTTCATGTATAAGTTTGGTGTTTCTATACCGATTACTATGATTCTTTTTTTATTGAATAGGTAATAATATTAACTTCTTTTAATTAGGGATGAGTGAGAGTATTATAAACGAAAGAGTTAACAAATATAATCAGAAAGCTCCGAACTGCTAAGCTATCGGGAGTTACACGTGTTATTGTGAGTTAACCATAAAAGATAGACATATGCTGTTGTGGGATATTTTTTAGATAATTTTATGTAGAACATTTCCGTCATAAATGATTTCTATGTAGCTTTAACCATGAAGGCTTCACACGCGACGGAAGCTTAAAAAATGGAGCAACTTCTCCCGTTTTCCCAACATTTCCCTTCACTGCTCTGCTCCTATTGATTGTAGCGTGATGAAAAGTATACTATAACCTCCCCAGGAGTATGAAGAATAATTGTACCAAGTTTCGTTAAAATCCGTCCAGTAGTTTTTGTTTCTATAAGGAACATACAGACAGACAGACAGACAGACAGACAGACAGACAGACAAAAATTTTACTAATTGCATTTTTGGCATCAGTATCGATCACTAATTACCCCCTGATAGTTATTTTGAAAATATATATCATGTACAGAATTGACCTCTCTACAGATTTATTATAAGTATAGATTTTGGACACTCGTCATTCTGTCTGTTTATACATGGAAAAATTAAAATGTCAAATCAATAAGGTCTCCAAATTTTTTGTTGAGCCTTGGAATCACCGAAGGTCCTTCAATTTTTTTTACTTATTCTTATTATGATTTTAAAACGATCAATTCACTGAATGTTCATCTTAACACGTGCAATCGCTAAAATTCTTAGCTGCATAACAGGCGCAAACTTCCTTGAAAATTAACTACGATATCCATGTAAAAGACACGACAGTGTAGAATCAATATAGGTTTACACATACAATTGCTTTTTCAAACCATCCAGGAACCCATTGAAATATACACACATTTCATCCAAATCGGTCCAGCCGTTTAGGAGGAGTTAGGAGACAAACACACGTAGTTTACACACTAGTTTTAAATCCAGACTTCCAGCATACGGGTGTTATAAGTTTGTTCTCACTTTAATATATTAGCTGGAATACTTGTAGGTAACTTTAGTATGAAGTTCAGTTTCCTGTACGCAAGCTGGCTAAGTGATTCATCGCGATTTATTTCCGGACTTCATGCTTTTAACTTAAAGCTCTGAAGTTAGTGAATCATGATTCAGAAATTAAAGTTATTACTCTGCATAACGTAACCCATCAACGACTTTTGGGTCTTTACTTAAGGACACACTCCTGTAATACCTAATACCAGCCTATCATTGTCCCACTGCAGGGTAAAGTCCTCTTCTGGTACAGAGAAGCCACGAGCATTGTTTCCCACGCTTATTCAAGATGGGTTGGCGATTTCAGACTTATTTACTAGAAGTCCAGGTTTCCTGACCATGCTTTCTTTCACCGATATATGTGATGTCCAAGATGAACTTACCTGTTGTTGCAATTTTCTTATGCAACTGGGCTTAGTATTTAATATTTTCTATTTCTTATGAAATAACTTCTATTTATATAATAACTTCAGTAAAATATGTCCAGATTTCTTAGGTCTTGTACTCTTGCCCTAGTTTTGTAGGCTTTGGACTGGATTTACGATGTCGTATATATTTCTAAGTTTTCTATATGTTTATTATTTTATGGATTAGTAGTTTCTATTCGTAGATCTTTGCTTATAATTATGCTGACCTACAATCTTGCTACCGCTTATAAAGAAATAGATTATAAGTACCGTTAATTCTAATGGTCTGTACCATTACCTCTTCATACGTTTCTATTAAGTTTCCTGGTAGATACATATTTTAATTAGATCATTTTCTTTTATAAATCATCATAGAAAAGGTAAAATAAACAAAAGAACTCATTCACGGGTTGACTCTGTGTGAGGATTTCCTTTTAACTGGTGTTAAAACAAGGGCGCAAAAATTCCGACAAAAATAGAACTAACAACGAGCAAATACGCTTGGAATTTTGGTATACCTAACTATGTGTTTTACTAATAATAAAAGGAACGTAGCAATGCCTCTTATCTAAAACAAGTTGTTACCGCACATGCGCGTTCATGGTTATAACATACCGGTAGATTAATCGGCCGACCGTGTACGAGTTTACTTACCTCTGCAGCTGTCTGAGGCGAAGAAGTGTGTGGTTTCGTTTTATGAAAATTCTCATTCATCTCATCAGTCTGGAACATAAATGAGAACAAGTCGTAATACCACAGATGAGGAGTGTAGATATCTGCCTCATTCTCTGCAATCTTCTTGCTATGTTGCACTCTCTTATGTTCCCTCCTCACACAAGCCCTCAGACTCTCTATTTTCCTCAAAACATGCACTCTTGTAGCACTGGGATCGTATTCTTGCACAAGCTGCGTCAATTTCGTGATTGCTTCGTGTCGTTTGTGCTTCATTTTGTATGAAATGCAGTGTTTGTCCCAAAGGCATGGTAGATTCTGGTATAGGGTGATGAACTCCTTGACAAGTTTGCGCGGGAAGACAACGTTTACTGCATCGGCCATTTTGTTGGCGCTTGACGCGTTCGGCGAGCGGCGCGGCGCGCAGGTCACTGAGCGTGTTGGGTGGGGTACTGCGCATATTTGCCTCCCGCACCCCGCCTGCGCCGCGTGCCCGCTGTGGTCTGACTGGCTGGCTATACAAAGTACATTTTGTGCGCCAACATGTTTGTATGCACGGTCGATACGCGTGCTCGGCTCACTGGCCAGCTGAGAATATTTGCGGAAGCGAACTTGTCTTTTAGAGGGTTTCGTGGCAGGTATCTATGGCGTGCTCTGAAATTAAATGAATAATAAACCTGTACCCAATTACACCGAACTAAATTACCTACATTTTCAAAACACAGCGTTAATGATATTATGTAGCTTGAAGTCAACTTAATTTAAATACAATGCAATGTTATTACTTCCTTTCTCAATAAAAAAAGTAAAAATAGGCAAGGAGGTCGCACATAAATATTTACATCATTAGGACCCTGTTCTTGGGTACAAAGCATGCAATTTGCAAGCATTTTAACGAGGGATCCCTTGCTCCTGACATTTGTCGGACGCTGGCATAATTACTTAGTATTTTGAAAAAAAATGGCGCGGCGCGGCGACCAGAGAATAAAATACTTATGTGTGTGAAGAATAAAATATGTGCAGGTATCATTTCAAATCAAATCAAATCAAAATATTTTATTTCATATAAACCTACAAGGGCACTTATGAAACGTCAGAATCTAGGTGCACGGTTCCAATTGGTCGTTTCCTATGGAGAAGAGCCGGCAAGAAACTCCATCCATTTAATAAGCATTTAGCAATGCTACGCAATTAAAGAAAGATAACCATGCTATTGAAGTTTCTACCTCTCCATTGTCATCATGCTTTAAGTACAGTAGGTATACACGCAATTTTTTACTTTTTTTGTTATTTTTTTTGTTATTTAATTTTGTTGTAAATTACGACACTCACGGGCCAAGCGGGGCTTCAGAAAAATGGAAAACGTTTCTTATAACACAACTACAATTTATAGTCCCTAACAACAACTACTTACCAAAAAAGGGTCAAACACACGACATTGTTGTCATTAGATACCCTGAAAGGGTGAGTAATTCCAACAATGCCTTAACAGGTGTGAAACATGCCTAAAACAAAAGACTAAAGCTACATGCCATGTGTTACTTATGAATGTAGTTTCGTCCCTAAGATATACATGATATACAAAGGCTCATTTTACATTATGTATCTCTCGATGGATTATCCGATTATAATCCTCGTAGCGGTATGTGAGGATGAAAACACAAAATGCTTGTTATATGGTAACGACCGTATTCGAAAAAGAAATTGTAAACAAAGATACTTAAATGAAATTAATGAGCGAATACTCACAACGAACGACGATTGAGAACGAAATGTTACGACTTGTGACGGATTTATACATATTTATAATGCAAATGGCGAATACACTTTCAATGTATGAATTTACTTTTTGGCATATATAAGGTGCTATAAAAATATCTGCCACGGCTTTAATGATAGGTAGTATTGTGTTTAAAGATAACAATAGTGAAGCAATTTCGTACCTCGGCACAGTTAAATCAATTTGAGAAAATAAAGTAGTTAAATAAACATTGACTCTACTCTGCATAACGTGGTTCACAAATTACGCGCGAAGTGCACTTCGTCAATGAAAACAACTGCTATCTCTTTCCATCTGTTCTGCGAATGAAAACTGAAATCAGCTGACTAGTTCGTCACTTGCAAATTTATACGTACAATTTTTTGTATGAAAAAAAAAATGACACATGATCAATAATTTATCTTTACTATTGTAATCTATAAACACAATACTATCTCCCATTGCAGCCGTGGCAGATATTTTTATAGCACCTTATATACATAAACCTATTAATACCTAGGTATATAGAAAAAGAAGAATAGAAGATATACAATGTGTAACTTGAGTTACAGCACATTATGTAAGTTTCATCTATACTTATAATAAATCTGTAGAAGTGAAAATTCTGTACATTGAAAATATCAAAAAAATAAATGGCAGGGGGTGTTACTAGACCGACACCAAAAATTTTATTAGAAAAATTTTTGTCTGTCTGTCTGTTTGTTCAGGCATCACGCAAAAACTACCGGTTCGATTACGATGAAACTTAGTATAATTATTCTTTAATATCCTGGGCACCACACTGGGTACTTTTTATCCCGGAAAAGTATCCTATCCTACGGTTGGGGGATGTCAAAGTTTGTATGGAAGAATTTTAACGCGCTGTCCGATTAACTCGAAACTCAATATTTATACTTAAACCCAAAAATTAAGAATAACGTGTATCAGGATTTTTAGAAATTCAACCCCTAAGGGGGTAAAATAAGGGATGAAAGTTTGTATGAAAAATCTTATTCCTTGAGGTAATAAACATGAAACTTCGAACGAATAGTTACCTAAATAAATTATAAAGTTTGTAGTTTTTTGTTTTTCTAAATTACCACCCTAGGTTGGGGGGTGTCAGTGTTTGTATGGAAGAATTTTAACGCGCTGTCCGATTAATTCGAAACTCAATATTTATACTTAAAACCCATGGGGATGTATGGGGTAATTTCCGACACTCACGCGGGCGAAGCCGCGGGCAGCAGCTAGTTTTTAATAAAGGTAATTAGTAATTATTTATCAGAAAAATAATTAAAACTACTTATGTGAATTACAGTCACACTTCCGCTGTACAGTCAAAACAAACCAAAATGTGTGTGTTTGTATGTGTTGTGGTTTGTTTACACACGTATAGGATCTAGCGGCTAGACCCCATACGTGTGCGACTGTGTGCGTAATGTAACCACAATTTTCTCCCACGCTCATAATAATAAAACATCAGCGTATTATGATATATAGAGGCTTTAGTTTTAGATTAGGGTCGGCCTCATAATGAAGAGAAATAATAAAATAAAATAAACAATCGTTTCTCAGCTATTTTCTAAGTTTTATTGACGGTAATACAGTGAACAATACAACGATTGCCTACCAAGCACTTCCTTGACCACCTAAACCATTACCTTACATAAACATTTTGGTGAATGAGACCGTCTTCAGAATTTTATGATTGAATTAACAGGACTTTACAGGACAATCCAAGATATTCTTTAGCTAGACTCTAGATAAACAAATTAAACATATCTTGTAATATCCGAAAAACACTCCAGAGAAAACAAAAGATACCACATTATTGCTTCCATGTTCCATTATACGCGCACCATTCATATTCAGTACAAAATCCATGGGAATGAGTCCCACATACTCGTATATTAGAAGATTTATGTATTTATTTATTAGCTTTATTTAATTTATTTATTAGCTTTATTTAATTTATTTATTAGCTTTATTTTATTTATTTATTATCTTTATTACATATGGTTCATATCTACTGTTTTGTGTGTACCTACTTATTTATTTATTAGTTACCGGAATACCCGCGAGATTTCGCGTTGATTTTTTTTAATTCATTTTTTTTATGGTACCTCTTTAGTTCATGAGCTATCCGAATATCAAAAAATATTTGGCCTGGATCTTAAGAAGGAGGCGTGACAATTGATTCGCTGTTACAATGTACTTATAGTAGATGTTAGTTTTGTACTTGATAAGGTTAGTATTGTTAGGTGTAAGGGCCGCCTTTTGCGGTGAAAACCTCCTCCAAACTGTTCCAGAGGTGGCTCTATCCTTGCACCGTCTGGGCCATAATATTATAAGATACGAGCTTTTATTAACCTGCGGCTTCTGGGGTGTTGTGGGAAGTGTGTAGTAAAACTGTAGTTACAATTTTAATATTATGACTTTCTAATTGAGTTAGAATAGTATCTCTGTTTTTTTTTAACTATCCTATGTTGTCCCACTACTGGGCAATGGTCTCCCCCATACTTTTCCAGGTTTGCTAATGTTGTGCCTTATCCAGTCAATCGGTTGGGAACGGCTCTAAATCGACTTGCCAGCGTTTTTTAGGCCTGCCCCGGTGACGACGCCAGTCATCAGGTACCCTCACAGAGGTACCGTAGGTACCGTCACACCCTCTGTGTGACGATCCTGGCCCATCTGGGGCCTAAGTCTACTAATTTGTAAACGTTACAATTGTCTCTCAATGATGAATTTTTGACAGATTTGCCATACAAAAACTGTCAAAAACTAAGTTTTTTTTTAAATGAATTTCATGCTGCAATTATCAACTCGCCGGTGATAAATACTTTTATGCGATTTGCTGAAGCCATGTGGAATTTAAGATAACGTTAGGCCGTATACAATTACTGCTGACCATGGTTCATTCATTCTGCCTAGCCTTTTCCCAACCATGTTGGGGTCGGCTTCCAGTCTAACCAGATGCAGCTGAATACCAGTATTTTACATGGAGCGACTGCCTATCTGACCTCCACAACCCAGTAACTGGGTAATACGATACCCCTTGGTAAGACTGGTTGTCAGACTTTCGGGCTTCTGACGATTCGTAAAAACTGTCAAAGATTTAGAACGGCTTAACGTGCTTTCCGAAGCACGGAGGAGTCTCGGTATGAAACGATGGTCACCCATCCACGGACCAACCCCGGCAAGCGTAGCTTAACCTGATGGATCGACCCGTGCGGCTGTTATTACTTAGCCACGAGCTCCACTGACTCGAGCACTAGCTCGAGCACGTTTGACCGTGGTCTCCCTAAAAAAACTAAAGATTTTGCTTCGCCTAAGATGTTGTCATGGTTGTGCTTATGAAAAAGCACGTTCCATTAAGCTTAGTGACTTCTCACCCTTCCAACAATGGGCTGAGAAAATATTACTGCTTTGGAAGAAAAGATGACACTTGTTTTACAAGACTACACGCCCCATCTTGAAATATCTTACCTAAAGTAATCGTGTCGTGTCGTAAGTCGTCGATTCGAGCCCAAACAGGCTTTACTTTGTGTAATTTATTTTTCCACCACTGCTCTCAAAACGGTGAAGGATTTGAAGAAACCGGCATGAACCAAAAAATTTAAGACATGTGACACCCACCAACCAGCACTGGGTCCTACTCCCACCGAGAGGAGGCCTGAATCCCAGCAGTGGGAACGTTATTGGCTGATTATGCTGCATCTCACTCTTTTGGCAAAATATACCCTTGAATTATTTAATAGGACACCTAAACAAAATCTTACGAAGGCATTAGAACATTGAAAAAAGTCTAAAATGATATTTAAATCCAAATTGAATCACCCGTCAGTTTAAGCGTAGCAATCTGAACACTTTTTATGAACTCAGCGAAGCGGTAAGTACTATGAAAAATAGTTATTTAAAGTACAATTTTATTTAGTCCTTTCATTTTACAATTCCAGTGAAAACAGACTAAGCTGTGGGTTAGGGCTGGTCCGCACTATTTAATTGTGAATGAAATGCGCGGAAATAGTTTCTCGTAGATAAGTAATGTTGTGCTACCTCGTTGTGTACTAGTTGCAAGCGCTACTGCTGAGCATGGGGTCTTGGGTTCCATTCCCAGGTTGGACAAATGTGTTATTGGGTTTTTGCATCAGGAATTTCTCAGTAACAGCCCGGAGTCTGGGTTTGTGCCCGGTTGAGGGCAATAAACTTACACATAAGTATAGTGAAGAAACATTTAACAGAAGTATAGTGAAGTAGGTTTTCAGTGGTTTACTTTATTGCTTGGACAACCTCCTACTATTTCAATCTTATAAAGTCCATCAAAGAGTAACAGTGTTTAACAGAAATACAATAACCATTGGACGAAATTTTCAACAATTTTACGAAAAAATATAAAAATTCACAGACACAAACAATACCTACAGATGAGGAGGTTTTACCCGTTCAGACCAATTTCACAGGCTCATGATTTTAAGATTCAATTTCAGATATTATGAAAACTCACAATAAACATTTTTTTATCTTTCAAATAAACTATTAAGTCTCTCGCAGACTGGCGCGACGCGAGTCTAACAATACAATTTCTTAGAAAAATTCACGGTAGAACATTACCAGGCAGTGTCGTGTCGCGCAAATCTGCTCGAGGCTTTACAGTGAGTCTGACTGAACTCAATTCAAAATTCTTAACTCTGTTCAAGAATTTTATAGTCACCAAGATTTTCACATTAAGGTACAGTCCACCGCATAAAACGCGGTAACAATTTGACATTGACCTTTATTTCGTATAAGTAAGGGTGATTTGCGTAGTCGAAGTGTTGTTGTTGTGTGGTTGAGTAGGTATACATATGTATAAGAAAAGCCAACCAATTCTACACCTCCAAACAATCTCGCATCAGAAAACATACCTACATAGCTCGAGTTTGAGAAAAAATCACCAATAAATAACTCAGTATTCAGTTAACACCATAAGCTTGAAAGTGCGAATTCCACGTGCTAGTAAGTATCCCGCTCCCCTAAATCCCGTATAGCGGCCATAAAGAAAGATTTAAGGTGAATTTCTTTGTGTGCCGAAATTGATAAAATACCGATCAGGATTGAACGTGTGGTCGGTTTTGATAAAAAACCTTTGATGACGGAATGTACCGGGTAACACTATTTATTAGTATTTAAGGCGGTTTATTGTGTTGGGAAAAATCATAGAAAATCTATTTATTCATATTTTAGAGAATAAATCACTTTTTATTATTGTATACGAAGCTTTTGGCTAATTTGTAAATAAGTGTTTTTTGTAATTTTATGTAATGTGCGTTTAGTTTGTGCAGAATAAACAATCTTTCTTTCTATGTTTGACTTTTGTATTTTATATTTTATTTATATTCATCGATATTTTCGTCAACTGTGGACCGATTTTCAAATATCTTTTTCATTTGGTAGAGGAAGGTTGCGCGGTAGTCCCATATAAATTTTATTAACTTTGCTTGATTCGTTTTTGACTACGCTTCAATAATACGTATTTTCCACTTAATCTATATGAACGATGTTATAACAAGTTCCTGTCACTGATAATTACATAACAGGTCGCGGAATTCGAATTTGCGTGGGGTAGGTACCACAACAAAAAAGTGAAAAGAACGTTTTCTTTTTTTTGTAATCTTCTAAAATAATGTTATGTGTACTTATAATTTTCTTACTAATTAATATTAGCTATTATTAATAAGTTTCTTTTCTTTTCAAATTCGGCACAGCCTTACGGCAAAATATAAATACAAATGAAACAAAATACGCGATTTTGCCCGATTTGACCCGAACAAGTGTTTATAGTGTTACAACGTTTTTTACTCTTGTGTCAGTGAAGCTGTGTGAAACTGGGCTTTTTCTGTCCCTGATTTTTTTTTAAACCACTAGACTTTATTATGAATAGATATATAAAAATAAACCAATTGTATAACTTGGTAGCTAAACCAAATCATAGAAATATTTTTATGTTAAAACTTTTGTAATATCATTTACTCCGAACTTTGATGTCTATTTTAGTTCAGCTATATTTTATCTTTTAATATAATATTTTCAACTTTCAAAGAATAATAATAAAACAGAACATCAACATGAAAACTTCGGCAATAGTTATATTAGAAAATATATTACAGGGATACAAAACTTATTGTCGGGTTCCCAAATAAATCTAACTTTAGAATCCCTGGAAATGTAGAAATATATATTTATTTACTTACTTATTTATTTTATTAGGTTCACTAACAATTGATTTTTAAAGTCAAATAACAGTGCATTCGGTTCCTTATAGGTAAACACCTTATGCATAAAACAATGAAACCTAATATTTTTATGTGTAATAGAAACTTTTTGGACTCAAAGTATCTACGAAATGATACTTAAACTAATACAATTTCTTCTACTACTGACTATGCTGTTCAAAGGTAGGTACTTTCGCTGTTTCGCAGTTATGAAACTTCTTTCAAACTTTATAAGTAACAAAAACGTTGCTATAGTCTATAGAGCAACACTATTGTTTTTAGTTTTACTCTGTCTCGCTATGCGACAAGCTACGGCGTAGCTCGCACATGTGCTACGATCTCATAGACTCACGCGTCGTTTAAAACTTTGTTTGATATGTTAATTCTTGGTTAAACATTGACATGTTCAACTAATCGAAATCCCTTGAAAGAATGTTTACCTCATTACATAGAAAAAAATAAGAATAAATATCGCAAGGATCGCAGTCTGACATTATTGATCCACAATATCCTTTGCATTACGGTCTAAGACGACACAGCCGATTAGTAACGTCACACCGATTTCACGCTACGAAATGTACCGTGTTAATCCGGGTTTCCTCTGTCCGGCCGTACGTCCTACAACCCAACAGCTCTATGCATGCCCACAACGTGTTACCGGAGGCCTGCGGTTTACCGCAGCACGAATGCACAAATTACGCCCTATTTCACTGATTGTGATTGGTGGCTCGTTAGTCTAGTAGTCGCAAGTGCTATTGAGCATGAGGTCCTGGGTTCGATTCCCGGATCGAGAAAAGTGTTATTTGGATTTTCCACCCAGAATTTCTCAGAACAGCCCAGACTCTGGATTTGTGCTCGGTTGGTAAAAAGCTCGCGCCCTGTTACATTGGACTTAAACATGAATGGCGAAATGTGGTTGTACTATAGGCACGGCTCTGCCTAACCCTTTAGGAAATGGCCAGGCGTGATGTTATGTTATCACTGTTAGTGTTTGGTGGTTTGTAAACGTATAGTAACGTAATTAGTATGATTGTAAGCTGAGGTTGGTTTGAGATTCAATTTATTCTTGGTTGTTGTCATTCATCAGTTAATCAAATTAACAAATTGAAGTCCAGTTTTGGACACGATTCAAGTTCCTTAATACAGTACCTAGGAGCAACAATGGTGTTGGTTGTTCTATGTTGTAATCATTTGAATTCTTAATCAGAAGAAACAACACTATGGCCAAGCAATCAAGCAAGAATGGTTTTTGAAACCATTTAAGCATGCATATTCCTAACTAATATTATAAATGCGAAATTGAGAGATTGTTTGTTACGCTTTCACGCTAAAACTGCTGAATGGATTTGGATGAAATTTAGCGCATGGGTAGACCATGACCTGGTAAAGGACAGGCTACTTCATCCTAGATTACAGACGAAATCGCGGGCAACAGCTAGTCAGCCTTTAATGTTCCCAGTGCTGGGACACGGGCCTCCTCACTTCGAGAGGGAGTGGGCTATCTACCACGCGGGCCCAGTGCGGGTTGGTAAATGTCACATGTCTTTGAATTTTTGGTTCTAGGACATGCCGGTTTCCTCACGATGTTTTCCTTCACCGTTTTGAGAGCAGCGGTGATGAAAATATGTACACAAAATAAAACACCTGCATGGGTTCCAACTCACGACCTACAACTCGAAAGTCGCGGCCGTTACCATTGGGCCACCACTGTTCTCTACTTGAAGCCATTTGATTGATTAAAACTAGTTCTGTAATACGGCCCTTACACTCTGTTCTTGTCTTTAAAACATACGTATTATTCACTGCCTAGCAACTTGTTTTAGGACAAGACGTGTTCCAGAATTTGTAAGCCTCGACTAAATTAGGTACATAAATCTTGTCACTGTTTTTTGTCGCAGAAGATTTATCAACACCTAGTAAAGCTTAACAGGGATTGATTAATTACCGTATCTAAACCAATGAATGTTTACAAGCTCTACTAACCTCCTTTTGCTAAACTTTCATGAATGAATGAATGAATGAATACTCGTAGCACCGATCCCAGCGTGGTTTAACCAGACTCGATAAATCGAATGAACCCCCAGATTTGCACTAGCCGCTGGATTCTCATGTTTCATTGGGCTACAGAGGTCATTGCATATAAGGGAGTAGACCGGGTGGCGCGGGTAATGGTAGGGAAAGAACGTGCCCTCGGGATAAGGAAGGATTAGCGAGCCGTACCGGATATGCATCCTTGAGTACGCAATGGAATAGTAGAGAGACGGGTGATATTTATCTATGGATGGGCATGTTTTTACGACGTCGCCGCCGGTTGGCTCAGGTCTCCTCCTTTTGCTAAACTTTCATTAAAAAATACAATAAATTCACAATGACATGTACCCGTCCCAGTCACCTTAGAAAAACACTTAAAGAAAATACCTATTCATCCGAAAGCCGTAAAAATTACATAAAAAAAGGCTTTACGACTTCAAATAAAATGTTCTTTTTGACATAAAACCTAGTACAGAACAGGTGTTGTCGCTGAAAGTTTTATTGGATTACAGTAAGCAGTATTATAGCAGTATGATCCTAGATATTGAAAACGGGTTTAGAAACTTAATACGTATTGAAAGGTATCTTTAATGTGCTAAAAAGGGGCTCGTGTCGATCAAATATTAAACCCTTGCCGCGGTCGGTTCATGGATGGGTCAACATCCATTACATATCGAGACCCCTCCGTGCCTCTGAAAGCCGTTGGTTGTGGCTGTCATTCGTAGATCTTTGACAGTCGTTAAGGGTAGTAGGAGGAGCTCGTGCTCGGCTTTGTAATAACAGCCGCACGGGTCGATCGATCATGTTAAGCTACGCTTTAGGGGTTGGTCCGTGGATGGGTAACCATCTTTACATATCAAGACTCCTCCGTGCCTCGGAAAGTACGTAAAGCCGTTGGTCCCGGGTGTCATTTCTGGATCCTTGGCAGTCGTTACGGGTTGTGAAAAGCACAAAAATCTGACAACCAGTCTTACTAAAGGGTATCGTGTACCCAGTAACTGAGTTGTGGAGGTCAGATAGGCTCGCTCCAAGTAAAATACGGTACCTATTTGATAAAAAATTACTTATTATCATTATTTGGAATAGATCATAATGTGGATTAGGTTTTAATTGATTTTACTTTAGAGTTGTTTTTATTTTAGAGGATTTAAGATCCACCAGTACACAATCCTTATTTCGTCGAAGCCTCCTTTAACGGTAGTATTGTATTACAAGTGTTAGCTTATAAAATCATTGACACATGTCGCTTGCAGGCACATTATTTTCTTTGTCCCTTCCTTTGTGGCTGAATGGGCGATTTCCTTTTTGTGACAGTTACGACTTCCCTTTGATGTACTGCGTATTTCTCTTTGTAGAATTTTCTTTTGGGGTTTTACTTATACAAATCAAACGTTACGGGTTGTCGGTAACAAACGTAACTATTTTTCTACTAAAATGACAATTATGCTCGCCACCTATTACATGGGACTTAATAACAAAGGCGAAACGTGGGTGTAGAGACTCCCGCAAAACAGAGAACATCTCAGCTTACCCCTTCGGACATTCCAGGCGTGAATTTTATGTATTTTTCTACTATTTTCATGGATTTGTATTTGTATTTTAATGTCATTTTTAAGTGTATTATAAGCACTTTGACAAGTTCTTCATATAAAGATTTTTTTAAAAGTTAAGCACTTTCAAACTTTATAGGTACTACAAAGATGGTATCAAAGAAGTTCAAACTATAATTGCAGTTTTAAATTATCAAGATAAATATCATTTCAAATGTTTTAAACTGTTCAAATAATTAACAAGCTGTCATATCTACTGAAAGTAAATCTACCAAAAGTTTGAAAGCAGAAACTTTGGAAACCTACTAATTAACCTCACAGATATATCTCGCAATCATTGATTGAAATCATAATTAAACGTTAATTAAGTAGACGAGACGACTGGGTATTTAATATTGGTTTTTTTTTAAATATTTTTGATGGAAACTTTTTAAATATTTTAGAAAGTTTTCCGAGCCGAGCTCTGCGTTTTCCTAATTCGTCTTAACCCTTTTCGTAACTTTATAATCACTGATAAGCTATTTAAAAAAATATAATGGAAACATCTAGTGTTAAATAAGCGAAAAATGTCGTTATTATAAACATATGTCTTCTAAATAAGCTTCTAATAATCTCATTCTTGCTAGTACGAACAGCTTTAAAGCTGATATCAGACGGTTGACTCGAATTGTTTCATTCCACGTTCTCACGACACCCTCAAAATTTGACAGCACTTTATAATGCGCTCGCGAGTTGACGACAAAAAAAGTAGGTAAAATCGGAAGGTGCCAACTCGCGAGCGGCTCGCGACTTTGACACTCGCGAGTTGACGAATAAGTCAAAATTACATAGGAATTTACATCACCATCTTTTTCATCGGTTCACTAATATTTCACTTTTGATTCATTTAGTGTTACGACGCAAGTGAACGGAAATACGTCAAGTTAAACACCGTGTCATTGTTACAGACACACACTCCTCCACCCCTGTGGTCTGCCTAGTGATAGAAGGCGGCACCAACACCGTGCGAGCCGTGCTGGAATACGTCACCGACACACCACCAGTGCCCGTCGTTGTCTGTGATGGCAGCGGCCGAGCGGCGGATCTCATCGCTTTTGTCCATAAGTAAGTTATACTGTTATTTATTCACCGTTTATAAGCCAAAACCTGGAAAGTGTTACGAGAGGTGGCGTAGCCGTAGACAACTGCTTTTTCCCTCCAGAAAGTTCACAAAAGGTTTAAATCTTGTGTTGAGACTTTGAAAAGATATTATCGTTTCTGCTTGGCACTCTTTGACTGATTTCATGTGAATTGCAATATTTACATAACGAAGTGATTCTATTTATAAGGATTCCGTATTTTTCTCTATAAGTTACGGAAACGAAAAAACGAATCGTCACTCACACACTCTTGAGATAATAACTAGCCAATTCCTTTAGTCGTCCTACATTAGTTGTTAGCAAACACAACTCATAGGAACAAGAATATCAGAGGAACAATTCCCGTTTTTTTTAAAACGTTCGCATTTGCATCTCATTCGCAATCAGTCAAAAATACAATCTACTTACCAACATTTTTGACAAGTTTGACAGATTGCGACTTGAATGTGAACGTTTTTAACCCCCGACGGAAAAAGAGGGGTGTTATAAGTTTAACATGTGTATCTGTGTATGCGTGTATCTGTGTATCTGTCTGTTCCCTCGTAACTCCCAAACGGATGAACCGATTTTGATTATATTTTTTTTGTTTGAAAGGTTCAAGAAAATCGATTCAGCCGTATGAAGATTATCAGCTCTTTTCTAGTTGATGATTTTGATGTACGCATCTTCCACAGGTCTGATTGATTCGAAGTATTATGTTACTTCAATTATATTAGAAGAACATAGTAACCTTGAATCAATACTGCAGCATCACCTGGAATTGTGTCGGGGGTTATTTAAATGTTTAATTTTAACTTGTTTAAGTACGAGAATTGACCTTCAGGTTCACTGAATTGCCAGACATTTCTCACCGTCAGACTCCGTGCTATTAAAATTCCTCTAAACATCACGTTAATCATTTAACTTCCACCATAAGCATCCCACACAGTTCTCAACTACTCACATATCGAGAAATATTACCAGCTCGAGTTCTGCCGAGTTATTTGTCAAAGGGACTCCAATACTCTTTGATATTGGTTCGGTAGAAGTATTTCATAGGCGCCTAGACTAAGTTTACGAGCTACTGCTGAATAAATTTGAAGCACTAAGTAGTTTATTTGTATTGGAAATGTCTTTGCTAAAGGATTTTGTGTTTACATTGTGATACTGTAAAGGTCAATTTACATTGATCCGGTATTTCAATCCAATATTTTGATACCGGTTATGTCATCGACCTAACACTATTCAATCAAGTCCAGAATCCCATAAACAGCGCTGAATTTGAACAATGGCACACTAGATTAATATAACCATGTAAATGTCTATTACACACTCTCAAACTACGCTGTTTTTTACCCGACTACGGCGAAGCAAAAACGAGGGTTATGATTTTGACCAGTATGTATGTTCATCTGTGCCCTCAACTTCAAAACTACTCATAATAATTTAACAAATGGTATCGTTGGAAGCGTCTTGATCGTCCGTTTGTTAAATTGTATATGGCACCCTCTAGATAACATAATAAAGTCATGTTTTTTTTTATTGCTTCTGTTGAGGTTATCAAATGAAAGGGCTTAATTAGGACATTTAATATATATATTATATATTAACGCCAATTTTTTTTTTTTAAATAAAAGTTGTAAAAAGTAAAACCCAACTACGACAAAAAAGTCAACTAGAAAGGTATTAACAAGACAACACAGACAGACGAATTAAAAATGCAGAGTCACACGTGTTCATCACAAGTAGGGGCGTAAATCGAACAGATTACGATGAAGTAACAAACAAAATGCCCTGTCTACCGCAAAAATTGGAATTTACACTTATTTCTGTATACAATTTCGTTTCGGAACAGTTGTTGCTTCGAAAAGATTGAAATCTAGTTTTTAGAAATTGAATTCGGATCGTATCAAGAGTATGGTTCCATGCCAGACATGGATTTATTTCGGTCGGATCCCCTCATCGGATCCCCTGCTGGTTATTCTTTCGTTTAAATTTCTATCTGATCCACTGTCATTCCGGTCTGATCCCCTAATTTTTTTGTTTTTATTCTGGTCTGATCCCCTCACTTGCAGTCAGCAACCAAATATGTGTTGTGCAAAGATTTAATGCATAAAAATTGCAAAAACAAAATTTTAAATTGTTCAAGGATTCACAGAAATACAAAATAGTCACAAACTACAATAATATTATTTTTTAAACATATTTTATTATAAATTAACTCGTCTAACCTAAAAGTATTACTTATTGCCCATTTCCCGTCGTTATTATTATGATTATTATTTTATTTTATCAACTTGACGTAGGAATATTGTGAGAGATAAATTGCGTTTCCTAACGAAGCAGAGACATATTTCCGTAGATGCTCTCAAAGTAAATATCAAGAACTGCTTCACGTTGAGTGTACAACCTACCTGGAGTACTTGTTGATATTTACTTGCACACTCGAGTTGTAGATCCTACTGTAAATATTTTCAAGTTATTAGTTAAGTAAATAAAGATGAAGAAAGTTTGATAACATATAATTGCGTTTTAGGTAAATTTACAGTACCTGTACCAATCATGATAGTGTTAAAACGCTTGTGTCAAATAATATCAAGAAGCAGCTTTGGTACAAAAATGTATTTATATTAATGCCAAAACTTCCAGGTTTGTTCTGACCATAATATAAGAAATAATAATATCAGCGAATTAGATAACATTTGAAGGCGGGCCTTCAAATGTTATCTAATTCGCTGATTTGAGCTACACGATTACTGACAAATGCGTGCACTGATTGATCAGGTCCACTCAAATCTGTGTGGTTCTTTCCTCAAAACAATCACACACAACAGGCACAAATCGATTTGTTGGCAACGACACTACCAGCCGCACTACCAGTAGTGTCGTTGCCAATTAACGACAATACCATGCATTGTTTCATAAGACGTGACCAAGATTATGTCTGGACTTTAAAAGAGACTCTGAGTTTGTTTCGGTCATTCTTTTCAGAGTAGTCCGATGGGTAACATCGAACTCATCTAGTTTTTAAACATTATTTTATTTTTGACGTGTAAAAGTGTTTTTTTGAACCTATTTACAGAAAAATATATAATTATCATTTACCAATAGTTAACTAAAAACTCTTCATCATCACAGGTATGCATCAGAGACAGGCGAGCAAACGGTCCTGGAATCCATGCGAGACTACCTGATCAGCACCATTCAGAAGACCTTCGAGGTTGGCTTGCAGCAGGCAGAGCTGTTATACGGCGAACTGCTGCAGTGTACCAGGAAGAAGAACCTGGTAAGTACCTGAAGATTGACGATGATTTTCATTAGAATGGTTGGAGCACACAGGCCCACTGATGGCGAGGAGTTACTGTTGCCTTTAGACAATTTAAGCAACTTAAAAGACAATCATCTAGGGCTTGGTGGCTAATAAAAGCACTAAACAGTACCTTCTTTTTCGGAAAAAGCCATCCCAAGAATTTGCATAGCATATTATGCATAATCAGCCTATATTTCGGACACAGGCCTTCTCTCGGTGAGAAGGAGTGGGCCGTAATCTATCACGCGAGCCCAGTGCGGGTTGGTAGATGTCACATGTCTTCGAATATTTGGTTTTAGGATATATCGGTGTCCTCACGAGATTTTCCTTCACCGTTTTGAGAAGTTGCTTATCATGTCATAATGTTTACTTTACCTTTTTCTCTGGAGCTGAAGATAAATTAAATGAATTGAGAATCAATTTAGAAGCCTTTAATTTAATAACGTTTACAGAACACTTTATAAAGTATACAACGTACACAAATCAAATAATATAAATAAATATCTGGACATTGATGTATATGACATATAAGGTGGTTCCGTAAGAACCATAATATCAACGTAATTTTACTCCGAAAATTCTTCTTGAATAAATAATGAAGTCACAGATACTAGTGCCATCTGATATATTATTAAGAAACAAGGAAATCTAATTCCGAAAGTCCTTTCGGTAAACCCAAATATCTTTGTCATCTAACCTTACCAGAGTGGTGCAGACTGCTATAATTGAAAACTCTTTCTTTATCAAGTCAATCAGTAAACTTTCAGGATTTCTGACTACCTACAAATTTTAAAAACTAGTCAACAAAAATTAAACTCTAAATTCTCTCAATCAATCAATCAACTCATCCTATCGCACTCCACTGCTGCACATGGGTCTCTCCCAGGCAGTGCACAACACCCTCAAATTGCTTAGCAAGATTCGCCGTTATATCGAAACTACTGCAGCATGAATTTTGAAATAAATATATGTTACAGTTGAGGATTAATATTAAGTACTATGTAAGCCGAAAACACGATTGCATAAAATTTTCTCTATAGAATAAAAATCCAAAGTTACTTCCAAACCGAACAACACGCGTGCCCCACTAAAGAACTCGTTTGCTCCACGCGTGCATCGGTCCTTCAACGAGCAAAAAATCCAAAATTCTCTCAGCACTTTTTAAACTCCCACTTAGCAACAATCGATTTGATTCCCTCACAGCAATTTGCAACTTAAAACTTCACGAAATATGAATTTTTGGAGCTGAAGATTTACGCAGAACTTGTAAAACCCTTTATTTTTCTTAAGCTTGGCTCTTAGACATAACTGAGTGAAATATCAAACAAAAACCCAAATTCTTTTACCAACTTTTATCTTCTTATTGCGAACAAATCTTCGTACATTACGGCCTAAGTACGTATACCTTTTAGCTTTGAACAAACATGTGAACCCTCGTATAATAAAATGCAGATGGTACGTATAATATTATGATTACGTTTTTTCCTTTGCTGTTAAGTATATGTATTTATGGGAAGACCCATAAATACTCGTAAATATAGAATACTAAGGCGGTTTCAATTATTTTTTTTGCTATCAAAACGCTCGCTGGATGAAACTGTACGATATTTTCAGCGGGTGGTGTTTAAAAAATCAAATATCTTTATACTGGGTAAAATTAAATTAGCTAGCGAAACCCCGCAAAAGCGATGGAAATCGACATCCAAACAGGATATAACAAAAAATAAATTATTTTAGAAAATACGTGTTTAGATATCGCGGTGAACGGTCACACAATAACACCTGTCTAAATACGTTTTTTGACAGTTTAAATGTCAAATACTGTTGAAAATGACTGATTTGCTTCAGTGTTTTTTCTTGCAGTCTGCATATTTGAAGCAAGCTTTACCGTTTCGTGTGTGTATTCGGTCAGGTCAATCTGACCCTGGTTCGCCTATTCAGCTTGGCTTATCCGTGTATTAGGCTTAATTCATTATTTACGGCTGTAAGTTACCGAGCCATTTAGAGCCATTTAGCCTAGGTACGCACGGCCGATTTTGTAAAGCAACAATAATTTACCTTTAATACTCTTTCCGGGAACAGGATTATGGAAGAGTGTTATAGAACTGTTTACAATAAAAGCTAACAGCGCTTTTACTTCTGGAACGTAAATGTAAAAAGTACAAGAGTTTTCACTTAGCGTTCTCTCTCTACTTTGGATGGCTGTCAAATGGCGGCAGATCATAAGAAAGTAAGATTTTTAAAGAATTTATTGTAGTCAAAGCATACCAATTTATTCATTTTCCTACATTTTCCTAATTATGTCGGGGATGGCTTCCAGTCTAAGCGGATGCAGCTGAACCAGTATTTTACATGGAGCGACTGCCTATCTGACTTCCACAATCCAGTGACTGGGTAACACGATACCCCTTGGTAAGACTGGTTGTCATACTTTTGGGCTTCTGACTACCCGTAACGACTGTTGAAGATCTACGAATGACAATGGCGTAACGTGCTTTCCGAGGCACGGAGGGGTTCGATATGTAATGGACGGACACCCATCCACGAACCGACCGCGGCAAGCGTAGCTTTCTTCGATCGAAACGTGCGGCTGTTATTATTTAGCCACGAGCCCCTCAAATAAATTATTATAGTTTACCTCGAAAATACTGATCTTCTTTCACATTATATTCATAGGTTTATCAAATGAGAATCTGTTAAAAGTTCTGAAATGAATTAGAATAAGAAAAAATATAAATGGAGACAAGTTTAAGCACCGGAAACCTTTTCTTAAGTATAAAAAAAATCAACTATGACGAGGTCCTTTCTGCTTTGTTCCAAGATTTTCTGAAAACTATTTCCATTTTTTTTTTTTGCGTTTCTATATTTTTACTCTTTTTTTTTGATGATTGAGAAAAAGAACTATTATCTTTCACGATTCAAGTTTCATTAACAAGAGATTTCTGATTACTCAACTAATTTCCCTCCGAATTTCAGTAGTTACATTTATGTCGTAAGATATTTTTACCGCTTCTTTGCGAAATTCCTAGGATTATTAGATCAAGTTTCCAATCATCCTGAACCGACAGGGGTTTTAGCTGAAAACTTGATATTAGCTGGTATTATTCTTATTAAATATTTCTTAGATTCCAATAATCCTGCGACACATCTAACATATTCTAAACTGCAGAATGTCTCTTAATTTTTTTTTGGTTCAGCTTTCTATAACTGTATGATCAATAACTCAATTTTTTTAACAGCTAATGTTTACACCTAAGGCTATTTATAACACCTTATCAGGAACAATATCACCCTCAAATGCATGCAATGACTTATACATTATTTATACATAATCATTATTTACTATTTCACCCATGAGTTTCATCAATCATCGGTCATTTCCACCTGCCCACATTCATTATTTACCTTACCTTTCATAAATACATTATTATATAAAGCTTTTAGTACAAATATAGGATAGTTACAGAAGGTCAGGTCCATATAATGAGCGAAAGCAGGCACACGCACATAAATTGTCTATTTCAAAAGATATCAAACCAAATTAGATGCCAATTTTAGTGCCTCTTACAAATTCAGTGGTTAGATATTTTTATTTGAATTATAACCCAAAATTAAAATCATCTCATCCACTCCACACATCCCTCCATCACTTGAAAATAGAGATATATTTTATATCCTCAATTGTTGTCAATGATGTTTCAATTACAAATAATGTTATTTGTACAATAATTGTTGAAAAAAGTGGTCAAATATAAAGTTGAAACTCCTAAATACAGCTGAATATGTTACTAATTCCTATTGTGTGTTTACACTATCATCAGATACTCTCATGATATCAAACTGTCTCTAATGAGTGCGCCGATACTCGCTGTACGTGAAGAGGGTCTATTATGTTCTTGCGTTTTAGGTCGTTATATGAAACCGACCTTCTGTACCATCTACCTGTTTATGTTTTTATGGACCAAATACCTTTTCCTCTACATTTACAAATAATTCTCTCGGTACCTGTTATTATTAGTATATCTGGCTTATACCATTAATGTGGACATCGTCGTCATTGTCTGTAATGGTTAAATCATGGGGTGGACACAAATAATTACGTCCGTATCTATCAGATCTATGTATGGAAAGTAGTTAGACGTTGATGAAAGGGGGTCTCTTTACACAATGGGCCACATTAAAAACAAGCCTGGTTCATTCATAGTATCTGTACCTGTTATATTTTTTTTTTTAAACATAATAGTTGTGTTTAAGTTTGTCATGAATTTATTATTTTCGCCAATAAAACTTTTTTTTTTGTATTTAAAATGTATGTTAGTTTTGGTATAAAAATGCCGAATCGCCGAATGCGGCTAAATAGGTATCCTTTTTCCACAATGTCTGACTATAATTTTACCACTTGAGATGAATTAATGAATTGAATGGACCTAAAAATGCTGTAGATGGAAATATCCTAATCAATGTCAGTTAGGTAAAGTTTTGCTAATAAGGCGCCATTATTGTGATAACTACGAAGAGCGCCTTTAAATACCTTAATAGTAAAACACCACCATAAATATACACACACAGCCTAAACAGAGAAGGTTCCACTTAGTAGTTACCCTCACTGTTCTGTTCTATATAGAATGTGTGAGAGACACTAAATGTTACTGCGTAATTCCACTTGTTTATACATCCACACCACACTTTGTATTTGCTTTTCAATTTTATCCTTGAAAAGATTTCATTATCGTTTTCTTCCTGAAAAGCTGCAAGAAAAATGTCGAGGAAAAACTACCGGAAAGTCAAATACATCTGGGCATAATATATAATGGAAGATTGCCACCGTGCGCCTTCATAAGTTAAACCTGTTTCAAGGCCAGACGTTTCAATTTCTTTTGACCCAGATCCTCCTCCTCTGCTCAGCTCTAGAAACATTAAATGAAACGAAATGAAATGAAATTGTTTATTCTACAAATAAGGTATCGGAATCATTGAATAAAAAAATATAAGCTAGATGTACTCGAATGATTTTTTTAACATAATTTTTGTGTCGAATGTCAGGAACTGTCGAATGTAATTTTTGCAAGAAAAAACCTAGATGTTATCGATCGTAGCGTTGGTAATTAATTGGTAGAAAATAATCCGGACAAAACCTCAGTCATCCGATCAGACTAATTAAATACATATCAAAACAAATATCTAGTTGATTGGGAATAATAATTGCCTTCAATAAAAATTATTTAATCATGATACCTAATGTAGCCAGCCTAATACGAAATTCATAATTCATTTTAAATTAATTATTACAACAATAATATAAGCTGCGCTTTGCAATTATACCAAATGAATATAAAATGAAACATTATAGGTACCTCGTGTTCGTCACCAATTAATTAATTAATAATTCCTACAAAATAACATTTTGATGTGTCGTTTTAATTTCGTTTGAATAAGGCTTGCTGGAAAATGTAATAAGATTACAAATTATTGCATTAATACTTTGTTATAAAAAATACTTCCAAGTGTAGGTATAAAAAAAATAAGAAATAGTAGTATACCAAAAAGAAGCGTGAATGAGTTTCACTTTGTGGCTCATAGACATAGACATTTTCAAAAATTACCAATTAAAAAATCAATCTCGTCTAACCAATCTCATTATTTAAAAATCGTCTCTACATGTTACCCGAGTGTCGCCAAGAAATTAAGATACCTCCACCTTAGTCATTACAATTTCAAGCTAAGCGCGAACAAACAACGGATATACCATTATATTATAAAACCAAGAGCACAACTAAAACTAAAACAACTCGCAACCAGCATTCAAAATTGTAGTTCTTTTAACAAGTTAACAAGTTCTTTTAACAAGTTCTTTTAACAAGTTTATGTTAATCATAACAATAATGAAGACCACAGTTTAAAAAATATAATTTTCTCCTTCAGAGATAGTTTGCAGCATAATGGAAAGGTCCAATTGATAGTCGAGTCTCGTTAGCACGTTTAATGGACGACCCCGGGCGGCGGCAAACGAAGGCGTTTCGCAGGGAGACATTCTCGGCCCTGCACTTTTTATTGCCACTCTTGTTAAATTTCGCTCTGTGTCAAGTTGAAACTTACCGTTTACACTTTTCCTTGTTTAAAATTTTGCACATATTGACGACTTATTTCGTACACCAAATAATCCTGCTTAACTGGTTTAGAGGTATGAGGAACAGGGTGTAAAGTTCTCTCATCCCCCATAGAAAAGGGAGGATCCTCCGACCAGACGGGTGTTGTGTCTGGCGGGCAATTGCCCAAGGATTGATGTCGGATAGTCTTATATGTTAATCGCTCGGTAAACTCTTATACCGCGATGTAGGACTTGTGACGTCAGGTCTTTGATGCTTAGTTCGTATGTGGCGGTGTAGATGCCGCCACACTGGTTATCTTCATATTTACAAAAGCCAATTGTAGGTATAATTTGTTTAACAAACATATTTCGTGTACCCATTACCTACACCTAAAAGTCAATAACTTTTGCTTACGTTTTTAGCTACTTTGATTTGATTACGAAGCCGGGTAACAATAGTTGTGGTTTTCTATTATTTTCCCAATTACATTCCAAAATTGGAACGGTGTCCGTATTATAAGGATAGGGAAACCCGTATCAAGTTAACACCTTTGTGCCACACCACATGAGACAACCTTTAGGATAATTGTATTTAGTTTTAATAAATATGGCGTCTTATATTTTTAATAACATACAATAAACACTTTAAAAAACCGTTAAAAGTAGTTTAAGCGCTGTAGTCTCGAGTTTTACGGTATCATTTACTGCTAAATAATTTCAGAAATGACTGCCCATCAAAAGGTTTTATGGACGCATTCACTACTGCATTTAGTGTCTATTAAATTCACTACGATATTGGATGAGCTTTATCTGGACAATTATTTTCTATAGCAATATAAGGTTTGGTTTGAGCAATTATTTTGTTCTTTCATTTCACTTAAAGCTGTCTATGTTGTTTTTGTTCTTCCATTTCACTTATTATGTTATTTTTGCTGTTTTTCTTCTGAATGATTTGTTTTTTCTCATAGCCACAAAACCTTAACCAAGTCGGTTAGGTTTAAATACTCAAAAAACAATTAGAGGTATCGTTAAACACTGTTCTATTCAGTCAAATTACACCTGTTGTCGGCAAATTGCACATTCAGTGTGATTGCATTTTACATGGACTACAAGATAAATAAAAGTTAGTACTAATAAAGGTTTTATTTAACCACGTGTAATAATATATAGCCAGGTAAACTGCAAGTTATGTGAAACAAAGTTTTCACCGCGTTCTGAACACGTTCGTGCAATTAATACTTGGGACTTACTTGTTTATAGTAAAGCTAGCTTATGCCTGCGACTGTGCCTGGAATATACATATTATATTCTTGCCTTATAACCTCTTTGTTCTAGTAAGATATAGCATGTCTGTATTATCTGTGGCGGTACTTGGGTCTATGTCCAGAAGTGGACGTCCTTCGGCTGAAAAGATGATGATGATGATGTCTTTATTACCTAACATATACTTATTTTATTTTATTTTTTATTTCTTAATACATTGCAATAACAATTTATTAAGAAATTAAAAATAAAATTATAATAAATTGTTATTGTTATTTCATTATATGCTGCACCGATTGATGTCATCACGTCAACGCTAGCTGTCGCTGAAAATCACCGCTGGGGCTCTGTTTCGCATAGGGTCGCATTTCGTTGCTGAGCGATGGCCGTTTTGCGTGGATGTGATGCATATTTTCCCCCAAATTTTTATTTTCGTGTACTTGTATTTTCATTGCGTCATGTTTGCAGCAATAAACATATATTTCTATATCTATTCCTTACTTTATTACTTTTCTACAGTCTCGCCCTAATGTTATACCTAGTTACTTCCTCAACCAACTTAGCGTAGCTGAAAATCAATTTTGTTTTCTAACTTAACAAATATTTTATGACCTGAAACTTATGACACATCAGACTATGCACAGGTAAGGTAATTAAAATGTAAATTCGGAATCAAAAACATCAACATTTGATAAACGTGAGAATATTATGTAAAAGAAGATGAGTATTTTCGAGGTACACTAAATTAATTATTTGAGGGGCTCGTGGCTAAATAATAACAGCCGCACGATTCGATTGCCACGGTCGGTTCGTGGATGGGTGTCCGTCCATTACATATCGATGCCCCTCCGTGCCTCGGAAGGCACGTTACGCCGATGATCCCGGCTGTCATTCGTAGATGTTTAACAGTAGTTACGGGTAGCCAGAAGCCTGACCACCAGCCTTACCAAGGGGTATCGTGTTACCCAGTAACTGGGTTGTGGAGGTCAGATAGGCAGTCGCTCCATGTAAAATACTGGTACCTATTTAACTACATCCGGTATAACAAGAAGCCGACCCCAACATAATCTGGCAAAGGTTAAACAAGGCAGGTGATTCGTACAGCGAATTAGACGTCGTAATCTATGCAAAATAATGCAGTAAAGTTGTATTTAAAGTTACAATAGTAAGACAGATGGCCAGGGGCCTAAGTCTACTAATTTATAAACGTCACAATGGTGTCATAATGGTTAGTTTTTGACAGTTTTTGTATGGAAAATCTGTCAAAAACTAACCATTATGACACCATTGTGACGTTTATAAATTAGTAGACTAGGCCCCCTGACATGTTGAATTTTCATATACCTACACAGAAAGTAGATTACCTTCAGTACTGTTTCTGACATAATGTTTCCAGTTGCAGTAACAAATATTCTAGTCACCAACAATGTCTTCTGGGTTAAGTTTAGATAAGTTCTGAAATCACTTTAGTATATTTTAAACAGTTTTTCGATGTATTTTAAAGCGGTGTTATTTAAAACAGTGCATTGAAGAATGTTAGTGTAACAAATAACTTCAAAAATGTTAAACATTCTTCTTGGTGATCATCCTCCTCCTCTTCCTCAATTGGATCTTCAAGAAAAAGTAAGTTTGCTGACGAATTTTTTGATGCCCAATGAGCTCTTCGCTTTATTTATATTTTTTCCCTTTATAGTTTTTTTTTTTTTTGTGGTTGATTTTATAATACAATGAAAAATAGATATTTAAGATTTGTCAAATAAAGGTAAATACCACATAAAAATAATGTAATTCATTATAAAAAAAGTTTATGGTCGAAAAAGTATAATATTTAGAGTACCTATATTCAATTTATATTTAGTTTTCCTGCTAATATACATCCCGGTTTCAGGGGTTGTATTGTTCAGTCGCCGGCAAGTAAGCATGCTCGAAAAACGATAATAATGGTGTAATTTAAGGATTGTATGGGGAATGAGACATTCCCATACAAGACAGTTGTTTGCCGGCTTTTATAACTATAGATACAGGGTCAAATTAAATTAGCTAGTGAAACTCTGGAGACGTTATGGGTATCGATATCTAAAGTTTCGCTAGCTAATTTAATTTAACCCTGTAGTTAATAATTTGTTAAAAGCCTATTCCTTAGCTACCGCACAAAATTATTCAGCACCCACAACACTCACCCCAACAAATCTGGTTGAGTTAGATTTACTTCAGAGAAATCTTAAAATCCTTTTATCTTCTCAACTAGATAGTACTTACTCCTAAAACCTTTTCAGGGTGACATCAAAAGAACAATGCCGAAGTGTAATACCTTCATATTTACATCTACAGGCGCTGTTTACGAAATTAAATGATGTCTAGACGCGCACAATGGCAGTAGCATCCACATAATTGAACAAGTATCTATGGATCAACCTTTGAGAATTGGAACTCTTTGAATATAAGGATTAGGGATCAACATGCGTGTAGAAGAAACTATGCTGACGAGTTTTAATTCAAAATCAACGTTCTAATTGCCAATTGTTGTAAGTTGCAATTGTATTGAATGACTATTTCATAATTATTGCCATTCAAGAATTGCATGCAAGTGTTTACACGCGTGCGATTTTTATAAAATGGCATACAATAATTAATTAATATAATAAATAATGATAAATACCTTTATTTCCCGTTTTACAATTTTACATATTCCACTTGATATAACATAATACATTGAATGCAAGTTTAGCCATTCAATAATTGTATGCGACTTTTGTTTACACCAAGGCAATTATAGCATGCAAGTTTTGCCTCGTCTTAACACAGAGTTGCACGTCCTTGTACACACGGCTACATATCAAGCTATACATTACCAGTATAAGCTGATCTCGCATTGTATAGGATTTCCGTATAATGAGAGCTTAGCTTAAACTGGAAATGTATAGCTTGATATGTAGCCGTGCGTACAATTGACTATTGCCCGTATTTGCGCTGGCAAATATAAAGTAAGGTAAATAAAAGTATTTCATTCAATTCTACTGGACGTCAGCTCAGGATTTTTTTTTTACATATTTCGTTCGTTCATGTTTGAATGATAGAAAATTTTCATGCCAGAATTGAATGCAATTTTATTGTACGTGCTGTTGTATTGTATTTGTATTGTACACCTATACCAGTTTAGAACGGCAACTAACTTGCCTGTATCGTGCAACAATTGCACGTTTTGTTTAAACGGTGCCAGTCAATTTTATGGTTTGCCACAGGCAACAAACTTGCAACGTATACCTACTTGGGGCTTTAGTAACAAAATCACGAATAAACATTTGAATAATGATTTAATTTATGTATAAGACAAGAAATAGGAGAATTGAATAAATTTTAATACACTTATGATATTAAACAAAACTGCACAAGACCATAGGGAATTAATGTGCCTACTGCTAAGTAGGCACATTGGTTCTCTATAAGGTCTTGTTTCATAATGTTCCTCACCTAGATACGACGTAGGTACATTGTTAATTAATTAATACTATGCAGTATTAATCAACAATGTACCTTGATTGACAACCAATTACACACATGATTGACTTTTTAAAGGACCACAATTTTGGGCCATGACAACTGATTGGTGCAAGTCCCAGCCTCAGTTTACTGATTGCCCCAGTGAACAGCCAATTTATACACCATGCGATCTTTGCACATTTTAGTTGACTGATTGCTTCTAGAGGCAGCACTATCGCTAATTTGCTATGGTGTAGTTAACGCTGATACATAATACGGATTTGCGATTTAAGAGCAATTACTGCAAGATACGTAATAAGCTGCGTATCACTTGACTTGCGTCTAATTTTGACGCATCATTGTTTTTCGTTCCAGAAATCAAATCAATATAAAAAAATGCGCAGCTACTTCATGGCAAAAATAACTTAGCAAACTTGGGACTTGATTAAGTAGATGAAGTAATAAAACCTAAAAAAGTTTGGCGGAAGCTAACTTTATTAACACAAGCATTTCCAAGAACGGTTTAATTGAATTAATTTGCTTTTAACTCTGATTTTAGTTTAAGCTTTTTGAAACACCAATAAAAAAAATACTTAAAAAAATAATTTTACATTTAAATGTGTATTGCGATTGCAAATGAACGAATGGCCTCATTGGCGGTACCTACTTATCAAAATAAAGAACGCCGTTTTTAAAACGAATAATAGTAAAATAGACTACTAAAATGGAAAGAATATTATTTTAGTATTTTCATATTAACTTCATTGTGGCTGTCTGAAACATTTCCGCTGCCCGTGCCACAGAAATTCGTTAAAAACAAATTTTCCAATTCCCGCGTCAATTTTCTACAATCATATTACTTGGCCGCAAAATAGGTTTGTTGCTCGGAACCATTTAGTGATGGCTTTCATTCAAAGTCTCCAATTTAAATTTGCAATTGGGTTAATAGTGTAAGGCCAATCAAAAAAGTGAATTAAACTATTGATATTAGGTGAGGGGTGAGGCTGAGTAGTCGTTGTATTATCGATTTTCCACTTTCGACAAAATATTAACATTAAATTAACGAAATGCTGGCAATGAAGAATAACATAAACGCCAAAAAAAGATTATTAAAATCCATGGAACGAAGAACGAAATTGTCTATGGTCCAGTAACGCAGATTTAAAAATAAAAGTAAGGTTTTTAATTTATTTGAAAAATAGTTCGTTCGTTTCCTGCAAGATACGTCCATGTGTGATGAAGGTGTAATCTAGTACACAAAGAGATACTTAAGCGATTTCGTTCATACTGGTAATTGATTTTCATTTAAGTTCCATATTAGGAAATGATGTCACTACCATATTATACTATTAATTTCTCATTTAACCCACTCATACTCTAAAGCGGGGTTTACATTATGAAACTAGTATCGTGAAACAGTAGCTTAAATTGACTGTTTCGGGCTAACACCCGGTTTTGAAAAGCTGATAAATTCAACTAACACGCTGTCTTAAATAGAGAAATAATAACAATTATTTCAGCCAACTAATATGAGCAGTTATAATATAACTCGATTTTTATAACTGTACCCTTGGAGCTGTCAAAGTCGTAGGTTGTTAGTATTGAATTCACCAACACGGTTACCTCCTCAGTACCTAGACTATTATACCGTCTACACAACACGTGTCGTCTCCACAGTTCTGTCATATTATTCGTTAAGTTGTTATTGTGAATATTTAAACCACACACACTTAATATTTGACGTTGCCAGTCGCACACTTACAAAAATCAGGTGTAAGTTGAATTTATCAGCTTTAAAAAACCAGATGTTAGTTAGCTAGGTATAGCCCGAAACAGAACAGTCAGACTACTGTTTTAAGACACTAGTTTCATAATGTAAACGCCTCTGAACGTAGAACGTAATTCATTAGGTATAGCTTTTCCATGAAAAAAGTCCACCATTTTCTAAACCTTTGTTAGTTGTTCGACCTGCTTTTAAAAATACTTTTTGTTTGTTTCCTTTCTTCCTGTTTTACCAACGTGATTAGTTTTTCGTGTCGGGATTTTCGTAAACAACTGTTTGTTGGGTCTATGAGCCGTGATAATTTGTGGTTGTAGGATATGATGGCTGACACCGACATTATAATTGGTGGCGTGACGTTTTGTGAATGTTTACTGCTCGCCGTGTTTTGTTTCTATACAGTAGTGATAATTCAGATTATGATTTGGGATTTATGTGAACGTTAAAATTTTGCTGACTAACGTTATTTAATTTGGTAGGCTTTTAAATGGCCATTATAAACGCTAATTGTTCATATTTACCTAAAATCTATAAGATATTAGACTGTGATTGACTAAGCTATAAGTATTTATTCGCTGATTTACATTTATTGTGTAAATCTATAATCTATAATATATAGTTTAATATTATAAGTTCCTGTCGTGTCTATCTGTGGAACCGCTTTGTAAAATACAAAATGGATTTTGATGCGGTTTTCACAATCAATCACATAACTTATACTCCATTTACTTAAGCTTTAGACAAATAACAGATAAATAACGACAGTTATTGTGTAATAATATTGAAATGACTGCACTTTAGAATTACATTTTTAATGGAAATTATAAATATACGTAGATTACATTACTTTGTACCTACTTACCGTGAAATAACGGAGTTTATAATACGTTTACGTGATAACCGTTATTTTTCTAATGTTAAAATAAATGGAGTAGGATAAATATAGCACAGAAATCTCAATGTTTAACAATATGTTGCCAGTTCAGTAGATACCACCCATCCGAAGCAAGGGCGGATCACTAGTCTACCTAATAAATAAAAGACAGCAGGCGAACATGGGTCACCTTGCGTGTCCTTACTATCTTCGTGATGTGACCTTCGACCTTTTGTTTATGCGAGCCAATTCCACCATTGAATCCCATCAATAAAAATCTATTAGACTAATAAAACTCGGGGACAGCCCAATTTGTATCAATTTCTTAAGGACGTCGTCCGGTTTCCAAGTAGATAGGTTCTTAAGGTCGGTAGCCGACCTAAGCAAGCCTTTTATCAGTTTTTAAATTGAGTTCGTGTCAAATTCTTTGCGTTTCACGGGTTTATTAGAATAAACCATTAAAATTCCGAGGTGATTACGGAGTTAAATTATATTGGGGTCAGGTTACGAAAGGTCAACACATTTTTGTTTTTATTTTTGCGGTAATGAAAAGCAGGAGCATAAAGGCTCGTGCATACTGGCGCTACGCGACACCGGTGATTGTTCTACCGTGAAGTTTTCATGGAAATTGTTCGTAGTTGAGTCGCGACGTCGTGTCGCGCCTGTCTGCGGGAGCCTTTATAAAATAGCTTTTGAAATAATATCAAATTAACATGAAAAACCGACCTTGATTTATTTCAGGCGTTTATTGAAATGAAAAGTCTTTTTCATTCAAACTGAATAATTTGAATCCTAAGAAGCCCAACTCCTTTTAAAAGCTTTTTATAGGTAAGTACCAGCTTAATGAAAGACGGTGAAAATAAGATAAGATGTTCAACGAAAGATAATATTTAGGCTAACGCTCCTATAGAACGTCGGCTTTATATTTATTCCGTGGGGAAATCCTTATGTAAATATCGTATGTTTCGGTGGAGGGAGGGTTTCTACCGAATAAAGCTGGGTAAACCATCATTAGTTGAGAGTGCGAGGTATACTCATTACTCACACATACTCAGGGCCGTCTTTACCCGGGTACAAGGGGTGCGAAACACCCGGGCCCAGGGTCTGAGGGGGCGACAGCCGATCGTCTATACCTACACATACCATAAGTAATCTCAATCATATTTATTATAACCATAAAAATATAGGTACCAATATTGTTTGCAAAATACGCCTCATGCAGCATTCGGCACATTCGCCTTGCGACTTGCGGTGTGCAGGACTATTTAGATCATAAGTAGTACAATAATTAAATTTATATTCCAACAAACACACTTGGCAAATTGAAAGCGAGCACAGTTTCTTATTAGCGAGAATCTGTCTGACATTTTTTATTCGTCTATGATTTTAGTTGAAAAACATGTGCTCCCATCCAGCGATATACGTTACGAACCATTCCTTAACTGCAAATGTAATTTTGTAATCGCTAACTACAAATTAACGATTTTCGAAATTTTTCCTTTAATTGGGTGAGACCTTGCTTCTTGCCATATTTCATGATTCTAGATCAACGAGAAGTACCCTTTAGGTTTTGATTTATTTGCGACTATCAAGATATGTCGCATAAATGTCCGTATATTTTTCTTGCGTTGAGTTAGAAGATTGATTGTTTTAGAGCTTCAAGGGACCGTAGACCTGTATTTGATTATATTGATATTAATTTCAAGCTGTCCTCCACGCGTTCCTGACAATAAAGGCCTTGACCAGACTGACAGACAGACAGATAAACAGACGGACAACGAAGTGAGTGAACCTATAAAGGTTCTATTTTTTCCTTTTGAGGTACAGAACCATAAAACTTTTTTTTATTGGCAAGGGTTGCGCAAGCTGATTTTTGCACCACGGCGGCGGCGCCCAATATGAGACGGCCCTGCGCGTACTCCTTACTCATGTAAAACATATCAAATGAGTCTCTCAACAGCAGCTTGCAATGAGTAACCTAGATCAGCTTTACCTATTCATTGCGTTTAAGCAAAGCACAATCGGGCTATAACATTCCCCATGCGTGGACAGAAGCCTCCTCTTTAACGGGCCATATTCCACCACGCGGGACCGCATTGTGGGTTAGCATTTTCTGCTTAACTTACCATGCATACTGATAGTAATAATCTTCTTCCTCAGATCACGGTGTTCCGAATCCAGGAGCGTGCAGAAGGTGGCGAGGTCCAAGAGTTGGACCAGGTCATCTTGACAGCATTATTCAGAGCACAGCACTTGTCTCCAAGCGAACAGCTTTCATTGGCGCTCACATGGAACCGAGTGGATATCGCCAGGTCCGAGATCTTCGTTTATGGGCAAGAATGGCCTCCAGGTATGTGGAAATTAGAGTTACTCAATCAATCTTCCTAGCCTTTTCCCAACTATGTTGGGGTCGGCTTCCAGTTTAACTGTACCAGTTACCCAGTACCCAGTTACTGGGTAATACGATACTCCTTGGTAAGACTGGTTATCAGACTTTCGGGCTTTTGAGAATTCATAACGACTGCCAATGATCCACAAATGACTGCCGGGACCAACGGCTTTACGTGCTTTCCGGGGCACGGAGGAGTCTTGATATGTAAAGATGGTCACCCATCCACGGAGCAACCCCTTAAGCTTAGCTTAACCTGATGGATCGACCCGTGCGGCTGTAATTACAAAGCCACGAGGTCCTCCTCAAATTAGAGTTACCCAAACTCATAAATGCGAAGGGAACTCTGTCTGTCAACTTTTTACACCTTAACGGACTTCGAAGAAATTTTGCACACAAAACCGTGGTAGTCCGTGATCTGGATTTGGGCGTAGGATACGTTTTATCCCGGTAGTGCGTTGCCGTGGGATAATTTTATTTTCCACGTGGGTGAAGCTGCGGGCAAAAGCTAGTTTTTATAATTATGTAATTTCACGACAGCAGAAGATAGGCTTCTTCTAGTATTTTTGCTCAACAAAACAAACACGCGGGTTCTCTTGCTTTTTACGATCTTAATCATCTTTTTGAGCTTAATCATGACATCACCACAGAAGACAAACACGTGGTAAATAATTAAGTGTCACCATTTGATTTTGACTGATGACCTAAGCCTTTCAAGACACAGAAAAACTAAAACTATTCAACTTCCTTGTATATTTCAACAAGAGCACCTGTTTTAATAAGTTTCATAATTAATTTTGTAATAACTTCTTAACAAGAGAGTTGCTGAAACCGTTTAGCAAACTACTTAGTACTTCAAAGCAATCAGGTAACAACCTAGTTACATCATAACAATGTGAACTGATATTAGCAAATTTCAATGTATGTACAGGTAGGTAAATGATAATTTTTAGAGCTGCGGTAAGTAATCAAAATCAAAAGTCATTTATTCAAACTAGGCCGAAAACCAGCACTTTTCGAACGTCAAAATAACATAAGACAACCCCCACAACGCCTACTCTTCACCACTTCCTAGTGCTGTAGCTGGGATCAAGAACAGGTGCAAAAAAGTGTCCAGCAGGATTATTAATTATTACGTCAGTATTATTCCAGGTGTTTGTTTTAGCTAAGTGCACACGTAGGTATGCCGAACACACACTTACAGACATGGAAACGATCATAAAATGCTCAGATTGAAACGCTTAAAAATTAACACATAACGTTCTGGTAGTGGATAAAAAAATAAGCGGATATTGAGAATACCTCTAAAGCAAATCTATAGGGAGAAACAAACACACAACTGATTTACTGGGTTGTGGAGATCATCTATGCAGTCGCTCCATGTAAAATACTGGAATTCTGCATCCGTATAGACTGGAAGCCGACCCCAACATTGTTGGGAAAAAGCAGATAATGACTTTTGTAAACATTAATACTAAACTAGGCTGTTTTAGCAATTAACTAGGTAATAAGCTACGTGCACGGACTAAAGTAAAAACTCATCTGTCTTAAACAAAAATTCTGTAGAATTCTCATTAGTAAACATCGCAAATAAACACATAAACAAGAACTCAACGTAAATACTGTAAATAGAGACCCCTCGCAAAATTAATATGTCAAACTAATAAACTTAAATTAGTCCACAGTTTAAACAACAAGAATCAAACTTTAAAGGGTATATTCATTAACAGACCCTGGCAACTCGCAGCCTTCACAAATAAATTACATTTGGACCTTACGGATTAAATTCATGGATTCTGGACCCTTATTGGGTTTTGGGCGTACAAAATGATTTACCTACCGTCATTTATTGCCATTTGAATTGGCCTTAGGCAAATTCGCACAAATATTTTATTTGGAGATACGTATGTAAAATTAAATGTGGGTTATATGATAATTTATACGGAAGAGTATTTTTTTTTCATCGATTAGGCAGAGGTGTCCCAATAGTACACCCACATTTCGCCAGTTATGTTTAAGTCCCATGTAATAGGGGGCGAGCTTATTGCCATCAACCGGGCAGAAATCCTGGCTGCTACCGAGCTACTCAGACGGAAAACCCAATAACACTTTGCCTTACCCGGCAATCGAACCCAGGACCTCAAACTCAGCAGTAGCGCTTGCGACCAGACCAACGAGGCAGTCAGAGAAAAAGAAGTCAGAACATATCATTCTGAAATATCTGAATTTAACTTGCGTACGCTGGTAGATTTACCAAAAATAACAAACGTAAAAATAAAGGCATGAACCGGAAATATTTTCACTAACATTAATAAATCAGTCCTGACCACGTCAGAATGAAAAATAACATGGTTGGATTGACATTGTGTGATTTACGACACAGCAGTTATGTTTTATTTTTTACTAAGTAAGTAGTATATCTTCCCTTGTGCCAATTCCCACGCAATTCCCAAGACAGGCCTATTCCCAGCAGTGGGGGAAGTCAGCGTGTGGAAAATGATGAATGATGAAATAATACTCCTAGGACTTCGCGCTCAGTATATTTTAGGTGAGGAAAACAATTCACCCGTAAACATTTTTAGCACTTCAGTTATTGTCTAAATAACTATAAATATCCATAAAGTGACATGATATTGTCAGTCTCGTATGAATATGAATGCGTATAAAAATAATAAAACATGAAACACATCTATTATTAGTAAGTATTCAGTTTGCTGTCAATATTAGAACTGTATTTCCATTCTCGCCGACTATTGGCATATTATTACCCTTGTGGTATAAGATATTAAATATTAGACACGTGGCGGCGAGCTTATCGGAAAACGAAATAACTTTTGTTGTGTAGTATTCCCTAGAGGTGCCTTCTATTTTTCTGGGATGAAAACTTTTCTGTATTTCTATTTTAATCTATGAAAACTAAATAACAAGATAGGTAGTTTGATTATTTCTTTATTCGGCTATTATAACTAACCATCCTGAATTCCCAATTAGCTTCGTTATCCAGTCTATCCCGAGTCACAATCTCTTGTTTTGTCGTTCATAAAAAAATTGTGGCGAACCAAACTAATTATCTATGGTTCCTAATGTTAGATATAAACTGACAACACTATTCGGTGCAAACCAGTTAGTCGATGGTTAACGGGAAGAAACAAGTTGGACTTGATGTTTTTGAATTTGAATAAGAAACACGATATTAAGTATCATGTGTCTGTCTTTGTGTAAAATAATGTTTATTCATCTG
This sequence comes from Eupsilia transversa, assembly GCA_914767815.1. Taxonomy (NCBI): domain Eukaryota; kingdom Metazoa; phylum Arthropoda; class Insecta; order Lepidoptera; family Noctuidae; genus Eupsilia; species Eupsilia transversa. The sequence continues at coordinate 11,240,540 of OU611889.1, read as the reverse complement.
CTGTCGCTTGGATATTGTGCTTTGATACAAATTGCACATCTGTTAGGACTGACTTTATTCAATAAAACAGAGCGCCATCCTGTGTCTATACATTCTTGATCCAATATTGATAACTCACTAAACAGACACACAAACAGCGTCGACTTTCACAATCTATTAGTAGATCTATCCTTACGATTAAACTACTTCCAAAACATCGGAAAATACAAGAACCTTTAGGAACCTTTTCCATTTACCCGTAAATAACAATAGTAGAATTTACATAGCACGGACATAGAGATCCGTTATCGCCCCCCAGACTTCTGTTTGACTATAGCGGAATTTGTATGGGGAATGGGGACTACACAGAACAAGGGGACCCTTTGGATTTCGCAATTTTATAGTTGTATAAATATTGGAATACGAACAATCTGTGAAAATTAAAAGGGTTCAATTGTTTTATTGTTTTTTGTCGCCAAAGGTCGTGGAAATGAAGCTTTTGTGTTTTTGTTAAACTCGTTGAAAAATACGTTTCACTGTGTTATTGTTCTCGATGAAGAAAAAGCCAAGCCTATTCCATCTGTAGATGAAATAAAATGCCTCGTTGGTCTAATACTCGGTTCTGGGTTGGAATCCCCGGTCGGGCAAAGTGTTGTTGGATTTTTTGAACTGTGTCTGGATTCGGGCCTAGTCGATGGTAATAGGATCGCCCCCTATTTTAAGGGACTAAAACATAACTGGTGAATTGTGGGTGTGGGTACTATGTAGGTACACCTCTGCCTAACCCTTCGGGGAAAACAGGCGTGATGTTATGTTATAAAATGGATACGCAGGATGAGAGCATTTCACCTAATAACAACAACCTCTTTGCCAAGTATGTTGAATAAAGAACGTGTGAAGTGTGTGTTGTTTGTAGGTTTGCAATTTTCCGCTTATGAATCCAATCACAGTTCTAATGGGTTAGATGATGCCAAATGCCCAAAGCTAGCACATTTGGCATGGATATTGTAGAATAAAAGTTGCCATAATTGTAGCTACCATCTATTGAGTTAGGTGCCAAGAAGCACATAAATACTACGTTATAATATCACATCGATAATTTCGTTACTCAATCTCGTAGACAGACTTATACTGAAAGCTAAAGATCATTCATGTTTTCTAGTTTAAACAAACCATTATTGTTAGGTCCTGAATAAAGAATCTTCTTTATTGTTATTTGCTAAGTTGTTAGCCATTCAACCAACCAGTAACCTCTTCCTCAACTTGCATTACACTTTTCTTTTATCTTCTACACGTTATAACTTAACTAAATGTTGTAGAACAAATACAAAAACTACTTTGTTACAAACCCAAGTGTCAGGGTAAAACTTTTTACTTTACAAACTCTGGTTACTGCTCGTTAACTTTTAGTTTAAGTGCTGAACATGGCATGATTGCCTTGTCATTAAAAGAAACACGCGATAATGCCTTTTGTGAGCTTTCGCTGCTTTTTTGTAGAATTAAAGTTATGATCCAATCAATCTGCCCAGCCTTTTCCCAGCTATGTTGGGGTCGGCTTCCGGTCTAACCAGATGCAGTTGAATACCAGTATTTTACATGGAGCGACTGCCTATCTGACCTCCACAACCCAGTAACTACCCAGTTACCTGGTAAGGGGTATCGTATTAAACCTAATACGATACCCCTTGGTAAGACTGGTTGTCAGACTTTCGGGCTTCTGACGACTTGTAACGACTGTCAAAGACCCACGAATGTCAGCCGGGACCAACGGCTTAACAAGTTTTCCGAGGCACGAAGGAATTTTGATATGTAAAGATGGTCACCCATCCACGGACCACCCTCCGCAAGCGTAGCTTAACCTGATGGATGGAACTGTGCGGCTGTTATTGCTTAGCCACGAGCTCCTGATTAAAGAGCTGATATTAAAGTTATGATCCAAGTATTTAATTAAAAACCTGCAATCTAATTGCGTAACACACTTAAGATGGCAAGGGCTTTTATTTTGACAGTTCAACAATATTCATTGCGCTATTTACGTTGTTGAGCAGACGAATTATTACAACCATAATAAAGTAATGTATTAGCAATTTCCTTCAAAATCCTTCGGAATCGAATGTTTGTTTGTCTGTTTTGTTTGAATGGTCAGTCCTCCAATATTGAAAGTTTCAAAACTGTAACGTTGAAGCATTTAACAAATTATTTTTGTATATCAATAAATACATTCACCCACATCGCAATCCACTTTCTGCACTTCCTAATCTTAAAGCACGCTAAGAGCAGGATAACCAGTTTTTTATAACATTCTATAAGCTTTTCTCCGAGGATATCCTTGTTGAAAATTATGAATACCAAATATCTTACTTTACTATTCACCCACTAAATTCATATCTATATACTTTTCGCAAAAGTGCCAGAGATACCCTCAAACGACTCCATTCTCGGCACGATTCTATTCCATTTTATTACGTCTATATTTTACGACGATCATAAACACAATATCGGGCCGTATGTGAGATGCGTAGGATAGGTATCAGGTGTCCTGTAAATAGATTCAAAGAAGCTTCCGCTACCCTGCGTACTGACGCCCCACGAAGTAAATACCGCAAGAGACTCGGGAAAAAGGTATCTTCCGTATGAGGTAAAAGATATTGGTGCTTGTATTTAAATCTTCGCCAAAGAGCGATGTTTACAGGGCATATCAATGCTGTCTTGTCAAACTGCCCCAGTTCTCAGTCAGCTACATCGTTTTCAGCTTCCTCTGTCGCTTCCAATTAGACTTTGCCAACATACCTAGTAAGCCATTCCCAGTTTCTAAGCTGGAAGTAACTTATCAGACGCTTCGGCTGTCGGGTCCAATCAGGCTGAGGTCGAATATACGAGTACTATACTAAATAGTCTATTTAAAGAAAGAAAGAAAGAAAATACATTTATTTAACACAGACTAAAAGGCACACAATATACAGCAGATAAAATCTAAAATTAAATAAAAAGTGTAAAGTACGATGTAAGAAATTAGCAGGGAAATGTGCTTCACGGCTGCGCCAAAAAGCTCCAGTTCGGCAAAAATGTCAGACAACTATTTAAAGTGTCTGACGTTCACGCTCTTTGCCAAGGTCGGAAGGTAAACCAGTTCCTGGGAGCTTTTAGATGCGGAATAATTTATCGATGTCACTGCTGCCAGCATTTCAGTATTGTTATTGGTAGCGACAACAAATGAACTTACCTTTAACCTACTTTTTTGCCCTAAGCTTCAACTGTTTCACCGACTCTCTCTTTATACTCCTCTACTTCCTCAACAATTCTAGGGGTCCAGGCGATTATTTGAATAAAAAATATTCGCGGGTCTGAACTGACCTTCTGTGCCTTCCTGTTTAGTGAAATAGACACAGGTCACGTCTGGGGAATAAGGATGTTGCCTCAAAACAGAAACACGGGTTGTCTCTCTCGAACAATGGATGAAGCTCTCAGTGGTCCAATCCATTGTTGGCGGATTATGGTGGAAGAACTGGAATTTCTCTGTGTACCCAATAGTTTGAAAGGGAATTAGGAATTAGATTCTTGAAGATAACATTAGTTACGTATATGTAAGTGGATGATATTCCATTATATGTTCAGACATAGGAAAAATTGTGTAGATATGTTTGTACGCCAAATCTTTTCCACTCCCCATAATGTCACCCCTAATAATGTTCCCGCGAAACTTGCTCTGTTAGACCATCTTTATTATAATGTAGTGTCCTCTTAGCAACATTGAATTAATATTTCAACTCGAGTCTTACTTTACGATAATACTTTTTCCACAAACTTGCAACGAAGTAGTGATAGCATCAGATGGCGTCACAAACTTTTAAATTGCCTTCAGATTCAACTTTTTTCTTGGAAAAGAAGTTCAACGTCTTTCTCTTCATTATGCCCATTACAATCTTCGGCTTCGCCCGCGTTGGGCCCGGATATTACTCCGCGGGAACGAGATAAAGATCAAAAAAGTATCCTTTAATCTAACCCAAGTCATGGTCTATCCGTATGGCAAATTTCATCCAAATCCGTACAGCTATTGGGGCATGAAAGGACAGACAGACAGAGTAACACTGGGATACCATGGTGACGCAATCATGCTCCAAAATGTATACAGCTTTGTGGGAGATAGGGTAGCTCACCTGGCGTCTAATTGATTGCTTTCGCAATCAATCACACATTTTGATAGTAGCTCTTAGAAAAAAGAATCGTAGTTTAAATACTGTGTAGTTTTAGGTTAATTATAATGGTTTTTTGGTCTTCTCATTAAATTATAGTTGTAACTGGCAATATAAATGTCAGGAGTGTGGAAATTATAGTGGCACCCTACTGAAGTTAATTACTGCACAAATGTATTATTCTAGAACGTAAGTGTTGTTTGTTCTAGTTGTTGATCAATTTAAAATATGATGCTGTGAATATAATTCTAAATGTTTTTTTCTGAATATTGTAATTATAACACATAAAAAAAACAAAAACGAACCGATCAAAGCTAATCCAAATGAACAGGTTTCTTATAAATGTTATAAATAGAAACCAATATAAAGCAAGGGTCCTAACATAATTATATTGTATGAAGAAAAACCAATAATTTAATAAAAACTCCCTCAATTTAGTAACCTATTCTGCTTAACTATTCCTAAAGACTAATAAACAACCCTGTAAGAAATCGACACGTGTTTCACCTCTCAACGAGGCACCATCAGGATGACGATTGACTTGTCGCGAACCCGAACACGACGTGTTGCCACGCCCGAGCACCGGACGCAAACTCCCTCACATACGGATACCGTCCTCACACGACTTAGTAGGTAGAACTTAAATCCAAATGAGCCTTTTTTCCCCAGCAATAAAATTAAAACAAATGTACCAGTCCTGTAAAAGAAATGTAGTGTAATAAGTACTATCTAGTACCAACATTACAGTCTAAAAACACAGTATATTTTGCGGAACAAATCCAACGTAGATAAAGGCAATGTTTTTCTTTCTAAAGTAACTAATGTGGTTGCCGGTTCTCCTCTTAATGCTTGAAAGAAGTGTGTTTCGCAATTGCACGGTATTGCGAGCGGGTAAGCTCTGTAGTATTCACTACTGTTGAAGCTCCTTGGAGAATGGAAGCTTTTTGTGGAATGACGTATCTGAGAAAAGGGATACGGAGAAGAAGAGAGGTAGCCATGCAAGATTTTAAGTTATAGTATGCCCAGCCGTGGAATAATACAAGCTAACAGTAATCATAACCAATATTGCTTGGAATCTGGCAAATAGACAATAAGCTATTTGCCATAGACAGTAAGCTGTTTGTGTTTATGTAGTCTTTTAATTTTCCCGTAAAATCCCAATTCTTTTGAGTGTGTGACCCCGACATATTGATTGGGACCAATGGCTGCTAATGATGACCAAGCTTCAATTAAATGACGTAACCTCATTTACATTAATTTCGACACTTATTTTCCTTTCTTGACCGTGTTCTTCCTTCAAATCGAATACTGTTGATAAGATACAATGGCATGGATATAATATTACCAGATATGGATATAATCACATCAATGTATTAATGGTGTTGGTACTAATGCAACAGATGTTCTGGAACGAAACATCACCCTAATTGCGTTATACACGATCAATCGCAATCTTTTTGAAACAGATTGCTAGTCCACTGTATCATAAGTTGGAAAAAAAACTGCTGGACAACGTAAATAACGCAATGAATGTTGTTGAACTGTCTAAATGAAACAGATTACTCTTAATCGCTTACGAAAATGTGTTACGCAATTAGATAGCAGGATGTAATCTTGATAGCATACCTACATAATATTATAATCAGTTCCATGATAACTCTTCCTTATTTTCAAATAAAAAGCGAGGAACAACAACATTTTCTATATGTAGGTACTAGAAAGTTATTATTTTTTAATGCTTTTCCAAACAATGAACATTAAATCAACAACAACCGATAGTCGTCCAACATTTAAAGTACCTGTTGTAACTTTGTAGTTTGTACCGGCATTACATTACCAAGTTTTAATTGCAGCTTTCATAGTTATTGCAGTACAACGGATCGATGCTAGTAAAATATTTAGCGTCGTCGAACAGGCGACTACATTGTTACCTACTTTGCTTTGGAAATAAATATCAATTGTTTAAACGGGAAATTACTAGCTACAATATAAACTAGGGTATAATGAATATCGATATTATGTATCGTGAAATGTATATTTCATCATTTATGTTTAATAGGTATTTTGTACCGACCTTTTTTTCGTTTTTAGGGTTCCGTAGTAAACAAGGAACCCTTATAGTTTCGCCATGTACGTCTGTCTGTCTGTCCCCGGCTTAACGCAGAGACTATTAGTACTATGAACCTGTAATTTGGCATGAGTATACATATTAATGACGCCGACAAAGTGGTAAAATATTCTACTAGCTTCTGCCCGCGACTTCGTCCGCGTGAACTTTCTTGTTGTAACATAAGATATATCCTATAGCTATCCTCCATTACTTCGTTTTCGCTTAGCTTATTTCTGATTTTTTTTTCTTTTTGCGTGGCTCCTAAGAGTTTTAGCGTGATGTTAAATACCCTAATGCCTTCCTCGAGAATTGGGCTACCAAATGCAAAAATATTTTTTCAAATCCGACTGGTAGTTTCAGAGATTAGAACAAAAACCTTTAAGCTTTATTATATTCGTATAGATATTATTTATCCACTCTCGGAATTTGCATTAGGTATTATAACTACTAACCATCACACCCACCGTATGCTGGACACCATCTGCTGGACAAAGACTTCTCCAAACATCTCCACAACGACTGGTCTTGCGCTACCACATTACATTTCCACACTATCATAGAAATTGGCGCTTCTAAAACAGTGCTTCCGCATTCATAGCAAACTCTCCAAAATACACATAAATTGGAATAACGTTATGAATCTCGAGATCTCGCAAATATATATCAAAATCAATTTATATCAGTCTTTACCGTAGAATTGTAGTACCGACAGATAAATGGATCCGATCCGGATTGCAAAGTTGCATTTGATACGATTGATGAGATTGTCTGCGACTTTGAGATTACGTTGAATTGCACTGCGAAGCATTCTTGCTTTGATGATTTGTTGTACTGCTTTGACTTCTAAATCTATTTTAAATTGGCAAAAGATTTTCACCAGCGGGCAAGGTCTAAAATTGTAAGTAGAGTATTTCAATTTTATTTCTGCTATCGTTAAGAATGAACCTAAAGACACGCATTATAATCTATTATGGTTGATAACCGTCAGATTTTGACGGATATTTTGTTTATAAATTAGTTAGGTAACTGTCACAGATAATTTCATACTTATAATGGGTGTAAAAATACCCTTAACGAAGCCGAAAGTTACCTGTTCTTACTGGTATAATTTTTTTTATTTTTATTCTAAACCATATCTGGGAACCTTTTGGATACGGAGATATTGAAGGTTGTTCTAACTTTTTTCGACGTGTTTATACGAAAAAACGTTTAAAATGTTGTTATACCTTAATTTTATTTTAAATACTCCCACTACGATCCCCTAGGACAATGTTTTGCATGCGTACTACCATAAGCAGCGAATTTTCACACCAAGAACAAAAGTCGTTTCCCAACCATTATTTTTTCACAAAGTTACTCAGTATGCGTAGATGACGGCTTCGTGAAGGGTCTTTTTACACCTTCTATGTAGCGTCTCTAATTTAATTGCGTATCTTCATGGGTAACATTTTAGAGGTATGAGGAACCGGGTGTAAAGTTCACTCATACTCTATGGAAAAGGGAGGATCCTCAGACCAGAGGAGTGTCGTGTCTGGCGGGCTACTACTCAACGATTGATGTCGGATAGTCTTATATAATATGTTGATCGCGCAGTAAACTCTAATTGCGCGATGCAGGATTTGTGTGTAACATTTTAACAAAGTAATATAGGTAGCTAAAGTCATTGTACAATAATAAAAATAAACTAGAGTTGCAAAAAACAAACTTGACTGTAATAATTATTTCCGTCGCCTTCCATTCCTACGAAGTTATAAGAGGCTCAGTTAATTGCATGGCTCCAAACTAAGTATTTCTTGACCATCGCTATTCGCGTTCAGCCACAATTTTATTGCTGTGCAAAGTTGAAGAAATAAATTATTCTACCTAATTAATTTAGCGAAGTACACAATTTTCCACTACTATGAAATTAAAACTATGGTAATCATTTCACGTTTTTAAATTTATTTATTCAGACTAAATTTTAAGTTTGTTTTGCATGAAGATGAAGTTACAGGGATTGAATAACCGAAATAATTATGGTTAAAACGGTAAGCGGTAAGACGTCATCATCACCTTTAAAGTTCGATACCTTAAAATAAAGTTACCTTTAAATTATTATACCTTAAAGTAACTGTACCTGTATAATTTCGATATTTTAATATTTCGGTATCATTACTTTTTCAAGTATCAAAATTATAAAATATAGGTATATTATAAAGTAAAGGCCGCCCGCGCCGAGATGTTGCCGCTGCCGCCGCGTCGTGCTTTTCGGCACCGAAATTATTTCGGTAAAGGTATTAGTAATATATAGGTGTAACGTATTCTTTTTTAACGGTGCCACAACCGTAATTCTCAACCGTTTTGGTTATACCTTTAAATCGAAGCTGTATCGTTATTCTATACCGGTACCATACCCTTGTATCTTTACCGCTTTCAACACCCATGAAAATGAACTTGAATATTTCTATAAAAAAATATAATTTTAGCTAAAATATTCGTTTGATACCAATTGATATCACGAATACGTTTTCACATGCAACTATGTAGATGAGACATTGCGTATATCTCAGATTGAAATATACGATTACATGTATGTGCAATTTGCTCCAACCCAGCTAACCAGGTACATCCTCAACCAGTTTGTCTATAACAACGATATATTTAATCATAGGTATCCTATTCCTTCTGCATCCTTAGGAATGTAAGGTAGGGGCGATTTTATTCCAATTAAAGTTAAATTCCTGCACATAACCATTTGAGGATTATACTGTAATTGGTTGCCTGTTACTAGTTTAAGTACCGTACGTAAAAGGTAATTCTAAAGAGCTTACATACGATAGAAATAAAAATAACACAGACATGCAAAATACTCTCCAAGTATTGAACACACAACTTGAAAACAAATATCTTAGATTAAGTGTCTTTTCTGATATATTTAAAATTCGACCCTAGGAGGCATCCTCCAATTCTAAAAATACAAATATTTTGTAATTTCTTTGTTTCAGGTGCTCTCGACGAGGCTATGATGCAGGCCTTAGAACACGATCGTATAGACTTCGTCAAACTTCTTCTAGAAAATGGTGTCTCCATGCGCAAATTCTTAACAATACCCAGGCTGGAAGAGCTGTATAACACCAAAAGTGGGCCCAGTAACACCTTGAGGTATATTCTCAGAGACGTCAGACCGCACTTGCCGAGGGGATATGTGTATACATTACACGATATTGGGCTGGTCATCAATAAGCTTATGGGTGGTGCTTATAGGTAAGTTAAAAAAACTTACAACAAACTTAATTAAAAATGAAATAAAAACGCACGTTTATATGACAAAATAATGTTAACAGCATAAAATAACCTTTTAACATTTCGTTTTTATTTCAACGTATAACGTGATTTTAAAGCCAATTCTAACACAGCTTTGAGTGCAATAGAGAGTAGAAGCTGAAAACTCGTTATTACAAGGCTGAAGCGTTGCTATCATAAATTGGTGAAATTCTTTGACAGTGGCAATTTAAATTCTCATAAAACTTGCATAATTATATCATGTGTAGGATTTATACAAAAAAATATGTTTTGAATATTTACATTACAAAGTTAAAATAAAATATATATAAAATAAATATATTTCGTGCCTTCAGTAAGGCTCGTGAACTTTGAACTCTTCGTACTAGCGACAACCTTCAGAAATCAATTTTTTTATTTGGAAATTCATGCACTTCGAGCTCCTATGTTGTTGTTGGTTGAATGTTTTAAAGGTTCATGTTTGCATTTTCTTTCTCTGTCACCAGGTGCTATTACACAAGACGCAAGTTCCGTCCAATCTACGCGAAGGTGATGAACAAGAGTGTGAACGTCCATCGGAACAGTGCCTCCTTCACCAGACACAACGCTGGCGGCCTATCCCTCATCACTGGCTTTATGCCAGTAACTACCGAGATGGCGCTCTTTGATTATCCTTTTAATGAACTTCTTGTAAGGAAACATTTATTTTTAGTGCTTTTTATTTTCTATTTCAGCCTGATTTTCATAATGCGACTTTTGCGTCCCAAATAATATTTGTACTACATTCATAATAATTTTCTTATTGGATTCATTGAAGCTTCTTAAGTTAGCTAGTTTCTGTCAACAATATATTTTAACACAGTTCATGGAAGCACAAAAGTTAAATAATCGCCGTGAACTTATGTAGGTCCCTGGACTGGGAAAGCGTAAAACAGATTTTTATGGGTACTTTTTGACTAATACTATAAAAATACGATATATTCTAAATGAGTTCGTTTAATCACCAGATGTGGGCAGTATTAACAAAACGGCATCAGATGGCGTTACTAATGTGGACGCACGGCGAGGAAGCATTAGCTAAGTCGTTGGTGGCCTGCAAGCTGTACAAGGCGATGGCTCACGAGGCCGCTGAAGATGACATGGAGACTGAGGTCTATGAGGAACTCAGGCACTATGGCAAAGAGTTTGAGAACAAAGGTGAGGATTTTGATATGTTAGAACGACTACTAGTGCTCTCTTGATAATGAATACTTGTTCTTCTTTAGTAAATCCTTAACTTATTCTCTTATTTGTAAACTAAACATACAGACTTCTATAGTATTACTTTGTTATTATTGTAAGATTAGAGTGTAAAGATTGAATAGCTTACTCAAAGCCTAGGTCAAATAAATATCATCTGAGTTGCCTCGCTAAGCTGAGAAATTAAATACGTCAAAATTATAAGTACACAGCATAAAATAATCGATAAAGTTCCTATAATCACCAAAGTTTTGATCACATTTAATACAACGAACAATTTGTATTGAAACTTCGTGAATCGTAGATTACTTGAACATGACGAACTCATTTCACTGAGTTTACAAGTAAAACCATACGCGTGCAAGCAATCACAGAGTTGGCTTAAGAAATATTTTGTGATTCGAATATCATGAAGAAATTTTGTATAAATTAAAACTTTAACCACCTAGATTTAAGTTCTCTTTGGTTTTGAAGCACATTTAATTAATGGGATGTTAAAAGTTCACGTTAAATGACAAACGTTTACCCGTTAATACTGCAAGCTATTATAAACTTAACAGCGTCATAAAACTAGAGACGTGAGGGCTAGACATCTAGTATGTTGGACCGTAAACTTTAATTAACGACTTTTCTTCAAGACTCTTTTTTAATTTTGTCGTCTTCATCTAGCCTTGGAGCTTCTAGACTACTGCTACCGTCAAGATGATGATCAAGCACAGCAGCTGCTGACTTGTGAACTTCAGAACTGGTCTGGTCAAACCTGTCTTAGCTTAGCCGTCGCAGCCAATCATCGAGCGTTACTCGCACACCCTTGCTCACAAATTATACTAGCTGATCTGTGGATGGGAGGACTCAGAACAAGAAAAAACACAAACCTTAAGGTAATTGCAATTTCATTTCTATTTTTTATCTCTTTTTCTTTTAGTCATTCATCTTATTAACGCACAGACTTGTCATTCGCACATTTCAGAATGCGAAAATAAAGGAGACGTGTTTTGGTAATAGGGGGAGTAGAGGTAGTTACGTAGTCAGCAATAGTTTTCCGCGTATCACGAATACGTCCAATTAGAGAGCTTCACTCTATGTGTGGGTTATATGTGGGTTTGACATAAATATAACACGTCTCCCTTGTTAGTAGTAAAGGGCACGATCAGTAGATTTCGATGTTAGACTATAACTTAGACAATAACAGAGAAACTCGATTGTAAAGATATATAATTTGATGTCTGTGTGTCAATGAGTCGCTTTATATATTATAATCATTTGGAAATTCGCATGCACTTTGTTTATGACGCCGATTTATGCAAGTCCAATTTGATTTTTCAGAAATTCATTATTGTATTGAAGAATGTGTGTCAAATTAATGGCAGATTAAAATCTTTAATTCGACTCATAGACATGCACACAAGATTTTAATATAAAAAAAGTATTGCTACCTCACTTGCACATAATCGGCGTCGAAACCCCGTTTCAATTAGAAACATAGCATGTACCGCTTAAGTCAAAGTGAGTTAGCATCGACGAGCGTTTCCTTTGCCACATCGGCTTTGTCGTGATGTGTGAAGGTAATTCTGAGCCTGCTGTGTCCGCTGTACATTCTCCAACTGGAGTTCAAGTCGAAGGAAGAACTGCAGCTGATGCCGCAGACTGAGGAGGAACATCTCGAGAACGAGAGCATCGAAGATGATAGGAGTACCAAGGACCCCAATGACGCTGAGGTAAGATTTCGTGTTCTGTTGCTCACCATCTTAGTTTTACATTCACATGAGAAGTATGACATCACGTTGGCCTTTATTTATCTAGTCACCTTATTGCAAACATAATACATATTTCTCAACAGGGATTATATATAGTCTCTTTGCTGCGTTTTGAATTAATTGCACCTCTACAAAAAGCGACCTTTATTTGAAATTTCATTAAAGAATCTTTCTGTAGCGGAAAGCTTTTTATAACTAAATGTAACAACATATTGAAATTCCATTTCTTCCAACTTTGAGTAAAGAGACTAATCCATATAATGATCGGTGATGGAATTATTTGTGTTCACACATATTCCATGTTCACTCATACATTAATGTAATATTTTACAATTTCAGAGCTTAGATATAATGTTAGAATAAACTATGTGATTGTTGCGTATGTAGGTTGGAGTTTCGAAAAGGCGTACGCTATCTATCAAGAAGATAATTCCGCCTGGACAGCCGTGTAAAGTAACGAAGGTAGACGAGTATTTGAGATCTGAGTGGTCTACTGTGATACGAACACAAATCGCACTAATGTACCACACATTAGTAGAAACGTAGATACTATACACTCAATAGTTTAACATTCCACTGAACACAATCTCTTCAGGTCTGCACTATTATATATGTGTTTAGCTGAAAGAAAACGAGATATATACAGTATGACATCATAATTGGCACAATCATATTTGTGTCTCTTCTTCATGATCTCTTTACACTTCACACGATATACCTTCTTGTGTTCGTATTACATCAAAGTGCACACACAAAACAATATCTTTGTTGTGCGCTACGTCGATGGCTTTGCGTTATAGTAGGCTTCCGTGGCGCTCCGTATACTTCCATTTCAGCCTCTCAGTTCACCCCCTTTCTGTCTTTATGCCCGTCTTTATGGGCCACGTCATTCGTTTATAGCTCACCTTGAATTTTAGCACTCCAAGAACATTTTCGTACAAGACGACCCTCTAAAGAAGCTCAATTTACGACGTCTTTCTAATTTACCCAGAGACATCGATATTAAAATTGTAAGGAGACATTTTTCTTAAGATACTCGTTGATTTTGAAAATTCTAAACATTCGCAGCGGTTACTGCCGCCATAAAATATAATGACGAAACTAATTAAGATGGTTAATTAAAATAAATCCGAGGTGAAGCTTAAACAGTGACAATAAAATTCTCTGTATATAAACAATATCTCAATTTATGTCGATGTGGACCGTAGTTAGATTTTGTTATTATTTTCAATCCTTATATCAAGCTGTCGTCTCAATATTTCAAAGATATTTTCTATATTTGCTAGTGTATATTTCGAGGCCTTCACATTTTATGACTGTCTTTATTCTCAAAATATGGATGATTTTATTAAGATTCAGCTTGTTAACGTCGACTCTTACACTTGATGTGGTGTCGTGAGCTTATATTTGGATATTGTATGCGTTGTTAATATCAATATTCTGCTTATCGTCATGCTTGCGTCTTGAATCTTGTACTAACGTACTGTCATCATACTTGTTGTCATCTCGGCCTGGTCTTCAGGAGAATGATGCCGCAAGTGTTCAAATCTTGTCACTGTTTACTGTTAAAATCAAGCTTACTCTGAATGTTTTCTATTACCAAGTCTTGTTCTATTTTATTACGGTGTGAACATATTGTTGTAACGTTTAAATACGATTTTGTCTGGACTCAAGCAGGCGTTGATTGGCTCAGGGGCCGAATGCGAAACTCGTGTCGATCAGAACGGGAAAGTTGGTAAAATAGGGTGGGAACCCTTGTACAGAGAGCTACCGGAGCCCCACTCGCCTGAAGACAAGATGATGAGGCCGCTGAGACTCAAGAAGAAGATTTATGAGTTCTTTACAGCACCTATCACCAAGTTCTGGGCCGATTCGGTGAGTAAATGTGTTACTTATTTGAACTTTTGAATTATTGATTTTACTAAGTTTTCTTTGATATTTATATTATAATTTACTAAGAAAAGCGTATTATTCGAAACTATAGAACAATTCTAATCGTTCGAATAATTAATATGACAGAAAAAAATAGAGCACAATTTGTTCACAATGGATACACAAAGGCACAGTTTTCACCTTTTCTTATTGTTACGAAAGCTCGTGATATTCGTGCATTCTATTATAATACAGAAAGAATAAAGGAATCTCATATTCCTTTATAACCGACAATAATTACTGTCGGAGAATTGCCGTTGCCTCATAATTTTTGTAAGATTAACATAATTTTGTCTTCATTATTTTAATTTTCTGCCTTCTCTCTAATTTCACTTTTATTTCTTTTCTTATTATTTTGCTGCCCATGATATATTCCACCATAGCTTTTGGAAATCCCATCTTTGGTTTTTTAATTTTCATTTTGTCGCTACCGTTTTTATTTTATTCTTGTTTTAATTTTCAATTTGCGTATATTATGCTAAATTTAGTCATTTTGTTCGTAAGCAACACGAATTCAGTTGAAAACTTCTTTGCGTACATGAAGCGAATTCGTAATTGCGACACAGTTTTAACTTAGCAATTGCAGTTAACTCAAAAGAAGAACATTCCTTAAAGCTGTACATTTTCCTTTAACGACGCTACAACTGCATTTATTTACAATCTACATGTTAAGTTTAGCTAACTTTGAACCCTTTTCCCATCTCCAAATAAGTTTTTACCTAACCTTACTTCTCTAGCAGATAGTTTTATGGAAATTCGGTTCCATTTTTTCGATTTATCCGGTGTATAGTGCCTCTGGAGACTGTGTCATATGCCCTAAATCATTATGTTTGTTACATTCCCACATGATATAATTCGCTGTACTAGAAATACTACTATCACAGACATTATAACATTATCTCAATGAATTTAAAATTCTAGTGGTTACAAATCAATACAATATGCATGAACATTCATGGATACTTTGTCGCAGTGCATGATAAATGACAAATCAATATCAAACCATGTCGATTGTTTTACAATTCCCTTCTGCTTTACTTTTAATGCAATAATGGGCTCTATTTCATTCTGTTGGCATAAAAAATTCACGCCGCTATTCTTTGGTAAACGGTAAAGATTTCAAGTTAATGCATATTTGTGTGAATAGGTACCTACTTTATGATATTTCCGGATAGCACATATATCATTTAAATTTAATATTGGATCTCAATCAATTCTACGACCATAATTATCTAACTAGAAGTTGACGAAGACTGCGCTGACGTTCGTACTTGGAGTCACCAATTAAGATGTATGAGGAACAGGGAGTAAAGTTCACTCATCCTCTATGGAAAAGGGAGGCTCCTCCAACCGGGTTATCGTGTCTGGCGGGCAACTGCCCGACAATTGATGTCAGGAGGTCGTATCTATACTCCTCGCGCGGTAAACTTTGCTTGCGCGATGCAGGGTTTGTGTGACGTCAGGACGCATGTGGCGTTGTAGCCGCCACATAGACATTCTTTAAATTTGATGCTCAGAGAACAGGAATGCTTTGATGCTCAGAGTAAAAGCATCCATAATCTTTGCCTTATTTTCGTGTTGAATATAAGCTGACTAATTCATGTATTCTTGTTTTCAGATAGCCTACATATTGTTCCTATTGATGTTTACATATACAGTATTAGTCAAGATGGACCCGACGCCGTCTTGGCCCGAGATATATTCTATATGTTATATATTAACTTTCTTATGTGAGAAGATAAGGGAAATCATTACGTCCGAACCTGTTGCTATTAGGTAAGTTATTGCTTCGTCTCTATTAGTAAGGATAAGGAACCCAACGTTTTTATTAAGTACCCTGCTGTTTTTTTGCGAACCTTATTTACTTATTACGAGCTACTAATGAATACCATTCAATTCAAATAAAGCTAGTTTTATTTTTCCACTATGAATTTTCTATTTTGCAGATTTTCATGGAGATTTTATTAATTGTGAGATTATAGGTCAAATAATATTTAAGCATAGACGTCTGAATTAGCTTAGCTGTAAAATCAGAATCAAATCAAAAACTTCCATGATAAGGAGCTTCGAGATGGGTCTCGAAGTTTCAATATAAACTAAGGAAGGGGTCCTTAGTTTATATTCAAGTTTCCCATCATCTCAATTAAGATGATAATACCATTAATCATTCTATTAATTTGAGGATCGTTGGCAAGACTATCAATAACAACATGAACTTCGAAATTGTTTGAGGACTCTGAGCTCACCGTAGATAACTTAAGGGTAGTTCATTCTTTCAGTATGGTTATAGATCGAATAGATGGGTACCTATTTAGTCTGAACGGCCTAAAGCGAACGGACCGCGGGATATTCGACCGTAAAAAAAATCGGCTACGTTCCAAAGGACCTGTGATAAAATGATTTCAAAATTAATTGAAAGGGACAGTCGCATACATCGCGATATCAGCAATGTGATATCAATAATTAAACCAACCAATAACAAATTAGTATTCTATTTGCAAATGAGTGGTTCCCGCTAATCTGTGGTATGGGCCACATTATGGTAATTGAACTGCATATTAATTAAGTTTCAGTCATTACAGCCGGCTGGAATAATATTTGCCTCTGATGAAATGCGACTAAAATGATGGAACATAAATGAAATATTTTCTAGTTATAAAACATGTTTGTTAAGTAAATGAAAAAACCAAAGGAATTAATTAACGTAATCTTTGCAGTGTAAATCTAAGTTTGAACAAATCACTCATATTTGTTTAGTACCGGACACTAGTCTCAGGCGTGAATTACACAGAGAAAGCGTAAGGTAAAGGCGCAGCGCAGGCGTGGAACAGATAAGGCACGGACGCGATTTAAATTATATAGAAGAGGCGAAGATACGTTACGTTGCGTCATTATACAGGCTCACTTTGATGCACACTGTTCAATCTTAGAACATTTTACCATGCAACTAGGGGTAAATAATGATAACAAAATGAAAGAGTATTCTAATGTACTAACAGGTCCTTCTCATAATGCCTTTTTAAGTTTAACGTGTTATAAAATCATGTACTTGTTTGTCTATACAGAAGTCGATTACTGACGTTAACGGACTAAATTAAAAATAGCTTAAAATACACTACAGCTTCACTGATCAAGTGACTATTATAATCATGTATCATAAACTCCATCAGGTGAATACCAAAGTTACCATTAATAAAAACAAAAAAAAAATTAAGAGTTTATATTATTCTAGACTACCAAACTTTATAAAGCAAATACGAACACAAATACAAAAAAATCGAGTGTTCTGGCAGACGTTTCAGTGCATAAATACTGCTCATACTGTATATTAAGCGACGTGCTCTTTGCGTCACGCTCCAGTCGCGACTGCTAGCGACGCAGCACAGTCGAGAAAGCGGCGTGCCTCCGCCACGCCGCTTTAGTGTATGAAAACTTTTTGAAGCGACATCATGCCTGGGCCACGCCTTTACCACGCCGTTTCTCTATAATTCACGCCTCACAGTCAAACTGAAATGGATTCACATTATTTTTATAAAAACACACGATTGTGAATAACAAAAGCCAGAGAA